>OZ037777.1:8604495-8686995 GCA_964035525.1 Porites cylindrica | reverse complement strand
GTTCGGGTGAATGTAACACACTCCCTCCCCTGGGAAGTTGTTCGCCTGTCCCGTACCCCGTTAACTTGTGGCCTAAATATCCCGTATCCTGATGATTATATTACTGTTTATGGATCCCTGTATATTTATTACTTTGACTATTAAAGAAAGTAGGACCAGCTAACTTTAAAAGAAACACAACTGAATTGCAGTATTTCTGCAAGTTGGTCTATTTATGACTTTGGTTTTGATCAATAAACTCATCTAATATTTTTAAAAAGACATTTCATTTCTTAGCACAATATTATAAAAAGAATCTTGCATCCCTATGAATAACTTTTCACCTTGATATCTTCTATCTTAATAAACAGCCCCAGTAGGGTCTCGATGTTTTGTAAGGAAATAATGAACACTCAGTATTTCCTGTCCATTGTTATCGTTGTCATGTGTCAGCCCCTTATAAGCTCGCGACTTAGAAGAAAGTGGAGTTGTAGGAGATTAAATAGAGACGGATTCGGTGACGTTTCCGAGACGGAAGGGCAAAAACTCGCGCGCAAAAATTAGACCTAAGGACTAGGCAAGGACCAGACATGAACATTATGACCCATGTATGTAAAATGTATTTCAAAGTCAACAATATTTTATTCTGATGTATATGATTTAATTACGAATGAAACTCGGCTGCTATAAATATATCCATCGAGTTTCAATTTCGATTACATCTTCTTGTTAAATCGAATAATTATACGAGGTAGAAGATAACCGTTTACTTTATTATAAGTCGAACACAACTTTAAAACAAGTTGTTCTTCGTCAGATGAGTTAATTAACACTCCAAGTGCCCGCCTCGGAATTTGAAGATTATAATCCTTATCTTGTAGAGGCAAATTTTAATCCATTCCCGGGATTCATTTAATCTTGCCAAGTTAACAAAAAAATTCCCCCGAACAACTATCAGCTATGCTTAGGAGATATATATTATTTGAATGGTTACAAACTTTTGGTGTTTTCTCCTCAGACTTAGACATGCAGAACCACACCTTCTAATGTTAATGAATGAATGCACATTACTTCTCGTTCAGTAATTTCGTAATTTCAGTCTTCGTTGAGTGGTCACTTCACGCTTTCATCTTGAAAGTAAAAAAGTTAGAACCACTTTGTACAGTACAATAAACATAACCACAAGAACAAACTGCTAATTAGGGTTCATTTACGCATGACGATTGGTGGATTCAATAGTTTGCAAGACAACTAGGCTACAATAGCTTTCGTTATGCAAGTCATGGTGGAAGAGGTTTCATTTTTTTCTTATAGAAAATACGAAGCAGTATCAGTATCGTCCTGTCGCCAGTAGACAACGAGAAAACGAACACTGACAAATCACTGAAGGAATCAGGCGCTCGAGTCCGCTCTATAGCTGAAGCATGGCTGAGATTTCAAGGCTCGGCCTCGAAAGGTGAGAATGCGACGTGGAAAAAAGGCGGAAAAGCGAAACTACGAAACCCTTGAAATTCAACAAAAATTTTGCAAGATCTGTATTTTTTAAAGGACCATTGACTAAGAATTAAAAAGAATTCTTCATTCTCTTTCTATACAAATCTTTGACACAAACTTAAACGATTCCGACTGAAATCATCGAGGGACTGTGTGCCGGCATCACCGCGGGGAGCTGCGAAGTAGAACTAGTACTTACTTTTTTTCAAGTTGTTTGTTAGACTGAAAACCTTTTTCATTTCAGTGGCGCATTGAATCCTTGCTTATGTAACCATTCAAATGAATCGAAGGGGTGGCCAATTGTGCAGATTGTTATGAAATCCTTGTGGTTTTGGATATCTGTACAGTAACAATGGAAGGTCTATAAGAACAGCTTCGTGATTGTGCAAAGATCAGTTTTGTCGTGGTTGGACTGAACCAATATGTGAAATGGTGAAATCAAAGGCATCCGTGGTCTTTGTTTTCATTAGGCATTGAAAAATTTGGGTTTACTTTTTCCATTTTTTTTGTCTTTACTCTATTTGCTGTCTCAAGATCGCTTCGAATTTTTTCTCTTTTGCGTGAAGTACAAGAATTGCAAAGATTTGTGCGCAGTTGCATATCGTTAAAGCATATATGGTCGATTCCGCTAAAAGTCTGTCTCGATACTACTTCGTATTTTCTACATTAGTGAGAGATATAACAAGTCGTGACCCAATACTCCTAAACGCCTAAAGCTGTGCTGCGCTAAATGTAACATTATATATTCTAGATTTGATTCCACACTTGATAAGTAGGTGATAATTTTCTCGATAAGTGGCTGAACGTTCGTGAGATGAAAGATGTTCATAGAAAACTTGTCCTTGTTTTATTTCGTGCCTTTGAGCTTGCTTGCTATTCGAATTCCTCCCACATGTAGTCTGCGAGATCCAGGTCCAATAGGTTGTCTAAACACAAACAGAAAATTGATACATCAATAAAAACAACACAAACAAATAAATGTTAAGTGCAGCTTGGCGGATTTAAAGATTTACTTTAAGTTTCGAATTCAACAATTCAGTCCTTTTCATTTTATTACAAAGTTACAATTCAATTCAAGTATTAAAATGTACAAATATTCATCTCAGGGCCCTTATATCTCGGAAGCAATTTCAGGGGATGAACGCCGCCACCTTGAAAGACATTTTATATAAATAGACAATACTAATTGTTTATTTTACCAGTGAAAAAGAGTTTATAACATGTAAACATGTTTCAAAAGGGCCATCCATAATCTACGGACAAATCTCAAACATTTCACAACGCGATTGTTTAAATATTTGCAGCAAATATTATAAATTGGTTCTAAAATAGATCCTTCCGGTACCAGAAGTTGCAAAAAACGTAAAAAAACAAAGGCGGAAAGATTAATTACTTAGAATTATCAGACCTCCCATGGTATAGATCAGGCTATGAAATTGATGACAGTGATCCACAGCACATGTACTTACGTACACATGCAATAATTGAGTCGAAAACTTCATCGCTTACCTTCGTCAGCGAACGGGTCTAAACACAATTGAGGCAAACCCGGGAAGCCACCCAAACCCAAACCGTCCTCGAGTCCTGGAAAAGGGGGCATCAATTCCTCGGTGGAAATTCTTTCGAGGCCTTCAGGTGTCGCCTCCAAAATTTCCGTGAGACAGGAGATGTAAACGGCCGCTAATCGGATGGTTTCTGTCTTCGAAGGTTTCTTCTCTCCAGGAAAAAGAGGTATTAAGTCCCGGAGCCTTTCGATGTGTGCATTAAGGGTCTGCACCCTAATTCGCTCTCGAGCGTTGGCCATTCTCCGCTGCCTGCTGACTCCCGTCAATCGTGGTCCTCGCCGTCGCGTTTTCTTTTTGCCTTGGCTGTTTTCAGATTTGATAGTGGTTAACGTCTCCTCCATGGCTGCAAGCTGAACGGCGACTGACCTGCACGCAAGAGCTGTGCGGTTGGAGTGAGGCGGAGATTGTGGTGTGTTAGAAACTTATCGCTCATTCCAGGGCTTGGCTTGTCAGCTGGAATGGGTTTCCATTTTAAGGAGACATCATGTATCAAAAACGGAACTCATTTGACACCATTATAATAACCAGAACATAAACAAATGATAGGAGCCAAGATAATGCTTCAACGCCTTCGTGCACGTTGCATGCCTCAAGATGATTTAGCGTAGATAGCCCTGCGTGCTTTTCGCGTTTTACACCCCCTTTCACTCCTGTCCTAGATTAACCAAGCCACTGTTATCCATATTTTTACGAAAATAAGTGTTTCTCAGTCAAAGCATTTCAAAAGAGTCGATGGAATCTCACGGAATAAGTTGTTCGAAGACGGTAATGGCTGGAATAGAGATCAACTTTGTGCAGTGTACTTAAAAAACACTTAGGCAATGCGGATATCATTAGTTTAAACACTGTTGCCGCTGACTTTAAGACGTCAGAGTATTAAAACCATCCAAATAAAAGTAATTTTTCTAGAGGGGATATTCTTTGGAATCACTTACATAGTATATTAAATCTATGTCATATCACTATATTCGATACCCTCAGCAGCAAAGCACGTTAATGGTTACTTAGCAACTGCCTACGCAACTACGGTACTTTGGGGGATTTAAGTTTGACTTCTTGACCTGCTAACGTTGTTATTGTCCCCTTCTTTGTTGTTTGTTTTAAACAGTTCCTTTAAAGAATTCGCTTTAATCTCGTACTGAAAACTAGAGTATGAAAACGTGACAGACTTTCAAAGCGAAAGCTCTTATCTATTTCAGACTATTTAGCATGTGGCTTCCTGTTAGGCTATCGCTCTTAAAGCCTGGAAAATGTCTTAATCTTTTCTCCACAGGCAATAAAATGTTCTTAATGTGTGGTACGATTCAAAGTTTATTCCGGTCCTTTGGTAAGGCTACAAAAGATATCTGAGGCGTTTTTTATCTGTATATACCTTTGGCGTGCACGCATTACGGTCATTACGTGATTCTCTGAAAAGGAAGGGAAATTGGATGATAAACTAAGGCTCCAATCTTAGTTTCTTCTTTACTAATCAGGCTAAAAATGCGACACCATTTCAGGTTATCAGAGCTCTTCTCGTCATTCTTCAGCTATGTATATGAGATGAAGTTTTTAAAAATATACAGGAATGGAAAACGACGAAAACACTGAGCTATTTTTGTTTGTAGACAAAGTGGGTGTGTGCGGGGGAGTGTGGGATCAACTCGCACATTCTTGAAGAAATGTTGAGGTCCGAAATAGTGGGGTTATAATTCACTTTGGTATAAAATACAGCACTGAACATTAAATAAGCTTATGATATTTACTTCACTGTGCCTAAAGAAAGAAACAACATGGCCCTATAAATTGGAATAGCAACCGAAAGAAAAGGTAAGTTATAACCCTGACTTTAAGTTGCCCCCCGTTTTTTTTTTTTTCACGGCATTTGTTTGGTGTTCGAATAGGACTTTGATATGTTTACTTTAGCTCTAGAAATAGCCTCGGATTGCCGTGGAATTCTTAGTAACAACAAAATAGAGAGTTCCTTGTTACTCTGAAAAAAAAAAACTGAAAAGGGCTGTATTTTCTAATTGTGTGATGACAACATTTGCCATAGCATTCCGATCAAGAGCTGTTTTTAGTTTTTGCCATAGAGTTTCAATTTGAAGCGTTTATCTCGCGGATGTAACCAATATCCTGTATCATTGTATCATTGACCTGACTGCAATAAGAGCCAGTGTGTCCAGGAGTAAAAGATGTGCCAAATTAATTAACTTTGAATTGTTTAGATTATTTTTAACCGAAAAAACCCTTAGATTTTCGGAACCTTTACAATTTTGTCAAATTTTTGGATATTTTGGTCGTCGGTTGAAGTGAATAAACTGTGAACGCCTACGAAAACAAAGATAAGAGATGGCATCGCGGATTCTTCCTTGATTACAGTTCTGAACATGCAAACATCAAGTCACCGATATAGTAAAAAAAAATTTTTGATCATTTGCGGAAACTAAACTAAGTGTATATGGGATGACCTGAATTGTTAATATAGCCATGTTTCTTTGGAGAAGCAAATCAAACCGATGTTCAGAAATGCTTACGTGGCTGCAGTTTATTTTACCTTTATTTGAACTTTACGTGACTTTTCTCGTCCTTCGATTGTTTCTTTTTGTGTGGGCAGTTAGCTGCAGAATGAAGAAGATACTCGAGTTTCTTTATTACATAAGCGCGTGATGAAGAAGAGTAAGCGTTCAAGCCATCTTATCGTGAAATTAAGATTGTACTCACTGGCATCAAAGATGATGTGACGATAAGCTTTCTGGATTTAATTTAAGCCTTAGCAGATAAGAGCTTTGCAATAGAAGAATATCACAATTTACACTTTGTAGGTCACTTTTAAAGGGCGTGGCTGACGAATGCCACTCGTAGATTTTTTGCCATAAACTCAAGGCTATGTGGTAAAACTTACCAGTTTGCTCAACTTGACCATTGCGATGAACCAAATCTTTTCGGCCTCTCGCAGTCTATGTCGGACTTAGAACTGAACGAATATTGCTGCAGTTGAAAGAGTAGTTATATGCAGGCTGCCTTATAAAAGGCCAACTCTTTGTAGGTCAATTCTATCGTAATTGAAACTAACTGTCGAGTTCTAATGCCAAAATTGACAAAAGAAACCTTTACTCTTGCACCGCTTGTGAGTCCTACATCATTTTAATCATGGTTGAAAGGGCAATAAAGCCAGCATTGTATAAGCATAAAAAAATGCCAGAAAGTCAACCACAACAATCTAAAAGTGTTGAATTACCCTCATCTTCCGGAGATAGGGGTGCCGGGGATTTCATGTGACGAATACCTCTCTCAACATACCGATCATGATAGTGTGTTTGAGTTGAAAGCACTAAATAAGTTTAACTGAATTAGGGCTAGTATGGTGATCAGTATGCTTGATATCTCTACTAAAAATGACTTTTTTGGCAGAACTTCTGTATAGTAATAAATCTAAGTTGCCTAAGCTTGACTTGAGTTTGAAGGAGAAAAAACGATGGATCTGTTCTCATCCTTCATTAGTGTGAAAATGACTACACCACACGGTTTCGTCCACAGGCTCCAAAGTTAGAACCCTCTAGCACAGCAGAATGACAAAACCAGGGAAAGTACTGCTCAATAGCTTTCCTATGAATGATCACACCGCAGGACCTCATCCACTGAACAATGTCACGTTACGAGATATTGCTTTAAAAGCTTAAAACACATTGAAACCATAGAAAACCTTCCTGCTATAATGGTTAATACTTGAAGTATCTCTCTGTCTTTCTCTTTCGATAGCCTGGATGGAAACGGATTGCAATTTGGAAAAGAAATGGGTCAACTTTTTAAAGTCAAACTTCTGTGTAGTCAGAAAATGACCAAAAATTACTATTATTGCTGTTTTTTCCTTGAGTCATTTGATGTCTTCTTTATGAGAATAAAGAAGAATACTCAGCCAAAATTTCAGCTGAGCTTTGAAAAAAAAAATTGGGGAACCTATCATGATATAGGCCCTTTAAGCTGGATGGGACCGATGGGTTGTTTGATAGTTCAATAACTACCCATCAGTTCATGATAACCACACCAGTATTTCAATGACCACACATTAGTTCATTGAGCGTAGACTACGAGGCTGCGGGACAAATAGCCACAAATACGTTAGGCTGCGTGCAAACGGACGCAACATTGTTGACCAACAATTCCCAACGTTGTTGGACGTTACACTTTGCGTCCGTTTGCACACCCTGTTGCATGTTGTTGTGTGTTGTTGCGCAAATTTTGAAACCGGTCAAACTTTTCGCCCCGTCTAAACGGACGCAACATTGTTGGTTACAACTCCCAACATTGTTGAGAGCTGTTGCGCCCGTTTGCACGTAGCCTTAAATTGCTTGATATAAATGTGTAGCATTAAGTTAGTGGTAAATACTCATTTAGCTACGACACAAGAACTAAATTGAGAATTTGCCATGGTACACTGTTATTAAGTTCTAGTGAGCTTACTATTGTAAACACGAACACAAACTGATGGTAATTTAAAAGTTATAGTCTGCTCAGAAGGTCTGTCATTCTCATCAGGGGCACAGTGAACAGACCTGGAAAGAGAGTCAGCGCTCAAAGGGAAAACTAACTCGCACCCGAAGGAACCTTTATGCTAACCGATGAGCGCGATGAGAAAGCAGAAAACGGTTAACGGTTTTTCCGCATGTTTCAAACTGTGGTACCACAGCTGGCCATACGTGCATTGAGTCGACTTACACCAGTCTATGTTTAATGAATTAGATAATCTCCCCTCTTCTCGCACTAATATACCCAGATAGCTAACGACGCATAAAAATTATCATGCACTGTGTTAATTGTTCAACAAGACTGACTTCGTTGTACATTGCAGTCTCTAGACACATGAGTGGGTGAATTCTTATGTAGTTTGGGCCCTTACACAAGTCACTAGAGGAGACGGGCCAAACAGTGTCTTATGCCCTATTGACTTGACAAGGAAAGCCAGAGATCATAACAGTGTGCGGCCTAGTAGCAATTATAATCGAAGACTAAACTAACTAAGTTATCTTCGAGTTTTGTCCGAAATTTTTGGCCTTGGCATTCAAGTCTCCGCGTCGAAAATATCTGGACTCATTGCCTGTTTCTTTTACTGCAGATTTTTATCTGTAACTTAGAGCTCAATTGCTAGGATTCTTGTTTCGAATCCACTGGCGCAAACCATATGTAATGAACCTAGTGCTACAGCTGTTCTGTTCAGATCAGAACCTTTGAATAAGCTGTTTGTTGAACAGGGTAGATCCACTGTGAAGTTTTAAATCTGAATCACTCGACAAGGATGGCGCCCTATGAAATTAAAGCCACCACTGTTAGTAATTCCGTTGCATTTTTTACATTGCTGTACAAAGTAATTTCTAACTTCGATTTAGAGACTGCCGTTGATGGTTAGTCATGATTTAAATAAAATTATTGAGTGGTCGCAGTTTCGAGTTTAAGGCCGAAAGCTACTGAGGGGTACTTTCCTGCAGAATTGTATATTAACGAAAAGAGGTGATTCAAGAAGATTTTGTGCATAAAATCATTGCGTGTGACCATTGAAATGAAAGCCACTGAGTAGCACTTTTCTGTGATATTGTTTGTTATGCTGTACAAGGTGTTTTTAACTTTTGAGTCTGTGGATAAGATCTTAAAGTGTGGCCATTCAAATGAAAGCTACTCGAGCAAACTCTCCTGTGGTATTGTTTATTAACTATGAAAAGTGATTCTCACTATTGAAGTGCGGATGAAAATCCTTAAGTCTGACCATTTAAATGAAAGCTTCTGAGCAGTACTTAACTGTGGTGCTGAATCACCCCTGAGTTGTGGGTTAGTGCCTAAAATCCTGTAGTAGGATTCCTGTGACTATTCAAACGAAAACGACTCAGCTTTGAATACTTCGAATCCCCCTCATACACGCTATTTGCCCCCACCAATTTTGCATCTGAATTAATCGTTTTCAACTTGTGCTCCTGGGAATAAGCAATCCTTCCCCGAGGAACATTTGAAAACAATACTATGCAAAATTTAAGGTCGAACAGAGTGTATTACACTGAAGAGAATCGAAAATAGAGAATAGTCCTCGGTAGTTCTGTTCAGCGTGCTGTAGAGTGAGGTTCTAAGTTAAGTTGTCTGTGCATAAAATCCAGAGGTGTGACCAGCATTCTAGTGAAAGCCACTGCGCAAAACTCTCCTTAGGTTCTAGTTTATTATAGACACTGTAATGTGCAGCGGTATATCCAACAGATTTGAGTCTGTGGATAAATCCTACGATGTAACTTTACAAACCGAGAGGAACTGAATATTTACTTCCTTTCTGCGGTACACTGTTTACTAGGTGATGAACAGGGACGAAATGGCTAGGGAACGATATTTTTCCGTGTGGAACTCCCCTGACGAAACTAACTAACATTTGAACGGAGACGGAGATATAAGTTGCTTGGAAAATACAATTTTCATTACTAAAATTCATGGCATTTAAAAAACACCTGGTTGATAACTGGTAAGGTCAATTGATATATCGATAAAATTAAGTAGCTAAAACGAAGGTATAATATCACTTATTAGTAAAGAAGAAAGTTGTCCTTTACTTCCTTATATGGTAAATCCCATTGCCTTTTCATAAAAGCTTTTGTGTCGGTCTAAACGGAGTCATATAAAAGACAAGTTACAATGAACACCCGCATAAAAAAACCTAGAGGTTTAAGAACCTGGAGGCAGATAATAACTACCCCAAAATGAAAGAACCTTTTTCGCCAAACCTAAAAAAATGTAGGTTCTTATACGCAGTTGTTCACTGCACTGGAAACTTGAACTGTTGCTCTGTAGCCCTGTTCAGCCTGTTGGCCGTATAAATTTCAGATTTCAATATTCCTTAAGTATACAATCAAAGTAGCGTTCTCTGTTATCTTTCCCTTGTCTAATTTTCTCAAAGTTATAAACATAAAAGTAATGAAACTTCCAAAAAGTTAAGTAAAGTGCATCGTATTAATAATCGTTAAATATTCACCCCAATCAGAGGGCGAAAGAGTTCATCGCTTGATCCAATGTTTACCCGAAAGAAAAAAAAAGTTGTTTACGATTAAGTTGCCTCTGTCTATAAATTCTGAACTACGATTGTTCATTGTCCCACGTTCTAACACAGTAACTGTAAATGGATTTAGCCGTTTTGAATAAGACGTGTCCGTTGTCATGATCGGGACGTCGGTCTCCCTTTTAAGAGTTTCAGCTCAAGGCGTTGGCTGCCCTTTGTAAACACTTATAACCTATTTAGAACAAGGTACTTAAATCACTTTGCGCAAACAGCTTCTAATTAGCGCAGCGGTCATTTTTTGTAAGTGAGCCCAATGTTATCTTCAACGACCCCCACTCAACTGATCTCTTACACTGTGCAGAGCTTTAGGTCGCACATACAAGCTATATCTATCACTCTTATGATAAATTATAATTCCCACATCGCTTATGAAGGGAAAGTTTCATCTATTTTCAGTAGTACCTAACGAAAGGGTTACTTGGTTCATCAGTGGCAAAAAGGAAAATAAGAGGAGCTTTACGTAACATAATGAGATTATTCCCAAACATTTTCGCTCATGACCGGCAGTGGAAAAACATACCCTCTAGAAAAATGGATTAACGTCACAATATTTCGTCTCTTGTGTTTTACACCAATTTTTTTCTTGAAAATTCCTTAAAAATTTTTCTGATAGCGTCAGAAGAGTGACGCATTTGAAAGGCAATGAGAATTTCTATTTATAAACAACGAAAATAATCCTTTTGACACTGGTGAAACACTGCTTCCTAAGTCTCTGATGACCTCATAAATTCGGTCCCGAGGGTCATGCTCGCGATAACGTCCGGGTCTGCATCCATGCGTTAAATGACTGTGATCTATCATCTATTTCCCGGCAAACAATACCACTTTCATTGTCAAAAAGCAAAGAATTTTAGGCTTCTGATCCAAACTTTATGCAAATTGGTGGCTTTCTTTTTGTCGGAACTGTCGGGGACATAGATAATTGGCGGATCCAGATATTCAGATAAGGTGGGAGGGGGGGAGGGTGGGGGGGTCTCCCCGGGCCCATCCCCTCGATCCGCCACTGTAGATTGATACTTAACTTTCAAAAGGGTGTCTGTTTGAGTATTTCGCAAAGTAAAAACTGCTGCTGCAGAGGCCTTTCTCTCTTCAGGAAGTGGCTAGACTCTTGCCCAAGAGTCAACCTTTTTGAGAGACGAAGATGCAACAATGATCAAGCCAAAACCTTAAAAATAGCGTACAAAAGGAGAGGGGGTAGGGGGTTGGGGGTGGGGGTGGGGTAGAAGGCGATAAGAAGGGCTATGTCACCATTAAGTCACCTCGAGGTGGGAGGAGGCTGGTCTTGGTCGAGAGTCTTTAGTGCAACTTGGCGCCGTAACGTAGGACAAGTCAGGCCATCGGAAAAATCCGCTTTCGTGCAGTATTGTTATTCTGAGAGTTGCAGGATTTAAGTTACATATTTCCTTCTGATAAATATCTGTATGTACCTGAAGCAGGAACACAGATATCACGTCAAAGTTGTTTTAGTTTACCGATGATTAAAACGGGTGAGTGGGACAGCTGTGTTTGGTTTTTAATGATCTGGGCAGCTTGCGGTTTTAATTTATCCTATTCAACAGCTAATCTTTAAAGTAAACAAATCTGGGTTCGTAGCGTGGATGAAGATTAAACAGTTTATCGCTGCTAAACAGGGTTTAGTTTTGGCACGCAATTTGTCCTACTTGTTCCTTGTTGTTCTTGCTTTAAGCCATTGGCAATTTTAAGAGGAAGGCTTTCAGTGAGATTCGGAATGGGAAAACCCGGACGTTTCTTTGTCAGGAAAGAAGAGAAGCAATCACTTAACCTTTTCACTTCTAAATTGTCTCTTAAATAACCAAAAAAAATCCACATTTTTTCCCGTGAAATACTGAACACCAAATAGTGCCACGTAAAAGAGGTTTCATTTGAATGGTCTCCTGACAGAACTTCGATCAGTGCCTCATAAGTGAAAAGTGCATTACATGCCTATATCATGTGCTCCTGGCGAAATTTAGAAGACACACGCACAATTTGTCTCATTAGCCCATAAAACAATACAGAGTGTGATTATGTAATCTTCACTGACGGTAAGCGAAAGGAAAGCCTATTAAGTCATGTTTTAGTAGAGTGGGGGGCGGGTTCTTCTGCAGGATAGATTCATACTTCACAAACAAGATGAACTGTTCGCTTAGCCTTCGTAAGCTCTATCATCAGCCGCGCGGCGGAACAGTTAAGCTGAAAGTTTGTGGTCTGGCAAGAGAGAAGCCTTTCTTGGGTCTGTGTAATGAAAGTGGAGGTTTTTGTTTGATTCACTTTAACGTAATTATTACTATTTCGTTAAGAATATAGCAGAGACTACCCTGTGAGCAAGTCCTGGGAGAACGCGGGGGGAGAGAAAGGCAGGTCCCACTCCCATACGTTTTTCTTCCTTTCTTCCTTACCTCTTCTCCGTCTTCCCGCGCGTTCTCCCTTTTCTCGTGAAAAAGACCTTTCGCGCAGTAGGAGGAACGTTTATCGGAATAGAAAAAAATAGAGGAGGCTACACGCAGCAAGCAAAAAGAGAGAGGCATTGCAACGGTAAGCATAAGACTACTATCAATCATAGCGTGGGTAGCAAGCGTTTCCGTCCGGTTTCGGAGCAAAGCACGAGGAGCGAGAGTCAAATACGACGAAAAAAATGGCGCACTTTTTCGGCTCTCGTTCCTTTCTTCCCGCGGCCAAAACTCCTCTGTCTTTCTTTGCTCCGAAACCAAACGAAAAAGGCTGGCTACGCAGGCTATATCAATCAAGGAATGTAAAGGTAGAGATATATAAGTTTGCGGTGATCAACGTACACGTTCGGATTTCGAGGTTATTTTTCGGATCGATTTGCCGGAGAGTCACTTAGTATGATTACACACTTAAAAACTTTAACATAAATTATGGATTATGTCTTTCTTAATGATGCAGTTCGTAAAGGTCACCTCAGAGCCGAACCCAGAACTCTGTGAAAATAACTACCCGTCCGTCAATAACTAACTCGAATGTTGATTTCCCGATCGAACAACTCGACACCAAGCGAAGCTTCCAAATGAGAACCGAGCGCAACCGAAGCTATCCACCCAGTAACACTCATCTTCTGACATGTTTTTCTTCCACTTATTTGACGCTGTTTTCAGAACAGTTTGCAAAAATCCGACCTTTTTCACTCTGGGGCAGCACAGCGAGAAATAAAAAACTTTTGTACGGCGTGAGACTGCCTTGCAGAATACATGGTATTTTTTGCAACGATATCTAGAGATTTTTGGATTTGCTGACCCCTGTAACCCTTTTGCGATTAACTAATTTAAGTTTTAAGCTTGATAGCCGCAATTATGGTGTTTTTACTTTCGATCATCCGGAGTGTCAACTAGTGTATTTAAGAAATCAACTGGCAGGCACAGTTAAGTTTTGTTTCCTTGGTAAGGCGTAACCTTAATCCAGCTGTATGGTGCAGTTGATAATGATGACCCTGTAAACTTAAACTAAACATAGTATCGCCATGCTTTTTACCAGCTCGAAAACAGACACTTCTCAAATTATTTACAAGTCCGCATTTGCATTTTTTTCCAATTTTATTATAAAACAGTACATAAACATGCGTTTCCAAAGAAAACTGAAGAAAATGCCATCTTAGACAAAACGTTTACAATCAGTGCAAAATTCAGCTGCAATAATAACCAATTTACACCTCAACATGACGGAATTCCGGGGGGGGGGGTACTCAGTTATGTAAGTCATATAGTTATGTGCCGCCCCAAAGGGTAGGGCTGTTGTGCCGTTTTAACCTGAAAACGTGTATAGACTTTGGCCATTTTGATCTGGAATCGGTCATGGTTCTCGAGGAAACTACGGGGTGTATGCACATTTTCATCGTTGCAATTCCTAATGAATAAGAAAGAAAGAAGAAATATGTGAATTCGAAGTGGATCTTAAGAAATCTCTTTTGACGGCGTCCTATACTACTCTAAGTCATGATGATCTTAGAGGCCAGGTGTAAAATGGATTTGGATTTAGGAGGCTAGGTCTGGAAACGGGTGTGAAAAATTACATTTTATAGTCTGAAATAGGGTCGGGATTTGAAGATCCGGGCGGCACACCTCCACAAGAAATCCTAGGAGTATCCCCCCCGGGACAGAATCTGCCGTCCTGAAGGGCAAGGAACACACTGGGAGAAGACAGACAAAGGAAATTACCGTCTTTTTAAAATGGATCAATTGAGGTTTCTGAGAAACTGCCCACCTACCCCTCCCCAAAGCCAACATTTTGCTCTAAGTGAGAAGTAAGTGTTAATGTTGGCATAAGAGAGGGATAGTAGCATGGTTTTGTACCACGTGAATGACTAGCTGCAAATAAAAGGGCCTATTCGATTCCGTGGGGAATCTGATCCCGTAGCATGCCAGAGAAGAGCATTTTACGAGCACGACTAAACAGATCCAATGCTGTCACTATTTCTACATCAAGTTCTTTTAAACACAAACGTTACGATCACAATGAATGATTGCTCATGTACAACAAAAATCTCTTGTATCAACCACGCAAATCGACAAATTTGTCTCTTTTCTCTTTCACAGCATAATATTGAGTTATAATATGAATAAGAAACAATTCCTTTTGATCATACCGTAATCCGCCGATTATGTGTAAGCCCTCCATTTTTAAGCTTCCTCGGATATAAGCCCCACCCAAGTGTATTGAAATGAATTTGATTTATTATGACATTTTGAAGCTTAAAACGCCAGTAAATGCAAAACCTATTTTGATCAGCACCAGTAATCGGCTCTTGTCAGCACTAATATAGCTCTTTTCCGGTTAAAATCCCCCTCGGATATAAGCCTCTCCGTTTATAAGCCCTCCGAAAAACCCCTTGGGAAGAGGTATAAACCCAGTACGGTATACTACCGTAATTATTCGAATAAGCCACCAACCTCGAATTAGCGCCCACCTCGAATAAGCGCCCATCCCAAAGGCAGAAAAAGTTAATGAGCGCCCAGCCTCGAATAAGCGCCCACGCCCTCCTCCCCCTAATGAAACTCAAATAAGCGCTCACCCCCATTCCAGCCACTTGAGTTAATAAATTCTAATAAGAGACTTCCCCGAGAACGGAGTCTTCTTCAGAGTTTTTTACAGAAACCTTGCTTTGTTACTTCTTCGCGTTTTGTTATTAGCATTTATTGTTTTGTTGCAAAATAAACATACTTCACTTGCTGAAAATGGTGAAAATTTAATAAGCGCCCAGCCTCGAATAAGCGCCCACCTCGAATAAGCGCCCACTCTCAAGGTCCAAAAATTTAATAAGCGCCCAGGGCGGTTAATCGAATAAATACGGTATTATGGTATATTATTTTACAGTCAATTATTTTCTTCTCTATTGTAACTGTAAGAACTGCTCTTTGCTTGCATCCGTCCGACTCAAGACAAACACATTATCGATTCACTCCTCCCTGACAAGAGTACCCACATAAATTCTAGGGAAATCATTTCCTGTTAACCTATCACGAACATAAAATTATTTCAATTGATCGAACAATTAAACAGCAGTTCCATCCATAATGATCAAGGCACCGGGGGAAGAAAAATTGCAGAATTTCGTGCAAAGTAAAAAAAAAAAAAAAAGAATGCCAGATCCTGGCTAGACTACGAGTAGTCCTCATTTTTCCTCACTGATAGTAGAGCAAGCGAAACGCGAGCGTGCGTGAAAACGATTACTGCACAATAAACAACACTTCGCTACTCAGTAACGCATTTATCAACACATTGTTAAATCACAAACAGCTTTTATTAAGTTGTTCTTCCCTGAAGATTAAGACGGATCGTCATTACCCCGAAAAAGAGACTGAACTTTTAGAGAACCTTACAGTTGAATGGAACGTTTTGATTCCTGGTTTAGAACAGTTTGATTTTCTAAGCTGACAGTCCAGCACAGTTATCAAATTTGATAACGTTCTGACGTCACAACATAGCGCCATTTATGAACTCGGTGAGTTTTCGGAGAAAATTCTTTATGTTCGTAATTTTTTCGATTATATTTGCGTGAAATACCCAGAGTTCCAAGCGACTACCTCGAGGGAAGAATAAGCTTGAAGAGCGCACAAAATAAATAAATTCTAGGCTAAATGGCACTGGGCTAGATTTTGCCTTGTACCATTTATGGAAGTAAGAGGGTGAATTCTACTATGGCAGTCGATACTACAGATGGCGCTTATCAAAACTATTTAGATCTATTAACTGTTCAAAAAAAATTGCGTTGTGTGACATGATATTTGAACTCTTTGTCGAGACTCCCAGGCCCAACTTTGATGTTTTGAGATAAAAATTGTCTTTAAAATGCCGGCGCTTCAGGCAATGTTCCAGAAAGTTAACTTTCCCTATTTCGTCATTAAATGCTCAACTTCCCGACAGTCTAGTGAAGTTTACTTAAAGAATGTTTACTCTTTTGGTCCTACGCGAAAGGATGTTTCATATCGATAAGTTGTTTGACTTAGATGGATATCGTTTATTAAAACAATTTATCATAAAAATTGCGGTTATTATCCGTACGCAAAAGTTGATAATAAAACAAACAGGCACGCTATAATCTAAAATTCGTCACCATAAACGTGAAAGATGGAAATGTCTACCTGAACCAAGATCGATAATGCTTGTGGAGTTAAAGTGGGAGAGAAAAGTGTAAATTAGCTGAACCAGTTCAAAAAGTGACGACTTGAAAATGTCTTGAGTGTTTGATTTCGCTGATATTAAATTTAGGTTTCGTGATTCATACCAAGAACCCCAACCCTTTACCCCGACTCAGCAATACCAGGGCTCTCACGTACTCCATACAGCTTCTTGCCATATAATAGGGTTTTAAAACATGGAAGGAAAGCTAACATTGGTGTCTGTAGTGACTGCAGTTAAGTCGTCGCCTTCTTTCCAAAAGAAAACTGCCAGGTCTGTAATAAAGTAAGCAAATATGACAAAGTTGTTGCTATCTTTTTTATCAAAGAAGTTAATCTAAACTGGTTAAATTGCTCTAGGCTTTGAGGATGAAGAGATTCCTAGTGTTCATCAGTGGTGTAGAGTTGCAGCTTTTCAGTTAATTTAAACAATTTTGTTCTTGAAGACTAAGTCATTGCCCTTAGTTTTCTTCTAATAAGATAAAACTTTTGATATATTGGTGGCAATTTCTGACGTAACACGAACCTTACACTGCACGACAAATATCTTACCTTCCGTTTCTACGTCGAATGGGTCAAACTCCAGAGAAGATACGGACAATTCTTCGTCCAAACTTTCTGGGTCCGGCTTAATTTCCGGGTGGTCAGTATTCTCCACGGCAAGGATATCTGTCATGTGTGAAATATAAAGTGCTGCCAGGCGTATGGTGTCGGTCTTCGAAGGTTTTCGTTCATGTGGAAACAGTGGTATGAGGTCGCGCAACCGATCAATGCAATCGTTGATCGTATGAACACGATTTCTTTCTCGCGTATTAGCGATTCTCCTCTGCTTACTTAAGCCTGTCAAACGTCTTCCGCGGCGCTTGGTTTTCTTTTTTGACGGTGGTGTTTTGGGCGATTCATCTGCGACTTCGCTCTCCATGTCTTCTATGTCTTGTGTGAACTTAGTTCTAAGATCTGTTTTCTTTTAAACGACGACGGCTTATTAGAATTGTGCAAAGATCGATCGCTATCGTTGGAGACGCAGGTTATTAGTTGCCTTGTCACAGACGTCATTAAAGGTGCCTACTTGACTATGAACTTGTTTAAAAACAAGTAAAAATAACCCATTTACTAAAACACTAAATAGAGCCATCGGTCAGGCAGTCATGCAAAACTCCTGTATATCAAACAATCTTGTCAGCATACAAAAGAAACATTTTAAAAAGTTTAGCTCAAATGTCAACCATTCCAACAATCTCAGTTTATAAACACTTTCTCAGTGTCTAAACACTTCTACCAACTGACCCAAACATTCCACTGCATTTTTAGCGAAGTAATCAACTCCAAAGAAAACACTCTTATTCATTCAGTTTAAACGAAACTTTAACTACAAAAAAGTCCTCAAAAGTTCGTTCATTGAGGTATTTGCGTCATCGGATATGCTTCAAAAATCACGGAAGTACCCCTTTGTAAATTTCTATCAACGGCTTAACAAGTGGTTGCTTAATAACTTGTGGTATGCCATAACAACCACCCTGCAGTTGTCTCATATCAGTGTGCATAGACCGTTTAAATATCTGTGGTTCTAGACCACACAGTCAAAACAATTCGTTTTCGGACGATAACTATTGGGCGAGAGCAAAATATCCTTTTTTGCTGACGTCAGTATAAAGGTCGTTATACAAGACTTCATCGCTGGCATACCTGAAGTAAGAATTATCGTATTGCTGGCGTTCAGGGCGAGCTTTTGACTTTTGCTGTTCGTTTGCAATGTGTGGGAGAACTGGGCATTAGTTCAAACACGCGCATGTTTCTTTTTCAGTTATCATCAGTATTATCATTATAATCATAACTATTACAAAATTCTCAAATCTGATTGGCTATCAACTGTCCTGATTTCAGCACTAATAGCACAGTGAAAGAGAACAGTACGCGTCATGCCTAAGTAATTGGACAGTACGCGCCGAAATGGCTTTTTTCACTGCTACAAAAAAACTCTCGAACTTTCTGGTGTTTTAATCAAAAAAGGCTTAAAATAGCGCAAATTTTGTTATAGTTATGATTAATTGGTAACAAAACTTTGGGTCATCCAATTCGGTCGTAATCATACTCGTGATTAAACAAATCGGACTGCCACTAGGCGGTCGTCCGATTATTGTTGACTAGTTTGAGTTTACACACCGAATTGGACTCGACTCAGTCCTATTACCATTATTCTATTTTTAAAAAAATAACAAAATAGCCTATCCTGGAGAAAATGAGCTGAAGATTATTGATCACTAGACGGTAAAGGATTTGAACTATTTGGTTCGTTTGTACCACTCCTAACATCCAACTCGAAGGAACAGATGCTGCATTTGTGTTGCTCTTTCTTACTGGAAATCTGCGCAGCAAGGTTAAACCTATGAGAAGCTGGGCTGAAATAGCTTAGCATAACCCTCACCATTCAGTTGTTGTTGTTGTTGTTATTTTGCAACTTTTCAGTCCTTTTTTTAATTAAAAGAGCCTCTCTCTGAGGAATTTTGCTGAAGATTATTAATTACTAGAATGGCAATGAGTGAGCAGGTTGGGTGGTGAGTCAGGCCACTAACAACATCCAACTCAAAGGACCAGGTGCTTCATTTGTGTGGCTCTCACTTGCTGTTGGGCAAAATTAAACCTATGAGGGGCTGGGTTGAACATCAATGGCAAGGGTCAGCATACTCGAAATGATACAAGATAATTGTTATTGCTCCCTGTGTTATGAAATGAAATTATGACTATTTGACTGCTTTCTTTTAATCCTTCAGGAAGCATTTGAGATTGTGCTAAGTTGGCATGTTTATCTCACGTACATTTCTACATTGTATGATTTAGTTACCTTGACTGTGGTGACCTTGAGATACAGCTGGTTATCACCTCTAAGAAACATGTCGATGAGAACAACTTTTTTGACACAAGCGCCTTAGTTAAACCAAAACATTTTGCACCACTATCCAGATGCCGAGTGTTTTGTCTAGTTCAGTGTTTGATTTAAACAGAAAATTAGTACAACAAAACTGAATGCAGGACTGGTTTAGTTTTATCTGCTATAAAAAGGGCAATCAATTCTGTTGGATGGTACTTCATCAGTCTTTTACTACCCGTTTCCCGAATCCCCTATAGTAAATTGCGATATTCCTAGCCTGCGTATTCAGCCTGCGCTCCTCTTCGCTAGGGATGGCGAGTTGAGAGAAGAGACGACGGTGTTCGCAGGTTACTAAATCCTGCATCCCGTTCACAATGACAATGCTGGACCTCGCTCCTCTTTTGCTCTAAAATCCTGTTTCCTGACCTTCTAATAAGGCAGACCCTGGCTCCCGAAATCTATCGGGGACTGTCTAATGACTTGGATATCCTTCATGAACTAAGTGAGGCCTGCATCCCTGTTTCTTTCAGGTGGAAGTTTCTTTTCCCCTTACATGCACAGCAGGTAATTTCAAGAATAAATACTACTATTTATTAGCCGAGAGTGAGGTCATTACTAGGAAATCTCAGACCTAGGCCTTGATGTATTGACGGAGCGATCGCTCGGCCAATACATCAAGGCTGAGGTCTGAGGTTTCCCTGTAAAGGACGAACAGACGATGGACTTAAGCCTGCGATCAATTAAAACCAACAACTGGTCAACGGATAACGTTTAGAGAACGCGTCACCTCAATGAGTTGTACACTTGATTCCGCAATACAGTCAGGTGACACTGGTCAGTGGATAGTTTTTTTGACAACTGTCAATTGACCATAACATAGGTGTCCATAAGTATGTCCACCATCGAGTTGAACACAGATTGTATATGCCTTGGACACCAAGCTAGTAATGCCCGGTCATTGCAAGAAAACAGCCAATCAGAGCGTACTGTTGTAGCCATATAGATAATGATAGGTAATGGTTACAAATATAGCTTGTGGGAGCAGTTTCCCGTTTTGCTTTAGTCATAACTGATTTTTACAGTTCTCCCTTGTACATAAGTAGTTTCCATTTCATGTAATTGGGCTAGTTTCTCCGTGTTAACAAATCTTTTGATCACAAATTAAAGCGCGAGGCCCTTTTTATTTGAACTCGCTAAGAGCTGCGGACGGCGTAAGATTTCAAACGACCTAGCAAGGGCACGAATGAGGCGTGAGGAGATTGTTTGTCTTGGATACCATTTTATTTGTTTGAACTTTGTTTATATTTGTTTATTTCTCTTATGTCGGGGAAAGGCCAAAATCTAGTAAAAACAAGCTTTAATTAATTGTTGCTAAAACGGAAGATGGGAAATTTGAGAAAAGGATCTCAATACAACCAGAAAAAAACATCAAGAAAAAAGCCAAGGCGAAAACCGATTCGTTTGACGGGTGTAAGCCAGCAACGGAGGAAAGCAAACGAGCGCGAACGACGGAGAGTGCAGACTTTAAACTCCCGTATCGAGATTCTACGAGATCATATTCCGCTGCCGCCACTAGGAAAACGACCAACGAACACCGAGGTGATATGGATGGCAGCCACTTACATTGAATTTCTCACGGAATTGCTTAAGAAGAGTGAGAAACCCAGTGAGTTCCCATTGAAAACGTTTTCCGCGGAGGAACAGAGCGTGTCGCAAGGTTTGGATGCCGCCTTAGATGCTACAGGTCAGAATCGTGATAAAACTTTAATACAAAATATATCCATCGGTTTCGATTTTGTAAATTTAATCGGTTTCACTTTTTTGTTTCCAGCGCCGGATCTTTTTTGTCTTGTTGAAGGCTGTTCTCCCATATCCGAGTTAGATCCCAAGGAATTATTTTTACTCACAGGTATGCTATGAAAGCTATATGTTTATTTACATCACCGTTTTTTTCTGGTTATCAGAATGATCTCCTATTTGTACAAGTTTAATGGCGAAAATTAACCTTAACTAAACAATTCCAGAAATGTTTGCTGCTCACTGTCACGATTATTACCGATTTTCTCAGGTATTTTATTTCAATCAGGCTATTATTTTACCGTACGTATAGGGTGAAGCATTCTTACCATGATAACATTACAAATAAACTATTTTAATTGCTTTTAAAAGAAGGAGCTACAAAAAACTGGTAGCTTTAAAAGTCCTTGAATGCAGAGGTCCACTTAACGCGTAAATAAAACCGACTGGTTCTTTCTTGCCGGATCTCTAATGTATATAGATGGTAATGCTAGACGTTACTTGAAGTGGGAATTAAAACAAAACTGAATGCCAATACGACAAATGGCTGATTCATTTAAGACTAATATTTCAGCTAATGAAATTAACCTTCCTCTGGGCCAGGGTACACTCAGTGAAAGAGAATGCGTATCTTTACTCATGGCCGGCAAATGTTTCAACTAGTACAACTTGTGGTCTTTAGGGCCAGTGCTTGCTGAAATGTATTATAATGGCTGAATCCGCCAGCGGGAAAAATGCGCTGAATCCTGTGTTCTGATTGGCTACCAGAGCGGGCTAGATGGGTTTATCTTGGCCGCTCGGGATTTCCCGCGCTGGTCCGGCAAGGCAAAAATTTGAATGATAACTTTCCAGAAACTTTAACTGAGTTTCACATTCCCCACCGGACGCATGACCGCAATTTGCACGTGTCATCCGAGGCAAGTCACGTGAAGGACTATCTCTTTAGAGGCTAATAATGGGTAGTACCTATATCCAAAGTAATTTTAAAGACTAGTGCCCAACCAGCTGAGCTAAAGTGACCCGCTGATTGAACACACCGTAAATGAGTTGTCCCCTTTCGACGGTCTTTCTTAAACCTCTCAGGGGTGGCTTCCCATCACCCGCAACTCCCGCAGTTGGCGTTATGAAGAGGACTGTGGACTACTCAGACATTAAGGACCTTAAGCAACTACGACAACGGAAGTGAAAACATCAATAAAAAAATGAATTTGCGTCCTTTCATTCGTCAAATGTGGGCGACTTTTTCCGGCGTTGAATTCTTAAGGGAATTATCCAGATAAAATTTATTGTCGTATCTCCACGTCCTCTATAAAACGTCGCATTTGGAGGTTTCACGTCGTAGTCGTGCAGTGGACGTCAAAGAAATGTACTAAAACAGAACTGTTGTTTTGGCTTTTAAGAAAACAAATACACAATCTATTACTGCTCGATCTTCTGAAACAGGATAGTTATGCTGATATAGACTTCCTTATTAATGAAATTAAAAAAAGGATGATCTTAATCCAATGTATTGCAACCTTTATTTTTCTACTTATTTACATATTTCTTCATTCGTATTATTATCTTTCTTACCCTCTTTTTCCATTATGTTGTAAATCTCTTTAATTTTCCTTGTTAAATGTCTTTATAATTAACCATTGTAGAGTGCCCACACTGCCTGCCTCGAATAGCTTTAGCTAAATGTCGACAGTCTGTATGTTTAATGTATTTCTTTGCTTTTGAATAAAATTGTTGTTGTTGTTGTTGTAAAACCAATTGTTGCTTGACGTTGTTGTTGTCGTCGTCGTAGTTGCTTAAGGTCCCCAATATAGTATTTCAACTAAAAGCTCTAAGGCTAGAACCACCTTACATGACCTTGCATATATTATTCTTGGCAGAAAACTAGTCCTTGCAGAGAATCAAATTTTGTTCTCTTTGTAAAAATATTATTACGGCTATTTTTTCCTTATTTTTCTTTCTTGTCCACTTCACCTTTCGCCTCGATTAGCTTAAGCTAACTCCCGCTAACTGAGGGTTGTGTGAAATGTTTCCTTTTCCCTTTTCAGTTTACTTTAATTTATTACTTGCAAAGCTTTTTCATGTGCAATTAGTTGTTGTTATTATTAACAATCGATTTCTTTTTTCTTATGTAGACATGAAGGATTCCTTGGCTGAAAGTTGATTGTCCGTAGATGGCACAATCCATGGCCAAATGCATATCACGCTGATTGAGTCATCACTTCATGTTAACACGACATTGTAGCTAGAGAGGTTAAAATCGTTTCGGGGAGGGACCATAGAAATTTACTCCCGTTTTTGCCAAGGCTGGTTTCTCTACGATCGTGTCATACTATGAGTTTTTTCAGCAGTCAAAGCAATCACATGACAACCAGGCATTACATTAACAAAAAACACTAGTCTTGAGGTAGAAAATGTCGACGCAAAGAATTGTACTTTGTTTCAAAGAATGCGTGAAATAAAACTTGTTATCTTGAAAAATGTACAAGGTTGTCCTTTCTGATAAAAAGTTAATACAAGGGAGGGGATTTACCTACAAAGGTAAGAAGTTGAACATTTTAGCGATAAGAAATGAAACACACCCATTCTGATCTCAGTGTTAGTTCTACATTTTACTTCCGGTGCCTCCCTCAAATGTAGTACTGCTAAAAACTGAAAAAATGCTTCAACTCATTTTGGGGGTTCTTGGCATTTTTTTCCAGAATTCAGTTGAGTAGATTTCTTTGAAGTCAGTTCTTGTGCCGGATAGTGTGAATCACTAGACAACACTATTTATAGTTGGGGGAAAAATTCTCGAACATCTATCAATGTGTCGGCTTCATTGAGAATTAAATATTCTCTTGTTGACAAGTCTTTTCATTGCAGTAATGACTCGATTAACGCCGCCCTTGAGATATGATGCGAATCAGTTTTGCAAAGCACGAAAGACCTACCAGGCGTGTACTGACGCCAGTCTTAGAGCATGTTCGTGATTGTAAGTGATGCATTGTAAGAGCTTTTTTTTCTTTCTGTAAGCTATCTCTAACTAAAGTTCAACTCTTTGCTTTTAAGACAGTATGGCTTTATGATTTTCACTCTAACTTTTCCAATATACGTTGGATGAAATTCATTGATATTGCTATTCAAATGCCCGGTGGGTACTCCTGGGAATTCTTGGTGGGAGTGTGCGGCCCGGTTCTCCAAATCCTGACCCTATTTCAGATCAAAAAATTGTCATTTTCCACATCCGTTTTCAGACATGGGGTGGTCACAAAACGCAACAACATAAAAGAGAAATTATGTCATCATTGCTGAGATTAAAACCGCAACAAAAAGAGTTCTTAAAATCCATTTCGAATTCTCATATTACACTTTCTTTCTTATGGATTTGGAATTGAAACGACGAACACATTGGTACATAACCGTAGTCCCTTCGTAAACCACACCCGATTCCAGACGTCGACCAAGATGGGCAAAATCTATACCCGTTTTTAGACCAAATAAAACGGCGCTAAAACCCTACCCTTTGAGGCGGCACATACCTATATGGTTTATATAAGGGAGTACTCCCCCCCCCCCCCCCCGATTCAAATAAAACTTCTTTGGCAGAACGTTTGTACACTAACTAACTATTTCGTGGGATTAAACGAAAAAATATTTGAATTTTTTTGTAATTTTTTACATTGGCAACTGTTAGGATTCGGAAAGGGTTAAATTTACAAGCTAGGGTCATCAATTATGAGTAACATGATGAGACATCTAGCCTTCTGGTAGCCTGCGATCATGCCCTCTCCCTTTATCTCTGTAATCTGTGTTCGGGCGTAATTTTTTTCCCTCTCGAGCTAAAGAAGCAAAGAAGCAAAAAAAAAAATTACGCCTGATCTCAGGTTAGCCTTCTGGTCACCTACGTATTTTCTCTAACTAACTGAATTGGAAAGCAGCCCTTAAATTATGTTGACGCATAAAAGTTGTGTTTCAAAGTATAAATATAAACCCCTTTGTTAGTCTTAAGACTCACTGCTTGCATTGTATAACGACTTCTATAACGTGTGTGGTGTGACCGTATAATTATGATGACTCCGAAGAAAATCTCTTTTCCCTTTCCCCTCTCCAGAGAACCCTAAGATCAAAATTTGGATTCTCATTTGTTGTCACCATTCATTTCCTACAGAAGTAGTGGGGAGAAGTTGATAAAATATCAATCAAATTCATCTTGTGTGATCATGTCTGTAATTCTCATGACCACCCTGTTTTGCAAAGCATTGATGTTATTAAGGAGAAATTTGATGCTGATCACTCTTAGGACTTAAAGGGTTAAACACCTGTTATCCCAATTCTAACATTTGCCGATGGATGTAGCTCTTTTAGGTTGATACGCTTTCCTTATCGCATTATTTTGACCCTCTTTGCCGGGACAATTCAAAATGATTCTCTGGTCAAAGATAACAATGGAAAGGGAATCTCAGGAGGCCTTAGACAAACAACAAGGTTGCGACTAAAGTAAAAGACAATTCCATCTGTTACAGTCCCGGGCCAATCAACAAAATTGACTTGTATTTTCCTGATCATCGCCCACACTTGCTGAGAAATCGGTTTGCGCTAACATGACCTCTAACATGAGTTTTAAATTTTTAAACGTTTCCTATCTTTTATACAAACCGTTCCAGACTTTCATCTAGGGTGAACAGAATTTGGTCTCTGAGTAGAAGTTATTAGCATTTTATCATCTCCATTTGCACGTTCTAAACGAGACAATTGAACTTAAATATCTTTGCATTTTTGAGCTCAAGTTCACCATCCTCGGAGGCGATCCAGCCCTGATCCTTTGAATTATGGTTTATCCTTTGGATAACTCATTTCAAAGGGGAACAACAAGATACGATCAATTAAGGTTTCTGAGAAACTGCCCACCTACCCCTCCCCTAAGCAAACATTTTGCCCTGAGTGAGAATTAAGTGATATCGTTGGCTTAGGGAAGGGGTAGGTGGGCAGTTTCCCAGAAACCTAAATTGATCCAACATTTCTCCCCATCTAAGGGATTCCGGATTCCGGAATCCAAGAAATTTTTGCTTGTGGAATCTGGAATCCGGAATAGCAGCTCAAGGAATCCGCAATCCTTCTAAAGATTGGAATCCAGAATCCAAGTTCCACTAACAGAGATCCGGAATCCAGTACCTTCATGGGACTCTGCAATCCACGGCGTGGAATCCAGAATCCAAGACTGTTTTGAATTCCTTACAAAGGGCGAAACACAGATTTAAATGAAAGTTTTTGAGTAGAACTCTTCTTTAGTACTTTCTAATGTTAGAAACTACTGGAAGTCGAGACTTCTGAGTTTATGAATGAACTGACCCGAAGAATTTATTCAAATCAAAGCTACTGAACAGTACCATAACAGTAGTGATTGTTTCTTATCCTACGAAGGGGTTTTAGCTTTCGAACCTGTGTATGAAACTCTTAGTAAAGTGTGACCATTCCAGTGAAAGACTCTTCTCGGGACTTGCTGTAGTCAAAGTTTTGATTCTTAGACGAAGAAAGATGATCGTGATGAACATTAGCAGAATATTATCTGTTGTTCTTTTTGCGAAATATCGTGTTTGGAACAAATGTGTGGCGGTTTTCTGACGGTTTTGACGACACTGGGAATTAGAACCGTACTAAGCTCTGCATTTGTACAAACAGATCCCAGCGTAAACACAAACTGCATTTTATTTCGCACTTAATTTCCCCTGCAAACCCAAAAGACCAAGGGCATCAATCTTGGCTGGTCGGCAAAACAATTCAAAGGCCCAGAATGTGATTACTTATCATTGAAGACGGTAACCTGGCGTATTAAAGCGTATGGCATTACCCCAAAACTAACAAACTTAAAAAAATCGACGTACCGAAATCTTAATTGACACTACATATTTAAAGGACGGGGTCATAACGTTCTTTAACAGACGAGTCTTCAGACGACCTGATGTCCACTGCCTTATTTTCCTAAGGGAGAAGGTCATAGAATAGAGGACATCTGTGGTCGGGAGATATCCAGGTGTGAGATCTATGAAATTTACTTAACCCTTTTCTTATTGCGTGTTATGGTGAGATTATTGTTCACTCTAACTTTAAAATCTAGGGGCAAAAATCCTATGATGTTAACATTCAAATGAAACCTGTTTAGCAGTGCCTTCAAATGGTGCTATATATTTAGCATGTAGATCTAACTTTTGAGTCTGTGGATGAAATCCTATGGTGTTACCATTCAAATGAAACCTCTTCAGCAGTACTTTCACACGGTGCTATGTATTTAGCATGTAGTTCTCACTTTTGAGTCTGTGGACCAAACCCTATGGTGTTACCATTCAAATGAAACCTCTTTGACGGAACTTTTGTATGGTACTATTTATTCCTTCGGATCAGTTACATTCTTTTTTGAGAATTTTTTTGTTTGGCCACTCCTGGGAACGAAAGGGGAACATGGAGTGTCAGCATGCTCCATGCCGATTCCATCTGACCACTATCAGGTTAGCTATGTTGTTCATAGGTCTTTGGAATCTATGAAACTACCTCTGACACAAACATGTTTTTAAAAGTTTCTTCTTTGTGAGCTTTATCTTATTACTAGTTTTAACGCATTTAACGTATAAACTCAAATTAATCACCATGAAATTTTGGAAATTATCGATAGGTTTAATTTATGATCAACTCCACTTTGTTTATTCTAATAGCTCGAACTTTGGATGAAGGGTTCTGCGACAGCAAATTTTCGTTTTGAGAAAACACAAAGCACAGGACCCATATCTCGACGATAGTTTTTACTAACTATATCGTAACCTCCATTTGAAAGTAACTCTCCTTTAAAACCCTAATCCTTTTTAAATAACAAAAATCTTAACTGTCTTTTTTTTTGGTGTCAAAACCCTCTGGTAAGCGACTGACAAATCTTGATATTCAAGGGGGTCCCTTAGGGGACGTTAGACTGTATGTGGTTTGTTCCTTTTCTCATAATGCCTTTACGCAAATACCTGTAAATATACACCAAAAGAGGTTGATACAGGCAATTCTTAAACAGTATCCAAGAGGCAGTTGGCTCTTTTTTCTTCTTTATTAATACACGGCAGTTTAGTCATTTATGATCAAATACTGTGGAACTAAACAAAGAAACAGAGTCCACCACTACCAAACTGATGACTACGTTTCACGTCACAGGCGGAAACATTAGAGGCGTCAGAACTCCATTCAAGACGACTATTGTTCTAAGTATGTTTTAAAAAGTTTCGTTTCTTTAACCACTTTTTTTGTTTAAGGAAATCATTACTTTTGAGGAGTAACATAAGGACTTCGTCACTAGTTTAATTTGATAAAGCACCGAGTTACATATGTACCGTATGGGGTTTCCTGTGAGGAGAGAATTACGTTACGTAAGGATATGTCGCTTTCAATATGAAAGATATACGGTCATATACCCCCCTTCCAGTTTGTACAACAAACATGAAAAAGTTACCATTGGCTGGCATTCGAAATTTTTTAACTCAGAATAACTCCATTATAAAAAAGAGGTTGGCCAATTCCTCTCACATTATTATGGGAATGGTGGTTCAGGCATTTTCTGAATTGCAGATACTCCTTAAGTCATTATTACACAAAAGAAAAAGGAGGGAAAATACATTGCTAACAGCAAAAGATACGCCTTTCGTATCTTTGACAGGCTGCCACCCCGATTCGAGGACCCTGGTATTTCTTTCAACTGTTTGACTGTTCACAGTCCTCTATTTTCCCGCGGGATGGTCGGGATCGAGCGCCAACCGTTGCAGGAAGCCATTTTGATTTCTAACGTACCTCGCCTAGCCTGAGATGAGTATCAAATCTACTAAGAGCCGGGGCAGCCGGGGGGTGGTTTAGGGTGGGGCGCTTAAGACCTTGGTGTCCGTACGGTACATTTGAAGCCAAGATGACCGCCCTAACGGTAAGCGCTTGATCTCGACGATCTTACGACAAAATAGGGGAACGTGAACAGACTATTCAAGCGTAAGATTACGATGAGTTCAGTTGGTTAGAAATTTTTATCTTAAAAATAATTTTCTTTGCTAAAATTTTTCCTGCTTCACTATAACTGTGCTTCTCTGGCTTCTCTGCTTCTTCCCTTGTTCCATGGCGGTTTTACCACTTTCCACTCCTGTCAAAAGTTCCGTCAAGTGATGGATATACAGGGCAGCAAGCCGGACTGTCTCTATCTTAGAAGGTCGTTTTTCAGTTGGAAGCAGCGGAATTAGGTCTCGTAATGTTTCCAGGGCGTTGTTAATAACACGCACGCGATTTCGCTCTCGCGCGTTTGCTGATTTCCTTTGCTTGCTGACGCCTGTTAACCTCGGTCCTCGCCTTCGATGTCTTTTTCTTCCTTGCACCAGTGGGTTCGGGACTTTTGGAGTCTCTAGCTTGCACACAGGAACACAGGTGGACATGACCTCCACACTCCCCAGCGTAGAATTAACCATTTTTGGACGCCTGCATCGTTAAAAGATGGAACATATCATTGATATCGAACAAGATTCAAATGTCCAAGTTTTCCGTCAGTCGGCTCGATAGCCAAACCATAAACGAGACAACGAGATATTGGCCATTTTTTTTTTTTAGCGAAAGCGGTATAAAAAATCGGAACCGCCTTTACAATCTAATAAATCAAATTTTACCACGAAACGTTTTGCACGATTGGTACCTTCCATGTCAAAAACGAAGAGTAATACAGGAGAGCACGGCACAGCAGCTCTAACCAACACTTTGAGGCTTCATACCATTATCAGACCATTTTCATCAAGTGTCTATACTTAATGATTCCATCCGAAAGACTTTAAAGGTTACGGCTTTAGGTTATAATATTAAAACGTCAACAATACATTTTAAACGCCGAGATCAAAACCGCAGACACCGCATTAAGGTAATCCAGTTATCATTTCCATGGCGACTAGGGCTACTCAATGTTATTAGTCTCTGTGGTCTCATTTGAGTCCTTCTGACGTCAGTGATGGGCTTTTGTGTGGCCGGTGAACATGGCGTTGTGGGAAGGACCCTTCCCATGACGTCTAGCGTTCCCTGCATTGCCGCATTAATTTGGTATCATACAAAGACTCTTTCCGACAAAACACAATGGTACCGCGTTGTTAAATTGTTGACATCGGTGAGAGATCTGAGCGAGATGATATACGACATTCGTTTCTATGTTAAATTCTATGGTTGTTTTTGGAAGATTCAGGGACCATTTGCACAAAATCTTTGTGTTAAAAAAGAGAAATCATGTGATCTTTCATGGGAATTTCTCGTGTTATATCAAATCATGAATTTTAATCATTCAATAAGGAATAATAATAGGATATACTAATCATTTCTTACTTATAAAGCAATAATAGTTCCCACGAGTAGGTAGTTCTAAAATGGACAAATTTATTCACATGTTTTTGTTGGCAATTTATTGTAAAACAAACAGAACCACGGGACGGTAGCATTTTCACGCGGCAGGTCTTCATCAATTTTGTTTGAAAGTTGGACACACAATACATAACTAAGGACCTTACCCTAGCTGTGACGATGTGTCCTAATTTAATTGTCGATGTCTCTGGATGAAAACAAGATTTTCATCACCAATAAAACTTGAGCTGGTAGAAGTCGTAAAATATGCCAAACCAGAGTCTCTCGTGGCCTGAGTCGTCGACACGTCGGAGTATTTCGTCGGTTGGCTTTTGAGCTCCGATCTATTATCGATGCAGCTCGGTTTGTCGTTTTAAAAGTTATTGCACCTAAAGGTGCCTTAATTACTTAGGAACTTAAAGGTAGGAGAGAGCAATCCACTTTAAATAAGCCAAATATCACGTACTTCGGGGGGCCAACGGATTAGTCTCGACCTGCCACAATCAACAACTGTTTTAAACAATAACTTTAGTAACCGTAGTCATATGAAAACCAAATTCTTTGTTTGACAAGCGATCTCTGACGTGTACTTGGATAGTAACTAAGCTATATCGCCAGCATAACTTTAAAATAAGGCCTTAGGCCTGTAATATGTTACTAATTTCTGTTTCGTTCCTCTGTTTAGGAGTTGTACCCCTTTGAGCCATTAAAAGTAAACATGGCAACAAAATGCAACGTCATTTTTTGTCAAATATGTCTGAAATTCAGTTTAATTTTGAGTTAAACTGCTTCGTCAAAGATACTGACAAAACTCGACTTTATATATGCGCTTTCCGTTAAATTCTTTCCAAGAAATTTTCGATCGTTTTTTTATAGTACTTGGAAATTTGGGAAAGAAGTTAAGAAATCTGTGTTTGTTAGTTGAAATCGGTATGCATTATAGTAATTGCATAACAGTGGCGGCACAGGATAATCGATTGGAAAAATGGAGTAACTTTAACAAGTCTCTAAACGTGCAGTTCAGCTAGTGGTTAGTATACACAATGCATTCAAGATAAACCATAAACAAAGATCTTACCGATTGTTATCTGACTGTCAACGGTGCAAATTCGTGGCCTGTAAAGCCGGCAGACTATACTGACTCTGTTTTTTTCTGATGTTGTTATCTATCAGTCCTTGAATGAATAATAGAAAGACTTGTCGAAATTACTTTGGTCTCCTTGACTTTCGCAGCGGGAAACGTATTTGAAAGTTAACCAGGGGGTAAAGAATTCAAAACTCTTTCAAAACAAATTCTTGAAGTGCAGCACTTACTCGATCTCCGTCGCAAGCGTCACCTATCCCTCCGCCGCTAACAAACTTCGGCAATGCTATTAAAAAAGGTTTCCCTCGGTCTTAGAGGTTGAGGTTTAGCAAATTAAGAACTAATTACTTAAGTATCAGTCATAATACTGTTAGAGTTTTATCTCTAAGGGGCTTTTCCGTTCGAGTGGTTTTGAAAGAGGCCGAAGTGATACATTTTAAAATGGGTGTCAAACTGATTTGCGAGATTGAGCAAAGATGTATTGAGCCTCTTCCTTTTGATTAACCTTTTCGCTCCAAGAAGAGGCCCAAGTATAAAGACGAGAAAAATAATTTATGATTTCTTTTGTAAAATACCGACAAATAAATACAACTATGTAAGAGTTCTGGCAAAGACGTTCCATTTGAATGGTCACACCGTTATTTTTCGTCACCACGATAAAAATTTGGAAGTCAATAGAATTAACTGCATCAAAGTTGAACCCAAAAAGCTTTAATCAGCTTAGGATAGCCAGTTTCATAGCAAAGATAATTATCCGTTCTCGATCATAACAATTACTAACGTTGTGAGATATAAATAACTTTAGCCCAAGGGTAAGCTTAAAAATTCTTTACGCTAACCGGTTCTTTAATGTTTACAAACTTTTCGCAATTTCACAGCCTGAGTCCTTTTACTATACTTACCTCAAACAACTGTAGAAAATTCTTGTGTGCAGCCATTCGAAAACGGGTATATAACTCATAAATGTCTTTTCGTTTAAAATAATGCAACTCTAACTAAAATTTTGTCGTTTGGGCCAATTCAGTGAGTTGATTTTAAGGGCCTGGTAACGAGTTAACACGTTTTTTGACTAAGATCTTTTCAAGTGCTTTCGGAAACTGTGGGGCGCTGTTACTTCTTGAAAGTTAAACCAGCCACAGCAAATTTGAATAAATGACAGCAAACCATTTCACCGTATCATCATTTATTAGCATTAACATTCACTTATGCTTATGCATTTTGATAATTTTTATTTCAAACGCTCAGCTTAACAACTTTTCCACTGTGAGTCGGCGTGAAAAAGAAATAGACCGTCTTCCTTTTTTTTCCCTTTTAAACTAATCATTTGGTGTTACAAATGAATTCATTTTGTTTGCAATTGAACTTTCAATTCCTTGATAACCTCGAGTAAGGAGTTTCAGAATATTTTACATGGATACCATGAAAGTGTCGACCTCTTTCTTTCATTCGCGACGTCGAAGTCATATTCTTCTCCCGAAGGACTTCTCATTAATGAGCTATTATTAGCCGTATTAGAACTAAATGAATTAAATTAACTAAGATTGACTAAAACGTCCTCTAAAGGTTTGATATATGAGTTCTTCTGGCTGAGACCATGGAACGTTTTAATTCAGTTCAGTTTCCATTTTAACAAAGTCTTCAGCATCGCTGACGTCGGTATCATTATCCCCTTGCAGAATCTCCGTAAGCTGTGAGATGTACGCAGCAGCTCCAATAATCACATCAAACTTTGTTGTTCTCTTCTCTGGTTCAGGAATAAGAGTCCGTAGAAGTTGAATATAGTTGTTCAGGATGTTAACGCGATTTCTTTCCCGCGCGTTGGCCTTTTTCCGTTGCTTGCTCACTCCGGTTAATCGAGGTCCACGCCGCTTCAGTCGTTTTAAAACCTTCCGACGCTTCTGGATTTGATTCTCGGTATCACCTTGAGATGAATCTTCTGTAAGTTGTTCTTCACTTGATGACGACATTACTGCGGTTTTAAATTTGTAAAGTTTGTGTTAAGTCCTTCTTATTTTCGAAGTTTGTTTGTGGCACTCAGTGACGCGTCACGCGTTGATGAAGCAGATCTCTCTACTGAAGCTCGTGTCCAAATATGCCAAACAAAAAGCCACAATATTGTTGTGAATTCCTTCAATTTTGTTTACACTTTTATCATTCAAACAGGCTTTGCCTTTGCTCGCTTGTATACGTTATTTATAGTAGTGTATACATTTTTCTACACGTGGCAGCATGGTTGAGTAGCAGCATGTAAATATTGCGCCTGAGAACTGAAGACTGTGTTGTTCCTCCTTGACATTGCTACCTTCAGTCGACTTTCATTCTCTGTCGGAGAATGGTCTATTTTGAGAACTTTCTTTGAGAGTGGATCGCTTATTATTCATAAAGTATTAACTGTTCAGATACTCAGTCGGTCTTAGCGGGGTGCCTGACAAATTAACCCGCTATTCAGTAAAAGTTAAAGCAACTAACTTCAAACGCACGTGCACATAAAAAGGGTACTTAACAGTTTCATCAGTGGTGGTTTGATAACAAGACTCGTGAAGCCGAAGATCTTGCAGACTTGTGATAAATTCAGTGCCTTGGAGTTGAACGCAAGTGGTGCCATAAGAGGCACGACCAGGGGTCATAGCTCGACCAATCGGTGAAACCAATGGCCGATAACAGGGAATAATAATCAAGATATTAATCACTAATGTCAATACATCGATTGATAATTGACAATCAATGACAAGCCTCTGATTATGATCGATTGTTATTGATTTTTATCTGCTCAAGAGGGTGCCTTAGATCTCCCATGAAGGCCCTCTTTTTAGAGTCAAATCAGCGACAAAAACACCTATTGTAATATCTTAGGGTCTATTTCTATATCTAGCCAGGGGCCCATGCTTGTCTGGCTGGATTTTTAAAAAACAAGCTGCCAGAAATTGCAGCCATTTTACCGCAAAAAGCTCCTAAAAAGACAAAATTCTTGCATCCCTTAAGCACGAAAATCCCCCCCGGGGGGGGGGGGAGGGGGTACTTGGGTTAATTTTTGCTGGGTATGTGCCGCTGTCCTCTTAGAGCCCCTATCCCATTATAGTCTGTTCGGTGGCCAATTATAGACCCCATCTTAGTCACTCTTTTGGGCAAATATGTAATTTTCACGATCCCATTTTAGTCACTTGTCTATATATGTACCTTATACTGAACGAAGAACACTTTACTTTCCACCTGCGGTACAAACATTCACAGAAAGTGTGCGACCCCATTCTAGTATCGAAAATGCGACCACAGATGCGGAATCCATGCCGTGGAATCCAGAATCCAATACTGTCTTAGATCCTCTTACGTTAACTCTTTAACCCAAATATCCACATATAAATTCTCCAGACTGTCCTCTTTACATTTCTTTCATGATAAGTTGAGAGAATATGATAAAAGATCAAACTCGACAAGAGAGGGAGAGCGCGGGCTCATTTTCCGAGTAGAAGCTGGTAATCGGGCCCAGTATAAAATATATGTTACATATTTTAGACATTTTACAATCAGGATGTTAAAATCACGTTGTCATGTATCGTCTTAATTGTCAATGGCTTTTTCTTCACTTCTTATTAAAATGAAAGCCTTAGCTTCAGACGAAGAAAGAATAAAGCGATTTTACCATGAAAATACTGCCGGTTTGGAGCACAAGCAGTAGTTTATCATATTAATCGACGAAATCGACAGCGTAACGTTTGCTACAATGAACAGAATGAAATACAATATTGCGTAACTCTTTCGACACATATGAGTAAACGTGAGGGTTTCTTTTCTCAAGCTGTAATCGAATGTCATTTTCTACCAAGGTTATGTTATTCCACGTGAAGTTGATTAGCTAAAAACATACTCAGATCATTTGCCGCCAAAATGTCCGAGGTACTTGCCAGAGGAATCTAACAAACCGTTACGTAAACTTACAAATAGTTGCACACGTGCTTTCGGGACAAGACAAGAGCTTTAAAATATTGAAGATATTTATTACTATCTTTAAACCGCTATGATATGGTTTAAACTAGCTTCGGATAATCTTCAAGGCCAATAAATACAAGTCTTTTTAGAGGTTAATCATTCTTGTGAAACTACGAAATGAAACTATCTTATAAATCTTTTCATGTTTTAAGGCTAGTCGCGGCGTGAAAAAGATATTAAAGTGCTATCGTGAAAAAAGGACAGAGAAATATGATCGTTTTTTTCTCAATATTTGTTTTTTCATAAACAATAAATATTATTCGGGCGGTTTATGTGTTCAGTCGGCGAGCGATAAGTATGGTTTATCTCTCACATCCACTCCACTCACAAAATGCAGGGTATCAGCTAGCAAAATAATATGAGATGCGTGATTTTTTTTCAGTAGACTTATACTTAGTCGAAACAAAATATAGCTCAGTTCTAGCCATGGCTGAAGAATGTGAAGGCTCAATCTTTGCTGAGGACAAAAAGAAGAGAAAACGTCGCGGCCCGCGTTTAACAGGAGTTAGCAAGCAACGAAGGCTGGCCAACGCCCGTGAGAGGAAGAGAGTTCAGTCGCTGAACAAGGAAATTGAAGTTTTAAAAAGTATGTTGCCTCTTTCGCCGTACGAAAAAAAACCCACAAAAACAGAGGTGATTTGGTTAGCTGCAGAGTACATTAATGAACTGACCAAGATGCTGGACAAGGCGCAGAGCGAGGAGGAAATTAACGAACCCCTCTTAGATTTCGACACTTTGTTGAGCATAGATATCGAGAAATTACTCGACTTAGACGGTAAGTATACATTGAACGAACGACCTTTAGTAGAGAAAATTGGCATTGTTTCTGCCATTGTCATAACAAAGCACTTAACCCTCTCTCTGATTGTCTTTTGAACTTTTTCGGATTTTCTGACCTATATCCAAACACAACAAACACGTCCGATTGAGCGTCTCAATGTTTACTGTTTTTCTTTCTTAATTCTAATATCAACAGCACCCTTGTTCTGCAGACTAGCATCCTCATTCCAAGGATGTGAGATCTTGTTTGCAGGGCTTAAAGTTGTTTTCTTTTTTTTTTCCAACCCGCCTGCATTTAATTATCTTCACTAACAGAGTTGTTTTGAGCCAGAAGTATTCTCACGTATACAAGGACGGAAAAGGCAATAACACTTTCATGTAGTTTACAATGGTCATCTGTCAGTGGCTCTTATGATCTTGAGTGGGTAAACGAAAGTCTGTGTAAAGCATGTTAAGTACGCTCTTGACCGCCCTTCTCTCACTCACAGGGGGGTGGGGGATGGTTGGAAGGGGATTTAGGGGGTAAAGAAGAACCCCTAAATTAATGATCATACGCTTAGGGGTAGAAGTGAACATATTACTGTCGCATGGTGTGAGAGTTGTAAAGCGGCACAATAATAGGTGTGATGCAGGTTTTCAGCTGGAATAACAGTAATGCTGAAGAGAAAGCACAAGCTTGTCTTGGTGAAAATACCCTATATTAACAGAGGATGTAACAAAACCCACTTATGACCAATCTTGAAGAAATGAAAGGAAGAGCAAAGCAATCCTCTTTGAGGGAGTTGGTTTTTATGAGGTAGAAAAGCTGATTAGAATTAAAATAACATTACCCCACCCCAAATTTTTGAAGACAGGAGTAGCTTTCTACCCCGGGCATTATCGTTCTTCTGCAACGTGGGCTATCACGCCACTTGTACATATCACCGATGTTATCTGACCCAACGTCTTCGATAATGTGAGCCAAGAACACTTCAAGTTGCCAAACCAATTTATCACCATTGTTTCTTTTAATTTTCAGATTTTCCCCCAGCTGAGTTTGAATACTGACCGGCACTGGCGACAAGTTATTCAATTCTGCGCGGAAAGAAATAGAACTGTGTACGTTGGGTAAAGATGTCAGCCGTACAAATTTCGTCTCACCCAGATGCGTCAATTCAGCGACAAGCCAGATAATCATCATTGATTGCATTTATCACTTTATCTACACCTTTTGAAGTTGTTGTTTTAGTTTCAATTTCCGTTCGTTTCAAGTTATTGTGGCGTATATCTTTCAAGTCGATGCTATACCGACAGCATACGGTGTAGTGAAAAGGGAAAATACACCGAAAATAGATTTTTCCGTGAGAAAGGAACTTTCTTTTATGTTGAATGTAAGTTTTGACCATGATGCGTCAATATGCGATATCTCTTTTCATACGCAGAGTATATAGTTTTCTCCAGTTTCAAGTAATTATGGTAGTTAACCCAATTTTCGGCCTGTCCGTTTAACAACAAGTTTACTCAATTCAAAGTGCCCAAACAAAGGTTCCTGAAGAGAATTCAAAGTTACACAAATTTTAATTACAAACCACAATGAAGTGAAATACTTACAGGCTACTATGAATGTACATAAAAAATGAAATTTGTTCACAACACTTAATTAAAATGGAAAAGCGCTATATTAAAGAATGTTTAAAAAAAGTAAAAGAAAGAAAATGCTTTGTTTATAGTCAAGTACACCCAACTTCCCCAACCAGGCACTCCCCTTCTTTCCCCCCCCCCCCCCCCCCAAAAAAAAAATATTTACAACAAATACACAAATCAACCAAACAGTTAGCTATTTGCAAACATGACCGAGGAGTTTTTTTTAAATTTTTTTTAAATTTAGAATTTAAAAATTAGGGACGAGAAAGAAACAAGTTCAGCTCAAGTAGTTGTCAGATCGAGGCGGACTTGAACCAATGACATCCGGGTTCCGCGGCACCAGGCTAACCTCCTCGTGCGTTACCGTTTTACCAAAAACAAAGGATCAATTCAGGTTTCTGGGAAACTGCCCACCTACCCCTCCCCTAAGTCAGCATTAACAATTACTTCTCACTTAGGGCAAAATGTTCGGTTAGGGAAGGGGTAGGTAGAGTGTTAAAACACTCTTTCCCTGGACTCTTAAGTTCTTGGAACGGAAAGGTCACCTGATCGACAGTGACGACATTGACTGAGGCTCACAACATGGAGAGAATAACATCAGCAACAATCACATGCGAAGTGTACCCGACATTGCTGACCCAGTATACGTCACATGTCCCGCCTCCTCCTCAGGTACTTCGTTTTTCCCACCAAGCCCGCGAGCGCAAAATACGGGGGACTGGTGACGAAGCGCAAGGGACCAAGAGAAGAAGAAAGAAGAGAGGCTAAACAATCTCCTTCTGGTCTTCCTTTGTGCACAAATTTTCATCGAGAGAGAGAACTGCTAAGTGTCCTTGCCGGAAATAAGGAAAGAGTAGAACTAGATGTCTTGGGTATACCGGTAATCGTAGAAGATATGTATCAAAGAGTTTTATCCTTGCAAAATGCGTACTTTTTCTTCTACTTCATGTAACTTGAAGGAAAATAAATGTGATCTGCGAGCACTTGAAAATCTATTAGTTGTTTTCGACGATATGTTGAAACGTTAATTGTGAAAAAAGGTCCAGTTGTGATAATTGTTTAGGTCTAGCTGAGAAATTGTGCGGTCACTAACCACAACAAACAAAATGTTAAAAGCCGACCTTAGTTTAATGATCAGCACAGGACAATACTTGCATCGCTGGCTAATCTTATCAAAGAAATCGATTTTGCATCCAAGGCACTATCAGTTCCCCATGAAAACTGATATCTTTTCGGTTGACTTCTTAGAGTATACATCTTTAGGTAAGTGACGTCTTGGATCAGTAATAAGCAATAAAGTGTCTGTCTTTGAGGGCAACAGGGCACAAATGACTTCAAACAAAAGTACAAAAGACCAATACAATAAATAACTTGCCACCAAAATAAATAGATTGGAACACGTTAGCTCCAGAAAGATCTAAAGAAAAATTAAGAGTGTGATCTTTCTGATTTAATACCAATTTTGCTGTTTTAACGATAAAGTTTCCAAATAAAACCCTTAAAAATAATTGAAGCAAGTTGACAATTCAAATGTCTGTAGGGAAGGCGCACTTACATTCCTAAATATTTATATACCGTCTTCTATGTTGATTAAACACCATCCAGCAGGGGGGGGGGGGGGGGGGGGGGGCTTTCTTTAAGACATCCTGTGAGACTGAGAATATGCTGATAGTGCTAAATGAATACTTGAACCGTTTCACTCTTTGGAATGGCAATTACTAAGCAAAATTTAAAAAATCCTTTGCGCATGCACATGTACGATTGGCGAAAGTGTTCCCACACAGATTTCTGTTCCTTTCGTTTTTGCCCTGGGGTAATTGTTATTTTTGAGGTAGTTAACAGTTTAAAAGGACGATGCCAGTCCAAAATATACCCTGTTATCACGACAAACAGCACCTAGGAAAAACGGTTTTTTCCTTGCCCTTGTGAAAAGCTAGTGTATGTTTTTTTAGAGTGTTCTTACTTACTTATCATTCTCCTTGGCTGCATCTAAACCAGAGAAAAGTCTTAGTAAAATTTAACGTCTGAACCGTAAGCCTGATCCAAGCTGACGTCTTAAAATGGTATTCGTGTAGTACAAAGACCACAAGCACTGCGTCATAACAGCCAGACGTTCTAATGACGACGTCTCTCGCGTTCTTTATGGTGACTAGAGACGTATCTTGTATCTACACATTGGTCATCTCCACCCATATACTTTGTCTTTGTGAGGCTTAAAATCACCATAAACGTTTTGGGTAATTTGAATTAGTAACAGTCTCAACTTGCCGATGTGGGTTTCGATGGCTGTTGGTTGGAAGAAGAATCATTTGCGCACAATGTTTAAGGGTGAATTCCCCGGGGGGAGTACTCCCTTATATAAGCCATACAGATATGTACCGCCCCATCGGCTAGGGTTTTTGGGTCGTTTTGGTCTGAAAACGGGTATGGTTTTCGAGGGAACTACGGAATGTATGAACGTATTTGTCGTTTCAATTTCAAATGAGTAAGAAAGAAAGAGAAATATGCGAATTCGAAATGGATTCAGAATAATTTTTTGTTTGCGTTCTAACGGCTAAGTAATGATAACATAATTTCTGCCTAACGGCCAGGTCTAAAAACGGGTATGGATTTTAGAGGTCTAGTCAGAAAACGGGTGTGGAAAATTACATTTTTTTCATCGGGTCAGGATTTGAGGAACCGGGCGGCACACCCCCACCAAGAATTCCCAGGAGTACCCCCCCCCCCCGGGTGAATTCAGAGTTTAAACTTGGTTGCTTTCTCTGAAATCAGCCAATGTCGTTATCTGCTAAGATTTGCCCTCGCTTCATATTTTGCCGAGCCTTTCGTCCAAGGGGTCTTGCTGTCTTCTCAGCTTTGTTACTAAGACATCAGTGTTTAAGTAGGTTAGTTATCCATGCTAAGAGATCGCGCATAGTTAGGCTTTTTAAGTGAGAAGGATGATATAACTGATGCAACGAAAAGAAATTAAAGTATAAGAATCTGTGAATACTGTAAAGATTTATTGCTCTGCTTATTGAACGCTTCAGTACGGCGAAATAAGCAGTCAGTAATTCTCACTACACCGGAAATACATTCCCGATTTGCAATTATTCCGGTGCATTTTAAAATCGATCTATGATTATAAAATCTTAAGCCTGAAGAACAATAATTATATATTCTGGTTAATACAGCTAAGCTTATCAGTCTTAAGTTACTGAGTCGTGCATCAGAAGTGTCTTCAGAATAATCTGTTACATTGGTGATATTTTTCTATGGCTCGACCTTTTAATCAATTTATTATACACTGCTTAATTAAAAAACTAGTTTGTACATTAATTTCCATCTCCTTACTTAGTTTCAGGTAAGGTCATTGATTTAAAAATCTTGTAATAGGTCTAACAGATAAGTGTGTCAGTACGTAGGAAAGTGTCCCCAGTTAGCTAACTGTTAACCTAAAACATTGAAACGAAGTAAAATCATTATTATTATTATTATTATTACTTGATTGATAGACATGATTACAAAGTATAAGGTTCTACCTATTTTCAAGAAAGAATGTAGCTTAGACCAAGTGCAGGTCAATTTAAAGGCTATTTATGGATCATTACCAAACAACTGATTTATTCACTCTGAAAATAAGTCTCCCAGAGACTCTGTGGGATGTCCCTTCGCATTGTTATCAATCCCAAATCAAGTATATTGAACAAAAAAAAAACAACACAAGTCAGTACAAGGGTTATCGATCGTTGATTTTATAACAAAATTCGAGATGCGATAGATATCGCTGTTATCTGATCAACATGTTATTTATGGCCAGTTTTGTCGAACTATTTCTTAATCAGTGATTGATTTTGCGCAGTAAGAATAATAAAAACAACCCCCCCCCCCCCGAATGCAAATAAACGCTTTCGATACTTTTCAATTAACTGCGTCATTACAGCAATCAAAAAACTAGTTAAATAATTACACATATCTCGAACGTTGTTCCCTGCCCAGAGGCATTATCAGTTGTGGGGTTAAGTTTAATAACTCATTTATTGTATTATTATTGTATTCGGATAACCTTGCATTCCTTTTAAGACAAAAATTACGTAATGTGTGACCGTATTTTGGCCCCTTTTTGTTCTCCGATTGTTCACTCGAATTGGATTTTAGAAAGAGGAAAATTGAACAACAGTTATGTGAAATACGTCAAGTTACACTCTGTTCAAATAAATTACAGTATGCCTGACTGGAGGCTTACAGAAGCCATGTCATTAAAGTTAACTCCCAAGACAGCATTCTCTAAGTGGTCTAATATATAACTTTCAATATCTTTTATTGACAATTGTTAAACGTACATCTACCCATGAATTGCACCCGTTTTTGCTAAACCTCTCTTATGAATTCCAAATAGGACAAAATAGAGTTAGGTTACTCCCACGTCTTCCTTTTTTGATCGTCGAAGACGTCTATATGGTCAGTATTCTTATAACGTACGTATATACATACACACTTAATTGCATACTGCTTTAAGTACTCTAATAAATTGCGATATGTGTCTTTTATGGACGTTTCCTAGAACGTGATTCACACTTGAATGTCAAGTAAAAAATAGACAGAGACGATTTTCATGGGCAAGCCCCACAAGGTAATTTTGACTGAAATTATCGTTGTTAACCTATGCGAAAAGTCGATATTTATTTGATGACCTTAACAATTAACTTATGACAACTGCATTAAATTTGCATTACTCGTTATCAACATATTAGATGTTGTTCTAATTGAAGCTAAGCTATGAGGCAAAGTCTCTCTCTCAGTTCTTCAAATGTTGTGTTTGATATTTCTAATTATAGGCTCCGTTCTTGTCCGGCTCAGAAAGACAATGGGGCACATTCTGTAAAAAAAAAGAAAGAAATTAAAGTTTTCTGTCATTTAATCAATCATAGTTGTCGTAGACAATTAAACCATTGAACATCCGACAACGATAGAAGTGTTCTTCTGCTAGATTAGTTGGTTTTTCCAACCACCTAAATTAGATTAGAAATTTTGATTAATTGACAAAACAATTTTGATTGATTTTTCGTCTTTTTACAGCGTAAATCGGCGAGACACGCACGACCGCATTCTCAAAGAAGACGAAGACAAATATTTGTGGCAGCAAAAGAGCAGTCCGTTAACTAGAATGCACCGGTCCTCAACGAAATTCCATTCATCAGATAGAAAGAACTAGATTGAACAACTGAAGAACTATGGGATTCTTTCATTTATCGCAGTAGTACACCATGAACAATCATGAGTTTTATGTACAGCAAGAAGCACCCCGTAGGCAGCGCACTGTTGAAACGATAAATAAAATTGTTTATGTCATTGCTCCTGAGATCGGTAATTTTTTTCAATTCGGGGTGATTGGGAAGAGAAATTCACAAGGCCAGTTTGCAGTAAAATATTTAAAAAATTGTTTTTCCTAAAGAGTTATGATATGAGCCATTACTTCCTAAGCCGGCTTCCTAGGGTTTAAACCAAGATTACAAAACAGTTGAAGCAAGCAGAAGACGTTCTTTGACAAAAGTTTGACGCCCCTTCATTTACGGCCGATCCTACTCATGAACCACTGGCACTTCAATTCTTTGTCTATCGTAGTTGCCTTTAACTCGAGATTTATCCTAAAAAAACCTCACCTTCAAAATTAAAAAGTGGACTTCCCTCTAAACTGTCAAGACTATCAAGAGACGAGCTATCAAGAGAGTCCACATCAACCCTTTCCAGCTCAGCTTGCCATCTATCAGCGGTTTCCAGCATTTTTGTCAGCTCTGTGATGTAGTCAACTGCAAGCCAAATCACTTCGGTCTTGGAAGGTTCCCTATCTTGGGGCGGAAGAGGGATCATATGTCGTAGTATTTGGATGTTCATGTTTAAGATTTCCACTCGTCGCCTTTCTCTAGCATTAGCTACTCGCCTCTGCTTGCTTACGCCCGTGAGTCGCGGTCCTCGTCGCCGAGGTTTCTTCTTGGGCTGGGCTACCGCTTTGCCAACGGGTGCAACGTCCATTTCGGACCTGAGCTGGGTTAAATCTGTGTTTATCGAAAGCTACAGCAGCATATCAACACATCTACACGGGATAAAAGATTTGGACACACGTGGATACGCTGATACGGGTCTTTTGACTCAATACAAAGCAATAAACTCGGTGTTAAAACAAAAGCCTCCCGTGGCTATTAGACCTTGTTTCCGACTGTTTCGAGCTGTAATTTTTCTGGAGCGATTCACGAAATTTAATTGCAGTAAGCTGTACATTCTTTTGGATTAAAAAAAAAAGTTTCAATTGTTTTTATTTCAGCTTGCAAGAGGTGATAATCAATCAGATCACACCTTTGCTGAGGGGACTCGTTAACACTTTAATTCTGAAAGTCTCAGGAGATAGATTAAGATTTTTTCTAAACTACTGTGCACCTTTCGTAAGCGAATGTAAGGGCCAAAATTGGCATTCATAAGTGTGTATTACGCACCCGCATTTTCGATACAGTTTGCGGCGACTTGGTATTATAAACTAATTACTAAACTAACACGATGGGTGTCCATACCCACTAAGCGTGAAGATGCGGCTTCGATCAGTACAAATGTACAGCGTGCGACTGGCAGGCTATTGGTCTTGTGTCACCAACCACGGTGATATAAGATCATAACCAACGAAATCGTGATTAAGAGTTTTAACCTTGTCGTCTATCATCGCAACAAAGTACTAAAACAAACGTTTTCTAACCCGTCGGTGTAAGAACGTGTTCTGAGGGGCGTTAATTAATTTGTTGTTAAGTAAAACCAATAATTAAGGTACTGACGACGGCTAATATCGATCATCCTGTTACAAGAAACAATGTCAACGTTAAATAATAAATTGTGTTGTGACCATGATTTTGACTACCACATATTTCAAGGCAACTATATTTAGCTGCGGACGTTTTAAAAATTTCTTCTGGTATTCGATTCGGGTGCCACGGCTATTGACACAGGGTAATTGTCTTTAAGAAGAAAACGTTATCTTGTTAATAAGATAAGCGTTTACATAATGCTTAAGTAAACAAAAAAGTCACGACATTGACAAAGATAAGAAGTACGGATAGCCAAGTGGATTTTATGTTCAGCTTTTGACTAAATCATCTTAACATGCCTGGTCCCATGTAGCAAACAAGCGAAACTATGGGTATGACACGGCCACGGTTCGCGATTGTTTATAATTTTAAAAAAATAAATTGTAAAAAATAGATCAATATAACACAGCGTGAGATGTTATAACCACTTCGTAAAATGAATGTAGCATTCTTTGCTTGTTTAAAATGAAACCCAAAAGTAGCCGCGAAAAACTCACCATAAGCATATTTTAAGAAAAAGACTGCATTAATCCTAAATATTCTTCGGTAAATCAACCTTATTTTCAAGCCAATCGTGGACAAAAACTGAATGCATAACATTTTAAACTCAAACAGGTTTCTTTACTTCTCAATTCTTCTTTTTATAGAAATAAATGTTACTCTGTATGACTTTGAAAAGAACTCAATCACCGTGCAATTGTTTGTTATTTAGGGGGCAATTTTTTGGCCTGTTCACGTCGTTTGACTAATGCTCAAACAAAACTCTACGCAGTACAAAAGCACTGCTGAAAAGATCTCAGCCTCAGTGCATTCGCACCGAGGAGAAATTTATTTAGTGAACTTCAGACCAAATTGCCGGATAGTCATCCTAGTGAAATATGTTATCAACAAAATTTTGGGGTTAAGAATGCATATGTGATAATTGTCCCCAAATAATCCTTCATAGAGACAGCGTCTCAATACCTCTTCCCCTCCGTTTTTCCGTGTAGTAAACTAAACTAGAACAAAGAGAGATATAAAGAGAATAGCTCATTTTCACTTGCTTAGAACTATAAGGCCCGGGGGGGTACTCCCTTATATAAGCCATTTAGGTATGTGCCGCCCTAAAGGGTAGGGTTTTCGCGCCGTTTTGGTCTGAAAACGGGTGTACACTTTGCCCATTTTGGTCTGGAATCGGGTATGGTTTTCGAGGGAACTACGGGAGTGTATGAACGTCATTATCATTTCAATTCCAAATGAGTAAGAAAGAAAGAGAAATGTGCGAATTCGAAATGGATTTTTTAAGAAATCTTTTTTTGTTGCTATTCTAATCTCAGTAATGATGACAATTTCTCTGAGGCCAGGTCTGAAAACGGGTATGGATTTTAACGGCCAGATTTGAAAGCGGGTGTGAGAAATGAAATAGGGTCTGAAATAGGGTCAGGATTTGGAGAACGGGGGGGGGGGGGGTACACCCCTAACAACAAATTTCCTGGAGAACCAAGAACAAGAAGTCCAAAGACTACTACAAAGCTGATTTAAAACAACGTATATAGTTTTTTTATAACAACATTTCGGCTGGCCATTCCAGCCTTCTTAAGTTTTATAGATGTTACTGATGTTACTGATGTTATCCCGGGCTGTAAGGCTACACTCGCTTATGGAACAAAATCACTGCCGTTGGCGCAGAACGACGATCAAAAGATGGCAATTCAATTAATTTCAATTGTTCAGTTCTCGGTTAAATTAATTCAATTCAATTACTTCTTTACTTGACCCGTCGTTAATAATGCGTGCGTAGATACTCGCATAGTAACTAAAGTAAGACAAGACCATCGTTAGCAGACTTTCAAGGGAGAAAAATTAATAATTACCATTTGAAACTTATTTGACCAAATCTTAACCGACGGGTTTTTATAATTGCACTGTAATTGTTAAATGTGTCACAAAATTGGTCTGTTCAACTTCCATTTTAAAGTTCTCATGATTTAAAACACGATAAAAGTAAAAATTCTGCCAAATATCACAAAATTGTAATGAGTAAATTTTGAGAAATCGTCTTCTGCGAACCATTGCTTTTTCGCCGACATGACATGATTACCGTAAGACAGTTCTTCATATTTACGGTTAGCAAACGTACCAGAATGTTTGCACTATAGGTGAGAAGTAAAGTGTTCTTCATTCAATCTAAAAAATGGGTCAGTTCGTAAAAATAGAAAGTGACTAAGCTGGGATCGCGAAAATTACATATTTGCCCAAAATTGGCTAAGATGGGGGTCTATAATTGGCCAGAGAACAGACTATAATGGGATAGGGGCTCTGAGAGGCCAGCGGAACATACACAGCAAAAATTAACCCAAGTAACCTCGCCCCCCTCCGGGCTATTACCTAACGTTCCAAATCGCTTCTTTTTTTTCTTAAAAGTACTCGCCGCGAAATTCGTCGATAAAAGCATTTCTTGACAGCTAACATCGCCGATAAAACAACCGGGCCTGGTTGTGGCAGTTTTGTTTACCCGATGCTTTGTTGCTAAGCAATGAGAACACCAAACAGGTAGAAAGAGGGGAATATCTTATGGCCAAAGTAAGATCACACTTCGAGGGTCTGAATGGGGTTAACCGACCAGCGACAAACGGCGAATACCGACAAAACAAGAAATAAATTACCGACTACCGACAGGAAAAATATTAACCAACGGACATGGCTTAAGCAAAGCAGGCAGTACATTAGGTTCCATTGTAATCAAATGATTAATCTACGCGGAATGAAGAACTGTTACCCTTGTATAGAGTTTAAACTGTGTGAATTAATTAAGGAACATTTATTATTGACTTGTTTTTTAATCATTAACCTAGATTTACCGACAACTGACAAAGGTCGAAAATTTTAACCGACAACCGACATGTGGACCCCCCCATTCAGACCCTCCACTTCGCTTACCAATCCTCATAGAAGCCACGCGTGATTTATTCCGACAAAATTATAAACCTCGCATACTCGAGGGCTATCGGCTCTCGCTTTACTGGGAAAAATTATTATGGCTTCTTTTCTTTTATGGCTGTAGAGATGAGGCTAACTGGATGAAAAAATGAACAGTAGTTTCTTACAACCAATCAAAATTAAGATAGTAATATAATAAAGTGCATGTAAATGCAATTATTGGATAAGGACAGGAGAATACTCTGTGAATTATTTATTTGTTGTTGTTTTGTTCTTTGTTGTTGTTTGTAGACTGAATAATACTGTGCATGTTTTTGTTGATTATTGTTGCAATGAAACGCTTTAAACCTAAATAGAGGTTAACCTTACAAACCAGTTTTTCAACTGTAATTGCAGTATTTAAAAACGTTACGGAAAGAATTTCTCCCCCACTCCTGACAAAAGCAGCGACCCTGACGACTTCTATCAGGGGCATACAACGTCAATTTTCGGAAAATATCTGTTCGGAAGACGATTTGAGATCTAGAATTTTCGGAACATTTGTTGTAAATTTTCTTGCTTGCCTGCCTCTCTTAGGATTTTCGAACATCTAAAAAATGGTATAATTGCCCATTTTTAAAGGATTTTTACCCTAAAAAGGTCACCTAGAATTTTCGAGAGCCTTTTTTCTGGCTGAAATTTTCGAAAGGGTAAAGTTTGATCCCTATAATTTTCGGATCACTAGACTTTCAGCTAAGAAAGCCGAACAGAAGAAGAATTTTTAGGGGATAAAAATATGCCTACATCTACCGTTTAAATACTAAAATACGTTTAACAATGCTATGTTTAAGTGGTTTTGAACTTTGTTCTCGTAGGGTGCCCCTGTTCTATTAACAAGCCTCATTTGCCGGCGGCGGTTTTGTGGGAAGGACCACAGATGAAAGGAAAGGAAATGTAAATGAAAGTAAGAAATGGAAAGGATAAATCGTACCTGCTAATGACAGGAAATGAGAAACAGAAGTAATTATTAACAGAAAAATTTCGTTGCATTCTGACGTCAAATAATTACAGTTCCCCATATCCGGTTGCAGCTGGAAGGTTTCAGCGGTAGCGATCGATCTAGACTATTTCACTGGAACTTAGACGCACCGAGGCCTGTTACTCTTAGTCCTGTATACTGCCTGAGTTACATTAAGCTGGGATTCCGAAAGACTTCTATTCCCTTGAAAGAGCTCTTAAGGCGCTCGTTTGGGACAGGAGAGTTGAACATCTTGTTCGCTTGAAATGGAGGTCGACGCGTGCATCAGGAAGGTATGTCTAGCTCAAGTTCAGTTCAAAGTCTTCTCTAAACTCCGATTTGCTAGTCATTCACTTGGGTAATCAAAGATCACGACTGTTCGCTATTTTTAAAGTTGGAACTGAATTACATACAATTAGTATGTACAGGTTCTATTTATCTCAAGGAAACTGAAAGTTCAATTTTCGCTCACTGAATTAAGATGTTACGTAGAGTCTTTCATGCATATTCATAATAAGAACAGGATGGTGTGCTCAAGTGGGCACTTGAGTTAAACCTTTGTAATTGCTTAACATAATAATTATATTAATAATTTCATCGCTTCTTTAAGGTGTTCAAGGTCATTCTCTTAACAATCCTCTGGTGTTTTGCTATGATTCGTGGTATTATTAGAATACGTATGCAGTAGTTGTTTAGTCTGGAGTAGTGGTATTTTTACCTTTAAAAGACTGGAAATGAATGTGGGGATTAGCAAAAATGCCTCTAAACATTAAAACACCAAAATCTTGTCTCAAATGTGATATATTTTTTAACGTCACATGCTTCATCGTTCTGAGCTTCAGATATAGAAAACCATGGTTTATGGTTTATGGTCAAGTTATCCCACTTCGGTTTTCCGAAAAGCTCGCGGTTAGGACGAAAGAAAATAAAAGCCGGAATGTTTTGCTTCACTCAAATAAAGTTTAAAAGCGTTTGCAGTCAGCACATAAAGAAATGCCAGCGAATCTACTAGTGGGACAAGTCAATTCGAGTGGAAACCTCTTCAGTCAAACTCCCAAGTCCTCAAGTTGACACTCGTATGTTGTTCAGTTCACTTGAACTAATGAGATCAATTAATGGCATGAAAGCTCGCACTCGTTTCGATCAGCGATGTTTTTTATTCCCCGCTAATTCTTTCTAACCACTCCTTGCTTCAATTATTCGTTGATAGTCAGGGGAAGTAAGTTTACAGAATATTTTGGAGCAGATGAAAATATCACATGATAAAGGCATGCACCTCCATCATGGAATTTTCGACTGCTTTCCTTCCAATTCACGTGCCAATTGGGACCAATTCTCGTCTTCAACACCTTCCATGTATTAAATTCAATTTGTAGCTTCTAAACTGTCGCAAACCACTAAGTCGTTTGACTAAAATTAATGACGAGACAGCCTTGCTTGCCCTCTGAGGTCTTCACAGTAATTATGTCGTCAACAACCTTTGATGTTCGGTTAGGATCTTCCCCGGGGGGTACTCCTGGGAACTTTTGGCAGGGGTGTGCCGCCCAGTTCTCCAAATCCTGACCCTATTTCAGACCAAGAAACGTCATTTTCCACACCAGCTTTTAGACCTGGCTTCTGAAATTCATACCCGTTTTAGGCCTGGTCTCTGAGAAATTATGTCATCATTACTTAGATTAGAAGGCAAACAAAAAGATTTCTTAAGGCGCAAAAGCCATACCCTTTGGGGCGGCATATAACTTGATAACTTATATACGGGAGTACCCCCCCGGGGATCTTCTCTTTTAGACAATGAGATAACTGATCCTGTAGTTTTGATTGGACAACTGATTGGTGGTATTGATTTCCCGTGGTTCGTCAAAAACGCCGCCAAGTATTAAAATTACAACCTCTTCCTGACTAATCACTTTATATTTTTAAATTCTGGATCTAAAATTGCGGGTTACTTTTTCATCTTGTTGAAAAGTTTTAAAGCCTAACACACCTGAAGCTGGTTTTGACACAAACCCCAGCTCGTCTCTTTAATGTTTTGTTAACGTATTTGCTTTATTTTAACTATGGAGGGATCGCGAAAAAGAAAACAACGGGCAAGGCTAGCGGACCTCAATGCTACGGATTCAGAAGATTACGACTCGTCACCCAAGCACCATGGCTCTGATGTAGAAAATGGATCAAAAAACAGCAAGAAAAAACGAAGGAGGCCGCGGCTAACAGGTCTTAGCAAGCAACGACAAGCCGCGAACGCACGCGAACGAAGTAGAACTCATAGCGTGAATTCCGCTTTCAGCGCCCTACGGGTCCTCATACCAACTGAACCTTCTGACAGAAAACTTTCAAAAATAGAGACACTTCGCCTTGCTTCGAGCTATATCGCCCATTTGGGCTCGATGCTTGTCAATGGAACACAATGTCCGAATGTTGCTAAGGTGGCTGAACATTCCGGAGAGATTTCACCATCGTCGTCCTCAAGAGTGTGTACATTTTGTTTGAGCTTACTTAAAGCGGTAAGTGATTCTTAGACACAAAATTAGAGAGTCGTCTATTCTTTTCTACAGTACCAGTGGGGAATAAAGGGGTTATCCCTTTGAAGGTCTCTTAAATTGTGGCATAATTTGCTCATAGTATAAGGAACAAAAATTGCAATTTTGTGATGGGCGAAACCGAAAAGATAACAGGAAAGCTCCGCTCATTGGCTTTTATTTGTAGATATATCGATACATTATAAACGACATTGTAAAATAGGACTTATGGTCACTTTTTAGGATTTTACCGTCAGAACATAGCTTTAGAAAACTTGAACAGCGTTTCACAAGCACGTCAGAGAAGTTCATCCTCTTGGCTATAGCTTGAGTCAACTAAAAGCCGTTAGAATCAATTTGTACAGCACAGTGAACCACGCCACATTACTGCACGTAGTTTTCAATTGACAGAGTGACGAGTTACGTCCCCAGACTTAAAGTTAGAAGCACCTTGAACAACATAATGCCACTTGGAGCTCTTTTCCACTACTTTAGTCTTCCCTGAAAAAAAGGCGTGGATCTTGAAATTATCGGTCATTTTCTCTAGCATTTTCTGTGACGTAAAATTTTCCCTTACTTCGGTCCCTGTGGGTTTTAATATAGTGTGGTGATGATATCTGTAAAGGTTAAGTTAAGGACCTTAAGCGCATCAAAATGTTTTCATTGCATCGCCGGTTTGTGTATAAAGCAAAGTGTGTTGTCAAATGTAGCGGATTGTTATCAGGTTAATCCCTTAAACCGCTCAGGAGACAGTTTTTTGCGCGCGTTAATCTCCGTTTCGATGCAAAACGGAAATGAGAGTGTTCATTTCTAGGCAAACCCTGGGCGCAATGCTGCGTTCTGAAATGATGTTTCATCGATTCAATATGAGTGTATATCAGCAACCGAGTCTTGGGGTCTAAGAGGTGGAGCCTTTTCCATAATATGTTAATAGAGTCAATTTCCTTCGCTTTGTGCTTTGGTTAAAAAAAAAACTCAACTAAACTTTGCAGCTGAAAATTCATTAGCGGCCACAAATTATAGTAAAACAAACGAAATTGAAGAGTGTCGTGGAGCTAGTTTTACGCGATTTTTCGAAACCTCATGCGTTAGAGAGCTATGTTATAACCATCTGAACTTGCTTTCATTTGAATGGACACAGTGAGATTCAGAACGACCACCTTCAGCATTATAAATGGCACCACTGTAAAGTACTGCTCAGTAGCTTTCTAATTGAAAAGGTCACAACAGGAGATGTCAGAACGACCACCTTGCAAAGCACAATAAATAGTAGCACAGGATAGTGCTGCTCTGACAGTAGTAGCTTCAGGATTCCATCCAAAGAATCAAAAAAGGTTAGAACCGACTTAAACCCACGAGAGAAAAGTTTAGAAGTGCCTCAGTGATAGCATTTTTAGAACGTTGATTGTAGCTCGCAACTGGTCTTTTACCAGCTGACAGAAGTGTTAGGGTTGAGAAGATCAGTCAACAAGTTATGATTTCACTGCAGCAAATTCATGCAAAAGCATAAATCACAAGTTCAGTGACATAATATTGCTAATATGCAAGCAACTGTGAACAAGAGGAAAATCCCATCGGCCAATAAAATCAACTCTAGTTTCCAACTGAAAATGACAAAAACAACTGGTGAAATGAGATTGAGGGCATGCACACTTGACGATCGTATCGCAGATCCATAAATCGGATAATCTGTGTTGTTTTATGTCATCCTTTTGCTTCTCCGTGTAAATCTTCATAACGTAATTTGAATCTACTTGCATCTTGTTATTATTTACCGACACATAGATTTCATCTGCTTCATCAGTTTATTAAAATAGTCACAAAGCCTCTCCGCGGTGGCTGCCTCCTGGTCAAAGGTTACTCCTTACGACACACTGAATTCATCATCATCATCATTATCATCATCATCATCCTTTCGAGTCTCCTTGAGCGCTTTATATGGCACTATTGTATGATACACGCTCCTAACTTGAGAGAGGTCTGTTCCCTTTGAGGGAACGTCTGTTATCTTTGAGGGAACTGATGTACTTGAATGTTTGTCCCCTTTGCGAAGCCTGGCCGTGTTTGGGCTCCCATAAGACCACCTTGTTCACTGGCAGATGCTTGTACCTCACACATTGTCCAGCCTTTTTGGATCTGCGTGTTCTTATTTTTTACTGTTTCTTACGATACTTTGTATATTATTTATTTCTCCCCTTTATCATATTTAGTGTTTTTTCATTTGCAAAGTGTTTTGCTTTAATTGAATTTCGTGGTAGTGGCTCAGCGGCTATAACTCTTTAGCAAGGGCAAAGAAAAGAAACAGCACTGGCTAGCCTTAAATGCGCTCAATCGTTTAACAAGAAAGATCGCTGGCTTAGATTTCTAGTATGAGAATTGTATCGTTTTCAAGACTTCAGTTTACTAATTACAATAACCATTCTTTTGAATTGGCAAATAAGACACTTTACTTAGTTACTCAGATACACGGCTCAAATCAAATGACTATAACTAAGTTAGGATAAGTCCTAGGTCGCTGATTTGGTCAAAGACACTTCATATAAATTTGAAGCAGTTTTGTGAAGAGTTAATATAATAAAATGATAGTAATGATTTGGAGGTAGCACATCCACAAAGTGGTTCTTTGTCTACCTGATTCCTGGGCGAATTGGAATTTGGATATGTTGGTTTTTGAGGAAAGGGGGAAACCGGAGTACGAGGAGAAAAACCTCTCGGGGCAAGAAAGAGAACCACCAACAAACTCAACCCACAAATGGCGACGACGCCCGGATTTGAACCAGGGCCACATTGGTGGGAGGCGACCGCTCTCACCACTGCGCCATCCCTTGATTTGTATAATCAAGTGTTTGGCGGGTATGATTTTTAAGACTGCAATTAGACTATTGTTATTCATTCAAAGGTCTTTTTTCCATTTTTAATGTACATTTAATAGAAGCCGTCTGTATAGAAGATGAGAAATTTTTCCGGTCAAGCAGTTAACGTCTTCAAGATGAGAACACATTTTTACTTCTTCTTAAAAAATTCTAACAGTTTTCCGTCCTTTTTTCTTCGTTTTCCTCTATACTGACGCCGTGTGTATCTGAACCTTCAATTTATGAGAAAAATTTGGTGAAAAGTCTCTTGAACTGACTTAAAAGTAGTGGAGAAAATTCTTCCAGAGTGCCAAGCTGTGCTGTGTGTTATTATTTGGTAATAATTGCTATCCTTCCGGACTCTTCCATTCAGACACCACTATCAATCTAATGTTTGGCATGCCTATAGCGTGATGCCAGGCGGTGTTCTTTGAAAACACCATCACGTCAACATCAGTTCAACATCTGTAAAAACCATTACAGCAGCAATTACATAGCGTAGTGAAGGAACAAAAAGTCTAGCAACTGAAGCTTCCTATCAGGTTCCAATCACGACATAAAAAAGCACCCGTTTTTGTTCTCCGTCTTCCTCCGTTCAATTTATAGACTGAGTTAACTACGCCCTGGTTTTCCCACGTCATTCTGCTGTAAGAACAAACACTGCTATCTTCAGCATTTGGACGGGAGAAAGGCAAAACGCAGGTCATCTTGCATGGGTTCTAATTTCCCGCGCTTACCACAGGTAGCGTGTTTTGTCACGGCTTTCGATTGGTCGATCTCTTATTTGTCTTTGTTGTGATTAGTCAGGTAATTTTAGTTGCCGAAGACACCAATTATTCCAAAATGGAACTGAAGCCAGTTCCCTGATGTTCTTAGACTTCTTAGTTAAATCGTGAGCTCATAATGAGGAGGCCATCTTGGTTTCATTGCTACTGGGTGGGTATGGGTTTTTCGTCAGGGTCCGCCCCGGGTTGGGAGGTAGGAAATTTGTTAGGGTTAATAAGGCTACGGCCCTTTTCGGTCTTCTGGGAAACCACCTGGAATTGTTCTTTTCCATGAATCCTTCCTCGCGTGCATGAAGGATATCGTAAATACCATTTAATATGGTTTATTGTCATTTCCACTTGGAATTTGGGTTTGATAGATCAGTTCTGTTTCCCTCATTTTAGGTGTCAAAAGAGGAAGGTGGAAATAACAGAGTGCATTCACAAGGACTGTAATAATTTCTGGTAGCATTAACTGAGTCTGCTCCTCCTTAAGAGTCGCTGTTTACGTCTGTTGGCAACTTAGCGTTCATTTAGATCTTCAAGGACCATATTTTAAGGTCATGCAAACCTATGAGTAAGCTCTCAACCCGCTGCATGACGTGTGGGGCAGAAAAAGAGAGCCCCTGCCTGTCCCTTACCACTCTCGTCTCCACTGTAAATCAGAAAGATTTGTTTTAGCCCAAAAAAGGGGGCCTTTCGGTGCGTAAAATACAGTCCTATTTTTGATTACCTACTGCTGATTTGCACCCAAGGGCTGAAATGGGCCCAATGGAATAGACTTTTGATTGAGCTGTTTTGGCCTAAATTGTGCGCCAATGGCTCCAGAAGGGGCTGAACCAGACTTTGGCTTACAGGACTGAATTGGCACTTTGGGGCTGAAACGGACCTTTTTAATTTTCAGTGTCCCATAGCAAAGAGATTTCTTGTGAGAAAACTTTATATAACGCCCTAAACTAAAACAAACAATAGACTGAGAGTTTCTTTTGTTACTATGTTTACGCCCTAGTGTTCTGTTAATCAGGTTTTTCCCGGCACAGGGGACAGTTCTTTAGCGTAAGATTTGTTAATGTTCCTTAAAGGGGATATGTCACGAGGATGTTACTGTTTTAGGTCAATTCTGTGCTGAAGTCAGTACGTAGTGCATTTAACCACACACAAAATGTTCCTGTAGTTTTATGAAGGAGATATCAAACAAATTTCATCAGGCAGCACAAGCTATAATATTGTTTTGGTAATTTTTGCAGGCATAGCTTTAAAACGGGAAAACGTTGGCCCATTTTTTTCAAGTCCCAATCCAGGTCTATTCTTGCCATCCATAGCAACAGATGACAGGAAACACTGGCTTCATTGCCTGGTAACAAAACTGGACCGTTATCTATGGAATTCGACTAATACCTAGACACGTTTTAGCTTTTTTAACAAATAGTAAACAGCGTGACGTAATCCCTTTAAATTAAGTAATCTCATTTTTCAATATGTTGCTGCGTAAAGTTATTGAGAGCAGGTGTCTTCATTGTAAGACCATTTTTTCACACCTGAGGGTTTCCCCTGGCTAGCTCACGTGTTTGGTTTGGTTCTTTCGTTTTTATGGTAGCCAGTGTATGTTGACTTAGTTCTACTCCTTGATTAGGAGTGAAGCTAGAATGTTACGTGTTTGAACTATTTAACGCTAAATTCTGCTTGGTTAATTACTTCAGATACGATCTTAGGAAAGGATCCATTATTTGTACTTAGATAACTTATTTTGCTTGGTTGGAAGTAGTGGCCTTGTCCATAGTAAGATTGTGAAGAGTACGTGTTGAGTTCGGATCATATATGCATTACATTCGGCTGATTGCCTTTTTTTAAATAAAGCTGGCCACTTTAAAAAGCTAACCAGTGAAAATGTACTGTGGTTTAATTTTGTGATGCTGTAAATACTCTTATTTTCAGTAAGTTTAATAAACTTCATACTGAACACGATTTACGCCTAAACCACCATTATGGGATCACGTCCTTTGTACCACATATAACGTCATCAGTTTTCAATGGTCACATCCAGCTTTCAGGCCAAACCTGTGTGTGTGTGTGTGGGGGGGGGGGGGGGGGGGGGAGGGGAGGGAAGCGATCTTTTAATTCAAACCCGGAAGAGGCCAAAAAATATGATAAAAAAAGAAAATTCAATGAGCCTTGTTTCATAGAAAAATAAAAACTGCGGAACAAAAGCGAAAGAAGCGCCAATGGTCAGCGTGCAAATATAGCCGTACCTCCTCTCTTCTCGCCGCTAGGGACGTTTCGTGGGAGAGAAACTTCTCTAGCGACAAGGAGCGAGGAGAAACGGCTGTATTCGAGTGTGGCACTGAAACGTTTAGCCAAAATCTGTCTCAAAATTCGCGAGTTGAGAGCTTAATACTTCAACAACGTATGCGCCTGTCCAACTGTTCATGCCCCTCAGTCAAAGTTCAGCAGTATTCCAGACCAAGAGCCATATTTCTGAGTTTATCAGTCGTTTCAAATTATTTTCTGTTCTTGTATAAATGTTAGCTTAATCAATTGCTGAGGCTTTTTAGTTTTTGAATTCTTGGTGTTCCGGAATAACTTCAAATGTCTTTGTTGACTGATCTCGGTTCAAAAATCTTTGAGGACCTGCCCGGGAGTATTTAAGCTATATAGGTACGTGCCCGGGATAGGGCACGGTTTCCGAGGTCTTGAAAAAGAATGCCCTTTTTGCTAGTTCTTTAAAGGGTACCTGAGGGCACAGGGGCTCGAGTGACTTTGAGAAAACTGAATTGCCTGTTGAGCCAGAACCATAGAACCTTTGCTTTATAAATGTCCATTCGATTTCCTTTCCCTTAAGTTTCGCTCTAATTTAAGACCTTTCGTCGCACACACCTATCCCAGGGGGACTCCCTATTACGGCTTATACGAGGAGGCTCCGCTCGGGAATAGGTAATGTAAATGATCGATTAAACGCCGCGGCGCTTATTTCAATTTCCCTGTTAAAAGTGCGGCGCTTTTTTCAACTACGGGTAAAACACTAAGGGGAATAAAGAGAGAATTACGTGAGTCGCATGTCTAGGTATACACAATGTAACATCACCCTCTTTGAGATATGTACACGTCGAAATGTTATAGCCCCGCGGGCACATATCTTAAATCAGCAGAAGCACTCCACCCCGGAGGATGTTGTACTTGCACACAAACAACGCTCAGTGCTATCAGTGATAAATGTAAAAACTATGCTTCGAGTAGACGTCTTCGTCCCGCTACGTTCTTTCATCGGAATAGTTAACCTGACTAAACTAATAAACTAATACAGGAGCCCATAACCCGGAGCCAGTAACTCCCATACTAGGCCTATGTTACGGCGTTTTTCTCTGACCGGGTTTATTTTTAGACACATTTTAGGGCACTTTTTCCCACGAAAATGGAATCTCCGCCACGTCTACGAACGCATTCGAAGTATAAGATATCAACAAGGAAAAGGTAACGTCGTTAAAAGGCAAAAATTATCATTTTTAGGTCTATATGTTTTGCTGACTGGTATGTGGGGCTAGATATTCTAAATTCGTGCCAAAACCGTTCTAAAAATAAGCTGGTCCGTGGAAACGCCGTGACACGAGGACATGGAAGTTGCTCGCTTCAGGTTATGAGCTCCTGACTGATATGAAAACGATATGAAAACTGTAGACATTATGATCTTTTTTCTTGTGGACGGGGGCGGCTGCGGGGGGAGACGAGTCATATCACACTGATTCAATTAATGCTTGTTTGATATCTCAGCCACATAAAATTAAACGTAATGCTCCTCACTCTCGACAAAATCATACTTGAGCAATTGAGCACGTTAGCAATTGGCGGCATACATAACTCGTGAAATTCTGTTACCTTCTTGAGTTTGGAATTTTGATGTTTTTTCATCTTTCAAGTCTCTACACAAACTGTAGTTCTGTTCGATTGAGGATTTCTGTAACACCTTAATAATATAATCAGACGTTCAATTTTCTTTGTTGGGTTGTTCTCGTTAATACCGTTCCTCTAAGATACTATTTTTGCGTATGACAGTTTTGTTTGTTCAACGTTTATTTGCTTATCACGGTAAAGCGGGTATTTTGCCCATTTTTATTTAGATAGATAGACGCCTTTATTTAAAATCAAAAAGTAATTACCCAGGGTAGTCCATTCAGGGAGCTTGCAAAGCATACCTGCTATCAATAGGAACCCTGAGTTCACTAACTAGACTATAAATCACTGATAATAAGAATAATAATAGTAATAATAATAATAATAATAATAATAATAATAATAATAATAAAATATATACAGGGTAATATAACAAATGAATTAATAACAAGATCTTTTAAGATTAAGGACATTTACAATGACTATTAAAAACCATACTTCCATGGTAATAAGAGGATCTCTTGACCACTTCGGGTCAGTTATAGCAGGCAGATGCAAGAGATTGCTTGGCGGGTTGAACGAGCACAAATGACCTCGTTAAAAACAAAGTTGTTCTTAAAATACTGAGGGCACCGACCATGTATACATTTCTTTACATGTTCATCGCGCCTGTCTAAGACTTGGCCACTTCATAGCTTTCATCGCAGAGTCACTACTAGATGGTTTAATTACAATTCTTCCAACGCGCTTCTGCAGAGTTTCTAGAATTCCAGTATTTACTTCCCCACAACACCCCCAGAGTTCGAAATTCTAAGATCTTAAAATATTTTGACTGAAATTTGGAATCTTTGTTATGTTATGATCAGATCGCCATGATACACTGACTTTCTCTTGAGGGGGACGTCGGTGTCCTTCGTGTTGGACGGGAGAGAGGGTGCGGTTGTCGGCCTTTCCTCCACAAGAAATGCATATTGGATCCTTAATTGAGTAATGAGAAGTTTTGAAAACAAGTTTATCTTAGGTCAGCTTTAAAGTCTCTGAGAATAAAATTTACCTTTATAAGAATAAGGTTATTAGCCGTGAGTTGATAAAGCTTTGAATAGATGTCTAAGTGTTGGGAGGTGTTAAGTAGGTGATTAACTAGCCTATCGGCCCCTTGTTTGTCCTAACTGCTTTTTAATCGCTTCCTTTGCGGATGCTGATTGTAATCACACGTATGCCTCAACAAAATATCCGCTTGGTTAAACGATTTATCACTCGTGTTTCCCCTTTGCGTGCTTCTTTAATAAGGGCGATTGGCTCTACAGAAGGTCAATTTCTTTTACCTCATAAGCTGAAATTACACAATGTTCTCTTGTTCAAGATTAAGCTATCTTAATTGGGTGTGGAGTTAATTAACTTTATCTTCTTTGACACGTTCTTGTGGTTTTCAGCCCCCTCTCTATGAATGAATATTAACATTAGCTCCTATACAATCATGCCAAAGGGATACTTATAGATGCCAAGATCAGTAAAGAGATCAACAACGGAGGGGCTAGACTAGTGGCCTCGGCCTCAAAAAGCCTCTCAAGTGCAAATCATCGAGAAAGTCACTGACTTCAAGCTCATGGTTAAACTGAGACAAAAAGGAATTAAACCACCTGGATTTTATTTGAGACATTATATTATCCATCCATCGTCAGCAGCAACTAAAAACAACAACCATAAATGCTTAGACCGCAAGCGGTCGTCCTCCTTTCGCCAGAGCCACGCGCGGTGAGCGAAAAGGTAAAATTGTCCATATTACGGAAAAAAAGGAGGAGGAACTGTGACTCACAAGAAAAATAAGAGACTGATCGCAGTTAAATAACTGCTTAAAGCCAAAAATCGATAGTATAGACGATCACTGAGTTCCACTCTGTATTTTACCCCTAGAGAGTAAAACCTTGTGTTTGAATATGGGTTTATCCTCCCAGAGTGCTGAATCGGCAAAAATACGAGAAAAAAATGAAACCAATAGAGTAACAATACTAAAAAACAAATTTACCACTACCCACTGAAGAGGAAAGACATGTTGAAGAGGGTTCATTTGAATAGTAACAACGTAGGATTTCGATTTCGTTTACAAACTCGAAAGTTAGAAGGTTTGTTGAGGAGTTTTTTTTTCTTCATGGAAATGAAAAGTAAAAGAGAATCGTTTAAGGCGTTACTAATGAGAACGGACAGTCAGCGCCTCATCTTATGAATGGTATGAGGTAATCTTGTTTAAAACATACCTGAATGTTCAGTTTCTGTTTTTAAAGAGTTTGAACTTCCGATGAGAAGGCTCGCAACCCAAAATACGTCGGAAATTTATCATGCGTCATGAAATAACTAAAATAACTAACGTTTTCGATATCGGATGATTTGGTGGGCTTGGATTGTTCCAGATTGCTCAATACTAACTGTATACTGGCCTCTTGACTCCTAATCACCGTTAGGGGTAAATACGGCTTAATGAGATGCCATTAATTAATAGCTTAATAGATACAGAGGTAGTTATTCAGCAGGCGGCAACATCTTGGTGAAAGGGATACAGGCTTTTTTCAGGCTAATCGGCCGAGGACACATTTAATAGACAGTCATATCTTTTCCACGTCAGTTTTCCTTCTGTCGTGTTTTTGTGACAGTGGGTGTTTGTTAGCCTTGATGGGAAGGATAGGAAGAAAATACTGTCGAGAATGTCTCTAGTAAAATGTGTGGCACGGAACAAGGTCGTCAACCCTCGTCAAGGATGTCTCAAGCGAATGCCAATCAAATCGACTATCAAGATAACACCGCAATCGCCACTCAACACAAGCTAGCACAGGCAGAATTCCACTGACCGTTTATATGCGTTGACAGCCGTATCGTCTTACAAAAGCTGCTCTATTACTTATAAGCGTTTTTCGCCAGTAGAGTCGATTGCCAAAGAAGATTGTTTACAAGCTCAAGTCAACACTGCAACGCACATGATGTCGGCAGTAGTAAAACTAGAGGGCTCTTGGTCTGATGGGGAAAACAATTTCTCGTATTCGGACCAGTTAATGCAAAACTCACCCACTTCTTCACAGTCTTCGACCAGCGGTGATGGAGACTTGGACAACATTGGTAGCCCTGTCGCCGCTCATCCTGCTGGTAGGCGAAAGCTGAAAAGGCGAAGAAAGCGCATGCTAACTGGAGTAAGCCGACAACGGCGCGCTGCTAACGAGCGCGAGAGAAGGAGAATACAAGGTGTCAACCGCGCCTTTTTGGAGCTAAAAAACGCGCTCCCGGTGTCTGACACCGCAGAGATTTCTAAAATCGATATTCTAAGAGTAGCAATAAGGTGGATCGAACACCTGTCCGAGTTGTTAGATCAGGATGAGAGAATACCCAGCGAACCAACCAACTTTTGTGACAGTGTTGAGCCCAAGTTGCACGAACTTCTGGGGGAGGAGTTTTACATCAATGCCCGTGAACTAGAAAACGACGATTTTCTTCAAGGAGAAGGTACGTGTTCGTTACTTTAGTGAATTCGCGCACATCCCGGTGGTAGTACTAGACATTAAAAAAGTGCCAGCCTGAATAGGCTCTTGGCTTAGAGAAGGAAAAAAACTCCCTGCCTTGTTTTTCAAAGCTATATAGTAAATCCCTTTTTAGCATTAAATTTATCTAGCAGTTTGCTTTTGTAACCGTAAGCTTCTAAAAAGCCAGCCTTGACATGTGTAAAAGCTGAAACTAAATTGATAAAACCAGTGAACCTTTACAAAAAACTCTTGACGTAAGCCTAACCGATGAACTTAGTCCGATGATTGACTTGAGTTCAACAAAAACATGATCTTTTTCTCAAATTTTCTCCCATGCATTCCCGGCAATTGACGCTCTTTACACTCACCCAAATAAGGAAATATCGATCACATTGTTCTGCTCTTTATAGAACATAAAAGAAGTTTTGCATTTTTGTATCACAGAAGAGTCTAGCAGAGTTTCTGGTTTCTCTTTTTATAACCATGGCCTGATATAAACCATAGTGTCAACACTAAGGGTAACGCGTAGTTATTTTTATGCTGCAGCGATATTTCATAGCTTAACGTGAAACAATTTTTCCCCGTCATAATTAATCCGCACCTAAACGGCATAACAGGACTCCTGCCTTCTTTCAAGTGATAAACATACTTTGTAACCTAACCTATTTAAAAATAACAGGAAATCGGACATTTTAACGCTTTTTGGCTTTAATACAAAAAAATTAGTGTCATACTCTTTAGTAATGACTAAAAAGCGTCTCCATGCTTTTTAGTATTGCTTTCAGTGCATGTTTCCGAGATTTCTTTCTTTTTTCTAACTGAACAAAAAGAACCGACTATCAATTTTGACTGGAAAAACGTTGTTTGTATAACGGTCAAAAATCAGTTAAATTGCAATAACAAAGAGACAGAGTATTTTTGGTAACTTTGCTTAAAATAACCTTTAAATTTTCTTTCCTGCTTGGCATTCCATACAAACAGTTCAGGTCTAATCAGAATTTTAGAGAGAAAGTCTAGTCGTAGAGGCAAAGTCTCATGAAAACGTTAGCACAGTTTGACGCAGACATTTCGCTGACATTTCGCTTACTTTAAATCCAGAATAAGTAAAAATTCGATTCACAAGCTTGTTTTTAGACATTACTTATAAATTCACGTCATTGGAAAAAGTCATTTAGACTATCTAGGTGTTGCGCAGAATATTAAATTATCTATACACTAAAAACTACTTTATTAAAATTCTTTTGTAATCAAAGATAAAACGTTTAGCCTCCAACCGTGCTTTAAAATGGCCCGAACGAAATTTAATGACGTCCCGACATTACGGGAATATTTCATTTCCGGTCGAAATTCCATTTTAGTTCGGCGCAAATACACAACTGGGACGTAAAGGAGAATAAGAAAAATAAGAAATGAGGATGTTGCCAATCTTCAGTTTGGATTACACCTGAAAAGACTGATGGGCGAACTTGCTATCAGTTTGGTGCAGTAGGGTATTTTAGGACATTTAAGTCGTCGATAAGATCTCCCACTTTAAATGTTCTGCCAGTGAGTGTTTGTGATAATTGCAATGTGCGTAAATTATACTAATAAATCATTGTAAATATGACAAATTTTTTATCCATGGCGAATGCTTTCTTACTAAATGCGTCTTTTTCGAGGCCGTTTTACCAGTCTATGGTTCTTGTTAGAACTCACAAATTGTGGTTTCCACATTGGGAAGGTTTTTAAACAAATGGTTTACAAGATCCGGGGGAAGCATGCACTTAAGAAATCTCAGTGTTTACAGGACCAGATTTTTAATAGGCAGACCAGGAGGGTACTCCTAGGAACTCTTGGAGGGGTGTGCCGCCTGGTTCTCCAAATCCTGACCCTATTTCAAACCAACAATGTCATTTCCACACCCGTTGTCAGTGGCAACTAAAATCCATACACGTTTCAGACCTGGCCTCTAGGCAGAAATTATGTCATGATTACTTAGATTAAAACGCAAACATAAAGATTTCTTAAAATCCATTTCGAATTCGCATATTTCACCGCTATATACTCCCATATTTCCCTTGAAAACCATACCCGATTCCAAACCAAAATGAGCAAAATGTCAGTATTCCTGCTTTCAGACCGAAAAGGCACAAAAACCATTCCCTTTGGGGCGGCACATGCTTATATGGTTTATTTAAGGGAGTAGCCCCCGGCAGGCAGAGACCCATGGCTCGTAATATTCAGCAGCACCGCACTTATCAGTACTTAAAGGATATCAGACATGGTTTTCAAACTGCTCTTGTTTTTTTCAAGTACTTAAAGGAGTAGCAGACATGGTTTTCAAACTTTTTTTTTGTTTTTTTTTTTTTTCAAATGTTTTGCAATTCTGACATTGTTGCTAAAAGAAGAGATCACTGACCGTTAATGTGAAACGTTCGTGAGTTATGTCTGAAAACCGATATGAAGGAGTCCCCCCTGACAGTCCCTCCATTGAACGCCTTAGATAAGTGGCTGAATGATTAACATTCTTTCACACTGGCCCACCCCTGAAGACAACAAGCGTTAACTAGATAACCGTTATCTTTTAGCAACGAGTCCATACGCCACATGACGCAGATTTAAACGAAACTGACACGGTTGAAGATATCTTTTTGGTAAATAATTGTATTAGTTTTTCTTATCGCTTGGTGCATGGCGGTAATCTGTTGAATAATTTAAAAAAATTGGGTTGTAATGGCGATTCCATCACGTCCTAAAGAATGTGCCAAAATTACCTCCGTTTTTGGGCAGTTCTGAATTTTAGAACACTACAGTGAATATTTTAGTATCCGTCGTTAATTCTTCTACTTTCAAAACTAAATTAACAGTCTATCTGTATAGGTCTATACCACAAAAAAACCTTTACTTGGTTACTAACGGGAGTTTTGCCACTAGCAAAGTGGAATCAGTGATATAAAAATTCAAACTTAGTAAAATGGAAAATTTAAGCAAACAATGTAGAAATTTGATTGACTAAATATACCGGTATCACTATAAAGGAAAGTTTGAAATGAAATGTCCTACAATTTAAACGCATTACGTAAATCAATGCTACGCTTGCTTGCCTACAGCCTGGCTTTAACAGTATTTTGGCATTTTAGTCATTTTAGGTTGCCGGTCGATTTGGCGTTTTGCCATTTTATAAAATATCGGTTGGTAAAAGATGTTTTTCCACCCAGGTAATGATCAGTGAATGATCCATTTGTAATTTGGAGATCCTAGGATGGTATTTATAACTGTATTTGAACTGGTATCGATTGAACGTAATTTTTCCGCCTGTACAAGAAGGGTACGGCATATGAATGGTTCCTCAAAAACGTGGGTCTCGGAACGGTTCTGGGAAGCGTATTTGACGGGTCTCGAAGTCTGGTTTTCGGATCGATCGAACTTTGTTTTGCGTCTCGGAGTCTCGAATTTTCAGTATAAGTTTCGGTCTCGAATTTTGAAACCGGGGTTTCGCCGTCTCGGAAGTCTCGAATTTACCATTCTATAACCATGCAAATGAAAGACCACTGTGCTGTGTGACCACAAGCGACGAGGCGAGGCATCCTCTCTTGGTGACCCCTGATTGGTCTGATTATGTATAGGTTAATAAGCGCGGCGCTTTAATTTCGTGGAACTTTTTGTCTTTCTGTAGATTCTGTACAGGAAGCCGGATTCTGACTTTTGACGGTGTTTTGAACCCAAGGTTATTAAATTTAAATGTGGAGATTTCGTTACACCTAAAGCAAGGGCACAGTCTTTGATCTTTAGAAAACGGGCTACTGATATCTGCTGAGTTAAATCATTAATTTACGATTTCTAAATTGGGATTCTTTAACCTAAGACCCTCAAGTTAAGCTTCTTAATGACGGACCCATTAGAGGATTAACTTCTTTGACCCAAGATAAGTTAAATCCTCCAGATCCTGTCCGCTTAAAGTCTCAGCTTTTTTTAACCAGTTAGTTAACATCCGCTGATAAGATATGAACCCTCACTCCAACAAGTGCTCCAAATTAGGAATTCAATAAAAATATCAAGTCTATTTTTGAAAACTGGACAAAAAATAAATAGCATCATTTGAAAGTACGGTTATAAAAGCTCTTATTTCATGGAATGGACACACCAAAGAGCTTTTATGCCACTGTGGGGCTGAACGGAATAACGATGGTCACCAGATAACACGACTACCGTCGGTGTGTCGTGATTTTTTTTTGTTCGATTAGCTAACTAAAATTTAGTTTTTTTTCACTTTGATAAAATTGAGGAACATTAGGACTAAAACTTGCACAATATTACCATATTTACCTGACTGTCTACATCATTATTAATTAATTAATTTATTTATTTACTTGACTCCCATGATCTGATAGTAATTCTCATTTCTGGCTGTTATGCATTTTACTGTGCATTGGTTAAGAGAATTTGGGGTTATATCAATATGGCATCCATTGGCTGATAAATTTACCTATTCTAGTCACCTATCTGTTGGACAATGTATTGGAATTATGAGGACAAGTTATAAACCAGTCACTTATGGGAGTTAAAGGCGTTAAGCCCCTGCAATCCCTACCTTTAATTGTGTAGAGTAGCCGAGAACTGCCTGTTTATTCTACTTACGTTTTTAGCCAGTTCTTTGCCAGATGAATAACTCGATCCAGCTAAATCTCCTTAACGCCATGTTTCTCTTAGGCAGTAGGCTGTTGTCAATAGATCTTATTTTCCTCTTAACCTTTTCACTACCTAGAGAGTAATTAAAAAATACATTTATAAAAAGCAACTCCTAAATTTCATTTTGTGAAATACGGGAACTAAATGGCTGGTGCCAGGCACTCAAAAAAGATTCAATTGATTTGTCACACCATAGGATTTTATTCAGACTCAAATTAATGACTCGGAAAACATGGCATGCCGAACTTTGGAAGAGGGGGCTGTTCGCTCTCAGGTCAATTGTTCTGATCAAGTCGCTCAGTGTGTTGGGAGTTGCACGAATCAAGGACACACTAATTGGCCACCAGGGTGAATTAAGATCAGCATGCGTGTCCCATAATTGAATTTGGGAGAGAACTATTGGCACTCAAGTTCTGATGTCTAGTCACTCAGTGGGGCCGGAGTTGCACCGATTACTTAAATAGTCACACTATACGGCCTGCCATAAGTAATGTTTTAACTAAGGAATCACAACTCGGCATAAGAAATCCAGCCAATAATTAAGTTTAACGCATGTTTATCAATCCGAATTGATAATATTTGTTTTACTACCGCTTGGATAAAGTCAATTTTTATACAGTGGATTATAAATTTATTTTATGGGCTACCTGCCAAGTGGTATTATAACATCAAAATTAGAAGCTGATAAACACTACAATGAGATAACGTAAGCTCTCCGGAAATCGGCTTTCGAACCATTAAGGGCAGCCTACGCATAGGAAACAAGCAGTTTAAAGCAATTTAGTAATCATGTGGAGTAATAGATAGAAATACTATTCATTCTCTTTGATCTGATAGAATCATGGAACTAGTATACGAGATAGCTCCCCACAGACAGTGACAGAGCACCACAAATAGGGTCTGGAAAGGAGGACTCGGGGCCCTGATCCCGCTCCTTGTTCACGGAGACCCCCCATCCCGAACTTCTGCCATCGCTATCCCGAACATCATTTTCTTTCCCAATACTGCATTCGTGCCCAAACTTTGGCTTTCCCAGTAGCAGTCAAATCCCGCATCCCGTTAATGTTTTCCCGATTCCCCAACTCAGGCGCGGATCCACACCGGTTTCCACCGTTTTACGGAAATCAGTGACATTTCAGTCATAATAATACATTTTTAATAATACAAACACATTCGACGTTGAAATCTGGCCAATATCCTGTCTGAATGACTCGGAAACCCAGGAAAGGGGAATTCAGGAGTAAAAATCCAAAAAAATTTGCTAGGGGAGCCCGTCCCCCGGACCCTTCTAGAATCTTGCGCCTTCGGCGCTCGTTAAGGAAATCGGTCAGTATTTATCCTAGATCCGCGCCTGCAACTGTATTTTGGTCAATCCCGGATCCCGGAAAACTCTTCCAGACCCTGCACAAAGGCTACCACCTCAGATTGCTAATTTTAACTTTGTCTTTTCGTTTCCTCCATAGATATATGGTCAGATACTTCTTGTCACCTTTGCGTTCACACCGAAGAGCCGTTTCTTCATACTCTACTTTGCAACAGTTTTCAATCGGACACTTTGACTTTACCTCTCTTGGAACTTACTGATCGACTCTGAAAGTCGTTATTGGCTCTCTGAAGTTATTGCCGTTCGTGACTGAAGGACTGGAGCCAGAAGAAATTAAAACGAAGTTGGCAAAGTCCCTCGGCTTTCCAGGGGTCATCCATTATAATAGCCCACGTTCGATATATAAAAAATTCTGTCATGACTCCGAGGCTTTGGGGACAAAATTGCAGATTTTTCACAACTCCCGGCATTGTCTTGAGTAAAAAGAAAACCAACCCAAATATAGAAAAATGACCAGAAAGCCTCGGAGTCATGTTTAGGGCTTTCCACAAGTTGCTCGAGATTTTCCAAAAAGTTTCCCAGAATTTCTCAATCGTTGCTCAAAAAACAATCAAAAGTTGCTATTTGTGATGAAAGTTGCTTGAAAAAACAAAAACTTTTTGGGTACTTTGGGTTTTTGAGCCCGGCTACTTTTATCTTGCGCCCACGATCTGCCTCCTTTTTTACAAGAAACATCGTGAAATATGGAAGAAAGGCCAATTTAAACATTGAAAACTGCTCCGACGTCTCAGAATTAAAAGATAACTAGAGAAATTGATCACCGGAAAAAGTTGCTCGAAACGAAAAAAGTTGCTCAAAATACGAGAAGTTGCCAAAAAATGTGACCGAGCAACTTGTGGAACGCCCTACTTATGTTAGAATTTTTAAAATATATCGAAGGTGGGCTATTGTTCTGGAAAAGCCTTGGGGAAGACGTCACAGGGGGGGGGGGGGGGGGTGTGGGGGGAGTAGTTTAGGAATTTTGGGCTGGAGACGTGCTGCTGGGTCCCTGGAACCCTTAGCCTATACCAGGAGCGGGCTCCTGCCTATACCAGAGCTGGTTCAGCTGTATTTTGCTACCCTATACTAGCCTAAATTCCCCAAATTCCTCCTATCCTAGAGTAGCTGTTTTCCAGAAACAACTGAGGTCACTAGCACAGTCCAGCCCAAACAAAACCGATTTGATTTTTCGAGTGGCAATTTCCGGTTTCTCTAGTCTAGACTGAAATCTTCAACCAATTGAACAGTTTCCGAGAAAATGATACCCTATTCTAGAAGCAAACTCTCTGATTTAAATACCCTATCCCAGGGTAAACTGCTTGAAAACCATACTCTTCACAGCGGCGCATACCTATGTAGCCCAAATATGGCAGTCCCCCCGCCGGGAAGACGTCATACTGCCAGCTTAGAGTTTCTTTTGCTTGCTCGAGTTTGTCCTACTCCTCACCACGGGGAAGGGGTTCTCCCTCCTCACCCCAGGGGAGGGGTACTCCCTTACATAAGCCATTAGGGTATGTCCCCCGCCAAAGGGTAGGGTTTTTGCGCCGTTTTGGTCTGAAAACGGGTATGGACTTTGCTCATTTTGGCCTGGTATCGGGTATGCTTTTCAAGCGAGCTACGGGAATGTACGAACGTATATATTGTTTCAACTCCACATGAGTAAGAAAGAAAGAGAAATATGCGGATTCGGAATGGATTTTAAGAAATCTTTTTTGTCGGTATTCTAATCTAAGTATAAATGATGACATAATTTGTTAAAGGCCAGGTCTTAGAATGGGTATGGATTTTAGAGGCCAGATAAGAAAACGGGTGTGAAAAATGACATTTGTTGGTCTGAAATAGGGTCAGGATTTGGGGAACCGGCGGCACGCGTCCACCAAGAATTCTCATGAGTACCCCCCCCCCCCCCCCCGATCCTCACTCAAGAAGACAACAGGAGGCTCTGCTCGCAGGGCTAAAACGCGTTTGTGATATTTTTCACGAAAATCATGATATTTCACCATATTTTTCACGAAAATACGCTCGAGTTACAAGCAGCTACAGAATGCTATCATTTGAGATCAACAAGAGATCAAGGCAGTCAGTCTAGTTATTTTAAAAATAGCTTGCAAATAATGAAATCATCTCAAACAATGGTTTAGTCACCAGTTCGCAAACGTGATCGTAGTTAAAGAGAAAGGAAACTGATCGATCAATAACTATTTAACTAGAGAAAACATGTACAGTTTTAATACAATGATTAAAATCTTATTAAACGGATAAATGTTACGGTCTTTTATTTTGCTAATGAAGTATTTGTCGAGGAAATCAGTTTTAGCTATTGATACAGATGGTTAAAAATAAGCACAAACACAAACATGGGATTGCCTGCACTGCTTTCAGCTTTACCTTGCTTGATCATAACTTTACTTTGAGACCTCACTCTTAAGTTACTATCAAAAGAAAGTAAAGAAAATTTTTTTCATAGTCTTGCTTTGCAGTAGAAATAAACATGTTTAACAGAAATTGATAACACTGACCCGGCAGAGAAATTTTCAAAACTATGTTTTTGACAAGAAAATTCGAAATGGAAATGACATCACCTTTCTACCATAGCAACCTCCGCAACCGAGCTGCGACCCAAATCCTGGCGCAGGCCTCCATCGTTTTAGATAACAAATTTTAAGTGGGGACTGAACAGAATCGAAAGAAGTCTGCCCTCTGGATACTTTCTATTTTAAAGTTGCCATTCGCGAGCGCCAATGATTTGTTTGAGTTATTTCTTAACTATCGACATGATCATATTTTAAAACCATTAAAAACTCCGTCAAGTGAGGCAACCGTTGTCAGAGCAGAGCAGGCTCACGCGGCGGCTCACGCATAATCTCACGCATAAGCTCACGCCACATCGCGCAACCTTCTAACCTTGGACCCAGATTGCTCGCCGACAAAGGACAACCTAAAATACTCATGCGCAGTGGAACATAAACAAAAGGTTTTGGTGCAATAAAAGAACTGACGAAATTCAGGAACGATTTGAGAGGAAATTTGAGTCCCCAATGACGGTTCCAGGAAAGACTTAAAGGAAGAAATACTAAATATTTTTACAATATTCAGTATTGAAGCTATTAAAAGTTACAGGAAAGATATAGGAGGTCCGACACAGGTGGAAGAAAGATTGTACAATCACAATGACGCATCTGATCTGTGAAAATGGCGTAGCATTTATCGCTTGACTTTGACAGTTCTACTGAGATGGACGATATTTCCGTCGCAATGGCTTTACGACGATGAATTTTGAAAGGAGATGTTTACTGCTTATAAATTTTTCGCCGAAGTACTGGATAGAAGCACTTTTTATGCATGAATATACAGTTGATGAAATACACCCCGAAGATAACGTGACATTAATATTGCCAGTCTAGATATGGCTGGGTTTCGCACACAGTATACTCGACTGAATTCAAATTCAGACGATCCTGAAGAGGATTTACCTCCACAGGGTTTTGATATTGGTGCCCGTGGATTTGAGGAAGTTGAGAAAGGTGATTGAAATGCATGTAATTTGGAGTGTATATAATCTAATTACCAGCAGTACGTTATTCAATATGTTTACATATTTGTGTAAAGACTGTTGGGTTTTTAGGCGGGAACATGTCTTTGTCCACGCAAGCGTTTGAATAAAGCGTAAAATCCAACCAGTGTTAATTTAAGTGCCCATATAAAAGTAAAAAAATCCTGCACAAGGTGTTTGAAATATTTCACCATGAATTAAAATAGAGAACCAACGAGCACGAATAGATTTTGTGTGTCTATCTTGCACTTGAGTACAAACCAACTTCGCTCTTTTGGACTGACTATGTATTGATGTTGCTTACTGTTGCTGTTTGTACATCTTATTCCTTTAGGTCGTTGGAATCACATTGAGAATCTTGATGAGTTCTTCATTCGCATATCCTTTTCACTGTGTTTTTGTTGGTATAGAGAGCATTTGTTTGTTAATTACAAAATTCATCCCAGTCAAGGCTGTGAAAGGGAACAAAAATATACTTTATGTACAAGCTGATCATTGTTTCTGATGTTCCTTTCGCCCATATCATGGTCTTACATTTCTCAATCAATCAGTCAGTGTCATAGCAAGGGATATAAGGGATATGGCTGCCCCAAGTATCAGAGCTCAGGCTCATGTATAAAACACATGTGTGTTGTTGTTATTACAGAATAGGGGAATAGGGAAATTTACCTCCCATAAAAGAATATACTTCCATAGAAAACATTTAAAGAAATAGATTCCATGTGCTTATTTCTATCCATGTCCAGTGGAGGGTGCAGGGGTACTCCCTATGATGGCTTATGAGGTGAGGCTCTGCTTGAAAGGGGTACCTTTCCTAGTTCAGGTATATGAAAGGGTAGGGATTTCACTAGTTGAAGTATATGAAAGGATAGGGAAAACCGTCATTTTGGTTTGTAAACAGGTCGAAAAAGAGCTAACAGATGTGTTTATGGCTGTGAAAAAGTCAGGAAAACTTCCTGGTTCAGGTATTTTTGTATGTAGGGTAAGGGGTTGGACCTCAAAGCAGAGCCTCTCTGAAAAAAACTTTGTCAGTTGTTCCTAGTCTTTAATCCATCAAAAGACTGATGATCGAGGGTTGTTAAATTAATACACAATCTACATGAATAGTGGTCATAGTTATAGTGAGATAGCTGTGTGGGAAATCATCAAAATAATATTAACAAATATTATCCTTAACTGTTCCTCACATATATGAATATCACAGGAATAATGGTTTTGTTTGCATTCTCCTTAATGAAATTTTTGAATTAATGTAAGGAACTCTTCTTGCATGATATTATTCAACTTTTATGATAAAAGGTACCTTTGATATGTCACAGTTCTATTGATATTTTGGCAGTTTTTTGTTTTGGGAATATCAGTGTTTCAAGGCTTTGACTATTTCACTCATAACCATAATATCGGTACTCCTGAATGATGAAAGACCAAGATCTTTCACACAAACTGTTAAAGAAAGAACAAGACTATAGAGTTCTAAAGTGTGACGTCATTAAAAAATAAATTAGTGAAATTATGAGATTTGTCAGGATATTCTGACTGAAAGAACAACATCCAAGAGGCCTACTTGCCAAAAACTAGCTTTTCGGGGCAAATTGTCTCTGAGATATTAGCCCAGTTATGCTCCAATGACTCCATACAAATCCATCTAAATTTGACTCAGTTCATAACATTAGGAACCGAGTCAAATTTAGAAGGATTTGTGTTGGTTCATTGGAGCTTATTTCCCCGAAATGCTAGTTTTTGGCAAGTAGGCCCCTTGGATATTGTTCTTTCAGAATATCCTGACAAATCCCATTATTTCACAAATTTAATTTTTATGACGTCATCACATTAGAACTCTATGTATAAATATTTTAATTCCCTCTTATGCTGCTTCTTATACCAACTTTTTTGTATTCATGAGTTAATTCTGGGTAACTGGGTTTTGGGGAGCAGTTAGGAGGGACTTTGCCAAATGTGAATTACAAGAGATATGGATAGTGAAGGAAAAAGAAAAGAAGAAAAAATATAAGGCCAATATATCCAGCCAAGTTCACTGAACTAGCTTGGTTAGTAAAGTTTTTGTTATGGGACTCCACAGGAAAGTTTTGTTTCTTGTAAAGTAGCTCAATCTTGCCTTTTAAAAACCTGCTTCTTTTTTATCCTTTAAACAGCCAATTCGTATTTGTGGTTCTTTTTACATCATTCTTGGTTCTATGTGTGGATTATGACAGATTATTCAACCACAAGTTCCCAACATTCTCCACTGTTGTGCATTTCCACAAAGTGCAGCAGTAAGTTACATTATAAGCGTAAAATCTTTGTTACATTAAATTTAATAATTTAGAGGTTGCTTTAGTTTCAATTGGTTGAAAATAAAAAGTATTCCTCACTTTTCATCCCATCTCCTGAATTACTTATGAACAGCTGCCACTTTCATACTGCTAGAAAATGTGGGCCATGTAATGTGACCTTGGAGGAAAGAGCTGCTACATCCATTTGGATATCATAGGGATCTATGTTTAACAACAATGGAGAACTGGAAGTGCAATATGAAAAGAAGCAATTGTTTCCTCATAGATGAAAGGTTATATCTGGCATAGACAACAGCTTCATTAGGTCATACTGGTATTTTTTATTAAAGCTGGGTCAAAGAACTGCAGTATCTACTGTGACCTGGGGTACCTACTGGTATCACATCCTTGGTTTCATTCTTACTTTCAGGCATTTGTAATAATTAGTGCTAATGTTGGTTTTAAGAAAAGCTCATGTGTGCATAAGTGAGACTTACAGGGACTGCTACTTTCTTAGTGAGTTTTTTGTTTCAATTATTATTCTTTTTTTATGATCCCATAAAATTGTTCATCACTAAATTTATTTCCTTGATTTTTCTTTTTACATTACAGTATGGAGCCTGCTATAGTTGTGTGTCTTGTCATTGCTTTCATTTTTTGGTTGATTCGTTTGGCGAGAATAGTCGTCCATTTCTTTAAACTTATGGAAATAAGGGCATTTTACAAAAATGCACTACGAATAACAGAGGTAATCACTGGCATCTCTTCTGTAATTTGAATTATTATGATCATTTTTTTTTTTTTGCATAAAGTAGTTTCATGGGAATGCTGGCTATTGCCACTGATTTATGAGGGAACTTTAAAAAATTACAGTTGATTTTTTCCATCTGGTTTAAAGCTATACTTTAGAGCTGAAATGAAATTGATTGGACACCCTTTTATGATATCCTCACTAAAGTCTTGCTGGCAAATATATTTTGCGTTTGGCTGTAAAGAAAATCATAGTTTTTCCACAAAACTGGATTACTGCAGGGCTCTCATCAAAGGTTTAAGTAGATGGTCTCTCAGGGAAAGTAGCCAGTCATTTATCCCACAAATCCTTCTACATTAATTTTGTTATGCTTGATTCATTTTCAAACTAAGAGTACCTGGTTACGTTTACTGCAGTAGCCAGCTAAACAAAGTGACTGCTGGCTACTAGTGACAGCCCTCAGATGCTGGACACCTTGGATTTCATACGTTCAGAGGTTCCCCCTCCCTACAGTTTTTCTTACATCACGTCTATGTTAATGTACAATTTGGTAGGTGACTTAAATGTGGCTGTGTCTTTCCACTGCAGAGCGAGTTGACCAACCTACAGTGGCAGGATGTTCAAAATCGATTAATAGAGGTGCAAAAGGTCCATCAGATGTGTGTTCACAAGGAAGAATTAACAGAACTTGGTTTGTTTGTTTTTCTGTGTGTGTGTGTGTGCTATTTTAAGTACTATCTTTTTTTATTGTTTTTCTAGTTGTTCATGTTTTTTGATTGTATTATTTTTGTTATTATTTTTGCTGGCTGACTTGAAATTGCCATGTTATAGTCAGTAATACACCCTATAAGTAACGAAGTTGTACATGTACATCAGTTGAATAAATTTTAAATTAGAAGTACTGAGAACATATAGTAGGATACAGTTCTGGATAATTATCAGTCATGTTGATTGTTTTTTGTTGTTGTTGTTTTTTTTTTCAGATATTCATCATCGCATTTTAAGGTGGAAGAACTACATGATTGCGATGCAGAACAAGTCAGTTATTTCTGGTTCTTATAGTTTTCCATTTGTGGGTGAAAGGTAGGCTGGCTTTGAAATGCATCTTTTCTTGGGCACTTAGCTACGTTTTTCAAGACTTTTATTGTACATGTGTGCTGAAGTTTACCGTAGCCAGGGCGATTATTAATTTTTTCGCACAAAGGGGGGTGATTATTTGAGGGATGTGATTATTTCAAATATTGCTCACTGGAAGTCGTGCCCTAAATAGTTTGTTTTATTATCCCATTAAAACAAAAAAAATGAGCACATGATCACATATGGGCTTTTTGAGTGTTCCAAATTTGGTTCCTTGATTAATTTTCAATGTCAGTATCCTCAGCGTCAAAGCTTGAATTCTCACTGATCGGTTTTGCTGGATCGGACTCTACAGTAACTTTAACTTGGCAGGGAGGGGATAAAAGAAAGAGAAGAAGACAAGAGGGGTCGGGGCAATTATTCAAGGGATGGCTATTATTCAAGGAAACAGTCAGTAAGCAACCAACTCAGTTACACCCTTTGATGCAGTCAGTATTGCCGCAGGCAGTATTGCTGCCCCAGGATGGTTAGAGTTAAGAATGAATCACATTTTTTCAAACACAGTTTGCAAGAAGGCTTCTAGATCTCTTCGAAGGCATGTCTTACTACAGTAAGGGAGGAGAATGTTGTTGAGAGGCTAGCAGGGCAGACTTGGTGGTCTGGAATTCCCCCACTGCCCCTATAGGGAATGTTGAATGATTATTGTTATCTTCAATCCTCAAGTGCAAGCAGACAGCCTTGCGTAGACAACGATTACACAAAACAGGATGTTGCCTAAGAACTGTTTACAGAGAATGTACATTACAACGAATTTAATAGCAATATCTAAATACTTGCATTATTTCAGTTGTGAAAGTGAATGAAATATTTTGCATTTTTAATCCACAGGGCGTTTGTAACCGAGGGAATGAAGTACAACTTAAAACTGATTTTATTCTGGGGTCCAGGAAGCCCTTTTCAGAACAACTGGAAGCTGAGAGAAGAATATAGGAATCCCGCTAATAGGTGAGTACCTTTATTAGGCAGGGAAAAAGTGTGCAAAACTTACAATTATTATTGTACAAGTGACATAAGGTTTGAGCTTATGCATAAAATAATAAGTTATTGTTTTTAGTGTTTGTTTGTAGTGTTTTTTTGTAGCATCAGATAGTGAAGAATTGTGGGTTTTTGATGCTCTCTCCTCTGTAGAGGTTCCCACTGGCTATTCCGATAAAAAATAGCAATAATACATTGAAAAAATAGCAAGCACAGAGGGGACAGTGGCATGCAAAGCAAAAAGGGGGATTGCTAGCAATGGGGGAAGGAGGGGGGAAGGGACAGGGAAAAAAATATAATTCCCCATATCCTTAGCTCCCGTAAGGAAACAAATAAAAAAAATGTGTCGTTGTAGATTTAATGATAATAGAAAAACTGGCATGTGATGAGTAAGTTGATGGATATACTGGAATGAGCAAAATTGAAATGAGCATAATAATTATAAGGTTTTCAGTTTTGGACATGAACATGATTAAAATGATTAAGATGGGAAGTTGTTTTTTCTTGTTACATTTAAACCATAAGATTAAAGGTGATTGAAATTGATTACTGTTTCTATCAGAGGCAGATGATGCCACTGACTTTATTTGATTCTGAGGGTTACTCCTGGGGTGTACTCCAGGTGAGCCACTGAGGGTTTGAAACCTTGAGCCTGTTTAAGACGAACAAAATCCTAAAATACACCCTGTTTAGGACAACCGCCTCAATTTTATTACCATGTTTTTGCAGGCAATACCCTGTTTATAATAAGGACAGACTCGAACGAATTATATACCCTGTTTAGGTCAAAAACCATACCCTGTACAGCGGCAAATCCCTGTATAAGACATATATGGGGCTTGCTGTAGTTTATTTATTCAAGACCCATGCAATTGCTGAGGTGGCCCCAAATGTGATCCCTGGTTGGCCAGTATCAATTGAGCCTGATATAATTAACATAATTTTCGTGTTTTTGTTGTAGATTTGTTTTGGCGAATAGGTGAGTAAAAATATTGTCAGTAGTGTACGTATCATGTTTTAACTTGTGCATCGTTTAGTAAAGTTGATGTTTGTCATGATACTAATATTTCACTTTTTTACAGGCTTTCTCGGCGTATTTTCTGGATTGGAATAGCAAACTTTGTACTTTCCCCTTTTATTCTTCTCTGGGTTATTTTGTACTCCTTCTTTACCTATGCTGAGGTAGGTTTGCCTCATCTTTATAAGTTTTCTTGCATGTTTTTGTTGTTGCTGTATTAATGAATATTACATGATAGTGAGTTATTTGTGGACAGTTATAGGAGGCATATTAAAGTACTTTTAAAGCACAAATTATAACCATTCACAGAGGTTAGGAACAAACTGCAAAAAATGATCATTCAAATGTTTTATACGCAGTTGTTCACTGTTTGAGCCGAGGTGGCGAGACAAATTATTATTTTGAACATTTTTCGAAAGCCGCTTTGTTAGTTGTCTTACATTTAAGAAGTTACAAGCTCTTAAATGCCATTAAAATTACAAGTAAATGCGCTTTATTTTAACTTCATTCGGACTGTAATTCTGTTTATGTTTTAGAACTCTTCTCCCACGGGAACCAGTGAACCAGGCGAACGTAAACGTGCCCTTAAAATTTGACGTGAAATGCAAAATCAGTAAGCCTCGCGTAAAGTCGACTTTGCACTGTGTTACATTTTAACCCAGCTAAGCAAAGTGAGCAATTAACGGAATATTGTTGCCAAAAATTTATCTTACGTAACTGCCTCCGCAACTTACTTCGTCACTGTTATTGTGAGTAAATTTAAAAATTTTCTCAGTTCTTTTATCGACAACCTGATATCTGAGAGCTCTGAGTATAAAAATACAGCCGTTAAAACACCAGAAATAATTCAAAAATATCAAAATAAATACTCACATTGTTTCACGAACGTGCTTTCCTCGCCATGTTGAAACACAAACTCGCCTGATGGAAAATGGCGGGAATATTATGATCACGTGGTACTTTCGCAGTTCGCGTTTGGCGCGAACTCTACTTCAGTTCAATCAGTTGCAATTATTTTTTTCTTTTTTGACCGTTTTTCTCTTTTTTTTTTCGGCAATTTCGGATAAAATATAATGCGTGGTCATCGTATTTTCGTTCTGTTTTATTAATGGGTTGGCTTCTACAAGCTCTAAACTTCACATAATCCATATCTACGTAAAATCTGTCTCATTTTCCGTACCTTGCCTATAAACATAGGACTGCGTGTATTTTCATCAGAGAAAAATGATTTTAACCTTCTCACATTTCTATCTACTTGTGATCAACTGCAAAACGACCTACCTTGATATTTTAGAAGTTCAGTTAGTCTATTTATCATGCAGTTTAAAAGTAACTGAATAAATATGCTTTTTGCATTTTACAGATGGTCAAAAGAGAGCCAGATTCTTTTGGAGCACGTAGATGGTAAGAAAATAAAAACGTTGTGCGAGTGTAAGGTATATTTTTAAAATGTAGGTTGCGAAGGTGACAATAAAAACGACCTTCAATTTATATGATTTATTTAATTAATTTATGGTTTTAAGTGTAGAGAAAAAAGTAAGAAAACATAGGAAAGTAAAGTAGCTTAAAGTGGGAAAAAGACAAAGCAAAACGTATTTATAACCCGAACCAAAAAAGAATGAAAAATTTGGAGAAGGCTGGCAGGAGTATTTCGATATGGTTAAAGTATTAAAATAGGTAAAGTCATAACCCTGATGGACCTATTTATTAAAATAAGTAAATTCATAACCGTGATGGCCTTATTTACACTGTCTTTTATAGGTCTTCCTACGGCAGACTGTTTTTCCGTCATTTTAATGAACTGGACCACGAACTTCACACGAGGTAACTACGTTATAAACCATACAGATCTGTGATATGAGGCTGTACGTAAAACCAAAATTTGCCGAAACCAAAATTCGGTAAACCAGTCAGGTCAGGTCGGGGGTGACGTTTTTTACCCCCTACAGTGGCCTATACGGGGAGGCTCCGCTGAAAAGGGGTGCCTTTTCTAGGGCATGGGTATATGCCAAGGGTAGGAATTTGGGTAGGGAAGTCTGTCATTTTGGTATTTAAAAGGGAAGAAAATGGCTAGTAGATGAATTTTATGGCTGTGAAAAAGCCGAGGAAACGTTCGGTTTTTTAATTTATTCATATTTGAAGGACAGTGCATTTACAGCAGTTAAAAGAAATGCAAAGTTTTTAACTAGGTCAGGAGCCGATTAGTACTGCTAATCGGCCCTTGACTAGGTATGTTAAAGGGGTACCATTTGTCAATAGAAGGTATACGAAAGGATCAGAGCACCTTGTCTACCATAAATGGTATAAAAGGGTAAACTGTCGGACGTCGGGGGGGAGCCTCTCCTTATTAAACTTCTTTGAGTGCCCGGAGAGACTCAATAGAAGTAGACAAGCGCGAACAAGGACAACTGATTATGGTTTTCCTCTTGTTGGTTGGCAACCTCGTTCCCAGGAAATTTCCGTTCGTTTTGAGGTTGAATGCCGAGTGGCAGCATTCCCCACTTGAGAAACTCTAGAGAGAATGGGTACAGGCGTGGGGTGCAGTGATTTCTGGAATCGTTTGGGTGGAATAATGTTAGTCATGATCGGTCGATAGTATTCAAAGCAATCAATAACCAATTTAAAAAAACACTGGTCCACCCAAACGATTCCAGAAGTCGTTGCGCCGAGAGCTTTACCTTACAGTTTCTGGAGTGGGAATTAAGGGATCCGCGCGATAGGTTTTTTGTTTAAAAACCGCTCAATTATATTCGTTCGATTATTTGTGACGGAAGTTGTAAGGTTGGCCTGGGAATCCATTTGTTAAACTAAAACTCCCGGACGGAATTTTCAGGCTTTTTGGAAGCGAAAAGTCATTAAATTTTGTTCGAAAACATATTAAAAACAGCTACTCCTCTTTGAAATGGGTGACTTACTTTTGGGGCCTTTTATTTTGGTTGGTCGAAACTGGTTGGCTCAGTCAACGTTGAACTCGGGGTGGAGGTTTTTGCGCTTCCCGATTGCGAGAGGACACGCAGGAATTTCGCAATTTTCTTCAGAAAAGATTTCGTTGAATTGAGTTCGCCTAACGGGTTTTCTGATGGTCTGTATCACTGTAATTTTTAAAATCATTCTTCGTATTTTTTTGTGTTTTTGCAGATTAAGTAAAGCGTACGAGCCTGCCTCGAAGTACATGAATCTATTTGTCTCCCCTTTTATGGCCATCATTGCCAAGTAAGTGTGTGAATGCAGCCTCCGAAATTTTGGCCTTGCTCCCAAACACCCGCTCTTGACAGTGTGTGTGTTGTTTAAGATACGATAAAGCTAATCGGGATTACCTTAGTCCTGTTCAGTATAACTATAAAGAACACATATGCATTTCCGTGCGTGACCTAGCACACGCAAACGTGCGTGTTGTTTAGAATACGATAAAACTAATCCCGGATTACCTTTATCATGATCTGAACATCACGCACCCATGAACGCGTGGGTAGGAAATCAATGTTCACAGAGACGACGCATGGAAGTGCGTGCTTTTCGTTTTGAACACGATTAAGCTTATCTTGGGTAATAGCTTTATCTTATCCATTGAAGAAAAAACACTGGCGGTTCTCCAGGATGAAGGATCTTAACTCTAGTGAACATATCCGGGCACAATTTGCGGTTTATCGACATCTTTTTAAAATTTTATGTAATAAATCAAACATGAGACACTGAGTCTCAAGAGTGATCAACATAGTTTTTCTCAGAACAACATCAATACGTAATCAATAGAAAAGGAAATGAGAATTAATGTGTAAGGAAAAGTGTTTTGATCTTCAAACAATTTCTCTCTACTAACTCCTCCAGAAAATGTATTGAGATACGTTTGGAGAATTTGTGTTTGGATACTGTGGCTTAAAGGGTTACACACCGAGAAGAGAGTTGAAAATACGACGCGCAGCGGAGTATTTTTGATGATTTTCGATTTTTTTTTTTGTAAAATTGCGAGTAGATTTTTGCTGGGTCGTTTCCCATAAATATGATTTATGTATACTGTAGTCCCGCGGATTCTACATAGCCGCGGTCAGAAAACTGTGCAATAATTTTGTTCTACTACAATTCATGAACACAGCTAATTTCTATGTTGTTTTCCCATAGAAACCTGGCGTTTTTTGCTGGTGCTCTTTTCGCTGTGTTAACAATCTTCACTCTTCTTGACAAAGATGTTCTGCTAGCGGAACATGTGCTTACTGCTATAGCAGTTTTAGGTGTGTAGTCGTAGTGTATTTTTAT
>OZ037777.1:8551995-8596995 GCA_964035525.1 Porites cylindrica | reverse complement strand
TCTATCGTTTGAGTCTGCGGACCAAATACAAAAAGGAATTTGAAAATTTGGTCGAAATTTGCATTTGGCTAAATTTGGCAGTGAAAGGGTTAAATACTACAGTATGTTTAGCCTGCGTCGTAGACGTAATCAAACCCCGGTTAGTAACGTCTGCAAAGTAGCACCGATATCCTTGTTCTGGGCCGCCAACGGACTCAACAACTTACCGGAAATGCGTTTTAGATTTCCCTTCAACCTAATTGGCAAATGGACAATGGCTTTTTTAACAGTCCAATCATGGCGCGTACTCAAATCCTGGTACACAGGTGGCGGCCCAGAACAAGGATTTCGTCGCTGATTTGCAGACGTTACTAATCGGTGTTTAGTTTCGTCTGTTGCGCAGGCTACAGTAGGTTACAACTTTAACAAAGATTGGAGGGTCTACTGTGGGGCACTTTTTAGTTTTTTGCGGGTCCTAATTTTTGCTATTTGGAGAATTTTTACGTCGCGCAAAAGTTGACTCCACGGTCTCAGTTATGTAGTTTTATATACTCATGAAGTTTTTATGGTAGACTTATGCTTATGCACTATTGTTATTTCAGCGGTTCAAGAAGGCATCAATCTGAGCAACAGCGCTGCATTATCTGAACCGAGTTCCCTTCAAGATTACAGGACAAGTAGTGTAAGTAATGTCAGAAGTCAACCCGGAGGGGTTCTCCCTATGATGGCCAATACAGGGAGGCTCCGCCCGAATGGGGCACCTTTTTCAGCCTTCATGTACATGAAAGGGTAGGGGTTTCACTAGCTGAAGTATATATAAAGGGTAGGGAAATCTGTCATTTTAGTGTGTAAAAAGGGCTGTTAAATAGATGCATTTTGTGGCTGTAAAAAAGGTCGAGAAAAGGTATCGGTTTTGTGATTAATTCATAATTATTTGAAAGACAGTGCATTTACTGCAGTTAAATGGGATGCAGCGTTCTACGCTAGTATGTCAAAGGGGTACCAGTTGGTTGATCCAATCACAACTAGACACAAAAAACTACGTGAGCTCGGGCGTCCGTATGAAAAAAATTGAAATGAGAAAACTTCATCTTAGAAATCACAATCTTCAAAGGCCGCCAACGTATATCGAAATATCAACAGTCTGTTTGCATGAACATCTGGAAACGATGCTTGAGTGACTATAACGTATTAGATTGCAGTAATTGTATATCAGAGGACATAAACTGAAAACAAAGGAAGATAAAATCAGTGACATCATTGCACAGAGAAAGGATAACTGCTAATTGAAGTACTCAATTCATTTTCTGTTTCTTCTTCCGCAAGGCAACTAAGCATAAATATGGAGGCATTCCCAGTGTCGTCGACAAGACTCTTGAGTTGAAGTTTTCGTGTGTAAGAAGTGACAGAATTCATTCTTGTGATCACTGAGTTTTATACATCGAATACAGATGGCTTTGCTCGTCATGTCTCAGGCAGCACTGTGCTCTGGTTTAGTCCGCTGACCTATTTTACGCATACTCTTATATCTTGCGCACGCGCTGTATGCACCAGAGGGCGTTGCACCAAAGCCCGAGCAACAAGTCCAATTTCGAGCGGCACTATCGCTTACTACTAACTTCACTGCTATAGGAACGAACTGATAGCCTTGTGAAGCTGTAGAGATAGCTGACCATTCTTGTGTTGTCCTTAAGTATTTTTCTTGCTTTTATGGTTACTTTTCAGTTTCAAGGCTTGCCTTATATGAACCCCATGAGCCTTAGCGATCCCTCTCTTGCTCCACTGGGAACTGCCGCTGGGACACCCCAACAGCAGGCTCAAGCACGTGAAATGCTGATGAATTCAAGTATGATGTATTTACACGAGGTAAGATAAAACTGAAACAAACCTTCCCGTCTTACCATCGTGACATCAAGGGACTTTAAGATACCACGTCGGTGACGACAACGAGAACGTCAAAAAAGAAAGAGGTTGAATTAGGCAAAACAACAACTTTGCACGAGCATCACGCTTTTTTGTCCATTTTCAGTTTTTGCTGCAGGCTGCAGGCTGCACGACTACGGCGGGAAAATGCCTAATTTCAAGTTTTATGAGGGACATAAACAAGCGACGGCGAAATTTTCTTTCTCTTTCTGAACTTGAATATGATTCTTAGGAATTCGGCTCAAAAAGAGTTCGCTTGCATTTGACAAAATAAACGAGTTTGAGTAATTGCAATAGAGGTTGAAAGAGCGCAAATTCGCTTTTTAAGCGACGTTTTCGTAGTTATCGCCGTCGTGGTATCTTAAACTCCCTGTTGGTGAAGTCCTGACGGGGTCAGCGCAACAACTGAGTCTTGCCTCCCTCCAATCGCTCCCCATCCCGACAGCTTTTTCAACCATCCAAAAATGTAAAACAGAGCAAACAAAAGAGGTTCATCAAATTCATAAGGGATAGATCATCTTTATTAATTGACTCAAGATCAGTAACGAGTTCATTTTAATGTTGCCGAACATTTCTCTCGGTAGTTAGAGAAGAACACTCCGTGCTTATGAAGGATTTATAGAACGAAAAGTTTTTCTCTTTTAGTTAAGAGATCGTCAGGTTGAACACTCTGGGCTACCTCGAGGAAGCAGTTTGACGACCACAGCGGTGAGACATGCACCATCATCATCTGCGCCGATTGACGAAGAAAACATCAGTGAAACAGAGGTGTTAAGGTTTGTTTGATTAGAAAATCATTTTCTCTTTATAGCTCACCATAATTCAGGGTTTGTAAAAAAAAAAAAATTGGAATTCAAGTCACATTTTTCTCGCATGGTGTCATTGAATTGCTTTCTCAGTGTATGATTTAGTTAGAAAATGACTTGCCTGTGATCTGGCAGAAAAATCTAGTTTTCCGGGGACGTTTTTTCGAGCCCTACAAAAGGAGCACTTCATCCTGGCCTTCCCCCTTCCAGACAAAAGATGGCCATGAATCCGCTTTCAATTTTTTTTAACTTGGAAAAAGGTTACATTTTGCTATGCTAATCACAATCCGACAATAAAACATAGGGGTGAGGACTGATCAACTCGTTCTTGAGTTGTTGGCCCTTGAAGCTTAAATTAAGGGTGTTTTGAACCAGGTATCCTGTTCCTATGGCAACGTCTTGCGTCAGGTAAATTATTGTAACTTGTTAAGTGATGATTTAGCAGTTGTTGAATACCATTTTTATAAAATCAACCCAAAAGAGAGTGGTAATACTGACCTCATCAAAGTAGAAGTGCTTAGAAAGGCAACTAGAAAACCATTTTGAGCCGTACCTCGGCATAACGAACGACATTCTTCAGTCTTGTTATACATGTGGTTCAATGCATTCAACGGGGTCCCGACCGCTAAAATGAACTTCGTTCTCAGTCCGTTAGTACTTTGCTTATGTGGGTTCGGACTTTTTATCTAACTTCTTAATAATTTTGCAGTCCCCGGCTTATTACAACACTGTAAATATTTTATCTTTTGCAGAGACCACGAGCGAATGGTGTAAACTTGTAAAGATCGGTAGGGAACTTTTAAATGAGACTCTGAGGAAATGTCAAGAGTGAAGAGCGTGGTTTCATAATATACTGGATGTCGTTCAAACTGTAAAAATGGGAACGTTGTGATCATCTTCCGTAAAATGAACTGAAAGTGGTCTTTACTTTTTTCAAAGTTTTTATCACCAATGAACCCATTGTGTGAAGTCTGGTGATAAGTACTATTTGCCGCGGCAAGCAACTCGACAAGTTGCAAAGGGCGTCGCTTTATTCCAACTCAACGTGTCCGCTTATTGAGAATCTAGAACGTTGGCTTCAAGTTTTTTGGCTTAGATATCTAATGTATGAAGTAGGTTTTTAAGGGAACGCGTTTGGTAATGTAACTTTTGTCGTATACTTCTATTTTAAAAGAATTAAATTATTCAGGCATGCATATATTTGGATTGTAAAATACAGTGTAATCAGTATATTGAATATAGCACCCATGATTTGTTACAAAATTTGTTTGCACTCAGACAATGAAGGGTTTACATAATGGATTGAGTTAACGCAAAATAAAGCGGTATATTTTCTACAAAAGAGCCCTTTTCGTTGCTAAAACATCGATTTGTAGTAGGTAAATTTTCGCAGAGCACATTTGTAACCTCAGTCGTCACGGGGAACAAAGTTAAGGGAGGAAACCGGAACTGCTAGTGAAGTACGCGTCCCGACTATCAGCTAGGGGAATGCGGGGTAAACCACCACCGGGGGAGGTGGGAGAGGCAAGAGAGGCGTTTAAATAGTGGTGAAAAGTTGTACCGGGCAGAAGGGTCACCCGACCGCTTGTGCTACCCTTGGTGAGCCATGCAACTTTTCATACACTTCCTCAGAAAAAGTGATGAATCGTTTACATGAGAAAGAAAAGGTGGTTCTACTAAAAGGGTGACCCACTTGGCCCAGTCATCCTCCTAGCCAGAAGTTAACATCATCGCAGCACACCCTGAGGGTAATTTTTTTAAACAATTTATTCCTTTACTTACTTCCGATAGAAGTGTATTTTCAAGACTGAGCGTTTTACAACTCTTCGTTGATCTATATTATAATATAACAATACTTCATCCTGGCATTTGTATGGTAGTTTGAACTTTTTATATAAAAAATTTATATATGGCGGTTAAAAAAAGTACAAAATCTATGATTATATCTCTATAAGAACTGGACACTGTGAGACGTCTTAATGGCAAGCAAATATTGCTCACGACGAAAACATTCCTACGCTAAGTATTCAAAACAACAGATAAAATAACCGCTTAGAGGCGAGGGCAGAAAAAAATCATTTTGGGTTGGGAAATACGCCGGCTAAAAATTTCTGAAACTTTAATTCCAACAGTGCAATTTACAGCCATGTAGAAAGGTAAAAAAGTATGTATCAGGGGCACCCAACGAGGATATAGTTCAAAACCACTTAACATAGCATTGTTGAACGTATTTTAGTATTTAAACGGTAGATATAGGCATATTTTTATCCCCTAAAAACTTTTGATCTGTTCGGATTTCCTAGCTGAAAGTCTAGTGATCCGAAAATTATAGGGATCAAAACTTACCTTTTCGAAAATTTCAGCCAGGAAAAGGCTCCAGAAAATTCTAGGTCACCTTTTTACGTTAAAAATCCGTTAAAAATGGGCAATTATACCATTTTGTAGATGTTCGAAAATCCTAGGAGAGGCAGGCAAGCAAGAAATTTTACAACAACTGTTCCGAAAATTCTAGTTCTCAAATCGTCTTCCGAACAGATATTTTCCCGAAAATTGCCGTTGGGTGCCCCTGATGTATGTATTTTACTTCACTTTGTTCTTGTCTTTTCTTTCTTCTTTTGGATTAGCGTTTGAATGGTCGAAAGTAGTCGGGTAATCTTTGTGCTCTCCGTAGTTTGTTATAAAGGTTTGTTCTTTCTTCGTTTTACTCAAAAAGAGCATCCGCAAACTGCAGCTAAACAATTTGGCACTACCCTTATTATAGAAAATTAATGCTCCATGAATTTAAAGTATTGGAAATAAACGCGGCTTAAATTAACGCGAATTTCATGGAAAACGACTATCGAATAAATGAAATTAACGCGGAAGAGAGAGTAACATTTCAAAATGAAGGTAATTAACCTACACAACAGGAAAAAAGTTAAACGATAATCCGAAATGGAAACTTTGTTCGTGGTACTTTCCCTAAACGTACGAAGAGCGTCAAGCAAAGAGATCTGGCCACTTGGAAGATTCTTCACAGTTTCACTGATACTAGCGGATCTCCACCCTGATAAAATACTCCTCTTTCTTAGATGTCAAGAATGTCAGAAGCGTATCGACAATTTGGGGCGAAAATAATGGAAATTAACGTTGGTAACCGGTCATTTCGCCACGGTTCATTAGGCCCCTCTTTTCGAGTCATTTAGCGCGCTTGAAAATGTAATATTCCTCATTCTATAAGCCAGAAAGCAAAACAAACGCGCTTTAAATGTAATATTCCTCGTTCTTTAAGACATAAACCAAACAAGGACTCTTAAATATAATATTCCTGTCTTAAATAGGGGGCTAAGTAACCTGGGCCACAAGCATATATGCTTCTGCCTGGGCGAAATGACCGGTAACCTTAACGTTTACTGAAAATAACGCGACTCATGAAACATTAATTTCCTATAATAAGGCAGTCCGTGAGCTTTACTATAGATCTACTAATCCCTTGCTCTCATCGTCTTCGATCTCCAAGTCGAAATACAAGTCGTCCTCGAGCATTTTTAGTCTGGAGTAGCCATAGTCTTCAAATCGAATCTTCGCCCTCTTTCTCATTCGACGGTAACAATAGTTCGCCACAATGAGGGCTGCCCCGATGCAGATGACCATCGCTATACAGATTCCTACTATCAGACTCCCTTTAGAAGACGTTGATGAACTTGCAAGAGATGTTGGAGGTGCAGCTGTTTGCCAATACGGACACTGGAATTGTATTTTATATCATGGGCTAAGTAACCTTTTGCGGAAGGTGTAGCCTGTTCCAGGTGTTCAGATAGTAGAGCGCGGCGGCCGGAGGGGAGCGAGTTAAATTGTACACCGGTAAAAAAAGGGGGGGGGGGGGACGAGGGGGGACGAGAGTTCTCTCTCCCCCTTTCCCCCTCTAGTCTCCCCTCGTTTTTTTTTTTTGTTCGTGAATTTTTCTCTCGCGCTCTACTATCTGAGCGCCTGGAACAGGCTAAGGAAGGTGTTGCATAGTATGTTGTAACAATTGATTATTAGCGGAGGGTTGGTGTATACATATATAATATTGCGGAGCTTTCATTTAAGTTTATTCGCGTCACTCGACCGTCCCTATGCTCTCGAAATTAAATACCCAATTAGACTTAGGGCTATAAGTTTTTCACATCCGCATTTATAAGCCACAATATGTAAGATTTTAAAGCGCCTTCATTATATCATTGTTATATGAGCATGGTTCAGATTGGCTTGTTGTCTCTAATATTATTAGTTGTTTTCTTGTAATATTTTTACATTTCATACTTTCTACGTGTTTGTTAACTTATTATCATGGATTTTGTTTGTAAAGACATAATAAAGAGGGACGCACGCGGCTCGTGTTGACACACCCCAAAGGTGGTTGCTTATTACATGATAAATTTTAAATACTCGTTTGAGCGGGCAGCTAATAAGGAATTAAGAATATAACTGTTCAGTAGTCAAGAACCAAAAAAACTGCACACACCCCAGCCTATCTGTATTTCCTAGTAGCCATTTTGACTTTGCGCAAGAGAACTGGGTTTGAGTGGTGTCGAATTGCATTATAGGACTGTTTTGGGTGCACTAGAGCTTCTTTTATTGGCTGTTGCCTACTTTCAAACCGAGTAGCGCTGGGTATGAGTCCCTGTATTGTGGGATAAACAACAACACCCACTTTGCGCCTTAGGTCACGCACGTGGTCATTTTCGTGTCTTGCGCGTTTCGCTCAACGGACTAAGAAAAAGGAGAAAGGGACTGTCCGTGATTAGCCTCACCTTGATACTCTGTGAACAGGTAGCAGGTCTTTTCACTCCACATATCGAGTTACGTTCTTGCACATAAACACCATAACTTCCACTTTGTGGATTGATGCTGCAACGAAGAGGTTCCGGATGCCAAAGTATCAGTACAAGAACCCCGGGGGACGGGGTGGGGTAACTCCTTAATAGGCTGATTTAGCAACAGAACGGGAATGTCATTTGACGACGAGAAAGGGCGCGGAAAGGACTAAACTTGACTTCCGGTGTCCAATTTGTCGCTCTGCCATTGGTCAAGCCAGTTGTTTGATTTGCGGTCGCCGTCGTCAACTGACGTTCCCGTTCTGTTGCTGAATCAGCCTAATATAAGCCACAAGAGAATGTGCCATCCCAAAGAATATGGCTTTGCGCCGTTTCGGTCTGCATATGGGTGTACACCTTACAAATATATTATTTTCGTCTGAAACAGGGTATGGTTTTCGAGGGAACTATGGGAATGTATGGACATATCTGTCATTTTAATAATGATTAATAAGAATAAAATGGTAATTTGAGAATTTAAGAAATCTTTTTGTTGACATTTTGACCCAAATAATAATGACATAATTTATTTCTTAGTGGCCAGGACTGAAAAAGCGTGAGGAAAATGACACTTTTTGGTTTGAAAATAAGTTCAGGATTTGGAGATCTGGGCAGCACATTCCCACCAAGAATTCACAGGGGTCCCCCCCTCCCCCCCGGGACAAGAACGTGTTGGGGTAATAGCTATCTAAGTTAACATATTCAAAGCACAATGAATAACATGATCTGATCTATTTTCGGACCCTGAAAAAGTTGTTGGCATCCACTTATGGGATGTTAACCCATTCCCTCATGGGAATTTTGAAGATAGTCGAGGTGCTTTCTGGACACTGTCTGGCTATATTTAGCCAAAACGCTTTTATAAGATGAGCAGTTCATGGCCTTCTGTTCCGGATGCAAAAACAATTCAGTAAAATATTGAGTTCTGGATTTCAGGCATGCCCAGAAAGCATTTCATTCTCTCCTCCCCTCTATTTTGGCATTTCTTGCACCCCACCCCCCCCCCCCCCACCTCTTTTTTTCTTTTGCTGGGCATTTACTAGGCTTCATTTTGGTGGAAGAAGTTTTTGGGAAAGCTTTTCTAAGGATCTTAGGATAAGATTTTTCCGTTCACCGTGTCATAGTTTTTTTCTTTTTCCTATGGCCTCCTTGACTGAAACATACTAATCCTGACATGGTTTGAAAGATTTCTCCTCCTTCACAAGTTAGATGTAAAGCTGTCTTTACCCATTAAAACTGATGACATCACAATTAGCAAAACAGGGGATGTGGATCCACAGAGGTGCCTGGTTACGGGTGGTTCAGGGGCAAATGGGCTAAAAGTGAAGGGTTTTAGTGGTGGAATTCCTAGGACTGCAACTCAACTTGATAACCAATTTTACTGTTGGATTGAGCACTATCCAGCTGAGATTTGACTGTATGACAATCTTTCTTAGTTAATAAAACACAGGGGTTACTGACCTAAAACAATCCATGATGCCAGAGACTGACCCAACACAACATCCAAGCTGGTCATAAAACTGCTGCAAGTCCTAAAGTTTAGAAGTAGAGAAACCCAATATAAATCCTTCCAAATGATTTGAACGGAGTCATGAGTGCATATAATAATTTATTAGTTATATCTCATGGCTAATTTGCTCTTAAAACAACTGAAATTGTGCAAATGAACAGTTTTTATCTTGTTCTTTTCACCCAATCCAATAATTTCTACTTTTTGTGACATTATCACTTCTCAACTCTATGTCAGGATGATATTTGGCATTCATCTCCTTCCATTTTTCTATGCACAGTTTTTTACAATTGCATAAAACCTACCTTCTGACAGGCAGTTGAGCAGTTGTGTCCCACTGAAATCTCTTTGCATTCCTATTAAAGTTAAAAGCTAATTATTCAATAATAAACAAGTTAAAAGCTAATTAATAATAAACAAGTTGTTTTAGAAAGAAAACATGGAAAAAATTATCTAAGTTAAGATATATTTTCCAAAAAAAATAAGTGAAAAGATGAATTTGCAAATACCTCAGAATAGGAAGGTTCAAATGAAAATCGTGAATCTAAAAAGTACTTTTTTCAACAGGAAAATAAGAAAAACTAAGCTAATTAAAAAGGATAAGGGTAGATTTTAGAACTGATTCCCAACATACATATATTACTACACCTTTTTATTCAAACCTACAGGTATTGCAACCCACATTTAAGTGGCTTTTACTGAGGCCTCTAAGGGGGGTTACATATGTCCCTAGTCTGAATTTCAACAAAATGATCCTTTCTAAAGAAGGCAGCCCGGCCAAGTGGTCGGCGGGAGCATTGGACTTGCAGTCTGGTGGTCCCGGCCCCACGTCCTGGTCTGGCCACTCACTGGATTTGTTCACAGTTGTCCCGGGTTCAAATCCTTGGCTACACTTGTAAATAGCAAACTGGTTACCTCCATCCAGTTGGGGTTTTTAATCTTGCTATGTTGTATTTGAACTATTTCTTTCTAAGTATTTGAGTGGAGTGCCTGTAAACTAGCTGGATAAGCTACATGGACTTTCCACCATAAACAAACCTTTAAACCCTTTTTTTGTGTATTGAGGAGGTGGCCATATTGCTGTTGGTATTTTACTATAGTTACATCATGTTGCCATGGTAGCAAAATTTCTGGATGACAACAAACTGAAAACATCACTCAAAAAGTGAACTCGCACTGTTTCAAACTTCGACGATCTTATTCAATTTCATTTTTGACAAATTAAAATTTGTCAAATGATGGTAAAATTTTCTGGGGTTAAATCCAAAAGGACCGTTTCTAAGTTTAGACAAAGAAAAGAAAAATTTTGTGTTGCGCTCACCTACTTCGTAAAATGGGTGCATGAAATTAGGAAGTTTCACGTCGCAGCCATGCCACAATGGCTAAGAAACATACAAAAAACTTCAACCCATCTGCATGTCGCTTGTCCACAGTTCATCTAGCCTTATGTCACTGTTTCAAGGCCACATCATAAGTAAGAATTTTACCTTAACAGGGCCCCTTTAATTTGCTATTATTTCTTATTGAAACTGTCATAAACTGTACCTCATAATTTGATGAATTTTTCTCAAGTAATCCAGAGATAAACTTGTCTCCACAGGACAAGGAATTGTCTTCCTTAAAGCACAGTGATTTGAGAACTTCCAGCAAAAACTGAATGTAAGTTCTCTCATTTTCCTGTAATATAAAAAGAAGGTACAAATATTTATAATTTTTTTCTTCAGCATTTTTCACTTTATTTTGGGAGAAGATAAGGCTATAGGCTACACAGGAATGTTCCACTGTGAAGGGTATGGTTTTCAAGCAGTTTACTCTGGGATAGGGGATACAAATCAGAGAGTTTGGGTCTAGAATAGGGTATCATTTTCCAGGAAACTGATCAATTATTGGTTGAAGATTTTAGTCTACATGTAGACTAGGGAAACTGGAAACTGCCACTCAAAAATATAAAAAAATCAAATCGGCAAGTTTAAATTTAAGCAACTCAGCCTAAAAGCTACTCTTGGATAGGGGGGATTTGGGGAGTTTACTCTAGTATAGGGTAGCAAAATTCAGCTGAACTACAACAGCTCGATTCACAGGTGAAGGTGCTAGTACGACTGATGATGTTAGGACTAGGATTAGGATTTAAGTTACAAGACTCGTAGTCACATCTGCAAATTACTTGAAGACTGGAAGGGGGAAAGGCAACTCCCACATGAATTTGACACAGATGCCTATCCACTACAGGAAGACTGATCTGAGCATGGCTTTTAAAGGGTTTATTTGACCTCTTATAAGGAAACTGTACTAAAACAGATTACCAGAAAAGAGTTATAACAAGTTGATAAGACCTTGACATTGACTGCCGTATGCAGCAGAGTACAATGATATTTGGTTTGTTTTGTAAGAACAATGACTTTTATGTACAACCCTAAGCGATACTGGTATGGGTAAAAATGTAGGCTTGCTATCCTGAATATCTCTATTTTTCTGCATTTGACTTTGTAATTAGCAGGAAAATATGCTCTCATTGCTATCCTATTGTTTAGGCATGCACCCTGGTATGTGGGTAGTTAGCATTGGTATATATTTGGGCGCGCAGGTAAGGTCTTTCATCTCGGTCTTACTGTTGCAGCGTTCAGACTGATTGAGATGAGCCGCATCCCAGGGCTGTGTATGTTTTGTGTTAGTCAAACTGAGATTTAGAGAAGAGTGAATGATACTAAAATCTGCAATTTACACCCCTAAGTGGGTGTCATGAGCATCCCTGTCTTTTTCGTATTGGAGTCTCCTATCCCCCACCCACCCACCTACCATGGCAAATCTGGTGTGGATGCTCAGGAGCTCACACATTCTCTACATGCGTAAGTACCATCACGATGAAATTAAACAGGGTCGGAAATGGTATTGCCATGATCTGGGATCTGGGCATACTAAAGTGCTGAATTCGGGAAAATGTTGACAGGATCGGTTTACCTACACCGTTCTAAACCTCCTATTTCATTGGTCCCCTTTAATCTGCACTTTAATTGTTTTCAGGGATAGGGGTATTGTTATGTCACAATCCCTAATGTTTTCCCAGCCAGTCACAAACAATCTTTCAAATAGGTGCAGATCGCCCCAACAGGATAAAGGATTTGACTGCTACTTGGGGAAGAGGGATTCGGCAAAATTTGAGTAGGAAATGTGGATTAGGAAAGACAACGATTTTTGGGATAGTGATGACAAAAGTTCGGAGTGTGGGTTTCTCCAGAGAAAGGAGTGGGAATGCCGGATCGAAGGCCCCACTTTCCAGACCTTGTTAAATAATACTTACATTGGTAAACATCAAATAAATAAAATTGGTATAATTACCTTTAAATTTGATTGCCCTGGCTGAATACATCCTTTTGCGAGTGTCTCCAATGTCTGAAAGCATTTTTGTGCACACAATTTTTTTATAATTTCTTTGCTCTGTACAAGCCATCCTTTGAAGTGTGGGTTTGATTTCACAGCATTATGAAAGCAACCATAGCTGCCGCCTGGACAAAGTGTTGAGGGGGCGGGTTCAGGTTTAGAGGTCGTTTCGTTGGCAGTAATTAAACCGCAGTCTTTAAATGTCTCGCTGAAGGCTGGGCACTGCTTCAAGATATCATCTTTCAAAATGATTCCGTAAGGCCTCACAATAATGCTGAAAATATCCGTGTCGTTCAGCGAAAACAAAGCGAAACTCAAACGGCAGAGGTAAAAGTGCAAAAGCAAGACAGTCAATCTAAAATAATTCATAGCGAATGCTCAGAAAAGTCCCAAATTTACGCCATTTTGTTCGGTCCGAGTCCAGACTTCGATTTGTTATCGCTTTCTTGCTGCTTTGACCTCTACGTGTCAATGACTACCAGTCAGCGGTGATTATCTTGCTCCAGGCTCTTTTACTTTGCGCGGTAAAGATGGCGGATGAAGTACACGGGTTTGCTCCCACGTAGTATGGAGAATTTTAAAGGAAAGACAGACTTCCAGGTACCTCTCTTTTATTTTTTCTTAGTCTGTTTGAGAACATTGATTACCTGGCCTCAACAATGAAAGGTCTCAGAATTGTGCAAATGTGTTGAGCTTCGATTCAAATTTCATCTTTAGCTAGCGTGACATTTATGAAAATGACCTCTAACATATAACATTATAAGGTGTCTGTACATGTAACGCTGTTTATTCGTATTTTTAAGCTTATTTTTATCAGAATAAACTATGGATCAATAAATTCCAGTCTTAAAAGACCATGATCATGAGTCATTAAAACTTGTCTCATTTTTCTTAAACTGATGTATCTTGTTGCAGGTCCAGGGAACAAATGATCGTGCCACGCTAAGCAAGTTTTCAACTGTGAAACAAGGCTACTATGAAGATAGATTCATACAGTATTTTGTCTCCAAGACTTCAAGGAGGGCGCCAATTATCCATAGGTGATGGCAAAATAAGACAAGACAAGACAATACTTTATCTGGAGTCTTATAGAGTCCTATCAGACCTGCCAACTCTCACGGTTCTGCCGTGAGTCTCACGATTTTTTGTCATTTCTCACGGTCTCACGACAAGGTTCCTCAATCTCACGGGTTTTGGGAAAAATCATTCTGAAATGATTTAAGTTGTTGAATCAGAATAAAAATGGGAAATTAACGAGGAATGTTCCTGTTTAGGCCTTGATGGCACCTTGTCTAACATTTTGGCCATGAAGTTGGCTTATCCAGAAGAAATGACACCTTGCTATAAGTTTCGTTCTAGTGATGACCCATTAGAATCGTCAAAGAAAGCTGCATCTTCTTACAACAGGGAACACAAATGAAACATTTAAATAAACTGTTAATGACTTTCCTCGATGGAAAAGGGGTTTGTTTAATCTTGATCGGGAAAAAAATAGAATCTCACTATGTTTTATTGAATCTCCAGATTTTTTTTCATGGGTCTCCAGATTTTCCTTTATCAGGGGTTGGCAGGTCTGTCCTATGTACATCGACTTTTTATCCAAATAATTTAAAATCATAACACACATTGCACACTAGTGAAACTATAATCAATGTTAACCTAAAGAACTAATGATCTTCTTTTCTCATAGCAGTCAAATACATATTTCGCAATTAACTTTTGCACTGGTTTGTTCTTGCTCGGAGGGTTTATTAACAACAGAAAAACATCATCTGGTGCCATTCTGTTTACTGCTATAATTTCTGTATTCTTTGTTTAAGTATTCAAATAAATTCTTTCATGTAATCCACCGGGTTTTGGGGGGGGGGGGGGGATATCCATATAAGAATGTGAGACATTTGGCCTCTGCTCAATGTGACAGGGTATAAACTACGGTGTGACAATTATTAAATGTGGAAAAACTTCACAAGTTATACCAGCAGTGAAAAAACCTTGGATTGGGTATTTTAAAGTGGGGCATTTCTACTAAAAGATTTGACTGCAAAATCCTTCACAAACAGGGTCCAAATTTAGAGACTCGGGCAAAACATACCTGTTAGAGGTCAAAATTAAATTCAGGTTTAAATTTTTTAAGCTTTGTTGATTCTCAATTTCCTTTGTAAAAATTGTCTCCTAGCCCTAATTCGTGAATAATCAGGGCTAGGAAACAAAGGAAATTGAGAATCAACCTGGGTTAAACATTTTTGGCCTGTTGATTGACCTGTAACATTATTTTATATACCCACTCAAAATCTGCCCCAAGTATCTACATAATTATGGAGAAGTGTAAAGTTCTACATGGGATCCTAGGAATTGACTGTTTTAGAGAGGTAACTGTCATATAAACTCTCCTCCTTGATGACTTTCCTTTTCCTTTCCTTCATAGACAGTCAATTTAATATTAATTACCTGGAAACCCACAACACTGAGCTAACGGGCCCTCATTTTTGAGTAAATGAAAGTCTGATGAAATTAAGTTCATTTCAGTCATCATTATCATATTATTTTTCCTTTCTTCCAAAGAATGGACCTGTTACTTAAACACAGATTCCTGGACAATGTGCTTGGCCCTTTTGGACCCTTTTGGTAGTGTCATTCGTTCGTACTAGAACATTGTCATTGTTAATATTGTTACTGTTGTTACATTTTAGGTCATATTACATAAGAGCCAAAGCAATTCATTTTATGTTAAAAGGATTCCTGCAAAGTTTTAGCCTTAAAAGTTTACCAAAACAGGTACACCTGAATATAACAAAACTCTAATAAATGAACTATTTTCTATACTCCAGTATAGTAAAATGTTTGCTGGAAAGAACCTCAATATAACAAAACCTTGTTATAGAGAAAATATTTTGCCTGTCTCTTGGTCCTTCGTTATTTTGAGGTTCCACCACATAACAGATAACTTAACATTATTTTTATGGCTAGTTCCTGAAGCAGCTCAAAAGAAGTGAATATTGTGTTCTAATGATTACCCAAGCAGGCAAAATGGGTCTGTCTGGATAGGAAGTTAGTCCATCGCAAGGCTTAATCACCAACATTACTTTTACCAGTACCAATTTATTGCACTTGTGCAAAGAGAGACAAAGTGGAGCAAATTTCCTTGTAAATTTCCTTGCAAATTTCCTTAAGACAATGTAATAGCAGTGAGTCCAAACCCAAACCCTGTAGTCCAAACCTAAACCTCTTGTCTATCATGCTTTGTCCTCCTGAATTTACATTAGCTTTCATTAGTTTGGTACATATAAAAGCTATACGATGCTCTACAGAAGTTCAAAAAAAACTATTTTATGTATCAGAAGGTGAAGTTCAATATATTTAATTTTACTTTTAATTTTACAAAATACAAAAAAACCCTTTTATCTTATCCTTGTTTACAGATTGTTTCTCTCGGTGCTGGGTTTGATACATTATTCTTTACACTTGCCAGAGAAGGACTTTTGAAAGATACAAAATATTTTGAGGTTAGTTGTATGTAGCAATATATTTTTTTTTTCTACTGAAAGTTACACTGCTATGCGTGCTGTCAGATCTCTCTAAACCTACACATCTATGTAGAAGACATTATAAGTCTCGCTAATTAAAAGACAACTTACATTATTTTGATCCCCACCATTCTTCAGGCCTGTTTTCTAATGACTCTTAATAAAGCAGATACACGTACTGTAGCTCTCTGAGATGGTTCAAATTTGCTACGTTAGAAAGGAGAAGGGGACTGGGAAATCAAAGTTATTTCTGGGATCATAACTGGGGACGCGCCATTTAGCTGTTGGCCAATTTTTTTCCCTGTCTCCAGTAGCAGTCCCAGAATTTTTTTATGAGGGGTAATTAGGCCCATTTTCCTTCTCAATTCTACAGTGGTGAATGGCATCCATCTTTGTATGAATCGACTTCTTCATTGATGATTTAAATTCTTTTTTTTTTAATGTCAATATGCCTTAGGTTGATTTTCCGGAGGTTGTCAAACAGAAGGGCAGTTTAATTGTGCAGCACATAGAGTTATTAAACACGCTTGGAGGAGTCACTTCACAAAATGAACATTGGCTCGGAGGGGGTATTGTTGCTCTTCTTCTTTCCTTTCTTTTTACATAAACAGAATACAGTCAACTCTCCTCTTGCGGACACCCCACCATAAGGTGACAAAGTGAAGAATATAAATTCTGTTCAGTCCACTGCTGGCTTTACAATGATTTTTCTAGTGGTCAAATTTGCTACATTCGAGATCACCATCTACATATTAGGCTCTCTGGGTTTTGGCAAGGTCCAAAACTTGCACCTTCAGAGGGGCAGGCTTAAAAGAACGAGAAATATATTAAAAAAGACTTTTTTCTTGTGGGATTAAGGAATTATTTGCTATAGTTTATTGAAAGTAATGTGTAGTGAACATGTTGTGAACTTATGGTGAAACAAGTAGCAATAACAGTTGTTACCCTCTGCTGGGAGAAGAAGGGACATGAATTTTTCAAGTAGCAAGCAAATTTTTTTGAGATTCTATGCTTACATGTACCTGTATACAGGAGGAGTGGTGAAAAAGGGGATTAAACATTTCCCTGATAGCACTGGCAGATCCAGGGGAAGGGCTCAGGGCCCCCCCCCCCCCCTTTATTTTTGGACCAAAATGAGGCCAAAAGGGCTGAGAAATATTTTTGGAGACCCCCCCCCCCCCCCCCCCCCACAACCCTCCTCCTTATCTGGAGGTCTGGATCCGCCAATGGATAGTATCTGCAACATATGATTGTATTACCCTACAATTGAGCTTGTTAGCTAGTTACATTTTTACAGATTGTATTTTAATTATTAAATTCATATTGTTGTAAAATTAATAGGTTTTGACAGTGAGAAATACTCTCTACTTGGCTGCAACTTAAAGAATAGGACAGCACTAGAAAACTGCCTTCTAAAATGTGGACTAAACACAACAGTTCCAACTCTGCTGCTCTCGGAAGTTGTACTGACTTACATTGACCCACCACAGAGGTATGTACTAAACATTAATTTGATGTAATCTGATAGAAAACCGTGGTGATGATTTTGTTGATGATGGTGATGATGATGATGATGATAAAGACATCAGAGGAATAAAAACTTAATAACCAGTTATACAATTTAGCAGTGGTAGTGTAACTGGCATGATTACCTTGTAAGCCCCGATATTCACTTACAAATTCTCCAAACTAATCCCCTTACATTTCCTTAAAGAATTAATTGAGAGACTTTGATAAAAGATCAAAGCACTTTCGCTGTGGTGATCATTTTGTTAAATCTCATAACCTTTTCTTTTGATAATGTATTGATTGCAAGGAGAAAATTGATGTTGGTCACTCTTGGGACCTAAAGGGTTAAGTACTTACAAGATGACTTTCAGGGACCCTTTCCCACTGGGCAAGTAAGAGCAGGGGCCTCCCAAGCTCACGTTACGATTGTGTTATGTAAAAGAGAGTAAGTGTAGCGTTACAATCGATCGCTGAGACTTTGTATATGAAATAACATACTGAGGTCTGCGAACACTAAATATCCAATACCAGACATATTTCCGGTCATCGCTAACATTCGTATTACAGCAATTCAGAAACAATAAAAAGTATTGACGTCGATAAAGTAGGAATTAAAAAACCTTTAGCGAGTAAATCCTATTTTGTGTAGAATTAATCGCCTCCTCATTTCTCGATCTAATCTCCAAGCAAGCGAGACTGAATGCTGATGTAAGAGCCTTCTTGTTTTTCCATAAAATGAATAAAGGAGACTTACCTTTAATGTTTTCCTGTGTTTTTTGGTGCGAATTCATCGATTTAGTCGAGCTTTTTGGCACAATACGAAGCTTCGGAGCTTGAGCCACCTGTGGTAAGCGTAAAAAAATACTCGCCTAGCAAGAAAACGTCTTTGTCAAGGATGACTGGACAAAGCTGTTTTCAAGCCCTCCTGAATCTTTCTATATTTTAAATACCCTTTTAAGACTAAAGCAACCCAAAATCATCGTTGTTACAAACTTACAAATTTTACCGAAAAACTGAGAAAATCCTCTCAGCTGTCATACTGCCTCAAATTGACAAGATTCCTGCATTTAGCTCCACAGACATAATTCACTGGGCAGCAGATTTCTTCAGTTCTGCAATGTTTGTAATGTTCGAACAGGTAAGAAAAAAATGCCATACTAAATATTTGTTGTCTTTTTTTTAATTTTATTAACGTACTTTTCATTGTTTTATTGATTTTTTGGCTTCTTCAGGTTTACCCTAATGATCCGTTTGGAATAAAAATGTAAGTAACAAATCCTTCCCTAAAAGGTAAAACTGTCAACCTTAAATCCAATAAATCATTACAGTTTTCTAAGGTAAACAACTTTTTCTATTCCAAAAGGGTATCATATCCATGTAGACGCCTGACAATTTACTTTAGCAACACTTTACAACAGTTTACCGACTGTTAACCAGCAGTTAATGTTAATGAGCAGTTTATCGACACTTTACCGAAAGTTTGCCGACAGTTTACCAACTGTTTACCATCAGCTAATACCATCAATTTAACATTAGTTTACCATCAGTTTACCAACAGTTTACCAACAATTTACCAACAGTTTAATAATAATAATAATAATAATAATAATAATTTGCCGTTTACCCCCGGCAGTATTTATAGCACTGATGCTATTACTGTTGACCTGATTTGTTGCAAGACAGGTTTGAACTTACTAGGTGGTAAAACAAGCAACATTGCTTTTCAACAAGACGGCGACGGCAACGAGAAGGGCAAAAAAGCAATACTGAATAGGTTGGATTATCGAAACAAAAAATTTGCACGTACATCACGCTTTTTTGTGCATTTCTTTGCCGTTGTTGTACGTCTCCGACGTGAACATTCCTGCTAATTTGACGTCTTTAATTTATGGCGGGAGGGCTTGAACGCAAGACAGTGATTTTCTTTTTCTCTTTGTGAACTTGGACACAGTCCTTTGGATTTAATTAACCCCTGGAAAAATTCGCCACTATTTGGCAAATTGAACGAGGTAAAAAAGTAGCAATGAAGTTTGGCATAGTTTTAAGTCTCGTTTACGCTGCGGTCGCCGTCGTTTTTGCTTAATCTCCTTAATTAATGTGCGAAAAAAATGAGATGCACGTGCAGAGTTGTTTGCTCATTAAACCTTTCACTTTGAAGACGTCGATGTTGTGGCCTTCGTCATTGTCGTTGTTGCTTACAAGTTACAAGAGAGGCTGCAAACCGTAACAGCACCCGTTTTCTTCCTCTATTTTAGGATGAACCATTTCAAGTATTCAGTCGGCGCTCCACTTCACGCCACGGAAGCTTTTCCAACTCAGCAAAGTCAGATACAACGATTCTTGAATGAGGTGAGAGGAAAATAATTTCTAAGCCCTCGGGTACGAAAACGAAGACTCCAGCTCCGTAGAAGCTGCAAGGGAATGAAAATGAGAACTTTCGTGCTTTTTTGTTCTCTAATTAATTGCGTTCGTATGAAGAGTTATCCTACATTCCCGGTCATAATTGTTGAAACACTTACGAGGTTTTCCTTCAATTCTGTCTCGATGCAAACGCGTGAAACCAATATTGAGGGAACGGGAGGGAAACAATACGTGTATTCCTGAAACGACTAAGTTTTAATATGTTGTGTTTTCCGGACGTTTTTCAACAAATTATGACCGGGATTATAACTTTGTCTGTGTATCACAATGTTCAAGCGACCAACAGGAAAATGAGCGTAAATAGTTAAACATACATGCCACACTGCATTAGTCCCCGTTTGTATGGAGCAGAGTTTTCCCGGGAAAAAATGGTCACCCTTCTAGCCGAATAAACTTTAGCGAGCGTTTTATGAGGAGAAAAAAAAGTCAACCCTTTAGCCCGACCAAAGACCTGACAAAAGCGCTCGCGCATTCTCTTTAGGGAACTTTAGCATCAACTACGGCGACGACAGCAAAAACGTCACTTTTGAACTGAACTCGCGTTTTTTCGAACTTTCTCGCGTTTATTTTAATTCGGTCAAAATGTCAAATGTAGGCGAAATTTCTTGGGGGCTGCATTCCAGTTTAGAAAGAGAAAGAAAAATTCGTCGTCGCTTGTTTACGTCCTCCATAAAACGTGAAATTAGGCATTTTTACGTCGAATTCGAGCAGCAACGGCCACGAATTGTACAAAAAAGCGTGCTGCACGTGCAAAGTTGTTTTTTGCTTAATCAACCTATTGCTTTTTTGCTGTTCGAGTGTTTTCACTCACGTGGTCAGCATCTCTGCAATTCATTGGAGCAAAAGAGAGTGTTTGCATAAGAAAAGAGTTCAACTCCCAAAGGATTAGTTCGGTACACCAACATGGCCACCGTTTCATTGTTTTGGGACACCAATATGGCCGCCGTGACGTCATGTGAAAACACTCTATAACGACAATTGCACGATGACGTAATTTTACTACAACTACGAGAATCCTTCAGTTTGTCGCCTTCTTATGCAAATGAGGGCTATTGTTTTTAAAACTTCAGCAGGATTGAAAATTTAAATAAGAAAACAAAAACGAAATGAATTCTGGTAGTTGTAGTCAAATGTCGCCATCGTGAAAATGGCCCAGTAGGGACCTTGAGATCAGACGACGGCGACGGCAACAAGAACGTCACACAAGCAATGGGTTTAATAAGGAAAACAACAACTTTTCACGTGCATCACACTTTTTTGTACACTTCTTTGACGTTTTTGCACGACTATGACGTGAAATGCCTAATTTGATGTTTTATAGAGGACGTACACAAGCAACGACGAAATTTTCTTTCTATTTCTTAACTTGGATAAGGCTCTTAGAAATTCAACTCCAGGAGAGTTCGCTTGCATTCGACAAAGAAAGCGAGATGGAGTAATGGCGATGAAGATTGAAAAACTGCAAATCCACTTTTTAAGCAACGTTTTACCTGCTGTCGCCGTCCTCGTATCTTAAGGTCCCTGTTGTCTCGCCTTGACCGCGTTAACCCCCCTGGGCGAACCAAAGTGTTTATATGGAGAAAAACTTGCCGGGATAGGAGGGTTACCCTACCATCACAAAAGCGCGACCCGGCTAGGCAGGCCACTCTTCTTGCTAAGCCAAGTTTTTGTTTCATGTAAACGGTTTGCCCAGGGTAGCTCGAGTAGAAGGGTGACTATTCTGCCCGGTACAACTTTTCTCAATATAGATGAAGCCTTAGGGGCCTGTTTACATAGAGGTGGGGGACCCCAGATAGGTGAGGTAACTCGCTTAAGTGAGGTAACCCACCTGTCTATATAATCTCTCATTTTAGTTTGATCACGTTTACATGATAGGTGGGGTGACCCGCCACATGTTACCTCACCTATCTGTGGTGCCCCACCTCGATGTAAACAAGCCCTTAGAATGCTAATTGTGACTCCCTAGGACAGCTAGCATTCGCGGGCGCTACATTTTATTCAAGTTCTTGGAATATTTGTTGTTTTTCACAGGGATGGCCTGTGGTGGAATGTCCAACTTTAAACTATATTTACTACGATATACTACCAGTAGAGGAAAAAGCTAGAGTGGAAGAAGTTGAACCCTTTGATGAATTTGAGGTATTTTTCCGTGAATTGTTCTCATCTTTATAGGTTTATATATTGTTGGGTTTATATAGTTTATAGGTGCTGTGAGTATGTATGTGAGCTGCAAGTATAATGAGTGTGTCACGGAAACATGCTGCATTTCACTAATCCCGAAGTTCTTGGCAAGCAGGATCAAGCAGGATGAAAATTCTGGCATAAATTTTGGCGGCGCAGTCTGAGATCTCACAGTTTTTAACGGGGCTGCTTGCTAGAAGCGGCTTCTCGCCCCTTCCCCCTCCCCCCTCCCCTAGCGGCGGTGACCACTGACATCCCCAAACCTCGCTGCATATCTCACCTTTGCCTAGGCGGTCGCGGATTCCTCCCATAACTCCGCTCTTAGGGCACCCACTTAATACGGTCACCCGTACGTAACGGACAGTTTCGTTTGTCCCGACCAAAAGCTCATATATTTTCTCTCAAATTAACGCGCTTAATACGGGCAACAGACATTTTCCTGTGTCCCGAGTCATAAACTCCTTAATATCGTCAACCCCGCTTTACGGACACTGGTTATCTGAGTACTGTCTGTGACTGAAAATTTTATCAGTGAATACCTAACAAAAGCGGCGAATGATCTTCTTAATGTTCTCTCTAATACTCAGTCTACCTGGCTGAGTCGCAACTGACCAAAGCAGTCAGTGCATTCCAATGTCAAGAACAATACTTAAAAAAAGGTAATTTTAGTTCTGGACTTTGGTAACTGATCCTGGGAGTCTTTAAAATGAACTTCTCACAGTTACAGTTAAGAAATTAAACAACGGTTCCTCGTAAAAATGTTTCCTTTAGTCGTTATATCGATAAAATATGTGTCCGTGACATTTTTTTCTGACAACCCGCTTAAGACAGCACCCCGATAATACGGGCACTTTGCCATGTCCCATCATTTGTGTCCGTATTGTCCAGTTTCAACTTATTTTACCGCGACATGACAATACATCTTGAGTACGTTATGGTTACCCTCGCCTGACCACATCGTCTTTATATCTGTCGCAGGAGTGGCACCTTATGTGTTCTCATTACATTATTTTGGTGGCTTTCAAAGGATCCTGTCAGAGTATCAGAGATGAACTATTTCGTCAGCAAACTGGTACTAAAATAATTTTCGTTAAAGGCCCTGGAACACAGTACAACATTGTTGGCCAAATTACACCCCCTCTAAACTTCCGAGGGGGGGAGGGGAGAACACCCCTTCCATAAAAATGGCAGGGTGCTCTTCAAATACGGTCGAATCCCCGAATGCGAAGATTTAGAGGTCGCTCATGTGAGGTGGTCGCTTACGTGAATTGAATCACATGGGCTCTCTCTTCCGGGAAGAGGTCCTTAAACATCTAAGTTTTGCTTTTCGTTTGCTCAGAGTAGTGCAGCACATACAGCGAATTAAGAGATCAGACCATGTGTAAAGCGGTCGCTTACAAAGGATTAAAAACAATGGAAAATTATCAAACTGTCACCCCGAAAAATGGTCGCGGTCGCGTACAAGGTCTACAAGAAGTGGTCTTCAGGAGCCCATCAATTTGATGGGCTCCTGGTGGTCGTTTATGAGAAGTTCCAACTACAGGGCTTTGACCGGGAAAATTTTGGTGTTTTGGATCTGTGAACGCTTATGGGAGGTGGCCGCTGACGAGAGGTGATCGCAGATGGAGTTTCGACTGTATTCCAAATCTCTGTAAAAGGTTTTTAAATCTCTCTTTGTGGGCTCCACTCAAATTCGTCTTAATGTTTAAGAGGTACGAAAAAATCAGTTGATTAGCAAATGGTTCCCACTATTTTTTTTTACTATTATTTATGATTTATTACTATTTTTTTCTGTTACGGCTCCGAAAATATACCGCGACAGATCTGATGGCGGTCATTCGCCGCTTTAGAACCGAGAACGAGACTAGCCTGAGTTAACTTTCGCAAAGACTTCTGGGACGGTTAACGGGGACAGAGGAAAACATTTCAGAGTTCAAGCAAAGGCGTTTTTGAGAGATGCAAGTCAACCGGAAGTGAGGACTTTTCCCTTTTAATATGCCTCGACGCTATGAAATTTGTATTGCTTAGTTTCCTTACACTGTACTTGTAGAGACGATTTAACTGAAGATTTTGGCAAAACCACTGCTCAGGAATGTAAAAAGTCCACTTCCGGTTGACCCGCGTCGCTCAAAAACGCCTTTGGTTAAATTCCCTAGTAGCTGACGCGTTACCAGTAACGATCCCAGAAGTCTTTGTGAAAATTAACTCGGCCCAGTTTCCTTCTCCTTTTTAAAGTGGCGAATTTTAGATGAAAGAACCATGAGCGGTACCAGCCGACAGATTGTTGCCCATAAACGGTAGGATCGAGTGAGCATCCCCGTCTTTTTTTTAAGGGATTGCCCCAGGGAACTACATCGTGTATCTACTCCTGAAATTTTGATGCGCAAAATAAATGGGCCGTTTCTTTGCGAGAGACGTTAAAGGGGTCCAGACGCATTTTAAGTCGCCTGGTGTAAAAACGAGACACATAAAAGTAGACGACAACATTGAAAAAAAAAACAGATTTTTTGAAAAATAACATTTAACGTCTGAGACGTTAAAGTCGTCCGTTCAGTGCGTCTGAACGGGGCACTTAACGGATGACTTTAAAGCCGTCAGACGTTTAATGCGTCTGTTTTATTTACCGTTTTTATACTAGGCGTCAAAGTCGTACTAAGACGTCTTAAACATCTCTAACGTAAAAAACGGCCATTATAACATTAGCTGAGAATGTTCTTTGCTTGCAGTGACGAAATGCATCCTTCCTGCATCTTTTTGTAGCTTTCCCCTTTATTTATTGTTCTTTTCCTTTAAGTGTTCTTCCTTGTTTTCCTTCTTTCCAACTATGAAAAAAATAAAAGATATCCGGAAGTGAAATTTGTACATATAAGCGCATTTGATCATGCACCATGGAAAATTTCGTTGTTTAAGTTTTAATTTATTTTAATTATAGTATGTGTAGTGGTTGTATATGTTGTGGTTCAATTTTATCCTTGGTTTACATTTTATTTTCTTTCGTTTTTGGGTATGGTAATCTATGATTATGAGTTTAAAACAAAAGAAAATAAAATTTAAACCAAGGATGAAATTGAATTACAACATATATGAACAGGTGTATTATAATACAGTATAAAATGTGTATATTCATGTTTATTGTGTACAGTCTGGCTTGCTACGATTAGCCTTTTTTATTTGTTAGCCTGTCTAACGTTAGCTTTTAAAAGTAAAGTGTTAATAAAGGTTAAAGGTTGGCCAATCAATTTTGGTATAAATTGCGATTCTTTGTTTTTTTTCCTACAAAAGAATTGCCTGGACAGTCAAGTATTATTCGGGAGGATCAATGGAACTTTCGCCCTGTTGATGTTTCTCCATCTTGTGACGGTCTTAAAAGGTAATAGTTCATTATTTTACTTTTCCATATTTCTTTTGTGTATGTAATTTTACATAACAAATTTCATGGGAGCTCGAAAACATTTTCCAAGCTAACTCTTGTTAGAGTGGCTATTTGGTGTATTGTAACGGTAGCAACACCAAACTTTAGTGTTACCAGTGAAACTTAAAGGGAAGGCATGCAGCCAGTTTAAGTCGTCTAAGCACGAGCGAATTTGCAGCTAATATTAAAAATGGGGAAAGTACAACTGATTCAAATCTCGTAAATGGTAGCCACTGGTTCTGCGGAAGCGAGGCGTTTAAATACTTGTGGCGGCGGCTGCAATGCAAACGGGGAAAATTTTGCATTTGCTGCCATGCGCGGGAAAACCTATGGCAGCTGCAATACAAGCGCGGGAAGTCATGCAGCTGCTGCCTTGCGCGGGAAAACCTGTGGCAGTTGCAATTAGAGGTTGCAATACAAGTGCGGGAAATTATGCAATTGCTGTAATAAGTGGGGAAACCTGCGGCGGCTGTAATATAAAAGCGCGGGAACTTATGCAACCACTTCTCTGCGCGGGAAAACCTTTTGGTGGCTGCATTACAAGCGTGGTAAATTATGCAACTGCTGCCATAAGCGGCAAAACCTGCTGCGGCTGTAATACGAGGGCGGGAAATTATGCAACTACTGCCATGCGCGGCAAAACCTCTGGTGGCTGGAATACAAGCGCGGGAATTTATGTTATGGAGCTGCTACCATGCGCGGAAAAACCTGTGACGGTGACAAGTTATGGTTGCAATACAAGTGCGGCGAATTATGCAACTGCTGTCATAGGCGGGAAAACCTGCAGCGGCTGCAATATACAAGCGTGGGAAACTATGCAACTGCTGTCCTGCGCGGAAAAAACCTGTGGCGGCTACAATACAAGCGTGGTAAATAATGCAACTGCTGCCATACGCGGCAAAGCCTGTGGTGGCTGCAATACAAGCGCGGGAAATTATGCAACTGGTGCCATGCGGGGCAAAAACTGTGGCGGTTGCAGGCGTGGGAGTATGCAGCTGATGCTAAGCTCGGGAATACACGCAAACTGCCGTTGCAAACATGCAGCCTGTTTCACGAGTGGGAGGCGCGCTCTTGCTTTGACATGCTCGCTCAGAACTGTTTGGACCTTGGAGGGTGTGTCATGGACATTTTAAACCATTGTTTTTAACGACAAGCTGAAACATTGGGCCAGTTATTTGAACGGAGTTTTGCTTGTGTTTAATGAAACCGCGTTCTAAGCTCTTTTCAATTTGCCCAAGGCTTTTATCTTAATACTATTTATCTTGCTAAGTTTCATAAAAGCATAAGGCGTAGACTGGAAAAGGACTTCTTCTCTTAAAATTATCCACTAAGGAAGCGATCTTGAGGTCCAAAGATTTGCTAAACCGCGGCCTAAGTTAGACTTCGTTTGAAAAACCGACCCTTAATCTTTGAAAGTGTGACTGAAGCGATTCAGGCTATGTTTACACTACACCGGTTAGCCTTTCGAGCCGACAAGAAAAGCCATCCTATATGGTATGAACAGCAACGGCGCGGAACTGGAACAAGTCGTTCACACATATCGAAAATCACACCGGAGCGGTTAGCAGAGAGGGTTTGGTTCTCTAATTCCAATTGCCCACGTTCGATATATTGACATTCTACCATGAATCCGAGGCTTTGGCTCAAAATTGCAAATTTTTCACCACTCCATTGTCTCGCAATTCCCTTTATAGACTTGAGCACATAGAAAACCAAACCAAATATAGAAAAATGACCAGAAAGCCTCGGAGTCATGTTAGAATTTTAATATATCGAACGTGTGCTATTCTCGCTGCTTAAAATTTATTTCCCTCTCTGTAGGTTCCATTATTCACCATTTTAGTTTAGTTTTTCTTTATTTTTTCTGTCACTCTCCCTTTCGCGACGGTCAGTTTACTGTTTTAATGTTAAAATTTGGTAGTGAAGATTTTACTGATCCAGGTCTACCAAAGATACGGCTGACCCTCTCCGGTTTGTCGTTGTGGTTTTGCCTTCAGAAGTATCTATGGGTTCAAGTCCTCTTTCTTACCAGTTTACACTACAGCACAGTGTGGTACAGAACCTATCCGATATGAAACGCTCCACCTTCGAGATCGGCGGGGCGTAGCTTCGCTCCGTTACAGAAATCGCGCCGAAATCACCGTTCTTAAGTGTGAACAGAAACCCTATCCGGTATGATTTCTGCGCAGGCGCAAAAGTATACTGTGAACCTAACCTTAGTTTACTTATAGAGTAGCCTCTCCTTTTGGTAACCAGGTTTGGTCATACAGCCACTCCCAAATCTGATGGTAGCATTGTACTTACTGGCGGATTTGGTCTTGAAAATGGGAAACACATGCGGCTTAATGGTGTCTATTTACTACATACTATTCAAGGTATTGTTTGCTTTAAAAATTGGCAGAAAAAGAAACGCCTAGTGATGGATATGCCTTAATAAAAATTCTCTAATTATCTTACAATCTTGTCTCGTAGGAGTCTGGCATTGTACAGAAGTGACAGCTGCCTCGGAAAATGACTTACTTGGTAAGAGAAGCGATAAATGTAATAGTTCCTCGTTTTTAGCGTGCGTTAAGCTACAGAATAGCTCAAAAATCAAGGATGCTTAAATCTTCCAGATGGTAAAAAGAAAAGAAGAAAAAACTTGGAAGTCAAATATTTGATCGATTCGTCGTCCTGTTCGTCGTCAGTGTCTTGTGAACTAGTGAGAGTTTAGCTCAAATAAACACAAAAAAGCTTTTTTTTGTGCTTGAAGAATGAACCAAGGCTTATATGCTGAGTGAAGTTATTACCTTGCTTGTGTAAAGAAACAAAAATTGCTACTTTTTGCGATACTTACCGTTCATATTCACAAGACGTTTAACTCATAAAATTTCTTTAATTTAATTAAACTGTCCCAACTGAGCTGATGATGATGACGATGATGATGATGATGATGATGATGATGATAGTGGGGATGACATTGATGACTGTGGACTATGTTATAACCAACATTTACCTCTTAATTTCAGGTGGTCGAATCTTTCACACAGCAACAGCATTAAGCAGCAGTGACATTTTGATATACGGCGGTAGAACGTCGCCAGCAAAGCCTTGTGCACAAACTCTTCTTCTGTCACTGACAAAGAATACTGAATCAATATATTCAAATTCTTCGCGCGGCGCTTCACAAAGCGGCCGTGCGGAGAGTAAATTTGAAGGCGATAAGGATTTTCAAAGCTCTCGCATCATAAATCAGTGTTACAAACAGACTGTTTTAAACTGCGGTGGAGATATTCCAGAACCAAGATGGCGTCATAGTGCTACCCATGTCTTCCTTCCTGATGGTATGCTAAATTTTTCTAGTCTTGTCGCATTCATTTTCCGTAGACCGTTAATAGTGCTTTGGAAATAGAAAGGTTAATCACCGCGTTTACGTCAAACGGCCAATGAGAAATTTTCAAAATGAGAAATGAGCAGATAAAAGCAGCTTAAAACGATTCTCATGTATAGAATTAGCGTGAATCTACCGATTTTCGTGCATTTATAATGAACAGTAAACGACAAGTAAAGGGGAAACTTGGTCACGTGCCACTAATTCACGTTTCCCGTTTGCCGTAAACGCGATGCATAATCTCTCTATTGTTGGCTGGGTGAGCATATTACCAGCAGGCCAGCAAGTGACTGAGTGAACCTGGGATCAGTTCCTTCTCTCTGTTTGTTCGCTTACGTCGCACCTTGGCCCTTTGCCATCTCGAACAACTAAAGAGTGGCTTCTCTCAGTGATACAGTCCTTCGAGAAATGGTCATTTCCATCCTTTTTCAGACCAGGAGGACATCAAAGCACTCGTCTGCATTCAGGCCAAGAATTTGAATAGAAACTCTCCGAGTTTACCTCGAAAATTAACCCTTCCATCCATTCAATTTGATAAGAGTCTAATTTCTCCTTAGAATATCATGGTTTGATTGAACATAGAGGTTTTTTAAGTAAGGAAATGCTTGCCAAGTAGAAAATGCTTACCAAGTAGAAAAAGTCTTTCAAAACCCTGGGAAGTGTATAAAGAATAATGCGATGAATGTTCGTGTTGTGATAAGATGTAGTATGTTTCTAATTCACACTTATTATTTCACACTCTTGTTTTGGTTCTCACAGGTAGCGAAAATGTGCTCGTGTTTGGCGGTCGCACTCCTTCTTGCCTCGCTCTCGGAGACTGTTATTTACTCAGTCTTAAAACGCAAATGTGGAGAAAGGTAACCACTTCTAAGAAGTCGTTTTCTTCGTTCGGTGTTAGGCACACCAAGCTTAAACTCCCAAGAAAGGTTCTTGCGCTAAAAGGGTGTGGAAAATCGCGCTAGTCGTTTGTTATTTACCATGTACTAAAAAGTTTCCGGAAAATATGGTTGGAAAGTAAATGGACACGACTTTTTTAGTCGTTCCACCAGAAAATTGCCAGGAACAGCGGAACATCTGAAAAGGTATTGGGACTGAATGATCCAAACGGAAATTCGTGTTCCATTTCTTCAAAGTTATCTTTGATAACAGTTTAAGGCTTTCGCCGCCGTTTTTCGGTTAAAAGAACTGATTTTTGCAAATGAAAAACACGATTCCGGAATGAAATTTACCTGTCCTGAATTTTGCGTACCATTTGTTCAAACTGTGAACAACCATAATGAGTCACTCCTTTCAGAAAGCAGCATTTCTTAGCTACCAGGGCAACTGATACAAGCCTGGAACCTCGTATAAAACAAATAAAAATTGGTGGACTGGCACCGGCCTAAAAACATGCGCATTAATTTAACCTTACTACTATTTATTGTTTGATTGATTTATCTATTAATAAATTAATTAAATTATATATTTATCTATTTATTCATTATAAAACGCAAACTGTCAAAATTTAAGCACAATGCACTTGCGCGTTTCGATGCGATCCGTTTTACATATACTCTGAGATATTTGTAGTTAATCTGTAGTTACCGCTGCTTGGCTCTATCATTAATTTTTTCCGTTTTCTAGTTGTTTCTTAGTGGAGACACCGCCTCACCGCGTCATTCCCACTCCGCATGCGCGTGGAACAACAGTGTAATACTGTTGGGAGGCCTGGACGCTCGTCTTCACGCCCTTGCTACACTTCAAATCATAGATACTCAGGTATAATGTCCTGTTTTCGGGCGTTGTTCATTTTAATACAGACTTTACAACTGTTTATACAGATATGTAATACATCAAACACAATTACAAATTTGCAGATAGGGAGAACGACAAGATGGGAAAAAACTAATGCATTATAACAGATGGAGAGCTATGTTCTGTTAAGAAAACCAGCGGGAGTGTATTATCAGGTTTAAAAGCTCGAGGCGAAGCCGTGAGTTTTTACACCCGATAATAGACGACTGCGAGTTTTTTTGGACGGCTTCAAAATCTCTGATATAGCTCAACTCATTCTTGCACTAATATTAGATTTGGGGTTATTTCGTTCTAAAAAATCGGACGTAAAGTTTAGCCGTGTCTTTATCAGATATAAAGACACTCGTTAAACATTAATTTCGTTTGTTTTTTCTATATGAATTATTAATGACTTTTTGAAATACTTTTAACAAAAATTACAGTTGAACCTCTTAACAACGGCTCCCATGGGGACAGAAGAAAGTGGCCATTAAAGAGGGGTGGCCTTGGTAGTGGGGGTGCAATATGACACCCTCCCCCCATCTCCTTTTTTTTCTTTTTTTTTCGGGTAAGGTGGCTCTTCGCTGGGAAATTCGCCGACATTTGGCAGTATCAGCGAACTGGAATAAGCATGACAAAGTTTTAAAAGTACGAATTCATTTTAAAGGTGACGTTTTCTTTGGCTTCGCCGTCGTCGATGCTAAAGCTCCCTATTGACAGTTGGGAACGCGCTTTAGTGCCGTTACCATTGCAAAGAGGTTTAAACAAGAGGCAGTGTATAGATTGTCCGCAAAAGTGGCCGTTCTAGAGAGGTGGCCCTTAGTGGTGTTCCGACTGTATTTCTAAATTAATAGTGAGAAAAGTAAAACTTTTGGAGAGCAAATTTGAACTGGTTTCTAGGAGGTTTTTGTTGGATTATTTACCAACTTGTCCTGGGCATCAAGCCATCTCATCCCCACGCCCGATCACTAACAAAATGATACATGCTTTGCCTTCAGGTAAACCCCATGACTCTACGGACACTTGACGTTCAGCCTGCTTTATTACCAAGGTATCGTCCCACGAAAACTTTAATCACAGTTCTCGATTCGTGATTATTATGAATCTTGTTGCGGGCGACAAGAGGAGCCCGCAGTACTAATATCCAGACCCACTTTGTTCAAACGCTGGTACTCATAATCTGATTACGCGTGGTTTGACCACCTACCACGTGAAACTTACGCAAAGCACAGCGTTCGGGCAAAAACGTTTTGACCGATCGTTGTCGCCCGCACTCCGTAACCTTCGGTTATTTGTAGTAGCTAGCACGCATAAATTTGTTTTTATCATTTCGTCAGAGCGAATCTAGCATAGTTTGCGATGAATCTGTACGTAGCTCTATGGTGAATTATCTGCAGTAGTTAGATTGCTCGATCGGCTTTTTGGCGGCGTTGTGAAAACAGTAAACACCCGCGAATAAGAACCTAGTGGATTAAGAACTTCCTGGCAGAAATTTTCCAGTTTTTAAATACAAGAACATGTTTAGCCAAGGAAAATCAAGCAGGTTCTTATATCAGGGTACGGTTAAATGGTAATAAACAATTTAACCAAGGGGTGTAATTTTGAGATTGTGAATTAAGGTATAACAAGAACATACAGTACCAAACTATATATAAATTTGGTAATCAGGTTTGTTACGGTTATAATAATACAATTCTGAATAAATACCGTATTTTTAAGGACCAAACGCAAATTTATTTATTTTTTGGTAATCAAGAACCCATTATCTCCTACATAGTTACCAATAAGTACCCCCAAAATACAAGAACCTATTCTGCCACACTTTAAAAGAAGTAGGTTCTTATTCGCGGGTGTTTACTGCATTTCCTTCTTTTTGTGTTATCCCTTTTTTTTCTCACCCATTATTATGCACCCTTTTCCATTGTATTTTTTTTTCAGATACTCTCACACAGCTCATGTTGTTAATGACCATCTTGTACTCGTGGGTGGAGTCTCCCCAAACTCTACTCGCACCCCTGGGGTAGTTCTTCTTAATCTCAAGTCTCTTACTTGGAAATCATTTTCCCTTCCGGTAAGTGCTTTTCTGTTATCACAATATTCTACTATTCTAGCTAAAGTTGTGCACGATTTCACAACGAGACTTAGGGCCTGTTTACATGGAAGTTGGGGACCCCAGATAGGTGAGGTAACATGCGGCGGGTCACCCCACCTATTATGTAAACGTGATCAAATTAAAATGAGAGATTCTATGGACAGGCAGGTTACCCCACCTAAGCAGGTTACATCACCTACCTGGGGTCCCCCACCTCCATGTAAACAGGCCCTTAGATAGCTGGGTCTGGAACAGGGGGGTGGTCCTGATCCCGCTTTCCCGCTTTCCCGCTCGTTTTTCACTACAATCGCGCATCCCAAACTGCGGTCATCTCTATCCCGGATACAGGTAGTTTCTTGGGGTTATCTGTCGTTTCGATACAAAGCTCTTTCGATCCCGGTCATTTCGATACAAGTTTATTCATTCTAGGCGTAAATAGTTCCACGTACTTGGCTTAAAGAACGACGATATTCAAACAAAATTTCACTGCTTGAGTTTGTATCGAAACGACTTGTATCGAAACGACTTTGCATCGAAACGACCAGTAGTTTCTTGGTGTTGCGGAAGGGTGCAATCACCAAATGACGTAATTCAATAGGTTGAAAAGACACTGAACAATGTACACACCACACCACCACACCAGTTTCTTTCCAATAACCGCATCCCGTGCCGAGATTTTGGCTTCCTGTGGAGCGGTCAAATCCCATGTTCCGTCAAAAAATTTTGCGTTTTGCCGAATCCTACACAATATTTCGGTCAATTCCTGGATCCCAGGAAAACACAGCTTAGCTACTAAACTGTTTCCCAGCCAAGTGTCATTTGAAAATTACCAAAGTAATATTGTTTGTTTATTATTGTTTCTTTTATTTTTCTCAAGACCTGTACAGCCCCTCGAAACCCCCTGATGCTTCACAATCACCAAAGTGTCTTCTGGGAAGATTCGCAAGGTATTGTAGTACTCGGTGGAGGAGGAAACTGTTTTTCGTTTGGAACTCATTTAAATGACTTTCCTGTTTTAATAGATCTTCCGCTTCCTTGACAATTTAATCAATAAAATACAAGCCGTCCTGAGGTTATTTCCAGCAGTGGCTCCAAAAGAAAAGTACGAGTTGATAACAGTCGGGTGTCTATTCCTCCTCTAGGATTCTATTATCGTTAAGTGATTGGTGTATCTGTGCCAATTACGGGAACATTTCCCTTGAGTGATCCCTTTAAGTACCCACGAAACAAAATTAACGAAATCTTGACTTTACGATTCTGGAACTGGAAGGTGGTATCCATGTTCGAGACCATTTCTAAAACGCAGTATAATTGTTATGATGAACGTGCACTTCATAAAAAGAGGTACAATACGTCGAACCCGCAAAAGCGTCATAACTGAAGTACGGGGTAGAACAGGGGGTGCTTATCATTTACACAAACCACCCGGGTGGAAATCGTGTGCGTATAAAGGGGTACAATACTTCAAACTCGCAAAAGCCTCATAACTGTAGTACGGGGTAGAACAGGGGTTGCTTCACCATATAAACAAACCACCCGGGTGGAAATCTTGTGCGTAAAAAGGGGTATAATACTTCAAACCCGCAAAAGCCTCATAACTGAAGTACGGGATAGAACCGGGGGTGCTCACCATCTACACAAACCACCCGGGTGGAAATCTTCTGCATAAAAAGGGTTATAATACTTCAAACCCGCAAAAGCCTCGATGCACATACTGATCCAATCTTTCAAAATCTTGGTATCTTAAAATTTCATGATATATACTTAATGCAACTAGGCTTATTCATGAACTCCTATCAAAACCATACTCTACCTTTAAAATTTCATTGTAAATTTACCTTACAAAGTCAAATTCATTCGTATAATACAAGAAACTCGTGTAAATTTCGTCTGCCTTTCTGTCGTATTCGAACCCAACAATTTTCCGTTTTTTATCGAGGACCTAAATTTTACAACACCTTAAACACCAACATCATCAACGCTTCCTCACCTTTCTCCTTTAAAAGAGCACTTAAGCCTTTTAATATTCAACATTTGTAAACTTCCGTAATATTGATTAGTTTAATTTTTCACCTGATATTATATTGTTTCCGTCGCCGTAATTTTTATGCCATCTTTGAAAAATTGTAATTGAGGAGGCCTAATTAACATAAGCTCTATAGTTTCTTTTAGGCCTCCTCGCCATCTCTTCCTACATTTTTTTTTTTTTTTGGCATCTTTTTGTAACTATTGTAATCGTGTGGCAAATAAATAAAATACCTAAACACCTTAACTGAAGTACGGGGTAGAACCGGGGGTGCTTCACCATTTACACAAACTACCCGGGTGGAAATCATGTGCGTAAAAAGGGGTATAATGCTTCAAACCCGCAAAAGTCTCATAACTGAAATACGGGGTAGAACCGGGGGTGCTTACAATTTACACAAACCACCTGGGTGGAAATCTTCCGCATAAAAAGCGGTATAATACTTCAAACCCGCAAAAGCCTCATAACTGAAGTACGGGGTAGAACAGGGAGTGCTCACCATTTACACAAACCACCCGGGTGGAAATCTTCTGCATAAAAAAGGGTACAATACTTCTATACTTAGTGATTGTCGTAATTTATTATTATCAATTTTGTTTTTAGAGGGCCACTAGGGAGAATATTTCATAGTAATTGGTGTCACCCCCTTAAAATAAAGGTTATTTAGAATTAAACATCTTTCTAGTAAAACTCATATATTTACCCTTTGAATGGGTATCATGTGGACGTGGTAATTAATTACAAGAATTGGAACCTCGTTCCCGATCCAATCTTTCAAAATCTTGGTATCTTAAAATTTCATGATATATACTTAATGCAACTAGGCTTATTCATGAACTCCTATCAAAACCATACTCTACCTTTAAAATTTCATTGTAAATTTACCTTACAAAGTCAAATTCATTCGTATAATACAAGAAACTCGTGTAAATTTCGTCTGCCTTTCTGTCGTATTCGAACCCAACAATTTTCCGTTTTTTATCGAGGACCTAAATTTTACAACACCTTAAACACCAACATCATCAACGCTTCCTCACCTTTCTCCTTTAAAAGAGCACTTAAGCCTTTTAATATTCAACATTTGTAAACTTCCGTAATATTGATTAGTTTAATTTTTCACCTGATATTATATTGTTTCCGTCGCCGTAATTTTTATGCCATCTTTGAAAAATTGTAATTGAGGAGGCCTAATTAACATAAGCTCTATAGTTTCTTTTAGGCCTCCTCGCCATCTCTTCCTACATTTTTTTTTTTTTTGGCATCTTTTTGTAATTATTGTAATCGTGTGGCAAATAAATAAAATACCTAAACACCTTAACTGAAGTACGGGGTAGAACCGGGGGTGCTTCACCATTTACACAAACTACCCGGGTGGAAATCATGTGCGTAAAAAGGGGTATAATGCTTCAAACCCGCAAAAGTCTCATAACTGAAATACGGGGTAGAACCGGGGGTGCTTACAATTTACACAAACCACCTGGGTGGAAATCTTCCGCATAAAAAGCGGTATAATACTTCAAACCCGCAAAAGCCTCATAACTGAAGTACGGGGTAGAACAGGGAGTGCTCACCATTTACACAAACCACCCGGGTGGAAATCTTCTCCATAAAAAAGGGTACAATACTTCTATACTTAGTGATTGTTGTAATTTATTATTATCAATTTTGTTTTTAGAGGGCCACTAGGGAGAATATTTCATAGTAATTGGTGTCACCCCCTTAAAATAAAGGTTATTTAGAATTAAACATCTTTCTAGTAAAACTCATATATTTACCCTTTGAATGGGTATCATGTGGACGTGGTAATTAATTACAAGAATTGGAACCTCGTTCCCAGGGCTTTTCCCTTCACGTGGGGGGCGCCCCCCACAAGAAGGGAAAAGCCCTGGGAACGAGGTTGGGGTACGCCACGTTGTCTTCCGAAGACGAAGAAATCGAAAACCCCATTGAAACTGCAGTTAGCAGGGGAGCTTCGCTCGGGGTGCCTGAAAAGGCTTCGATTGGCCGAAAGCGGAAAGTAATCGTGAACAGTGGACAATACAAAGCTACTCGAGAGCATAAGAATCTCAACTCCAAAACGTCTGTTTGGGCCAGGATTAAAGAATTTCCTGGACAACATCTCGACAACATCTTAACATATTCGAGCAACTTTACATAATTTTTAAGCAACTTTTGAGCAACTTTTTGGCATATTTCTTAGCAACTTTTTAGCTTTTTCGGAGCAGAATGTTGAAAGGCCTACTTCAAACCTGCAAAAGCCTCATAACTGAAGTACGGGGTAGAACAGGGGGTGCTCACCATTTACACAAACCATCTGGGTGGAAATCATGTGCCTAAAAAGGGGTGCAATACTTCAAACCCGCAAAAGCCTCATAACTCAAGGAGGGGGTAGAACCGGGAGTGCCTGCCATTTACACAAACCACCCGCGTGGAAATCATGTGCGTAAAAATGGGTACAATACTTCAAACCCGCAAAAGCCTCATAACTGAAGTACGGGGTAGAACCGGGGGTGCTCACCATTTACACAAACCATCTGGGTGGAAATCATGTGCCTAAACAGGGGTGCAATACTTCAAACCCGCAAAAGCCTCATAACTCAAGGAGGGGGTAGAACCGGGAGTGCCTGCCATTTACACAAACCACCCGCGTGGAAATCATGTGCGTAAAAGTAAAACTACAAAATTTGACGAGATGGGAGAATAAGCCGCTACAACGTATATCAAAATCAGCTGAACAGACTGAAAAGCGTAAATAATTGCATCGCCGCAAATCACAGCCCATATTTTCTGAAGCTTCCAAAACGGAGTAGGCGAGCCATTTGATTTTCGAACTGAAATTTCTGATTTTCCCCTGTAAATGGTAAGTGCTCAAGGTTTTAACAATTGGCCCCTGTAATCTGTCCAAAATTGGGACCAAGTGACAGCAGAGGCCTGTGAGACACACGCCTATCCCGAGCGACAGTATTTGCGTTTTGGCGGACGAACAACTTATCATTTAAAATGGACCACTCTGCTAAGTAAAAAAAAAATATGTATTTACTTTAAATTAACACAAACTCAAAGTGTTTGTTACATTTTCTTATTCTGAATTTATTACAACTCGTATAACAACTGAGTTTGTTATTTTAGAGGTACATAATTTCTTGAGTAAAACGCTACTTATGCTTTAGGATTAAAGGATAACTGCTGAAACTTTCCACGAAACTCCTCTTGCTTGCGGTGACTCCCCAAAACTTGCATGTCATTAACTTTAACTTGTTCTAGATTCATACAAGGTCTGCGTGTTTATTGCATTTAAGCGGCTTAATTTTGGTAGGAGACACGCTTTGCACATGATCAAAACCTGCACGACCAATTGCACCTCCAGTTCCCAGAAAAGTCGAAGTCGCAACTGCAGTCGCAAACGCTACACCAGCTTGGGCATAGAGCGCAAGCCTTCCGCTTCTCTCGGCTAGCAACTGCTGGAGCTCCTAAAAAAAGAAAACTGTAAGTCAAGCAAAAAAAGCCCGCTTCGAGACGACTGACGGATTGTCAGAGAAGGGATGCACTGAACGTTGGAGAAAGGTAGGGATTAATAATACTGACACGGTTCCAGATATTGTTAACGGGGTAAGTTTTTCCCTTTTTAGGCGTTTAATACGTCCTGGTAGCAAACTGCCTGTTAGAAGTGCGATTAATTTTTCTCAAACGTCAGCAAACCACTACGGTATATAAAGCGACTTTGTTGCTATTTAACGATAGCATGATTAGCTTACACACTAAGATTTCACTAGCCTGCTGAGGCGACCCTCGTGTTTTGCCGCCACCTTTGAGACGCATAAAATAGTGTCACTCTGTTCTTAGATTTTTTTTTCTAGCGGCACCCCAGCTCTAGAATGGCTTGAGTAAATTACATAGTAAACGAGTTAAAAGGGGCATCAAATGGTTGAAGAATGTCCACCCTCTCGATTGCACTTTCCCACTCTGTCGCCAATACTTCCTGCTTTCAAAATCAAAGATGGCTACTTGACCCAGGAAATACAGACGTAGAATGCGAGCCGAACAAGCTCAGTTGTGCGATTTTGAGGAAAGTTTTAGCGTGAGAGGAAAAGAACACAAGTAAGCCTACACGCAGGCTAATACAAACGGCACTCTCTCACCCGTAGGCTAGCCAAGCGCTGTCTAATCAGAATGGCACTTTTATTGTTTAATCTTGCCATCGTTTACTTTTTTGCGAAGTGCATACCCCCAAACTTCGTTCAATTCCTGTTCTAAATAATTACTGTTCAGCGAATCAAATCATACCTTCACTTGGTAGGGCAACCATTGTCATAGCGACAGCCACAAGCAGCAGAATAACAAGACGATTCATGACGAGCTGAAGGGCAAGAATATTTTAGTTTTGTCTTTCAGTTAGTACACACTCTGATTGGTCAATTAAGGGATTTCATGTTCTACTGTTTTATCCACTTGATTGACACCACCATGTTACTATCCTCAATGTCCGAATCTGTACTGTAAATTGGAAACGCTGTGCCATAAAGTTTTGGATCTACTTAAACATTCAACGGACGCTTTCATATCTTGTATCACTGGAAGTGGAAACAAAGGCTCGGTGCTGACGAGAAACATCAAGTTAACCGAAATTTGTTACTAATTCGAACTCAGGCCCATTCAGAGTAGCTCTTTTAGATTTATATGCCTATACGAACTAGCACGCTTACTGCTAGCTACTTCAAAGGAACAAAGGGCTAAACTTCCAACTTTTTTAAACAACTTACAACGCTATGATGCAGGTTTGAGCCTTTTCTGTGTTTTACCTTCGTGGTGCTGCGAGTGTCGGATTTTAGTTAAACTCGATTGTCTGACTGAACTTCGGCGGCAACATGCGCACGGTTCTTTCCGTACTGAACTACATCCGTGTACAAACCTATTTTAACTTTTCTAGGTGGGAAACAGAATCACTTTTTTCAAAAGAAAGCAAAATTATTGATTAAATTCTGATCTTTTTGCTTCTCAACTGTAAAGAAGGAGCACAGTAGGAGGCACTGCCAACTGGGAAAGTCTACTTTTGACACGTTTCAGGGATAAGAAAGTGTGGGACTTTCACAAATTGTGGTTAATAAAATAACCAAAAAAAGGGCACAACTATTGGAAGAATGCGAATTTTTGACACATTTCCAGACATTTAGGGTGCATGCATCCCCCGTGTATGATCTTGCTATAGATTGGGTTTAATAGAAAAAATCTGCAGATCGCTTAATCATTCTAGTTGTATGCAATCCATCCATTCATGAACGACCTCCTTTCGTTCATAAGCAATTCAAATGTTTTTCAAGAAAAGTGGAAAGAGGTGTGGAAGAACTAAGGTTTTGAAGAAGATTTTGGAAAATTATGCGTATTCTAAAAACATCTTACGGGCTACGCTACTGCACTATCTTGTCTAACAGCTACAACTAGGAAAGGTAAAGTTAACAACCAAATAGATGTACTTACTATAATGCAGTTGAATAACTTCTCAGTTCTTCACACCAAAAGACTCTGAAGTCGAAATTGAAACAAGTGACTCATTTGCAGTCAATTTTATAACAAGCTTTTACTTCCCTGATATCGATTTACTACCACGATACTTGGTTTTCTTTCTTACCTAAAATTAAACAACAAACCATGTTACGTGTTTCAGCAAAGCGTATGTTAGCATTATTTCCGCCGCCAGAACGAGGAGCGGAGCTGAAACCAGTTTTTTAATCCATCGGCATGGGAAGGTGCCAAGTCAAGTTTTCCTCGGGTTAACTTGAATTCAAAGATAGATTTAGGAAAGGTTTTGACTGTAAAAAGCCGAACTGAAAAGCATTCCTACTCCCATCTCGCCTATGGGTAGTCTGCTACACAGCCGTTTTTAGTGGGAGGAGCGTTGCGTGACGACACTAAAAACGGCTATGTAGCAGACTAGCCTATGGGGCGCCGTTTGTAAAATCATTTATTCAGAACAAATTCATGCCTTTTTTCATTATTTGCGAATAATGGTCTGCCATAGAAAATGTATTTATAAATAAGAAACAACTACTCACCGAATGATATGTAAATCGTCATTTCTTGTCAAACCTGATATATATTCAATTCAAAGTGGACAGACTGCAAATTATAGTACTTGCTAAAAAATATATATCTACTTGTCGTAACTTTTCATCAGTAGGATGCCTAACATGCGTGCAATTCCACAATTGGTTTCGGCTCCATTAAATCCTATACCAATTGCAGAACATTTTAGGAGGAGCCACCCACCATGTCAGCACAGTCACGGACAACACATATAAGTGAGGAAAATAACGCAAAGTAAAATTAAGACGTTAATAAACGAACTAAATGTACACTTAAATAAAGAAACAAATAATGCGCGCCCTCAAAATAAAATTGTACGCGCACACGTACCAATATACAACTGAAATACAACTCTACGCAATAAATAAGTAATGTAAGGATACGATGGTGCAATTATATCTCCAGGTTAACTTCATTATTTATAAAAAAAAAAAATGGACATGCCAGCATATGTAGGTTAACATCTAATTATTTATAAATAATGAATTTACCCTGCAAAGTCCGAGAAGCAAGTACAAATCGAAATCGATCACCAAAAGTATTTCTTGATCGCTTAAACGGCAGCGAAAACAACTCACCAAGTTTTACGCGTAGTTTTGTTTTGTCGCGCCATTAAATTTTTGTTGAAAACGTACCTACCGGAAATTCCTGCCGTTTCAACTGGAAAAAGAGATCAAAAAGGCAAGTTTCCCCCGTAAGATTATCCCGACAATTATCTTAACTTGGTTCCACTCCTAGTTTTTATATCAGCTACTTTAGAGATAATTTTTGAGCGAAGAACAACCCTGGTTGACGGAAGCGGTCTTAAGTTTGGCAGTAACGCTTTCAAAATTCAAGGGCGACTCATCTATACACAAATTTCTACTCGTTAATTATGCGATCCACGCGCGATTTGAGTCAGCAAAATTTACAAACCTCGCTTCGCGAGGAAAAAAATCCAGGTTCTGTAGCTTCTTTTCGCTGTTATCACGTGCCGTTGTAGTAAAATCTGACGTGTTATAGCGTGTCATATCGCGCTGTAGCTCACACTCTTAGTGTAACGACAAAAACAAAAGGGTTAAATTGCAGGTGTCCCCGATTAGTAGGCTACTTGTGGCCAGCTAGAAGATTTTTTCACGTTAATAAAGTTGTTCATTCATTCATTCATTCATTCATTCATCGCAAGGCTCTAGTTTTGCAGTTACTGAAACGTTTTGGCGTTCTAAAGCCCTGCGAAGGGTCACAGTTTTATTACTGCGATAAAATGTTGTATTCAGTACTGTTTCCTACCCAACCTGGTTCCCTGCTTTTGTTTCCTTTCACAACTACTTTTAGACCGTGAGAACGGTCTAACTTCCGCTAGTGCTGTGGCAATGTACAACCAGTCAGCCCACGCTTAATTACATAACTATCACACATAGTGGGGAGGAGCGTTGCGTGACGACACTAAAAACGGCTGTGTAGCAGACTAACATGGTGGGTGGCTCCTCCTAAAATGTTCTGCAATTGGTATAGGATTTAATGGAGCCGAAACCAATTGTGGAATTGCACGCATTTTAGGCATCCTACTGATGAAAAGTCGCGACACATAGATATATATTTTTTAGCAAGTACTATAATTTGCAGTCTGTCCACTTTGAATTGAATATATATCAGGTTTGACAAGAAATGACGATTTACATATCATTCGGTGAGAAGTTGTTTCTTATTTACAAATAAATTTTCTATGGCTGACCATTGTTTGCAAATAATGAAAAAAGGCATGAATTTGTTCGAAATAAATGATTTCACAAACGGCGCCCCATAGGCGAGATGGGAGTAGGAATGCTTTTCAGTTCGGCTTTTTACAGTCAAAACCTTTCCTAAATCTATCTTTGAATTCAAGTTAACCCGAGGAAAACTTGACTTGGCACCTTCCCATGCCGATGGATTAAAAAACTGGTTTCAGCTCCGCTCCTCGTTCTGGCGGCGGAAATAATGCTAACATACGCTTTGCTGAAACACGTAACATGGTTTGTTGTTTAATTTTAGGTAAGAAAGAAAACCAAGTATCGCGGTAGTAAATCGATATCAAGGAAGTAAAAGCTTGTTACAAAATTGACTGCAAATGAGTCACTTGTTTCAATTTCGACTTCAGAGTCTTTTGGTGTGAAGAACTGAGAAGTTATTCAACTGCATTATAGTAAGTACATCTATTTGGTTGTTAACTTTACCTTTCCTAGTTGCAGCTGTTAGACAGCTAGGACTTCCGGCTGGATATAGCAAGATAGTGCAGTAGCGTAGCCCGTAAGATGTTTTTAGAATACGCATAATTTTCCAAAATCTTCTTCAAAACCTTAGTTCTTCCACACCTCTTTCCACTTTTCTTGAAAAACATTTGAATTGCTTATGAACAAAAGGAGGTCGTTCATGAATGGATGGATTGCATACAACTAGAATGATTAAGCGATCTGCAGATTTTTTCTATTAAACCCAATCTATAGCAAGATCATACACGGGGGATGCATGCACCCTAAATGTCTGGAAATGTGTCAAAAATTCGCATTCTTCTGATAGTAGTTCCCCTTTTTGGTTATTTTATTAACCACAATTTGTGAAAGTCCCACACTTTCTTATCCCTGAAACGTGTCAAAAGTAGACTTTCCCAGTTGGCAGTGCCTCCTACTGTGCTCCTTCTTTACAGTTGAGAAGCAAAAAGATCAGAATTTAATCAATAATTTTGCTTTCTTTTGAAAAAAGTGATTCTGTTTCCCACCTAGAAAAGTTAAAATAGGTTTGTACACGGATGTAGTTCAGTACGGAAAGAACCGTGCGCATGTTGCCGCCGAAGTTCAGTCAGACAATCGAGTTTAACTAAAATCCGACACTCGCAGTACCACGAAGGTAAAACACAGAAAAGGCTCAAACCTGCATCATAGCGTTGTAAGTTGTTTGAAAAAGTTGTAAGTTTAGCCCTTTGTTCCTTTGAAGTAGCTAGCAATGAGCGTGCTAGTTCGTATAGGCATATAAATCTGAAAGAGCTACTCTGAATGGGTCTGAGTTCGAATTAGTGACAAATTTCGGTTAACTTGATGTTTCTCGTCTGCACCGAGCCTTTGTTTCAACTTCCAGTGATACAAGATATGAAAGCTTCCGTTGAATTTTTAAGTAGATCCAAAACTTTATGGCACAGCGTTTCCAATTTACAGTACAGATTCGGACATTGAGGATAGTAACATGGTGGTGTCAATCAAGTGGATAAAACAGTAGAACATGAAATCCCTTAATTGACCAATCAGAGTGTGTACTTACTGAAAGACAAAACTAAAATATTCTTGCCCTTCAGCTTGTCATGAATCGTCTTGTTATTCTGCTGCTTGTGGCTGTCGCTATGACAATGGTTGCCCTACCAAGTGAAGGTATGATTTGATTCGCTGAACAGTAATTATTTAGAACAGGAATTGAACGAAGTTTGGGGGTATGCACTTCGCAAAAAGTAAACGATGGCGAGATTAAGCAATAAAAGTGCCATTCTGATTAGACAGCACATGGCTAGCCTACGGGTGAGAAAGTGCCGTTTGTATATTAACCTGCGTGTAGGCTCACTTGTTTTCTTTCCCTCTCACGCTAAAACTTTCCTCGAAATCGCACAACTGAGCTTGTTCGGCTCGCATTCTACGTCTGTATTTCCTGGGTCAAGTAGCCATCTTTGATTTTGAAAGCAGGAAGTATTGGCGACAGAGTGGGAAAGTGCAATCGAGAGGGTGGACATTCTTCAACCATTTGATGCCCCTTTTAACTCGTTCACTATGTAATTTACCCAAGCCATTCTAGAGCTGGGGTGCCGCTAGAAAAAAAAATCCAAGAACAGAGTGACACTATTTTATGCGTCTCAAAGGTGGCAGCAAAACACGAGGGTCGCCTCAGCAGGCTAGTGAAATCTTAGTGTGTAAGCTAATCATGCTATCGTTAAATAGGAACAAAGTCGCTCTATATACCGTAGTGGTTTGCTGATGTTTGAGAAAAATTAATCGCACTTCTAACAGGCAGTTTGCTACCAGGACGTATTAAACGCCTAGAAAGGGAAAAACTTACCCCTTTGACAATATCTGGAACCGTGTCAGTATTATTAATCCCTCCCTTTCTCCAACGTTCAGTGCATCCCTTCTCTGACAATCCGTCAGTCGTCTCGAAGCGGGCTTTTTTTGCTTGACTTACA
>OZ037777.1:8441995-8546995 GCA_964035525.1 Porites cylindrica | reverse complement strand
AAAGGGCGAAACTTCCAACTTTTTTAAACAACATACAACGCTATGATGCAGGTTTGAGCCTTTTCTGTGTTTTACCTTCGGGGTACTGCGAGTGTCGTATTGTCTGATGACTGAACTTCGGCGCCAACATGCGCACGATTTTTTCCGTAACTACATCCGTATTCAAAACTTTTGAACAAACCTATTTTAACTTTTCCACGCGGGAAACAGAATCACTTTTTTCAAAAGAAAGCAAAATTATTGATTAAATTCTGATCTTTTTGCTTCGCAAAGTAAAGAAGGAGCACAACAGGAGGCACTGCCAACTGGGAAAATCTACTCTTGACACTTTTCAAGGATAAGAAAGTGAGGGACTTTCACAAACTCTGGTCCATAAAATAGCTAAAAAAGGGGCTCTACTAATAGAAGGATACGAATTTTTGACACATTTCCAGACATTTTAGGGTGCATGGATCCCCTGTGTATGATCTTGCTACGGGTTGGGTTTAATAGAAAAAATCTGCTGATCGCTTAATAATTCTAGTTGCATGCAATCCATCCATTCATGAACGACCTCCTTTTATTCACAAGCAAAGCAAATGTTTTCGAAAAAAGTGGAAAGTGGTGTGGACGAACTAAGGTTTTGAGGAAGATTTTGGAAAATTATGCGTGCTCTAAAAACATCTTACGGGCTACGCTACTGCACTATCTTGCTATATCCAGCCGGAATTCTTAGCTGTCTAACGGCTGCAATTAGAAAAGGTAAAGTTAACAACCAAATAGATGTACTTACGATAATGTAGTTGAATAACTTCTCAGTTCTTCACACCAAAGACTCTGAAATCGAAATTGAAACAAGTGACTCACTGGTAGTCAATTTTATAACAAGCTCTTACTTCCTTGATATCAATTTACTACCGCGATACTTGGTTTTCTTTCTTACCTAAAATTAGACGACAAACCGTCATGAACCATGTTACGTGTTTCAGCAAAGTGTATGTTAGCATTATTTTCACCGCCAGACCGAGGTGCGGAGCTGAAACCAGTTTTTTAATCCATCGGCATGGGAAAGTGCCAAGTCAATTTTGCCTCGGTCTAAGGTTTTGACTGTAAAAAGCCGAACTGAAAAGCATTCTGACTCCCATCTCGCCTATGGGGCGCCGTTTGTAAAATCATTTATTCAGAACAAATTCATGCCTTTTTTCATTATTTGCAAATAATGGTCAGCCATAGAAAATGTATTTATAAATAAGGAACAACTACTCACCGAATGATATGTAAATCGTCATTTCTTGTCAAACCTGATATATGTATCATACCGATCTCGAGGTTAACTTCATTGTTTAAAAAAAATGGACATGCCAGCATATAGGTTAACATCTAATTATTTATAAATAATGAATTTACCCTGCGAAGTCTGAGAAGCAAGTACAAATCGAAATCGATCACCAAAAGTATTTCTTGATCGCTTAAACGGCAGCGAAAACAACTCACCAAGTTTTTCGCGTAGTTTTGTTTTGTCGCGCCATTAAATTTTTGTTGAAAACGTACCTACCGGACATTCCTGCCGTTTCAACTGGAAAAAGAGATCAAAAAGGCAAGTTTCCCCCGTAAGATTATTCCGACAATTATCTTAACTTGGTTCCACTCTTAGTTTTTATATCAGCTACTTTAGAGATAATTTTTGAGCGAAGAAAAAAGCTGGTTGACGGAAGCGGTCTTAAGTTTGGCAGTAACGCTTTCAAAATTCAAGGGCGACACATTTATGCACAAATTTCTACTCGTTAAGCGATCCACGCGCGAGGTGAGTCAGGAAAAATGACAAACCTCGCTTCGTGAGGAAAAAAATCCAGGTTCTTTAGCTTCTTTTGGCTGTTATCACGTGCCTATCAATCAATCTGACGCTTATCGCGCTGTAGCTCACACTCTTAGTGTAACGACAAAAACAAAAGGGTTAAATTATTAGGCTACTTAAATTAGTAGGCTTCTTGTGGCCAGTTAGAAGATTTTGACACGTTACTAAAGTTGTTCATTCATTCATTCATTGCAAGGCTCTAGTTTCGCAATTTACTGAACGTTTTGGCGTTCTAAAGCACAGTCACAGTTTTATTACTGTGGTAAAATGTTGTATTCAGTACTGTTTGCTGCCCAACCTGGTTCCCTGGTCCCCTTCTAAGCTCCTTTTACGTTCCCCTCCTTCCCACGCTTTCAGTGCTGTAGCACGATCTGGCATTTCTGTGGTGCTAGGAATTCCAAAAAACTAGAACTCCTTAGTAAACATGTTTTACGTTGAATAATTCATGGTGATAAAGTCAGCACATATGAGGTGCTATTGGAAAGTCTGGACCTTGTCAGCTGTTGTTAGACCTAGAACCCACATTAATTGGCTTAGAGGTACAAACAAGTTGCAGTTACCGCGTGTGAATACTACATCTCATGGGGAAAACTCCTTCAAATTTTTTCGCCCAAATTATGGAATATGTTAAACGATGACTTAAAAACTGCCACTAGCATAACCTGTTTTAGAAATTACTGCCTAGACTTTGTAAACTAGCTAGATTGATTATTCTTAATTTTACTTAATTGTATTCAACATATAATTTTTATACTTTGTTATTAGAACGTACAAATATTTTCACTAAATTTATTTCTCGAAGATATTAGCGCTTATGTGCAACTCTTCAATCCGAGTCGAAATAAAGTCTACTGCTACCACTACTCCTTGTTTTACCGCAACACTTAAATTGCTTTGCAAAACTTCCGCTTGTGCTATGGCAATGTACAAGTCAACCCGTGCTTCATTTAATTTCATAACTATCACACATAAAAGAATCCGTTAGGAAGTTTCAGTTCAACACCAAATGCATCGGTTTTGGTCCAACTGACCTGAGGATGAAAATCGTTCTGAGAGAGGAAAAAAACAAAACCTATCTGAATTTTGCATGAGTTTTTTTGTTTAACACAAGTGACATCTAACCATGTGCCTTTTACTTTTGACATTTTATTTTAAAAAAATGACAAAGGTTGTCGATAAGAAGTGCTTTTTGACTGCTTCTAAAATACGATTACCCAACCACCAAGTGTAGGTATAAAGCTAATTTATTGCTGTGTTATATTGTAATGTCCACATCTGTTCGTACTACTACTACCCGGATACTACTACTCTGACTGCTCATAGTTGCTTTTCCCATTGGACGTCACATCTTTAACCGCACAGCTAAAACAATCTCTAACAAGTGCAATCTTCCAACTTCTGTCAGTGACATGTCGAAAACATCCCATACGTGCCTTTCCTTTCCCACTGGCTCCTCAGTCTTCCTCCTTCTCTTTTCCCATCTATCTTTTCCCTCCAAGATGATCTTTTCCAAACCCTCACTTTTTTTCAAATGACCAAAATACATCAGCTTTTGTTTATGAAGATCTGTAACTATTGCATTGATCTTCCACTTTGAGTTCCTCCCTAATTGACGTTTGTTCTGTGCTCAGTCCATGACACTTTTAAAACTTTTCTATAGCACTTCATTTCCCCGGGGGAGGGGGTACTCTCATATATAAGCCATATAGGTATGTGCCGCCCAAATGGGTATGGTTTTTGCCGGAAGGGGAGGGTGGTTGGATTTTCCGCAAAAAACGCACCCATCGTACGAAGCGATGCATCATGGGATACATGAATGCATTCTTAAACTTGAAGATAATTGTTGAGCGAAGAAAAAAGCAGGTTGACGGAAGCAGTCCTTTTTGGCAGTAACGCTTTCAAAATTCGAGGGCGACACATTTATACACAAGTTTCTACTCGTTAAGCGATCAACGCGCGACGTGAATAAGGAAAATTTACAAACCTCGCTTCGCGAAGAAAAAATCCAGATTCTTTCTTTTAGATGTTATCACGTGCCATTGTAGTGAAATCTGACGCGTTATAGCGTGTCTTATCGCGCGTAGCTCACACTCTTAGTGTAACGACAAAAACAAAGGTGTTAGATTGCAAGGCTCTATCTAGTTTAGACTGCAAAACAGTCGGTTTTTTCCTCAAAATCAGTCAAGAAATCGGTAAAGCGTGGCGTAAGAGTCTTACGCGCGCGAAGCGCGCGAGCCTTTTCAGCCTTGTTCAAGACCTTTTGTTTGACTGCTCGCGCGTACTTGAATACGCAAAAATACGGACTGTTTTGCAGTCTATATCTAGTTTTGCAGTTTACTCAAACGTTTTAGCGTTCTAATGTCCTGTGAAGGGTCACAGTTTTATTACTGTAGTAAAATGTTGTATTCAATACTGTTTCCTGCCCAACCTGGTTCCCTGCTTTTGGTTCCGTTCGCAACTACTTTTAGACCCTGAGAACGAGCCAGCACGTTCCCTTCCTTGTTTCACCGCAAAACCGTGACTTCTGCTAGAGCTATGGCAATGTACAAGTAGTCAACCCACGCCTTATTACATAGCTATCACACATAAAAGAATCCGTAAGGAAATTTCAGTTTAACACCAAATGCGTCGGTTTGGTCTAACTGACTCGAGGGTGAAATTCGTTCTTAGAGAGAAATAAAACAGAACCTATCTCAATTTTACTTGAATTTTTCTGAAATTTCGTCCGGAATTTTTTTTTATATGGTTAAAGTAATGGAAGGTGCCTCGAATTCATTTATTCAACACAAGTTACGTCTAACCATATGCCTTTTACTTTTGACATTTTTTTTTTAAATGACAAAGGTTGTCGATAAGAGAGGCTTTTTGACTGCTTCTAAAATACGATTACCCAACCACCAAGTGTAGGTATAAGCTAATTTATTTCTGTTATATTGTAATGTCCGCATCTGTTCGTACTACTACTACCCGGGTACTACTACTCTAACTGCTTATAGCTGCTTATCCCATTGGACGTCACATCTTTGACCGCACAGCTGAAACAATCTCTAACAAGTGCGAATCTCCCAACTTCTGTTAGTAACATGTTGAAAACATCCCGTACCGGTATGTGCCTTTCCTTTCCCACTGGCTCCTCAGTCTTCCTCCTTCTCTTTTCCCATCTATCTTTTCCCTCCAAGATGATCTTTTCCAAACCCCCCCTTCTCTTTAAATGGCCAAAATACATCAGCTTTTGTTTATGAAGATCTGTAACTATTGCATTGATCTTCCGCTTTGAGTTCCTCCCTAACTGACGTTTGTTCTGTGCTCAGTCCATGACACTTTTAAAACTTTTCTATAGCACTTCATTTCCCCGGGGGAGGGGGTACTCTCATATATAAGCCATATAGGTATGTGCCGCCCAAATGGGTATGGTTTTTGCCGGAAGGGGAGGGTGGTTGGATTTTCCGCAAAAAACGCACCCATCGTACGAAGCGATGCATCATGGGATACATGAATGCATTCTTAAACTTGAAGATAATTGTTGAGCGAAGAAAAAAGCAGGTTGACGGAAGCAGTCCTTTTTGGCAGTAACGCTTTCAAAATTCGAGGGCGACACATTTATACACAAGTTTCTACTCGTTAAGCGATCCACGCGCGACGTGAATCAGGGAAATTTACAAACCTCGCTTCGCGAAGAAAAAATCCAGATTCTTTCTTTTAGATGTTATCACGTGCCTGTGTAGTGAAATCTGACGCGTTATAGCGTGTCTTATCGCGCTGTAGCTCACACTCTTAGTGTAACGACAAAAACAAAAGTGTTAGATTGCAAGGCTCTAGTTTTGCAGTTTACTCAAACGTTTTAGCGTTCTAATGTCCTGTGAAGGGTCACAGTTTTATTACTGTAGTAAAATGTTGTATTTAGTACTGTTTCCTGCCCAACCTGGTTCCCTGCTTTTGGTTCCGTTCGCAACTACTTTTAGAACCTGAGAACGAGCCAGCACGTTCCCTTCCTTGTTTCACCGCAAAACCGTGACTTCTGCTAGAGCTATGGCAATGTACAAGTAGTCAACCCACGCTTTATTACATAGCTATCACACATAAAAGAATCCGTAAGGAAATTTCAGTTTAACACCAAATGCGTCGGTTTGGTCTAAATGACTCGAGGGTGAAATTCGTTCTTAGAGAGAAATAAAACAGAACCTATCTCAATTTTACTTGAATTTTTCTGAAATTTCGTCCGGAATTTTTTTTTATATGGTTAAAGTAATGGAAGGTGCCTCGAATTCATTTATTCAACACAAATTACGTTTAACCATATGCCTTTTACTTTTGACATTTTTTTTTTTAAATGACAAAGGTTGTCGATAAGAGAGGCTTTTTGACTGCTTCTAAAATACGATTACCCAACCACCAAGTGTAGGTATAAGCTAATTTATTGCTGTGTTATATTGTAATGTCCACATCTGTTCGTACTACTACTACCCGGGTACTACTACTCTAACTGCTTATAGCTGCTTATCCCATTGGACGTCACATCTTTGACCGTACGTACAGCTGAAACAATCTCTAACAAGTGCCAATCTTCCAACTTCTGTTAGTAACATGTCGAAAACGTCCCGTACGTGCCTTTCCTTTCCCACTGCCTCCTCAGTCTTCCTCTTTCTCTTTTCCCATCTATCTTTTACCTCCAAGATGGTCTTTTCCAAGCCCTCACTTCTTTTCAAATGGCCAATTAGCTTTTGGTTATGAAGATCTGTAACTATTGCATTGATCTTCCACTTTGAGTTTCTCCCTAATTGACTTCTGTTCTGTGCTCAGTCTATGATATTTTTAAATTTTTAAAACCTTTCTATATTAATAGCACTTCATTTCACTTCATTTACCCCCCCCCCGGGGGGGGGGGGGGCGGGGTACTCCCTTACATAGGCCATATAGGTATGTGCCGCCCAAAAGGGTAGGGCTTTTGCGTCGTTTCGGTCTGAAAACGGGTATGGAGGCGAGTATGGTTTTCGAGGAAACTGCGGGAGTGTATGAACGTATTTATCGTTTTAATTTCAAGTGAATATGAAAGAGAAATATGCGAATTCGAAGTGAATTTTAAGGAATCTTTTCACGACACCACAAGCTTTCTAGCTTTAACTCTCATCGTGTCAAAATAAAGGTTTTATCTTATGTTATGTCTTTTTGTTGGCGTTCTATTCTAAGTAATGATGACCCTATGGCTCTTGTGATGACATAATTTTCTAGAGGCCAGATCTGAAAACAGGTGTGAAAAATTACATTATTTGGTCTGAAATAGGGTCAGGATTTGGAGAATCGGACGGCACACCCCCTCCGTGAATTCCCAAGAGTACACCCCTGGTTCATTAAGAAACCTTACAAAAAAAAGTTGCTTCACAGACAGCTGATACTCTTCAAAAGAGTTAACCCATATAGAATGGTGCCTTACCGCTCATATGATACTAATAACAGTTTTGTATCATCCTACCCAATTATCCCACTTGAAATATGTCTTGATCTAAAAAGAATACTGAATTTTATTATTGGACGAGGTTGAAGCAGATCTTGGCGAGTTTTCAGTGTCACGCAGATCAACGAAATCAACGTTACGACTCCGGAACGTGAAAAGAACAGGGTATCGATATTCGAGACATTTCCTAAACCGGGCTATATTAAATTTTTAAGGCTCACAGCCCTCATAACTGGGACGAGTTAGAACGGTGTACTAAAACGTACTTGTATAGACCTTTGTCACACGGCGGCCATTTTGTCCCAGGAGATTTAAAAAGCTTTGTTTATGCACGGCTAGCCTCGTTCTCTCTACGAGGCTAGTCGTGCATAAACAAATGGCCGCCGCGTCGCAAAGGTCTGTCGGCCCGTTTAATTTTTCTAACTCGGACTCTACTGATTACGTGTGCCTAAGAGGCACAAACCCACCCCGAACAACACTACTTGCGCTTTGGCGGGGCAAGTAACGTGTTATTGAAAAAAGAGCACGTTGCTGAATAAAAAATATGCCTTTATTTTTTCTATAGAATGATAGTTACACTTTCTTACTTTGAATTCATTGAAATCGTTGTAAGTTTGAATCACCGGCTATGGCAGAGGTGCATAATTTGCCGTGTTTTCTGCTTACGGTTCAGGTGCGGATATCTGCTAGAAAAGCTTTCTCCGAAACTCCTCTTGCTCGCACCGAATTCCGGGCAACTTGCTTGCGTTAACTTTAACTTGCGTTAAATTATTACAAAGCCTAAATGTTTATTTGTTTGAGCTGCTCAATCAACCACTTTAGTAACGAGAGAAAAAACTACGCAGAGTCAACTTTCGTAAAGACCTCTGGGACTGTTATTAGGGACATGGGGAAAATTGGCCAATAGCTGGCCCGCGCGGTGCCTAGTAACCATCCCAGAGTGAATTGCGGCACAAATTTCGGCTCCAGACCCCTTCTCGTTTCTAAAGTGGCGAATTTGGCCGGGCGCGCGAAACGCTTTGCACAGGATCAAAACTTGCACTCCCAAGTGCATTTCCAACCGCCCTTCCAATCCGTGGAGTAACAACTACAGGAGCACTTTGCGCACCAGCTTTGGCATAGACCAAAGCAATTACTACGCTTCTTTCGGTTAGCAACTGCTGGAGCTGCTAAAAAAGGAAAAGAAAAGAAAGTCGAGACAAAAAGCCCGCTTCACCACTAATGACGGAGTGTCAGGGGGAGGGATGAACTAAGGGAAGGGAGGAATTAATAATGCGGACAAGGTTCTAGACATCAATCAATCAATCAATGTTATTATTCACACTTTATAAAATATTTACATTATATATAGTGAGGTAGGAATCTAATAAAGGAGAAGAAGAAGGGAAAAAAAAGGAAATTAATGGCTTGGGAAGAAGTGTACGGTGGTCAGAGAAGCTTACCTTTCGAGCTAACCACCGCTATATTATGATTGGAAATACATAATAGCAAACTGGTTTGAAGTGCATTAATTTCCTTCAACATCATCAAACCGTTGCAGGGTGTTAAAATTTTGTTCCTATTTAACGATGGTATAACATTTAGCCTACAAGCTAAGATTTTCATAGCCTGTAGAACTGGCTCTCGCATTTTTTTCTTTCGCCTTTGAAACGCTCGAGTTGGACGAATCAAACGGAGGACGAAGAAGGGGGGGTTTCCATCATCTCAATCACACTTTCCCACTCTATGGCTAATCGCCTGCTTTCAAAGTCAAAGATGTCGGCTTCACCCATGAGATACAGAGTTCTACTTTCACCCGTAGGCTAGCCAAGAGCTGTCTAAGGGGGGAGGGGATCAGCATGGCACTGTTGTTGCTTTATCACGCTCTCATTTCACTTTTTGAGAAGTGCATATATACCACCAAACTTCATTGAATAGAGCACTAAAGTGTGACGTCATAAAAATGAAATTTCTGAAATTATGGGATTTGTCAGGATATCCTGAAAGAACAATGTCCAGGAGGCCTACTTGCCAAAAATGAGCATTTCGGGGCAAATTGTCTCTGAGATCGTAGCCCAGTTATGCTTAGAAAACTCCATACAAACCCTTATAAATTGTTTTGGGTCGACCCCCCAAAGAATTAGAAGGGTTTGTATGGAGTTTTTCTGAGTATAACCGGCCAACATCTCGGAGAAAATTTGCCCCGAAATGCTCATTTTTGATAAGGAGGCCTCTTGAACATTGTTCTTTCAGAATATCCTGACAAATCCCATAATTTCAGAAATTTCATAATTATGACGACATCACTTTAGTACTCTATTCCTGTGCTAAAAAAAGCATGACAATAGTTGCTGTTCAACCAAACCAATCATACCTTCACTTGGTAGGGTAACCATTGTCATAGCAACAGCCAGGAGTAACAAAATAACCAGACGATCCATAACGAGCTAAAGGAGAAGAATATTTCAATTTTTATCTTTTAGTTAGTCAGAGACACTCTGATTGGTCAATTAAGTGGTTTCACATTCTACCGTTTGTTCCCAAAAATTGAAATGTCTATTTTCACTCCCGATTTAAACCACCCTGTTAATGGAGCCGTGTCACCAAGTTTTGTTTTGTGAACAACTGTCTTATTTTCATAGATTTTTGGCCGTGAAATAACTAAACGGGCTCTGCTGTTGGAAGGATAAGAATTTTTTACGCATTTCTTGCCTTTTCAGAAGGCCTAAATTAACCCTTACTTCGGGGTATTATGCCCCTGAACCCCCTAGTGCGCTCACACTCGCGCGTTGGGTTTAATAAAAAACTGCAGATCGCGTTCATGTCTTGGATTGCTATACCATTCATTCACGTTCAGCTTTTGTACTCATAGCAAACGTACTGCGATGTAATTCAGGGAAAATGGGATACAATGTGGGTGATCTAGGCGTGTCGGGGTGGATTTCAAAACCCTATGGGCACCTCTGATAAAATCCTGGCTACGCCGACTATCTTGCTATATATTAAGTCAATTCTAAATGTTAACGGAGCGGCTAATAGTGCAACCCTGATTTGTTGAAGTTCTTCGCAACTGCATCTAGATAAAGGTCATAGTTGTACTTACTGCTAAATCGGTCAGCAAGGCAGTGAATGAACTGCTCAGTGTTTCTCTCCGCAAACGTACGGGAAGTCGAAATTAAAACAACTGCCTCATAGCCAGTCAGTTTTATAACATGCTATAACTTCCTAGATATCGATTTACCACTGCAATAATATGTTTTTTTTCCTTGATATCAATTCAGCGACCACATGTTACTTGTTTCAGCTACACTTTGACATTTACTGTCACCCTTCACTAGATTTAGGTCAGGATTATCAAAAGAGTAAGGATTAAAGGTTAGGAATTAAGCTACAAGGCTACCCTCACAGAACTATTCAACTTTGAAAACAGACGATCGAAAACGAAATTTGTTTTAGCGCGCTAATATAATGTGTTTCGAAAGGGACCCTTTACTAGGGAATCTTTTGCCTCGGAAGACACGCCAGAAATTAATATGAGAGTAACTGGCCGAAGACTGTAGTGTGGGATGTTAAATGAGGACAAAACAGAGAGCTACAGTGATAGGACTAGGGTTCAAGTTAGGTTTTGCCCCTATTTCCTTTTGTCGGTCTCCTCCGGGGGGTGGGGGAGTGGGGGGTACTCAACAGAGTTTTGTACAGGGAGGCACCGCCCCGAGGTCCAACCCCGTACCCCTTTTCTATACCATTTTTGACACATTGGTACCCCTTTAGCATACCTAGTTTAGAACTTTGTATGTATCCCTTTAACTGTTGTAAGTGCAGTTTCTTTTAAATATGAGTAAAATTCACATAACTATAATAGAAAATTTTGTCGACTTAAAATCCGTCTGTAGCCCATTTAGATCATTTTACAGACTGAAATGACAGATTTCGCTACCCTTTCATATACTTCATCTAGTGAAATCCTTCCCCTTCCATAAACCTGAAGCCTGAAAAGGTCCCCGCGCGGTACAGGCCATTATAGGGAGTACCCCCAAGGGGTTCCCCCGTTCCCCGTTCCTCTTTTTAGTAACATTCTGTAGTATGTGAGCACAACAACCACGACAAAAAACCATGCGAGCTGACACAACACACTTAGCTTAAGATCGCATTTTTGCGGTCCCACATTACTGGCCTGGTGAAACGTGCAGTCCAGTGTGTATCTATGGCACTTCAAGCAAACTGCAAGATAACTGTGAAAGTTTAGCGTTTTTAATAAACCAATTTATATCGCGAACCTTGTTTTCGTTGAAAGGCAAACAAATACAACACCATAAACAGAGGCGGATTCAGACCTTCAGATTAGGGGAGGGGTGGGGGGGGGGGGGGCGGCCATCCAGATCCTGAGATAAGCCCCTCGGCCCTTCGGGCCTCAGTTTGATCTAAAAATAATAAGGGGAACCCGGGCATCCCGGGCCCATCCCCTAGATCCGCCACTGATAAAGGCTGTAACGAAAGAATGAAGAAGAAGGCCTAACTCCCTCAGGGGCACCCATCGACCAGAAGTGTCTCAGATGGTCTTCTCTATGCTTTAGAATCCTGTACATTTTTGGTTAATTTTGAGCTGCTCTGAAAACTACTTATCTATTCGGATGTCTTAGGGGAACTTCGTTCGTCTCGGAAGTTAGGAGGCTTTTTCGTTGGTATTGTTGTAGCTACCCTGATGGATTCCATCGAAAGTTCTAGGGCATGGAGAAAGGTACCCTCATTAGAAAATTCACTGAGACGCTTTGTCTTGGTACCAAAATTTTCAGGGGAAGTTTTTTTTTTTTTTTTTTTTTTACAATAGTCGCAATATCTTGGTAATAAAAGTGAAAACACACCTCCGAAAATCATATGTAAGGGACCGGTCATTATTTATGTGGGGGGGTGGGGGGGATTTTTTTTGTTTTAGCATGAAAGAAAAAACGTGACCCACCCCTTAAAGCCCATTAGTTAATTCATGACCCACCCCCATATAACTTTATATGAGAGGTGACCCACCCCCAACCCCCTTCAATCTATACCTCTATAAGGAGTTCCTGTTCACTGAACGAAATCAGCATATCTTGTGGACCAGTGTCCTACTCTGCGGCCACTGCGACAGTTATATTAAGAAAAGGAAGCATGCAAGCCTTCTCAATAGGGCTTATGTTTATTTATTGATATTTAGTGCCCACATCTTTGATTCTCCATACTTAGGTTGGATTGCTACATGTGACATCCGGTTGTGTTATATTTTATGTCCAGCATTGCATTAGAATTTATTTAGATCTTCCACATGAATTGTAGTGAGTGTGATTCTTTACAAAACACACAATGACCCACCCCCAATCATCGTGAAATTTTCTTTTGGCCCACCCCTTTTCTCTAAAAAAAATAGGCCTGGCCCACCCCATGATTTTTAGCCGTTCTCGAGCTTTAGAAATTTCTAGACAAAATTTGCAGTCAGTTTTTTAACATGCTCTCACTTCCTTGATACCAATTTATTTTTTACCACGTTACGTTTTTCAACTGAACCTTGACATTACGGTTGACCCTCTAGACGATTTAAGGTCAAGATTAAAAGGTTACGATTTACGGTCAGGATTATTAAAAGCTGCTGAAACGTTCACATTGCGGCACACTTTCACTTTGAAAACGCAAGGAAATTGGTTTTAGCAACCTTCAAGTGTATCGAAAAGGAAATTTCATTAGCAAATCTATTAAAGACCGGTCATTATTTATCGCCAGGGGGCGGAGGATTTTAGGGGGAAACACTTGATTTTTAGGAGAACAAAAGGGGGGATCAGTCGTAACTGAGAACCCAAAAAGGGGGATCGCTGAAAAGTTCGGAAGGATTCATAAGGGACCACTCAAATTTGCTTGGAAAATGAAGACATTGGGGGGGGGGGGGGGGGATCGCGAAAGTCATCAAAAGTTATTAGGGGGGCTGAAGTAACATTCAAATGGGGAATCGGCTAAATTGTACTTTGTTTAGCCCCAAATCCTCCGCCACCCCCCCCCCCCCCTCCCCCGGTGATAAATAATGACCGGTCCCTTACCTCCAGAAGACACACCGGAAATGGATATACAGCCGAACCTCTCCACAACGGCCACCCCTGGGGCAGAGGTAACTGGCCGATAGGGAGGTAGGAGTGTAAGATGACAATTTTTTTTAGGGAGTACAACATGTTTATTGTGCTAAGTTCATGCTTACTGAATCCCTTAATGGAAATCCAATAATAAAAATTATTATAGATAAAATACACAAGAAACTTGAATAAAGTTGTGAATCTGCATTGTTGCCGTGACAAAAAGAGCAAGTTTCGCAATAGCCTGCGTAGCAGGCGCTTGGAAGTAGTGGGTGAAAGAGAGAACGGGCGCGCGAGAGGGAGACAAGCGAGAGGTGAGGGAGCGCCTGCACGGAAGGCCCCCGAAAACCGTTTCCCGCCCCCCTCTCCAATTACCTGGCAGTCCCCGTTTTTTCTTGTGCCCACTGCTTCCAAGCTACGCAGGCTAGTTTCGCAACATTCGCTATAAGTATCGTAGACAATTTATGCTTACTGCAGTGGTATAACTGAAACAAAATCAAAATATATGGACTGTCCTCCGGGACAAAATGAAGTGGCCGTTGTCGAGAGGCAGCCGTTAGTCGGTAGGTTCGAATGTATGAAAGCGTGACTGTTGGCACAATAATTGATCGGCGCATGATATAATGTTTGTTTGTAAAACCTAGACCAGAAACCTGTATACAGTCGATGAAAAAAATCGGGGATAGGAAAGAAGAGCACACAAGATCTTTGAAAATTCTTTCACATTTCCTTTGAGAACGCCGATGTCTTTTTATTCTTATAAGTCGATGCATTAAAGGCCGATCAGTTATTGAAATGCTCCTGTCAGGAGTCAAGTTTCGTTCCTATAATATTGAAAAAAAGCCAAATCCTCTTCTGGTTATCAAAATATATTACTCTTGTACTGAAATCTGGCGTGTCATAGCGTGTCTCGTTGCACACTAAATATACTGTATTTCGCATACTTAGGGTGAAGTCAAAAACAGAAGTTTTAGACTGCTTAGCTCCACTAGTAAAGAAACCGATAGTTATGCAATCTACGAAAGGTTTGGCGTGCTAACTTTCTAGCTCCCACGGAAAAAAATGGAGAAGAATACAACCTCGTTCCCCGGAAAGGAGAGAGCCCTAGGAACTATGTTGCACAGGTTCGGTTCCTTCCTTGTTCCGCCGCAGATGGGATACACTTTAAACCATTCAACTCATGGATTCGCAATCCAACTTGTGCTATTGCTTTGGTACTACACCTGTTAACCAGCGCTTTTTATGCGATTGTCACACATACATATAATTATAACTATTCGTTAAGGAATTTTAGAAAGTTTCAGTTCAATGTCCCTGGATCAAATGAACCGGTTCGTTCAAAATGACCTGGGGAGTGAGATGCGTTTTTAAAGAAAAATAAAAACAAGGCATGTCTGAATTCGCCATATTTTTTTTCGCAATTTCTGGCTGCAACTAAACATATGGGGCGCTTTCCATTTAGTCAAAATTGAAAATGGAACACGTTTCGTCGGTTCGTCCCACTGGAAAATTCCCAGAAAAAGTGGAAAATCTAAAAAGGTGGTCCCGTTTTCCCGGTTGGAATTTCCGAACGGAATGTCGTGTTCCATTGACGTTTCTTGTAGTTTGTACCACTCCAGGTCCACGGTCGGGCACCCGGCCACGTACCGGGGTTTACGACCAAATGGAACAACTTTTTACCAATCGGAAATTCCACTTTTGCTACCACCGAAATTTTCGGGTTTTTTTCGTAAATGGAAAGCGCCCATGATTTCCCAACTATGACTCCACTACCAATTCAGGTAAATATCCATCGACTAATATCCTCCTACGCCCGTCTGTCCGTGCACTGCACGCAATTCTCGGCTTTGCTTTACATACTTCTCAACATACAGTCAGCTCTCTCTAAGACGGACAAGCTGCGGGACTGACATTTGTCTTATGAGGAGTTCAGTTAAGCTGCAGGTGCGCCACGCTCCGGCCAGTCTTACCAACTGAAAACAGCTAGCTTGAGAAAACAGTCGACATTTCCCCGAGAAATACTGGTGGCATCGCAAACTGTCGTCTGAGAACTTGCTCGCAGGCTAAGGCTACACTAGCCTGCACCCAGACGTTGCTTTAATTTTCTTTTTGTTACTCGGCGACCCGAGCGCGCGAGAGCGAGCTCAAAGCGCGATAACAAGCGCGGAGCAAGAGAAGAAATCCCCTTGCGCTGGCTGTCATTCAATTCCCCGCTGTTTTTATTTTTATCACGCGCGCTCGGCGGACTTTAAAGAGAAAAGGAGGGTCTGTGAACAGGTTCAGGCTACACTGACGGATAGCAGGCTACAGGGCTCCAGTGGAAGGAAATAGAAGACCATACCCGGGGGACAAGTTTAAGCGCGCCTCAAAAATGAACTTTGTTCACAGGGGAAATTGTGCAACGCTATATAGATAGCAAAGATGGTTTTAAAAACGGGTTCACTTGCGAAAGACATACTGGAGGTCTTTGTTTAAATGAAAGTACTTTGAATTTTCCTGTAGGAACAATAGGTTTGTTAGTTACGCAACATTGTGTAATCGTTTTAGCTCGAAATTCACATGACAAGACAAAAACCAAAACAGTTCAAGAACTCATTTGTGACGTTACGTAATCCCGTTATTTATTTTGTTCCATTTTCGTTGGTCACTAAGGTCCTTTAGTCTTAAAATTTTATGGTATGTGCGTCCATTGTTGTTGTTAATTAGAGTTTCTCTAAGCTCAGTTTCCTTTGAAATGAAAATTGTCTGTGTGTTAAGTGTAGGTCGTGTAGGGACAGGGAAGGAATTGGGGCTATGTATAAGTGATTAGCTGAATATAAACATAACACCTTGATCCGTTCCAGTTCACCAGATAAAAATAAAATAAAAAAGCACTGGAGAAGGAGCTATTGCTTTTATGGGATATAGCCATATACCTTACCTATAGTTGTCCACGGTGTGTGGTACTATTTGCTTTTAAAACAATATGCAAATCTATGTTGTTGTACGTGCTGCAAGTCCCGGGAACAAAAAATAATGTTAACCCTTTGACCAGCAATTAACACATAACAGTATTAGGATTGAGAAATGCCTCAAAGGCTTTTGTTGAGAACTAAAACCCACTCGAAATAGATTAAGCAATACACGTGCTCGAAAGCTCATTGGTTGCTGCAATGACGATCATGACAGCATATAAAGCACACGCATGCACTTGTTTTTCACAATATTCGTCCGTCGCTTTTAAGTGCAGCTTCTCTTGCTTCGAATTCTTCTGAAAAAGCTTCTGCAAACCCAGCTCTTGCACATTTAAAACCATGGCTCTGTACGAACCGGCGAAGACTTCCTTGGGCGAACTTCCTGAATTTGACCAAGATGTACAAACTTACGACATGAAGCTTCCTGACTCCGCCAACGAGGTGCTCATATATACGTTCGTCACCACGAGCGGGGAAGGCGAGTTCCAACGAGGCTACTACGAGATTTCTACGACCAAGGATGGCAAGCAATTCACCCAGTACATGAATGTTGCCACTGGCCAGGGTGTGAAGGCTGTTAACTCTTCCAACATGTGGTTCCCTAAAGGTGATGGAAAACTGAGCATCAAGTTGGTGCATGGCTCCGAGAAAAAGACCAGCATCAAGGGAAAGGCAGCTGACTGGAGCGAGGTGTTTATCATCGGATACAGATGAGTAAAAACTGCATTAAACGGACGAATGCTTGCTTTGTCGGAGGGAAATTGTATAATTCATGTCTTGTGTTGTTGTTGCGCAAAGTAAGTGATTTACGCGCGCATAGAAGTCATTGGAGTAAATACGAACGGACGCAAATGGACATTTCGTTTTAATTTATAATACAGTATCGGAAAGAATGTATTGAGTTAAGTACAAATGTATTTCCTTGGTATCACAGTTTTGTAAAAATTATTGAGAAATACAATTTTCTACTCTTCGTTAACGTAAATTAAGTGTGATAGTTTTTACGGGGGTGTGTCGAGTTCATGACCTGTATAAAAGTAGCAGCTACTCGTGAAAAGATAAAGTATTGTACCTTCAATGGTTTAAGTGTCATTGTAATAATCTGGATAAGACATACTCGTTTTTTCAGCTATGATTCAATTGTTGCGTAACCCTTTGACTGCATGCATAGGTATCCCACACTCGCGTAAGAAAGCTTACGGCGATTTGTCCCAGGACTAGAGTTGGTGTCACGCTTAGTTCACTTCCGAATTCCTTTCGCGTTACTCTTGTCCCAGGGTCGCAAAACAAGCCAGCGAATCGCTTCAAAAAAACGCACAATTTTTTTTTTCTTTTCTCCACGAAAAGATAAAACGTAGGTGGCGGTATTGTTTCTTGCGAAAGTGAGAGTTTTCTTTCCTCGAGAAGCGAGCTCCGAAGACCTTCTCCTCCTCATTCCTCGCACTGCTTCGCACCTCCTCTGCAAAAACTTCGCTAAATAACGATTTCCCCGGCTACCCAGACAAGCTCAGACCAACTGACTTTTCTCAAATATTAGTTTCGCGTAAAGAGACCTTTTCGGCTTGAAGTTTTGTCAACATAATGTTCTCAAGGGAATTTGCCTTTAGTCTTGACTTAAATTCTGCATACAGTCAAACTTCTGGTCAAACCTGAATCCTAAAGCTAACCTGTTTACCTCATACCAAAGTTGCAGAAAACCTCTTCCGTGAATTAAGCAGTCGCCTCTTTTGAACAAGTCGACAACAATTTTCCATGGTCTGTACTCTTATCGACCATAGAAATGACGTCAAATTCGCGAAATTGAGTCTGTCTCCTGGTCTGTTTACAGTAGACTGCGAGGGAGTGCACGCGCGCGCGAGCGTCGAGCGGCGAAGACACGAGAAACGAGGGCGCCTTCAGTCACGCGCGTGATCATTTGTGTGTCTCGCCCGTTTGCTCGACAGACAAAGAAAAAAGAGAGACTGCTTGTAGTCTGGTCTACAGTCACTTCCACACAAATCCCCAACCACGAAACAACCAAGAAAAGATGCCACGAAAACAAACAACACAGTAAAAAAGCCAAGACAGAGGAAGCTGAGGGAAATTGCGGGTCTTTCTGCAGGTACCGGAAAGCTTTGTATTTTTGGTCACTTGGGATTAGTCTTTATTTGGAGTTGTTTTGTTTCCTGTCTTTTATTACTATTGTATTACGTAATCTGTGCTCCGGTACTCACAAAGGGAACCGAAATTGCAAAATATTTGCTAACTCAGTTTTCTTAAATCCCGGTAAAGATATATATGGACATGTGGGGATGTTCAGTCTAGCAGATATTCTCTGAATAGCAGATGCCATTTTTCGAATTGTATTCTTGCTGTTCTTGCTATGCTTTTAGGAAGTAGTTTGGCTATTTTTTCTTCGCGAAACGTGTGAATTGTTCCGCCATTTTCTACTGCTCTGCGCTGTACCAAAACAACGCAACCTCGTCCCAGGGCTTCTCATTTGCCGTCCCTTTCTCTGCTAAATTGAAAAGAAGGCGCTGTCTTCTTGACTTCTTTGTGTAGAATCCTTGCTGGGAGAGACAACAACGAACAGCAGATGATATAACCTGTAGTTTGCAAGGACTGTAAGGAGCTCCAGGATCGGTCGTTGGACCAAAGTTAGGAGGTGGTAGAGGACGCCCTAAGGATGGCAGGTTTTTTCGCCATCTGTACCGACTTTCTTAAACCAGTTCTAGAGAGAGAAACGTCGAGTAAGATAGTTCAGTGTAGGCGTGAAAAGCTTTATTTTATGGATGGGACATCGATTCCCGCGCTTTCGTCGCGGGAGACGATACCCCACGCGGTCAATCTCGTCCCCAGGACTTTTTCTAAGAGTTCTGGCCGATAAAGGAGGGAACGTTGCGCGAAAACCGAGTGGTGATGAGGTGCAAGGGACCACGGGAAGGAGAAAGAAGATTTCCCCTTCCCTCCTTCCTTTGCACGCACGGTTACGTCAAGATGGAGACGTCTGGGAACGAGGCAAGGTCTTGACGCCTCAGATTTCAATAAACAAAACACCGAGATTAACTATTTCGGGTCTTTAACGTCAGAAATTTAACTGGGAAACTTGGCCACGTCATAGGGAAGCCTTTTTGTGCGGAAAGAAAGTCACGAAAATGTTTTCTGCACGAAATGTTTAATTTACTCTCGAAAGAAAGTCACGAAAATATGTTCTGCACGAAATTTTTAATTTACTCCCGATGTTACAACGAAAAAATGAGAAAAAAATTGATTACTGAACATGAAATACCTGCTTAATCACTAAGAATTAAAAAATGTGTTTATAACCGTCTTTATAATATCATGATACAAAAAAATCAAATTTTAGTTTCTGTGTTAATCTGTTTTTGAAACCAGGAGTCGAAAATACGCGACGCTATTAGGAATTTCAAATCATTAAACTGGTTAATTTCGTTATTTTTGCGTTTAGAAGAAAATTTACTACCCCCGCTACAAAATTCGTGTAACGAATGGTTTTCTCTAGAAAAAAGATGAGTCAGTCCGAAGGAGCCCAAGATTCGAGGTTTGTGCTCCATTCAACCAAAATATCTGGAAATTTTGACCCAAGGAATGGCTTGGTTAGGTGGCCAACTCGAAAAGCTTCAGTATAAATGGTCCACCGTTTTTCTTGAATGATTTGACCATTCCAATCTCCAGTTACAAAATGTCCGGATATTTTGGTCTGAAAATTAAATCAATCGGTTCGATCTAACTGACCCGGGGGCGAAATAATTAAGCTGAAGATTGGTTTGAAGACGCGTTCCATTCGAAAGGTTTGAAAAATTTTAAATTTGTTGAATGGATTGCGCCTTAGATTTGGAGATACAAATGTTTTTTTGGACCAAATCATTGCAATCAAATTGTACAAAGACTTTCCATTCCACTTTGAAACGAATGTGGGTAAACATTTCAAAATTAAGCCAGCCCTCAACTCAAAGTCAGAGCTAATATAACTTGCAGAAAAATGTGCCTCATTTCCGGAATAAGGTTGAATCGTTAGTAAACTCAACTTATCGAATCAACTTCATCACTGGTTGATTGTGTATTAAACCTAAGCATTTGCCTGGGTACAAATTTAGAGTTCTTTAGTGCGTGCCTTGCCAACGAAGTATGCGGCGGCGTTCCTGCAAACTTTTTTGATACAAAGAGATAATTCTTTTGCTAGTCCTTAGAAAAAAAAGTAGTCGCGGAGGGCCTAAGATTCAGTGGACAGACATGATACACCATTTCTTTCTGATCTTAGCAGTGTTTATTGTACTCCCAGCGGAGTCAACTATAGTGAGAGTATATATAAGAAAAATTTCACCTCTTTGCGCTAACCAACAGCACTCGTGCCCATTGTGCATGCTCTGATATTCAAAAATAGCGCTCACGCATGCTCTGATGATTGTCTCGCCTTGAACCACTTGACCCGGCTGTTCCAGCCAAAGTGTTTTCTCTAAATGGAGTTGGTCCGGCTAGGAGGGTGACCCACTTTTTGTTATCATGTAAACGGTTCGCCACGTTTTGTAAGGAAATGCGTTATTTTGGCCTTTGTTTGGAAACTTGTTAGTGGAAAGTTTAAATTATCCCTTCGAATCAAGAGAGAATGAGGAAGAGAGTCCCTCGTTCTCTCTTGTTCGAATTTGGGGAGATTTCAAACTCACAGAAACAGACTTTTATTACCATGATGAATAGAAAGAAAAAGAGAAAAGATTGGTAAAGAATTGGCGTCTGATATCTCTTATAGATGTTGATGCTAATTAGCGTCCAAGAAAAGGGTTTAGAAAAGGTGCTTCTTGATATAATTCATATTAATATGAACTCTTTTGTCAAGGGGATAACAAAAGGGGATAACTATTTTCATCCTCTACCAAAACGATGATGATGATGTGATCGAGAATTCGAATTTTTAGGATATTCTTCCGTGGGATCCTGGTAGCTATAGATTTTAAGAAGCTTTCAATTCATGTCTCAATTTGATGTAATCGAGAGAGTGCAAAAAAGGCTCTGAGGATAATTTATCCAGAAGCCTGGTCCTATACGGAGGCCTAGGAAATAGCAAACATATCAAGACTATAGAAAAGAACAGATGAACTGTGTTTAAGTGCTTGGATAAGATGAAATCTAAAGGCCATCCTTTACACTTCCTATTGCCAAGGCCACTCATTAATCAGCCCGAGCGCAATCTAAGGAAGAACGCAGACACAATCTATTTGTTTAATGAGTTTATTACCTGTAGGACCAAACAGGGCAGAAAATTAATTTACATTTCGATATTTCAATAATTATGATTAATCTTTATTGTAGTACAATGTATTTTATAGAATTATTCATAGATTTTTGTAATTTGACTCGTTAATTCAGATTTTTCTGAAAGAGAGTTTTAATAAACTATTATACATTCTATATATATAAAATATTCTTTCCTGTTGAGAGTGTAACATGTATTCAACTTTCGTACTTCTTTACGATTCAATTCATTTGTATAACAGCGCCTCCAGTCGTGTAATGAATAACGGTTTTACGGCAGATAATATTCTCTGTGGTTGGTACTGACTGCTCCGGAGTAACAGAGTTTGAAGACTGGGCATGATGCTCTACGGAAGGTGATTCTCTTCGCCGTCTGTACCTTTTTCTCTTAAACCAGTTCTAAAGAAAGAAACGTAAAGTAAAAGTAGTTCAATTGCCTAGTTACAAATGGAAAGGGGCTGGGTAAGAGTAGGTTTAGTATGGGATAAACAACACGAGACCCACTTAGTCAAAAAGAGCACAAAAAACTGAAGTAAAATTCATTTCCCTTGATCAAAATTTCACTGAAATTTACCCATATAAGTCGAATTCTGGTTCTTGTAGCTCCACTTGGATTCAATTCCATTAGCCTTTCTTTTAGTAAGTTCCTTTTCTAAAGAAACAACGGGACTAGTCAACACTACATCCATTTTTAATTGGTAGAGCGAACAGATAACGCCTATCATTAAAATGCCAAATAATGTTACCGTTTCTGATGAAATGAGTTTAGAATTGCAGTGCACTAACAAATACACTGAAGTGCTGAAAAATCAGTAACTATCAATTTTTAGTATGGCAAATTGGATTTTGCAATCGACCCCGTCAGTTAATTTGAACCCTCGCTTACTCGAACTGTTTTTCGTTTCCCTTCAGAGGTCGAGTTACCAGGGTTATATAAATTAAGGTCGAATGAAGGCATATCATTCCAGGCAATCGCTCGACACTGATTCTGAAAGATTACCTGCACAACTTCGGGCCTTAGTTCCAGCACATACGCCAGTATGGCCCTCTCTCGCGATGACGGATACGAACAACGTTGGAATTCCTCCTCCAGCACACGTTTCTGTAACGAAGAAAAAGCTGTGCGCGGATGTCTGTTCTGAGCTTGGACTTTTCCGGCCACAACAAGTTCTTGATCCACTGTAGCTTTTGCCTTGTTCAGTCCAAAACCATCTAAAGTACATATAACCAATGCAAGAGAAATATATTATTTTTCGTTTCTTTCCGTATAGTATTCCCCCCCTTCTGTTGGCCTTTCAATCCTAGTTTCACCTACATATCCTCGGAGCCTTCCGCAGCTACAAATATAGGGCGCTTTCCGCTCAGCCCAAAATTCCGGAAATTTCGGTTAGAAATCAAATCAAACGGGCCATTTCGGTTCGGTCCGACCGGAATATTTGGGACCACCTTTGAAGATGGTCCAGTTTGACTGGTCTGGTCATTTCGGTAGGTCGGACCGAATTTGACACAATTGCTATTCCCAGTACCACTCTTGCATCCATTACGAGAACAATAACCAAACGCGCGGTGGCTTGCGTCGGGTATGTGCAACCGGAATATACTGTTCCATTGGGCACGTGGAACTTTGGAAATTAAAACTGGAATTTTTGTTGAATGGAAACGCCCATAGTTAACGATTGAAGCCAGCCCTGCGAGAACGCGCGAGGAGGTCTTTCTACGCTTGTCTCCCTCAAGTCCCGCTTTCCGCTCGAACGTAACTTGCTCTGCTATGATATGCCCTAAACAGGGAAATTTCTCACAGGCTAAAACAAATAAGCACCACGGCACCCAATAAAGAATTTTGAGTCTATCTTTTTATTTCTTTTCCCACAAGACCTGCTTAACCTCGTTCCTAACGCTTTTCCCCTTACAAAGGAAGAACCCTGGGAACGAGGTTCAAAAACTGGAAATCCTTCTCTGCTTTGATTTGTTGATTAGCTGAGTATGTTTTGACGCGAACAAAAATGTAAAACATAAAAGGCTAGCAGGCTGTGACAAAGGCCTTGTATGAGAGATGGGGCCATAGACTTCGCGGGATGACGATGTACTCTTGCCCTATCCCCTGTGGGGTGTTTCAACCTGCCCGAACATTACCCGAACTTCGCCCGAACATGCAGTTTGGTATCCGAGACAATCGACAATCTGCTGGGGATCATTCAGATCACGTGACCCGCCACACGAATAACGAAGCCTGGGTACGATAGGAATTCATTCTGGGATTCTGGGATTATTCCGGAATAGTCTCTATCAAATCAACAAAACGAATTAACCGCGTTCAAAATATTTTTTGTTTGAAAAATTGCGTCAATAATCAACATTGTCGACACGAAGATATTTGTTTCCTCGGAAATGAAACTCATTGGCTGGGAAACATTGTTACGTCATAAGGAAGCCATTTTGACCAACATCAAAGTCACGAAAATGTTTGATGCGCTCCTGAGTCAATTTTTGCGACCTTGTTTTGCTCGTAAATACACGACACTATGAAAAACTGAAAAAGAAATTGATAACATGTAATGAATGGCAAAAAAAAATAAGAATTAAACGGTGAAAATTTTAACCTTAGGTTTGGAGTATTTTGCTTAGCTTGTGCAATTCTCCAAGATGGATTCGAGATTTGAAGACCACCTTTGTTAATCTATCAGCACGACTTAACATTCAACTTTGTAACAATTTTTGGTAACATTTCAAAACCCAGCACGCGCTTGTTAACTTACTCTGTAAACCCAAATTCAGAGTAAAGCTCATAGGAAAATATCTTTGATCCTCGTGATAGATTTCCTCAGTAAACTCAAACGAAATTAAGTTGCCTTTTGCAAAAGCAGCAAAAATTAAAGTGCGATCATTTTTTAACTCGCCGAGATCTTGAAGTATCCTCAGTTCTGCTGTACGACTAACTAAAGGCTAAAGAGCTGATCAGTTTATGAAGATCCAGTATCACGGCAAAAAATTAAGTTTCCTGTGTGTCCTATACATAAAAATGAAAGGGGAAGAAGGCTATGCATTAAATGTTGTTTTTGGAATTTCCTGGGTTAAAATCGAAATGAAACACTGTCTTTGTTGCTCCTTTCGAAGAAAGTCTGATCGGAGAGGAATTGAAATTCAGCGGGTACGCATGTTTCTACTTTTAAGATTCATAATTCTCCAATTCTTTTTTTTCTTCTTCTTCGTTTTAATTCATCTTTAAAATCAAACAAAGTTAACTTATCTCAGAATCTGTGCCATGAGGAATAATCACAACCCAAACATTGGCGCTGTTTGCTCAGTATTGATTAGCAAAAGAGCTATTACTTTTTTCACTCACCAATGTCCTGAAACATATATCGCTGCTCGACGTTACAAATGTTCGCGAAAAGTGAAGAGTCCCTCGGTTCGAGTTCAGGCATCGGTTCCATAAAAAAAGAATCAAACGAGGAAAATCCTCCGCGGCTCATTCCAACTCAATTTAACTGTGAAAACCGAACTGGTGAAGACAAGTGCATTTGGTATTGTGGCAATTTCTGTATTTCTGTGCTTACTTATAAAAGCGCAAAACAATGAAAATTTCGTGTTTTGTTTTACCGACAAAGCTAGAAAAATAAAAAAGCAATTAAGCAAATACAGAAGTCGCGCACGCATCTTAGGCAGTTTCGCATTGACTATCATGACGCACAATTGTGCGAGTAGAATACGCTGATCACACAATTTGGCGTCATTGATTGTTGTTGTTGTTGTGGTTGTTGTTGCTGTATGCTCTATTTAAGGTACGAGCAGGATACCTTGAACGCACAATTTTGCGTCATTGGTTGTTGTTGTTGTTGTTATTGTTCTAGTTGTTGTTGTAGCAAGATAGCCCATTTAAGGTGCGAGCCCGGACCCATAATCGGGGTAACCCCGATAATGGCTCCTGGTGCGAGCAAGATACCCTGATCGCACAATTTTGTGTCATCGGTTGTTGTTATTGTTCTAGTTGTTGTTGTAGCAAGATACTCCAATTAAGGTGCGAGCCCGTAGCCATAATCGGGGTAATCTCGATTATGGCTCCTGGTGCGAGCAAGATGCACTGATCACAACGGTTTAGCGTTAGGCTGGGTAGATGTTGTTCCGAACTGGGATTAATTTACGTTTCTGAGCAACTTCCCACCTACCCCTCCCCTAAGCCAACATCAACACTTACTTCTCACTTGGGGCAAAATTTTGGCTTAGGGAGGGGTAGGTGGGCAGTTTCCCAGAAACCTAAATTGATCGACGAATTGGACTATGGGACTGTTTTGGAGACACTGATGTTTCTTTTATTGGCTACTGCCAGCTCGGCGAGAAACAATAGTTAGCAGTAGATGCCATAGGTCTAAAACCTCTTGGACATCTTATGAAGTATATAGAACGTAGTTTTCTCTATGGCTTAGTGAAAAGGGAACCGAAGCGATAAGGAATACTACGTCGTGTAAACGTGATAAGGTGTCCAAGGGGATCAAGGTCGATGGGATCTAATGCTTAGGCTTTGATAGATTGCTCTAGCATAATTTTTGGCAAAATTCGCAACCACGAGAATAATTTTCAGAAAAAAGCACTGCTAGCATACTAAGTTTGCTCTTTTGGCTAGTTTTGCGGTACGAAATTGTCATTTATTGATCATGCAACCACTTTTTTTTGCCTAAGATCAGTGTTTGTTGTGACAGTTATTGGACCTTAGTCCCACAGGAAATTATCCAGGAGTCTACCCAGGACTGTTCCCACAGGACTCAGCGCATGTGCATAACTAGCTCTGTTTCATAAGATGGCGTCCGCGCAATTTCGTCCCTAAAGCCTCCGTTACTTTTGTCCAGCGGATGGGGTAAGATCCCCGTCGCTGTACAAAAGGATCGCGGCCTCTGGGAAGGAGATTGGCGTCCGCGTGCTCTGCATTTTAGCTAAAATGATCTTAATTTACAAAAACTAACATAATTATTGCCATAATTTTAGAAATATATAAGCACTATTAGCAGCCTATTATGCTACTTTTGCGAGCAAAATCTATCAAAGCCGACACATTACGTCACGACCGTGACCCTATGTTGGGGTACCATCCTATGGGAGTTAAATTCTTTTCTGATGTAATCGTTTTCTTGTTCTAATAAATTAGCATGGGTATAGGTGCTGGCTAAAAGAGGAATGCACAACTGGGCTTGGCTATATTCCTTTATATTATTGGTAGTGTTAAAGAACAATCGCACTAGTAAATTTTTCTATGTCAAATTAGCCGTGATTCAACAGTGCTACTCGTTTTTTTCAATGTCTTTTTGTTCCACTAAAAAACGTGAATAAACCAATCTATGAACATCATGAAATAATTTTTGTTTGACAATAGGTGAAATCATAGGCGATACTTTAATGTAAGGTTGTAAATCGAAACAATACGATAAACTTAGGCGTTGATTAGATAGTAATCTGTCTACGTGCGTTTCTGAAGCAGTTGTCTTGATACCGCGTCCAGGGACAAGCGACTTCAAGGGCTTTAAACATTTCCAATGGCTTCTTTCCCCGTTCACGATGCTTTTATGGATGAATTATCTTGTCCAGTTTGCTTTGAAGATTTTGTGGAACCTAAATGCCTTCCTGGATGCGCGCACAACGTGTGTAAAATCTGTTTAGAGGACATTGTCAGAGCGCAACCGAAGACTAAACGTGGCTACTTCGAGTGTCCTATCTGTCGGGAAAAGGCTATGATTCCTAATGGAGGGATTTCAAAAATCCCCACCAATACGCTGATTGTAAGAATGCTGGAACGATCATTGGTTCCGCGAGCTCAGCAAGAAATCGCGAGGGCTTTAGAGAGAAGCAAGGAGAAAATTGCGGCTTTGAAAATGGCTCAGGACTCAAATCACGGTGGGGCCGTTGTAGATGTAAAAAAGAAGGGAGAGGAATTAAAGAGAAGAATCGAAGAAAAGGGAGACGCGCTTAGAAAGTTAATTAAGTCACAAGAAGAGATGATGATCGCTAAAGTGAATGATTACGTGAAGAAGTTTGCTCACAAAAATCCTGTTAGTGAAGTAAATAGCCTATTGAAGAGGTTGGAAATTTCGGTGAAGCAGGCAGAAGATTTTTTGAAAGAACCAAGCCACTCCAAGATGCTGCAGTCAAAGGTGGCCATCGTAAAGAAGCTAGAAACAAGTTGCCATTTTGAAATGAATTCCTCCAAAGCTTCTCGTAATTTTGATTTGGATTTTTTTCCTAACGAAAACCTTGAAGAATGCTTGAAAAAAGAGTGTTATGGAAAACTGGCAAAAGGCAGCGGAGAAACTGATTCAGCAATTAGGCATCAAGGAAAAGCGCAAGTACTGAAGACCGTAACAGTTGATGACATTGGAGAAACATCTTTTAACCCGTACACCGTCGCAGTATCGGCGGAGAAAGGTGAAATGGCTGTCCTTGACGACGAATCTAATCGAGTGTACCTCTTGACGGAGAGCGGAAACTATCTAAGATCATTTGGGGTCAAATTTGGTGATTTGTACGATATAGCCTTCGTCAGCGATAAATGCCTTGATGGTATTCTGGTGGTAAATCGTTCACATAACCGGTTGTTGGCCTATCACCGCCTTAACGGAAGGTTCTATCCAATGTTCTACGCCACATATCAAAGTCTGATTCATTCCCAGTGCTCAAAGGTGAATTTTTCTAGCGTCACGCCCACTTCAGATGGCCGTCTCATCGTAACTTCAGAAGGGCTTGACGAGAGCTGTGTGATGGTTATTGACATGAAAGTTGGTCGGCAAAGCAAGGATCTTATCTTCGGAAAAGGGCATCTTGCTTGTCCCAGAAAGGCACTTTTCTACAACGGGGAGTTTTTCGTTTGCGATCGAGATGATGGAACAGTGAAAGTGTTTGACGCGAGAGGAGCGTTTCGACGAGAAATCGGCGAAGATTTGGAATGTCCGCGAGGGATCACTATTGACAAGAGCACAGGAAATATTCTCATTGCAGATCCGGGTACTGAAAGCATCTACGCCCACCAAACATGGGATGGATCGCTTGTGGGCAAGTTATCTTTGGATAAACCTCCAATCAGCATTGGATTAAACGGGCAAGGCAATGCTGTGGTCTGCTATCACGACAATCAGTCGCCCTGTCTTCAAATAATGTCTTTCCAGTTTTAACTGAACAGATAGAGGGTGCTTCTGGACCCTGGTGTCCATAGGGAGCTTAGTACCGTTAAAATGTACGTGTGGAAGTGAAAGTAACTGGGTTTCGCCCTAAAATAATTGATTGCCAGTTAGATTATTCTTGTTTCTACAGATAGACACCGTGTCATTTTTGTTAATAGAGACTAAGGCCCTCATTAGAGTGTTATTGGGTTGCCTGTGTCTGTTACGACATATTGCACAACGAGGTCAACGAGGGCTTAGTGCTCTAGGACTCTCCAGATGGAGAATAGCAATTTAAAACTTGTTGAAGATGCAAATAATTGAACCTCACTCCTAAAACAATCGTTTGTCAGTTATATCATTCAGTCAGTGTTTCTATAGAAAGACATCATGTCATTTTTCAGTATTGTTAGAGGCGACGGCCCTCAGTAGCTTTTCATTGGGTTGCCTGTGTTTGTTATGGCATCCAAAGGGCTGGGTACAGATGGTTGAGATAACACACACTCTGAACTATAGAGCGTTTTCACTTGACGTCACTGCGGCCATATCGGTGTTCCAAAACAATAAAAAGGCGGCCATGTTGGTGTTCCAACCAGTCCTGTGGGAGTTGAACTCTTTTCTTATGTTCCAATAAATTTGCATAGATGCTAGACACGTGACTGAAAACGCTCTATTGTTTGCAATTAAAGTAATAGACTTTGTCAGTGAAACAATCCTAAGTACATGTATATCTTTTAACTGAGAAGGATTTCTCTGAATGTGGCCTAAGGAGCGCCAGGCGAATAGTTTGTATTGACTCGGATCTGTCAATCATTGGTTTGCATTGGTCTGAGTCATTAGCTTGCTATCTTTTGTGAATCCGTCCGCTGAGGGGTGATGAATCCCGTTTCTTCGATTAAATTCAGTGATATAAGTATGTAAAAATGGGAGTTCTTGGTGACAATACGTTTCTCAAGGAGGCCCTCGATTCTGAACATTTCCTTTATGGCTAAACATAAACCCTGCGGCACATACTTTAAGCAACTGAGCCAGATCTGGCTTGCTAGACCAATCAAGTCGTAGAGGGAATCTCCTCATTAATCAAGCACAAGTTAAAAAAAAAAAAAAAAAACGAGACCTCGCGATTTGACTGGGGCAAGGGTGATCAAATTGAAATTTCTTAGAAAGAAGATTGTGAGTTAACCTGCGAGAACGGCTGCCTATCATTGCTGCTTGCCTCTTGGGGTGTTTTAAAAAGTCGTGCGTCGCTCAACCTCGCCCTAGACTAAAGCTTTCCGGTCCCCCAGTCTGCGGTCCCCTTACAAATTGGGAGCCACGCCCCATCCAGTTTCTACGGGAAATTCGCGCCCAATAACTCCTAGAAGTCAAAAGGTATAAAATCCTTAACAAAAACAAAATCCAAAGACCCGGTTAAATAATGAACTAAAAGAAAGTAATAAATAAATATTAAATAAAATAAATAAACAAAAATATTGAAAAACCTAAATTCAAGACGCATACACAAAGTGCTGCCAGCAAGTCAGCGGTAATACAAAATGGAGGTTCGTACAGGTTCGCAGTAAACGCGTTTCATGGTAATAACGAAGTTTAAACCAACACTCCGCCTGATTAACCTGTTTAGGAAGTCTGAAGGGTTGAGAGGAAAGCCATTTTCACTTATTTGGTGGTCTGGTTCTTATGCAGGCCGTAGGGAAATGTCTTCCAGTGCGGTGGAGAAACTGGTGGATTCTCCTGAGTTTCAAAGCGTCCTCACTCCTGAACTGTTTACAGTGGCTACACCTTTTAAAAAGCAAGGATTTGATGTAAGAATAGTTGGAGGGGCAGTCCGTGATATCCTCCTGGGTATTAAACCAAAAGACGTAGATTTAGGTACGAATGCGACTCCATTAGAAATGATTGAGTTGTTCAAAAAGAGCAACATTCATTACATCGAGACAGGCTTACAACACGGCACCTTGACGGTTCACGTCAACAAGCATAATTTTGAAGTGACAACTTTGCGAATTGATGCTGAAACCGATGGAAGACACGCTAAAGTGGAGTTCACTAATGACTGGATGGTAGACGCAGAGAGGCGCGATTTGACCATCAATGCCATGAGCTTGGGTCTCGATGGCTCGCTGTATGACTATTTCGGTGGAAGAGATGATTTATTGAAGCGCCGGGTGCGATTTGTAGGTGATCCAAAGCTTCGTATACAGGAAGATTATCTGAGAATCTTGAGATATTTCCGTTTTTATGGTAGGATATCCTCAGAAGAGGATAATCATGATCCAACGACACTGAATGTCATACAAGAATGCGCTGAGGGACTGAAGAAGATAGCTGTGGAACGTATTTGGATAGAAATCTCCAAAATCCTAACTGGAAAATATATGCCAAGTCTCGTAAGAAGAATGTATGACCTGAATGTTGCGCAATTCATTGGTGAGTGCCTTAAGCCACTTTTCTCTACACACCAGGGGTGCTCGATATACTCAGTGGAACCTCTAAATAATGACGTAACTAGGGAATGGGAAATATTAATAACTTTTCTCATAATGGGGTTCATTATGTTGGTGGCCAGACTCCCTGAAAGTTTGTTTTGTTTGGGCCATTGTTCAGGAGGGAAAATGAACTTTGTTATCTCTGGTATGTTCAAGAGGCTTGGTGGTCCAGTGGTTTGTGCTTTGGATTCCAGATCGAGAGATCCCATTTTGGACCTGCAGGGGTTATTGTGCTGTATAAATGGGTACTTGCAAAATTAGTGTTTGGAGCGAAGCACTCCCTTATATGGTTGACATGGTTGTGTGCCGCTGAACAGGCTATGGTTTTCTTGGTCTTGAATCTTAAACAGGGTATACAATTTCGCTATTTAGCATCTTGAGCATGGTGTCTTTTTAGAGTGGAAGACTTGAAAAGAGTCTTAAGGTTGATGATGAGCGGTCTACATGTGTGGTGCCCACATTTTTTTCCATAAAGCAAATTTCATGAAGTTAGTTTAAAAAATTTCTTAATTCTGTATGCAAAGCAAAATGAATGAGGGTCATGAATTAAGGTCTCTTGTCTTAAACATATTTTTAGCCTGTGATCATTTTCTCCTTATTTCTCTATTATGTCTTTAAAAAGCACTTGATTGCGGGTTAAAACAGGGTAGCAAAATGAAAAGTATTTTAAAACAAATTAAAAATTTGTCTTTTTTATCTCTGTTAATAATAATATTATCAGGTCTCCCAGAGTACTGCGAAGAAAGCTTTCAAGAGTTGTCCCAAGCATGGAATGAGCACCAGGCCTATCCTCTGCAGCCAGTGACACTGTTGTGTTCCTTGGTCAAGACTGTGGATGAAGCTGAGCATCTGACACGTCAATGGAAGCTTTCCAATGCAGAAAGAGCCTTAGGTAAATTTATCACTGAACACAGGGTACCCAAACAACATGAACACCCCGTGAAGCCATACCAAGACTTGATAGTCTCAGCACCCAATATCCAGGCAAAGAATGTGATTAAAGGACATGTTGTGGAACTGCTGCACTATCAGGGACGACATAATCTTGCTCAGGAAATCAACAACTGGGATGTTCCAGTTTTTCCTATCACAGGAGCTCACTTGAAAAAGCTTGGAGTAAAACCTGGGCCAGGATTTGGAAAGTTGCTGGGAAAACTGAAAGAACTTTGGAAAGATAGTTATTATACTGCAAATGAAGAGGATTTATTAGAAAAATGTAAAATTTTCAAAGATATCTAGGAATTATTAATTTCTAAACAACCATTGCATTCAAATCTTAAACAGTTATGTCAAGTAGCACTGTTGTCTTTGAAGACATTTTGGATGATAAAGTAAAACAGTACCTTTGTAAACCAAACCTTAGTTTTTGTGTTTTTTTGTACATAAAATAGTAACAGGAGCAACAACAACAACTTTATTATGGCATGAATTTAACGGGGAGAAATATCTACCTGCAGGAAGCAATAGCTAATTGAGACAGGTAGTTATAACAAGATACATGGTGGCCAAATATCGGTACAAGAAATTACAAAGTTTACATATATGGTGCAAAATATAGCAATGAAATAATTTAAGGCTACTAGTACTCTTCTGTACTGGTAATATGATTTTGTCTTCACCTCTCTTCTCCCTGCAGTTAGGATCTGATTTTTATGTACTTATTTCTTCGTATTCATTTTTACTGACCTAGGAGAGTCGTACAATAATCTAGACTGTTCACATTCCCCTATTTTTCTGTGAGATCATCGAGATCGAGCACGTCTTACCGTTAATGGCGTCCATCTTGATTTTCAGTTGTACCGAGTCTAACCTGGGGAAGAGTATCATCCCCGACATCCGCCCCCTCGGTACATCTGAAAATCAAGATGGCCACCATTAACGGTAAGACGCACTCGATCTTGATGATCATACAAAAAAGAGGTTAGGGTTAGGGTTAACCCTAACCCTAACCCTAACCTGTGAACAGTCTAACAATAATCATGCTCTTTTAAAGGGAGACACCCTTATTATAGGTGTCGTCCCTTCACTGATATGTTACTGCAGTCCTGCCCATTTCATTTTCTGAGACCCAGGGGCCACTTTAATATGTCCAAGATTGCAAGCTGTAGCAAATTTTGCCAGCAAATAATTATCGTTAGCAAGTTTACCAAAAGTGTTTAAAAGAAAGTGTTTGCTGACTTGAATAACAAAAATTGCAAATATAGCAAGAGTAGCAAATTTAGCGATTGGTTGGACTTATCAACTCAAAAGTAGAAAGAAGTCTTCCGAAAAGGTCACAAATTTAGCAAAAGATGCAAATTTGCAAAAATCGCAATGTGAAAGAGATGCTAGCAAATATGGCAAAAATACAAGTTGGGTTGCAAGAAACAGCTTGATGAAAAACTTTCCTTGTGCTGTTTCTCCAGATTTAACTGACAACCCCCAGCCTCATTCCCAGGGTTCTTGTGCTCCGTGGGCACAAGTAGGAGAGAACTCCAGGAATGAAGTTGGACTACCCCTAGATCTCTGAGGATGTGCCTATCTTGAAGGAATTTGTTTTAGCAGGTTTGATCCATGCATGGATCTAGGATAAATACTGACCAATTTCTCAAATGAGTGCCAAAGGCATAAGTTTCTAGGGGAGTCCGCAGGCATGCTTCCCTGGGAAATTTTTTGGATTTCAACTCCCTAAAGTCCCCTTACCTGGGTTTCTGAGTTACTGGTATTTGGACAGGATATTGTCTAGTCCATTCTCCTCGAATCTGTGATTATTTTTATTATTTCTAATGCCCAGAAATTGGAAAAAAAATGATAAAAATCATTTTTCAGAAAACATATATTATATTAATTTTTTATAAAAAATCTGACTGATTTCCATAAAACGGTGGAAACTAGTGTGAATCCTCGCCTGTGATCTACCGGTAATATTTAAACACATTTTTACCAAAGCAGCCCAATCCCATAGTATTAAAAATTGGCAAATTGGTACTTTTTCATTATCGCCATTTTTTTATTCTGATTTTTATGCATAGAGACCATCAGTCAATAAATTATTTTTATTTCCTTCACATGATCTGTGTAAAAAATTATCTCTTATTATTCTCAGTTGTAAAAAATGAGAAATTGAAAAAATTAATTGCAACAACTAACAAACCTCTTTTCATGTAAAAGAGATTCTCCACATTTAATTGGGATTTTTAACTTTTTCAACTTTTTAACTTAGACTGGTTACAAATTTTAGTAGAAAGTGTTGTACATAATCCCTTATCAATGTCTCGGAAATACATGCAAGTAAAGTAAAAAAGATACTCTCGTCTATGTATTTATTAACCTCCCACCCGGACGTTGCTTTAAATAGACTTGATACCCCTGTCACGTGATTAGACTCACTCCCCATGACGTGAGGACGTCACACATACAGATGGTAGGCGCGGTTGCTAAACGTAAGGAAGGCAACATCAAGCCGCATAAAGGTTGACGAAGTAAGCGGTTGATCAGTGCACGTTCTGTACGGTTTAGGAAAACTTAAAGGGGCAGACAGATTGCTAAGATGTCTAACGCCAAGGAGAAGCAGTTAGGCTTGCATAAAGTTATAATGGTTGGAAGTGGTGGGGTCGGAAAATCGGCACTAACTTTGCAGTTCATGTATGACGAGGTGAGAGTACAACACGTTTTAGAAGTCATCTTTTTGCACCCGGTTTTTGCGACAGTGCAGCAAGTAAACTTAGCTTAATGTCACATTTTAACAGCTGTTTAAGGTTAAGTTAAGTAAGTTCTATTCACCGAAATAGTAAAAAAAAGTCTGTGTTTTACTGTTAGCTTCCTGTCATGCCGGGCCAGATAGCGATTTGTTGACAAATCAGTGACTCGAGTTTACACTTTGTTTTTTAGTTTGTCGAAGATTACGAACCTACCAAAGCAGACAGTTATCGAAAGAAGGTTGTGTTAGACGGCGAGGAATGCCAGATCGATATTTTGGACACGGCCGGGCAAGAAGATTACGCTGCGATTCGTGACAACTACTTTCGAAGCGGGGAGGGATTTCTCTGCGTGTTCTCGATCACTGAGCGGGAATCATTTGACGCTACATCAGAATTCAGGGAGCAGATTCTTCGAGTAAAGGGAGATAGTGAAAATATTCCATTTCTGTTGGTTGGGAACAAGGCTGATTTGGAAGACAAGCGGCAAGTAACAGCCGACGAAGCCCTCGCAAAAGCAAAAGAGTGGAATGTTGCTTGCGTGGAAACGTCGGCGAAAACCAAAGCGAACGTTGATAAAGTGTTCTTTGACCTCATGAGAGAAATAAAGTCGCGAAAGGAGGACGGTCTAAAACCGGCTAAAAAGCAGAAGAAAAAACAAGCTGGCGAAGGGAGGAAAAGGAAATGTGTTATTTTGTAGATATTTTCTTTTCCCTGTTATCAATGCACAAGCCAATTCTCGTCACCATTCAGGTACGCCCATGCATACTCTGACAGATGTAATGCTGCGGAAATCGCCTGACAGAGCTCATGGGAATTTCCTTTTCTCAGCTTTTTGGGTATTTAATAAAATGGAAATTCTGTCAAAGATAATTTTCTTCAGTTTTAAGGAATTCGAAAGAGTTACCGTTGTAATTAAAATTTCGGAAAATAGTTAGAAGGTTTTACTTCTGGTATCTGTGTTTACAAAGGAGTGAAAAACTGTCGAGAAAGTGACATGTAAACAATGAACGACTGACTGTTTCAGGTCTTTATCTCTGTAAGTACTTATGAAAAATTGATCGTTTGTCATGTTTTAGTATTATTTTTAACTTTATTGATAAAATGTTCTCTTCATTTTGAAATAATAATAATAATAATAATAATAATGTGTGGTTCAAAATAAACCAGCAGAAATGATAATTCCAGCAATCCTATTTCTTTATTTGAAAAGTTGTTTTGATGATGCAGTGGAAATGGGACTGTGCTATATAGGCTGGAAAATGGAGAGTCCTGATAATCAAATATATGTCAATTAATAAGGCCTAGCCTGTGAACAGGCTCTCGGTTCTTTTTGGGGAAAAAAATAGCGAAGGGAAAGGAAAGGGGGTGGCTTTTCTCTCTCCCCAGTTCACCGCTCGACCAAAGGCCTGTTGACAGGCTAAATAAGGCCTTTCAGCAATGGCTGTTTTTGGCATAAAGCTGAATTCATTACATAATTTACAAATTATGACCACTTGGGTTGAGAGCCACCTTAAATTTTGAAAAATAGTTAGGTCACTTTGAGAGAAAGACCCGGTTATTTAAACTGCTTACTGTCTGCCTTTTCTCGTAAATCTGTCGAGTTCTCATCCCTGCACATTTGCAAACAACAATGTTCATAAAAAGGGATTAGGACAAGACAAGAACAAACAGACTGTGGACTCTTGTGCAGCAAACCCTATGTCAGCCCATAAGCAGAGTAGTTGATTGGTCAATTTAATTTTGACCAATCCTCCTAGTAATAGTGAAATGCCATGCAAACACAGACAAAAGTACATTTTAAAATAGCACAATAAGAAGCCAACAAAGTTATCCAAGTGCAATGATCTTAAAAACAACTGGAGGAACCAGAATAGTAGGCTGATGTAGTGTTAAAGACAATGTGATGACAGTGATGTCGATGCTTGCAGATTCAAAATCGGCTTGACCAATGGCAAATTGAGCCCAAGGAGTTCCATGGTTGTTGTCATTCCTTTCTGCTGGCTTTCGTAATCTCATTTGACATTGCACAGTCCTTGCTAAATCCACCTATTTTTAACTTTGGGACCTGGGGGTACTCATAAAATTTTTATACAGGGAGGCTCCCCCCTGTGGTCCGGGGGGGCGGTCACTTCCTTATAAGAGGGTAATAGGGATGTGCCACTGGATGGGGTCGCATTTTCACGACTGGATTGACTATAATGGGGTCGCATTTTCAATAGCGTTACTAGAATGGGGTCGCACATTTTCGGACGTTTGGGGTGAGAAAGTTCTTCATATTTACGGTTAGCAAACGTACCAGAATATTTGTACTCATTCAATTTATTATTCATTTTAGGATGATCTATTTAAAGGATTGATAAGGTAGATACATAAATAGAAAGTGATTAAGTTGGGATCGTGAAAATTACGTATTTGCCCAAAAGTGACTAAGATGGGGTCTACAATGGGCAACAAAATAGACTACAATGTGGTAAGGGCTCTGAGAGACCAGCGGCACATACCCAGCAAAAAATAACCCAAGTAACCATAACTTAAATAATCTTTCCTTCTTAACTGAGAGCTCAGATCGCTTTTATCTTGGCTTGACTTAAGCGTACCACATTAACTCAAGAGCCCAACATAATCAGCCTTACAAAAACTCAATTAATCAGGCCTGGGAAGAACAAGCCTACCCTGTGACAGGCTGTCTAGTGCAGCATAGGTTGAGGAGTAGCAAAAAATGTGCAAGAACTTTGCTAAGAGAGGAGAGAGTGAAGAAACAAGAACAAATAGAAGAAGATGGAGGGAAAGTCATCTCACCCCTTTCTTCACTCAATGTCCCTGCTGAAGCCTGTTTGCAGGTTACAGAAGCTAAGCCATACTAAACAACTCTTTCATTACAAATAATGTTCTTTATTCCATTACAATGATGTCCAATCTACTTGGATTGCTGTTTTCTACAGTTTGGCCTCTGAAAAAACACTTTCTTTTTTCTGTAAAATGTATTACACAGGGGGTAGAAAAACAGGGATCTGTGCGATGTAACATTGCCAATGACAAGATCTCTAACTTCTTGCCATTGAAAAATAAAATTTAAATTATGTACACTTCTCTCTTGTTGCAAGTAGACGAAGCAGCATGCAAATGCAGTTCAAGACTGACATATGCACCCACTTACATAGAAAAGTTTTGCTTGTTACAAGTGCCTGTTTACAGTGTTTACAAGTGGCAATGTGACCCTGGTATCAGGGACCTTACGATCTGACAGTGGCAACACCAGTGAAAACGTCCCTGAAAAACTGACATTGCATCTTTACAGAATTTCTGCAATTTTCTCAACTTTATAAGTCGTTTAATAGTTTGGAAGTTAAGTTGTAGATGAAGAGTGAGGACTGCATCCAAGCTCAGCCGAGATACAGTCAAAGTTATCCCCTTGCCATTCCTCTTCTTTAGAGAACTTAAAATGTAGTCATTTGACATCATAGCTGTGCGGGAATGGCTACTAAATTGACAGAAAAGCGTGATGCATGTGCCAGGTTGTTATTGTGCTTATTAAAACTATCATGTTCCTTTGATGTTCTCATTGCCACCATCGTCATAGTTTCATAAGGTCCCTATATGGACTGAAAGTAAGCTGCATAGGCATAGGTAAATCCTTGTTACAATCCTTGCCTTATTAGCACTATGCTCAGCATTCTCTGATCAAGCTATAAAAAATAGCAACTCTGAGTATCGAAAGTCATAGAGGAACGGTGAAAGTTAAAGCCTGTTATAATGGATGCTCTTTGAGAGTTTCTGCCTTATAAAGAATATGGGGCTCATAAAATTTAACGTTTCTGCCACACAGAAAAAAATTAATTCTATGAACTTTTACAGCCAATATTTCTTTAAATATTGCCTGCAAATGCTCAAAATTGTCCAGATTAGTAATGGTAACAGGACTGAGTGGAGTCCAATAATTTTCGGTCTGTAATCATACAAGTGATTAACAGAATCATAATGGGAGGAGTCCATTTGTTTAATCACGAGTATGATTACAGACCGAATTGGAAAACACGAAGTTCTGTTACCAATAAATCATAACTTTAACAAAATTTGTGATACATAAGGCTCTTTTTTTAAAATCAAAACACAAGAAATTCCAAGATATTTTTGCTAGCAGTAAAAAAAAGTCATTTCAGCACGTGTGTGATGGCACGTACTGTCCAATTACTTAGGCATGACTCGTACTGTCCTACTGCACTGTCCAATTAAGGCTGAAATCAGGGCAGTTGATAGCCAATCAGATTTGAGAATTTTGTTATAGTTATGATTACTTAAGTAAACCAACTCTTTTAACTTTTTCAATGAATTTGTATGTACCGCAACCACTATGGGTAATATTGTATGCTAATGAATGAAATTGTGTACATTGGAAAGTAAATGTGGAAAAAGCCCTCAATTACCTCTGAAAAACTGCAAGATAAATTGCCTTGTTCATGAAACAAAAGGAGAATTTAACATTACATCCAGGGTCACCAAGGGGCTTATTCTATACAACCCTACACATAAATGTTGAGACGAGATTGCCTGTACTAAGTACAAACAATGAACATTTTAATAACAATGGACATTACTAAAACTTATTCATAATATGCTTTTTGAGACATGTTCGGATTTCAGCTTAGAAAGAATTTTTATCTTTTCACTCTTTGATGTGTTCTGGCAATCGCTGGTGAGCTCATTTGTCACTTACTTTTATATCTGCGGACAAAATCCTATGCTGTTACCATTCAAATGAAACCTCTTCAGCAGTACTTTCACATGGTGCTATTTATTTAGTATGTAGTTCTAACTTTTGATTCTGTGGATGAAATCCTATGGTGTTACCATTCAAATGAAACCTCTTCAGCAGTACTTTCACATGGTGCTATTTATGTAGAATGTAGTTCTAACTTTTGAGTCTGTGGATGAAATCCTATGGTGATACCATTCAAATGAAACCTCTTTCGCACAACTTTTGTGTAACATGATTCATTTCTTAGGAAAGACAACAGAAATGTGACTTTTCTAGGAGAAACGTTTTCTTCAGCCACTAATAGGAAAGGTTAAGGCTTTTCTTAAAAAGTGTGTGGACTTTTTGACCTTGGGACGGTAGGTTCGTGTATAAATATTTAACACTGTTCAGCCACTTAAGATTTGAGGTTATTTACCAGGCATGGTCAATATATGAAAATTGAAGATAAAAAATCAATCCACCAGTTTGTACCAGTCAAAAGTATAATGTATAACAATAATTGTATTAGCAATTGGTGACAAATATTTTTGAGTGGTAGTCAAAGACACAAGTTCTTCATTTGCTATTAATCACTGATGTCTCATGTCATTGTACTTATATGACTTTGGAGATTTGTTGAAGTATTGCTGCTGCTGTAATAGTTACCAATAATATTCAAATGAAACACAACCAAAACAAATTGCTGAAAATCAATCGCGGTTAAAGTCACGATATTTTTGTTCATCAGCTGGTGTGATATCAATCAATTAGCTGAGTCAATTAATACAAATGATACCAAATTTCATTTGCTATCTATTTCATAGATTGACCACGTCACGTATTCTATTAGTCTCCTCATAAAATGTAAGTAGCACAGTCTGGAGAATGTTGGTATTGATCTTCAAAAGGGTTTCAAACTGAACTCTGTTTTGTTCAAACTAAACCTTTCCACCAAAATTATGACTGGATAACCTGAAGGCAAACTCTCAGTTCATGGGGTAGAGTAGCCTGTGTTGCAGACGTAATCTGACCCCAGTTAGTAACGTCTGTAAAGCAGCACTGATATCTTTGTTCTCAGCCCCCGACGGACTCAACAAATTACTGGAAGTGTATTTCAAATTCCCCTTCAACCTGATTGGCAAATTTACAATTGGTTTTCTTGGCACATACATGTACTCAAATTCTGGTACAAAAGTGGGGGCCCAGAATGAGGTCTTCAGTGCTGTTTCACAGACGGACTTGACCAGAAGTTTAGTCCCAACTGTGGTGCAGGCTAGGGGAAGAGTACCTCTCCCCACAACAACTTAAAGAGCATGCTGAGAAGCTTATCAATGCATGGGTCAGTGTACCTATGTTGTTTTGTAAACAGGTCCTCCATTTAAGTACTAACAAGTCCATAAGGAGTTGAAGAACTTCTGCTACCATCTTTGATAAGAATCCACCCCACGTTGAGGGCTGGTTACCCTGTTCTCAGAAGCCACCGGGTAATGGTCATATTGTGAGTTACTGTAGTCAAAAACCTCACGCTTTTGGGAGAAAGAGTCAGAGTATCGCTCCCTGTAAAGGTACGATGAAGAGTCATCTCTGTATCTTGATGAGGACTCATTGAACTCCTTGTCTCTCCTTCCATCTGAATAACTGTAACGTTTATACTGTTCAGGGTATGAGTTGCTCGTTTCATCCACAGGGGGTGATAGTTGTTCATAATGCACGCTTGATTGAGAATATGATCTATGTCCTCCTCCATTGTCAATGTTATCCCTAGAGTATGAAGGAGGATAATCTTCCAATGATGATTTATATCCACTGAGTCTAGAGCTTTCACCATAGTCTTGTTGATAGTCACGTTGGTAATACGAATCTTGTGAGTACGCCGCCTTGGGGTGTTCATCGGCATATGAACAGTGTGGCTGATCTCTATCATAGAAAGACTGTCCTTCTCTAGAAGCATATGTGCTATTTTCCGTCTCCATCTCAACTGTCTCAATACTCTGCCGGCGCAAAAATGCAGATGTTTCAACCGGCTTTAGTGTTCTTTCACCTTGCTCCTCTGTTGTGGCCATGGCTGGAAGGTTGTTTGACGTTTCAGTAGTTTCGCCCGCAACAGAGTCTCTCCTGACTTGTTTTGTGCCATCTTCTGTCACTTTATTCTCACCTCCTTTGCGCCTACGCTTCTTGCACCACATCTCGTGACAGTCCTGCCAAGTTGGAAGGCTAAATAGAGCAGTGAAAAAGATTAACAACATGACTTCACAAAAACATCAGATCACTTAGATGGACTCTTTAGATAAGCACCAAGGACTGCAAAATGATACTAAAAACAGTCCAGTTGGTCCTCAGAAAATGGTTGGCCAACATTTGTCCATGTTAACCACCGTCACACAAAGCAGACACTAATCATTCTTCCTCACATTATTTTGGAGATAAGATTTATCAATGTTATTAGTGGGCATTCCACCGGAAAATTCTTGGGAATAAGTAAAACTTTGAAAAGGTAGTCCAAGCAATATAGTAGAGACAATTCCATCGAATTTGCAGAATTATTTGGTAAATAGAAAATGGCCATTGTATTGACAGGTTTGGTCTCCCACTGTGGCTGTCTCTGTGTGCCTACAACTCCCATAGCTACATGTAACAACTGGGCTTTTCATTACCTTGGAGGGCTGATGTTCTCACACACAATGTCCTTCAAAAATGCATGCTCTAGTGATTCTTCTGCTGTTATGCGCTTTGATGGATCTAATGTCAGCATACGATCAAACAAATCCAAGGCATCTGCTGGCATACTAAGGAAAACAAAAACAAACCATAATTAAATTGGCTCCAGGGAGAGGAAAAAACCAAGTGACTTTTGATTAAGAAGTAGAGTCTCCTTCTGAATTGCCTGGTGTTGTGAAACGAATCAAAAATTCAGTTTCTAGATCCAGAGAGTAAGAGTAAGCAGTTACCCACCCCTTTAAATGGACATGCATGAAACAGGGACCAAATGCTTAGAACTTACTCTAAGTTAAGTGTACATGACTGTATAGTACCAGTGCAAACACTGGGAATCTTAAGAGCAAATATAACTAGGGTATCTAAAAGATAGTAATGCTGCGGCACATTCTGTTGATACTAGCATTAGTTAGGCAGTGGGACTTGAAAGAATCGAAAATGACATTGAATGTCCCATTTACATGTTGGAAAGTACTAGAATAATTACTATCAGTCTATAGAAAGAACTCGGGGGAACGTTGTTTAGAAAATGATCAAGTGGTTATCAACTCTGGTTTTCCCACAGTAAATTGTAGGAAATGATAGAAATTCAGATTGTTTATCCATATATTTAATATATGGTGTACTATCATTTCTCTGGAAACACGATACTTTTCTTGCTGTTTATTGCACTTTATTAAGTAACAGTTATTTAGTTATATATTTATGGAAAACAACAACACAAAAAACGGGAAAAAAAAAAAGAAAGAAGGAAAAAAAAGTTCGGTAGGATTCGAACCCAGCACCATAGGCTCGACGCGACTACACCTAACCACTACACCACAGAGATTGATTAAGTAATCTTGGGAAAAGTCTTTAATTTAATGCTTTTTGCATGAAACTTCCACCGGCCAGATGATCGCCAGCCGCATTAATCGAGCTATTAACAGTAAAAAACAATGTAAACGCATATTCCATGGCAATGAATGAATGAAAAAACACAATTATGCTTTTCAAAACGCCGATACACGTCCTCTTCTGCAACGTAGGACACAAAACATGTTTTGTTATCTCGATTTCCGCTGTTATTTTGAAGCGAATGGTCAAAATCACATCCATTTTCGGCTCATACAGGTTCTTAAGAATAGCATGGCATGACATTTTCTCACTTTCACATCTAGCAAGCTGGAATTTGTATATCCCCCCTGTTGCGGAGTCGAAGAGCAAATACTCATCTTCTCGTCAGGTTTAACACCTGAACGAGTCAAAGGCTCTTGAATTGAAATCCAATCCCCAAGTTAACCATTGTACTCATCTGAAAGACTCCTGCGTGTCTTAAATTTGGTAAGACCTCTAACCGCGCTGTAGAAAATTTGCTACAAAGAAAACTCTGAGTCTGGGCAGCGAACGATGCGAACTTCCCTGTGTTATTATTTGACTTCTTCGTGGCACAATGCACTCTGGTTAAATGCAATGCATTGTGGTAAAAAGTGTGGTTAAATGCAATGCATTGTGGTAAAAAGTGATGAATTCGAGAATTCGTTGCCCCTATATATATTTCCTTTAAATCCTGATCATGTTGCTGCTCGCTCCCTGCGGTCGCTCCGCAGCAATAAAACAAACAAAGAATTGAACGAGATAAACCTCAAGGAAATCAAAGATCACAAGTCTGACCAAAGTGATTTTTATTGTACAAGCCCAACAGCACTAAGCTCTGAAGTAATGGCAAAACTGTTCTATAGCAGTGCCTGGAGGCTCCCGTCATGATACTTTTGTTCCTGGGTGATTAGAAAATCACAAGTTCAGAGCACTTTCTTAGAGCACAGCCTTGAAATAGTGCCCCACGCAGGCAAAAACTAAGACTACTTTTCACCCATGGACATAAGAAAGTCATCACACGCCCTTTTTAGCACCACCCTGAATCACACAATGGGTTTTGATTAATACACCAACTTACAAGTTAAATTCCTCTTTAAGCCTTCTCCTGTACTGCTTCTTGGGCTTCATTGTATGAAAATGTGGTAGATGGATCACATCTGGCCACACAGCAGGTGTGGGAGTTCCACAAACACGACTAGGAAAAAGAGTAATCATCGCTACAGTAATTAGAACTTGTACTTAAACTTAGTCCAAAGAGTGACCAGGATTTATTTTCTCCTGACAAGACCAATACATAAATAAGAGAAAAGGCTATGAGAAGAAATGAAATGATCGCCAAAGAGAAAATACTTAGATCCTTTAAAAAATTCTCTCAACTATTTTGAAGGGAATGTATAGAGATCAGTCTGGAGAATTTGTATCTGGATATTGGGGTTTAAAGGGTCTAGCTGTTTCTACGCTATGTTAGCCCCTTGTTATAACAAATGGAGGTTTATCCCTTGAACTCAAAATGAGGGTGGCAGGGGTCTTTTGCAGAATCCCGAACAGGTGTTAAACACCAAATTACTCTGAAGTTAAGTGGTTAGGGTTAGGGAACTGAGTGAATCACATTTTGGGTCAATTTGTCCAGTATAATGACCCTTAATGAGCAAGGGTGGCACAGTGGTGAGAACACTCGCCTCCCACCAATGTAGCCCGGGTTTGAACCCTGGCATCGACGCCATCAATGGGTTGAGTTTGTTGTTGGTTCTCCCCCTTGCTCTGACAGGTTTTTCTCCGGGTACTCCAGTTTTCCCCTCTTCTTAAAAACCAACACTTGGGCAAACAAATTACAAAAATAGTGGAACTGATTCACTCAGTTTCCTAACCCTAATCACTAAACTTTTAAGAGTCATTCGGCATTCTGCAAAAAAACCCCTGCAGAAATGAGGGCACAACAACACCCTCCAAAAAGCCTTGAAGACTGGGCAGACTATCTACTTTTTTTATGACTATGATTGTTTGTGAGAAGGAGGTAACAAATTTAAACGATGTTTGACATTCTCACCTGATGAGCTCCAGCTGTCCAATTTCCTGCACTGCTGGGAAAATTGGTTTCTTGGTGAACAGTTCTCCAAGTATGCAACTAAACAAAAAAGAAAGTTCCTTGTTAGCCAAAAATTTGCAAAACTACCGCTTACAGTTTTTCTTAATTTGATGAGCATTGAGTCTAAATAAATGTTGACATTGTTTTAAGTAACTTGAAAGAAAAAAAAGGGGCTGAATTTAGCTCATCAAGAACGTAGGGACTCATCTGTGCTTTGACTGCTTCGCATAATAAGCCATCAAAATGACCATATTTTTTGTAAAAAAGCCAAAGGCCTCTCACCCCACACTCCAGATATCTATGCCAGGTCCATAGCGCTCCTCTCCCAGCAAAAGTTCAGGAGGTCTGTACCAAAGTGTGATCACCTTGTTCGTGTATGGTCTCCTATAACATCAACAATAGACAGACATATATAAAAGAATACAGTTGGCACTTTTGTTTCCCTTACAAAGGAAGTTAGACCATCTTAATACTAAAAGATGATTTGATTCCCAACATACCTTTCATCTGCTTCATATAATCTTGCTAATCCAAAATCTGCTAGTTTAATTTCTCCCCTACAAAAGAGGACATTTTCATTATTTTTCATATCACAGAAGCACTCACTGTGCTGTCTTACATGTCACAATCGAACAGGCAGTTGTGCAGTAATGCAAGATTCTGTTTGTTATGGTTGTTGTTAAGAACCAGAAACAATTCTAGAGGGTAAACCTAACAAGCAGTACAATGTAGAGCCACAAGAAAACGCCAGCACTATGTATAAAAAAGATGGAGATACACTATAAATAGTAAACATACTTGTTGTTGAGTAAAATATTGGAGCATTTGATATCTCTGTGAAGGAAATTTTTGCGATGACAGTAGTTGAGCCCATCTAGGAGCTGTTTTGTGAAGGACTTGATGTGGTCTTCAGTAAAATGAACAAGACCAGATTCCAGTACACCCATAAGATCATGGTCCAAGTATTCAAACACAAGATAAAACCCTCCTGTGATAAAAGAAAATAATATTAACAATACTATTATTAGAAAAATGATTTTTCCGTCAGTGAGACAGGCGGCTTGGAAGAAAAAAATCTGAGTCCTTCCAATAGGGGATGAACCTAAATGTATGACCTTATTGTTAATAGTCCAGCCATGCTCTACCACTAAATAAGCTGTGGACCACTGACAGAAAAATCATCATTTTCATGTATTCACCAGGCTCAAAATTCACCATCACATCTCTATCAACATTATTCTTTGTTAGCTAATAACATTGTCGGATAAAAGCAAAACAACTAAGCCAAAAGAGAGAAACAAAAAAACAAAACAAAACGAAGCAAAACAAAAGGCAAAGCAATGACAAAAAAAATACAGAAATAAATTGTTTGCATATATACAGGAACACATACATTGTACAGTGCAATTCTAGGAAAAAATGCTTTGTTTGCTCATCAAGTAAATACAATAATAAACAGGTCTTTTGAGATGACCATAAATCACGACATTTTGACAGCTTACCGTACATGTAAGTCTTCTTCAGGAAATGTTGTCAAATGCTCACTATGCAGAGTATGTGAAACATGTGGGTATTTTTGGTTAATTCCAGTGGATTGAAACTTTTCAAACCTGATTTGTTTTAATTCATTTCACTCTTTTTCAAACTCATTAGAATAATAATGAATGAGGAAAAAAGTAAAACTCATTTTGAAATGCTGGAACTGAAGAAAACTGTAGCACAAGATGTACAACCAAACTGACCTTTATCCTTCCTGAAATCCACAGCATTAGGTTTGTCTGTTACAATCTCTTTCAAATTCACGATGTTTGGGTGATTTAGCTGTCGTAGGATCTTGATTTCCCTCACTGCTGTTATTGGAAATCCTTCCTTTTCATTGTCAGTTCTAACTTTTTTCAATGCAACAAGCTCTCCTAATGAAACAAGAGAGAAATCCAACTTAGCACTGGACCTGAAGTCAATTTTAGAGAAGCAATTTACATTATATTTACATTCACATTAATTTTAAAATCTAATGTGTGACTCACCCTTACTTTTCATTTGTACAGATTCTGACAAAAAATTACATTGATTGTAACTTAATAGACTGAAAAGAACCACAGCGCAATCCCAATTTGTTGAACCCTCAGGGAAAAACACAATTGTTCACTTATTGGAGGTTCAAAATTGGGGGCCAAATAAAAATAATAGTGTTTAAGGAATTGGCCCCAGGATCAAATTATCAGGAGGTTAAAGAAACTAAGGGTTCAAAACATCAGAATTCCACTGTACAACTTGCTATGTACCTTGCACAGCAAAATTAATTAACACTTTCATTAGCATAGCCAGACTTGAAAAATTTCATAGAATGATTCAAAAGGAAAATACCGCCTTGTACAGTGTATGTTCGTTATTTACAAAAAGTAGCCTTGCTACCTCTTCGAAGCAAGGTTCAAGAACTTTGATAACAGTTTATTACACTGCACATATCTGAAAGGTTTAAATTAACAATTTCTTTACAGCAGGAATAGTCAGAACTTTATATCTGATAAGGTTAAACTTAAGCAAAGAAAAAGGTTGCACTTTTCCTAAAAAACAATTAGGAAGCCAACAACAACATGTACCAAACCATTTCACATAAAAAGCAATAGCCTGTGTACAGATGCCCCCTCACAAACAAACACAACTATACAAACAACTACAATGTGTAATGTGATCAATTATTTATATACTTTACCTGTGATTTTATCCTTTGCCTTGTATACTTGTCCATATGTCCCCTCTCCCACTTGATCAATGATCTGAAACATGTCCACACACCTCTCTCCCCACTCACTTTCCGCTGGTGTCTTTGGTGTTGTATCTGGTGTAGATAGTGGCGTCCCGCTCTGACTACTCGGCCCAGTTGCTTCTGCGTCTTTGGCAGCTGACTTTGGAGATGCAGGAGGTTTACCCCCGGGGGAATGTGGTGAATAAGATGCTGGTGACTCGCCTGGTGTGCCAGGGAGTTCTGGCGGCAGTGGTAAGGGTGGTAACGTCGGAGCAGGAGGAGGTGGCGGTTTTTCTTCATCAGGAGGAAGCGGAGGAGGCTCATCACTGGGAAGAGGCGGAGGGGCTGGTTCATTTAAAGGAGGAAGTGGAAGAGCAGGTGCTGTCTCTGTTTGACTTATCTTATTCACATCACCAGTTCCTGATTTAACTCCAGATGAATTCAAGTTAGAGTCCTTTGTTGGTCCATTTGCTGGAGAATCTTTCACACCAGTCTCTAAATTTGGCTTTGTTGTTTTAGTGAGAGGCTGCTTCTGAGTATCCCTTGTTAAATTCCTTTTAACTTCATCCACACTTTCAAGTTTGCTCTTAGCCTTGAGTACATTGTCCTTGGAACTATAAGATTTTTCTATAGAGTCTCTGTTTGCAGACTTGGTATCTGTTGACCGTGCAGGCTCATTCCTGGAAGAATTTGACCTCTTATTTCCTGATTTATATGCAGAATGATGTACATCAGGGCTGCGCTGGGTGCCTCTGTGTGGTGATCTCTTTGGAGGAGAACGACTTCGAATTTTTGTTCGGACTGGTGATTTCCTATATTTTGATGTATGCGGCGACAAAGATCTACTGCGGTGTCTATTCCTTTGCACTGGCCTATTTCGCATTCCAGTGTTCCTAAATGGTGGTGGTGAAGGAGAGTGGCGCCCATATGGTGAAGGTGACCGTCTTCTGCCATAAGAGGCAAAAGACCTACTCCGACCAAACGGCGACAAACGTCCCATAGGTGATCGATATGGAGACCTTTCCGGTGATCTATAAGTTCTCATGGGTGATCTCCCCCTCGGAGGGGAGGGCGATCTTGATCTGTGGCTATAAGGAGATCTGGACCACACTTTCATAGGCGATCTAGCCTTGAAAGGAGACCTCTCTCTCTTGTACATTGCAATTGGAGATCTGGTGGGACTAATACTTGGTGACTTTGGCGGCCTGTACGCTATTGGAACATAAGGCGACTCTGATCCACGTTTCTTTACCATAGATGGTGAGATCTGCCGGTAGATATCCTTATTTGATGGCGGCAGCTTCGGCGAAGGAGTCATGTCTTTCCATTTCGAGCTTGAAACAGGAGACAACGGTGGTCCCTCAACCTTTGCGAGCGAAACATTTACGGGCGACCTGCCACGTTTCCTGCGCTTTTTGCTTGATCCTTGCACCAAGCTATCCTTTTTTGACTTCTTCCTCTTTACATTAGCCTTTGATTTTTTCGACGCCATGGGCGAAGGGCTCCGTGAGATGGAGCTGTACTTTTGAACGGGCAACTCTGCGGTTTCTTCCGAAGCTGAGGAAATATCTTCATATTGTCCCTTTAGCTTTTCAGCCGAAGCCTCAGTTTTGGGACGTTTCTTATGTTTCTTTTGTTTATGGGATGACTTTTTGCTTTTGCTATGGTTTCGAGCAGAAGGGCTCAATTCCTTTTCATTTCGGGAACTGGGCATCTTGATCCCGATAAGAAAGTTTTGGCGGAAATGTCACTACATTGTTCGCTTCATTGAGAAATAAACCCGTAAAACACAAGAGTAAATATCTGGAATAAAGAGATTTTATGGGAAACGCATTTTCAGAATGAAGGAAACAAGATGAAAGTGGATTTTCACAATGAACTTTTCAGACTGACATGGGCGCCATTTTGGATTGCAGACGCACTGGTGCGCTAATTGGTTTGGGCATGCGTGGTGCATAAATTACGCATAATTATGCTTTTAAGATGGCGGACGAACAAGAAGAATTTCAAGAAATGAACGACGTAAATATGGACTATCAAAGAGTGAAACAAACGCATGAACTGGTAAAATATATTTAGATCTGCTTGCATTTTAATTTTTGGCAAATTGGAGTGTTCAGTTTGCTGAACTGGGCAGTTTTGGGATATTTTTCGTTTCATTTTTTATGTGACGGCCTGTACTGTACGTTTGTTTGCTCGAGCTCACGTTTATGTTTTTGGGCATTTATTTTGTACTCCTTCCCGAATTTGATTTTGCCACTCTTGAAAGTAATACTTGTAAGATCTTTGTACAGCTCAGCCCCATGCAACTCACGCTATTTCACACAAATGAGTTACTTAATGAACTGATAAGTTATGAGATATATGAGTTATGAAATATACCGTAAAATTCCGAAAATAAACCCCGGGGCTTATATTTTTCAACGGCCCTTTTTGAGGGGCTTATTTTTTGAGGGGCTTATTTTTTGAGGGGCTTATTTTCGGACGGGCTTATCTACGGAGCGAAATTTGCATTTCAAAATCGATTGGGCTAGCCTTATAGTTGGAAGTAAATTTACCGTTTCTGTTTTGTTTTACTTTGTATTTGAGGGCAATTTTCCAAGCGCAAGCCCCCGGGGGGCTTATATTTGGAGGGGCGATTTAACAGAGGGTTTCTTGCGGTACCGGTTTGGGGGGATTATATTTGGAGGGGCTTATTTTCTGAATTTTACAGTAGTTCATTTAATACTGCAGAGTTTTGTGGTTAGAGCCAAAGCCAAACAAATTTTTCCTGTTTCGTTTTAGGCAGGATACCGCGAGGGCATTGAATCAGGAAAAGAAGCACATTTACAACAAGGTTTTAACGAAGGATTTTCTTATGCTACTTACGTTTCAAGGAAATGGGCAACTTTGAGAGGGGCTTTGAGGTATAGATAAACATACTTGTACTGTAAAACCAGTTGTTAAGGTTTATTATTTGCACTTGTAAACTGGGTGCTGCCAAGTGCTGGTAAATGCCATGTTACTAACTTAACAACCAAGAGCAGTGAGTTGCAATAGCAGTCAGTGGCAAAAGTTATCCTTACTGATGTTCACATGCTTGGGTCATTCCAGTCATTTGTTCAGGGGTTTCAATAACGACTGAAGTAGCCAGCAAGTTTGAATTATAGAGTAACCGATGGTATCAATAAATAGTCATTTGTTCTCTTCTTCTAGGGGGGTCTGGGGGCATGGACCCTCAGAAAATTGTAAAATTTGAAAACCCTAAAATGCAATTTTCAGCATTCTGGGGACTAAATTGAGTTCTAGGAATGCATGGGTGGGGGTGTGCTAGTTGGATATGTGTAGCCCTGAGCCTGAACCATGTCCAGCAGCATGTTGTAACTTTCTAGACTGAGGCAGATCCTGGACATAAAGCTTTAGCTAATAACCAAAACCTCTTATTCTTATGATGTGCTGTAATTTTTTAATTTCTATACCCTAGCCAGAGTATTAAAACTGCCTGAAAACTGTACTCTCCCTGACTTGTCCCCAGTCATCTCTCGGTGTCCTATTAATATTAGGGACTTTAAGATTCAATGACGTGACGGCAACGAGAACAAAATAGGTTTAAGGAGCAAAACAACAACTTTTCTCATGCATGGCCCTTTTTCCTACATTAATTTTCTTTGCCATTTTCACACAAGTATTTCACTTTCTGTACTTAAATATGGTCCCTTTGCATAGCTTCAAACGAGAACAAAATAGGTTTAAGGAGCAAAACAACAACTTTTCTCATGCATGGCCCTTTTTCCTACATTATTTTCTTTGCCATTTTCACACAAGTATTTCACTTTCTGTACTTAAATATGCTCCCTTTGCATAGCTTCAGATTCAAATTCAGAAGTGTTCACGTACATTTGACAAAGTAAGTAAGTAGGAATAATCCCAATAAAGACTGAAAGAACGCAAATTCATTTTTTCTGCGATGTGCTTGTTGCTCTTGCATCATTTGATCTTAAAGTCCTTATTAATGAGAGAAGTGTGGTCAAGGGGAGCATCGGGGATGATGAAAAGGAGGAAAGAGGGGAGACCCCTTTTACTTTCCCATTGTCTCCTTTGCACCAGATGCGGTAATAGTCTCTTCCAATGTTACTTGATCGTTTGCAAATAATAAGGGACAGCTGGGGACATGTCAGGTACAGTTGTACCCTCCACAGCACATACACTACCTATAGCCCATATATTAAAGTACCCCCCCCCCCCCCCACCTCTCTCCCTTTACTCAGTTGGGTCTGGACAACTGAGCCACCCAACTCTATGTAGCAATGCACTTGTTAAGAACTGATATCGAACAAAAGGAATCAAGAGGGTTAATTTGGCTCATATGCAAGGGCGTTTATCACCAGAACACTATTTGCATTATTTGCACTGACTGTTAAATGAGCTCCACATTAGTAGACACTAGACTGTGAGCAGTCTCCCTTTTTCTTCAGATTTAGTGAGAGCAATGCACACGCGCAGGAGCGGCAAAGCCGCAAGACGCGCGAAACGAGGGCAGCAGCCTGAGAAGAAAAAAGAGTTCGTGCCTCACCCGTCTCGCGCCATCAGTCACACGCGTGGCCATTGCGTGTCTCACGTTTTGCTCGACAGACTACAGAAAAAAGAGAGACTGCTCGTAGTCTAGTAGACACTCTCAGGAAACAGAACAAAAAGTCCATGAGTTTTTCATTGACTACATTCTTTCCTGTTACAGTGCTCTGATGTCGCTAGTGATATCGAAGTATGTACAAGATTCCAATCCAGGCATCGTGTCTGAAATCACAGAACTACTTGCCGAGGCTACAAAAATTGAGAGGAATGCTCTTGAGGTGCAAAATATGCAACAGGCATTCGAAAACAGAATCAATCAGACAGTGGGGTATTTCAAAGGCTCCGCGGCACCACCAAGCGTGGGAAACAAGACTGAAGAACAATACATTGACGGCAATGAGTTAAGTTCAGCATTTGAAATGCTTCATACAGCAGATACAGCTAATGGAGTTGAAAATGTAGGAGTTGAGACTGACAGAGAGCAACAGAGAATAAATACTGGAATCACTTTCCAAGGCTTAGCCATGGATGTTGTTTCTGATGAGTCTTGTGGACCTTTGGAAACAACTGAAACTATGCCTAGGGATCTAGAAGTGTTGTGGTCAAGGACATTTTCTTTAGCTGATAAAATTGGTATAAATAGACAGAAAATTATTTTTCTGAAATGTCTTTGATTAAATTATTATGACTCATGAAAAACTAAGTATTGTTGGTTTGTTGTTATGTACAGGGCCATTTTTCATTTTCTCCCTTGCATAAATTGATCAGACATCAGTTGATGGCCATCAACTGACGTGATACAACTGACTTTGACTGTGACTATGACTACCACACAGGTTGTCGAAACATCAGTCACTGTCAACAATAACAGTCCTATTCAGGACTACATTCAACCGGACATCCATACTCAACCCACTTATGAAATAACTCCTGGGTTCAAACCTTTCATAGTTTTCATAACGTTTTAATAAAAACTTACAGTTTTATTTTTATTATAGTACACCATTATACTTAAATTAACGTGAAAAACAATGTTTTTATACTTTTCTTCTCGGAACTAAGTCTCTTAAAGGAAGCAAACCTTGCAAAGTGGTTAGGACTCCCCTTTAAATACATGCTCACCCCTAAAGGTAACATCAGGGTGTAAACCAGAAAATTAATAATTAAATGGGTGTCCAGTTTCTGGCAGTAAATCTACTTGTCCTTAATGACTATCATGCCTCGTAGACAGTCTAAATTCCTAATGTAGACAGAGTGCAAATTAAAAAATCTAGCCAATCAGCCAATTAGTTGTTATGAGAACAAGCTTTTCAGACCTCTTTGTCAAAGACAGACTATATCTTAATTTTTTTATTTAGGTCTCCAGGGACAATTTAAACTGCAACACATGCTGTGTACAACCAGACATGGCTTTTTTCAAGCCTTGTTTAGGAGCAATGATATTATTATATCTTCAATGTGTATGACCCCTCCTGATGGTTTGAGTACAGAGCAGTTGTATCTGTTAGAGCAAGCCGATATTATTGATGTCCTTTTTAATTGCTCAGCTGTGTACAGTCAAGTGACAGGCAGTTAAATCTCAAATGCAGGAAATTTAGATGATTTAGGCTCCAGTAAGTCAGCTAAGAAGTAAACTGTGCCAGCCATACCTAGGGAAAAAAAGCAAAAAGCACTTAATAGCATGCACCACAGATCAGACGAAAGCAAACTCTTGAAAAGTCGGTCTGCTAAACAGTGCCAATATCCTTTTTCTGGACTCCTACATTTGTACTTGGATTTGAGTATATGCCATGATTTGCGTGTGCGATTTGTCAATCAGGTTGAAAGGAAATTCAAAATGCTTTTCTGGTAATTCATTAAGTCTGTTGGTCCCCCAGAAAAACGATCTTAGTACTGCTTCGCAGACATTACTAACCGGGGTTAAACTACATCTGCCATGCAGGCTACATGCCTGTCAATGTAAGACAGAGTAAATTATCATCCATGCAACATGGTTCCTATCACAGAGAGCCACTGCCACGTTCTCTGCTGTGAGCTTTGAATTGAAAGTGCACAGCTTTTGGAGATCACACCAACTTCAAGTTAAAAACCATCATATCATTAACATTGAAAGATTAACTGTCACTTTATCTTTATGGAGGAGGAAAAACATACCTTCAAATAAAGAGTAAGGATGGTCTGGGGTACGACAGCCATGCTGATCATAGTCAAAACACCATTCTGCAAACTAAAATTTGACACGTTCAGTTACAATCTCATATAACATTACAGATAGGAAACTTCAAATTCATCATTAATATCAACTATTGGCTTTTAATAACCATGTCTTGAAAAAAAGGTGATGAGTGCAACATACTGTTTAATGTACTCTGAAAGGTAACTTTGAGGCGGAGAGAGGAGTTTGGAGAGAACCACGTAATGCTTCAAAGAATGACCTGAATATTGAATTTTGGGCATCTCAAGTCTCACTTTCTTAGGCTCACTAGAGTTTAGAGTGTCTCAAAGGTGCTCTTTATACCCATTTTTAATTTTTGAGAATTACCCCGAGACATAACTTTGTGAAAAAAACTAACAGGTGGTCTGTTTTCAAATATTTAAGTTTGTCAGAGTTTTTTTTTCTAGTGGTGATATGAGATGTATGAAAGGTCCAAAGAACCAACCTTGATTGCTCGATGAAGATACTTTTGGTCTCCAGTCTGCTTGAACAAGCTCAAAAAAGTGTAAGCATTTCCTGCCACACCATGACAGATTCCATAACCTTTCTTTAGAAGACCATGGCTCCAAACAACTTCTCCACACTTAAGAGCTGCATCCAGATACTTTTCCTTTCCAAAAACCTTGCAAGAAAAAAGGGGAAATTTGCCACAGTGTAGGAAATGACCACTCCGAGATGCCTGATGGAGGTAAGGTATATAATATGCCCAAGGAGCGGCACTCCCTAAAGCTTTATAGAGGTACGCTCCACCCCAACCAAAATGGCAGATTACTTTTGTCATGGTATTCTTCACCCTATTAGTGGTCTCTGTTGTACTGTCCTGTTGCTCTTTTTGTAGTGATGAGAAGATTTTTTTGACTATCCAGGTCAATAAGACGGCAAGCAGCCAAGTAAGTATGCCATAAGAAGGGCTTTCCCACAGACCTTAGTGAACCTATGTTTTGTTAGAATGAAGTTGGAATTGGACTCAGGTTTCCCCCAAAATTATGGCAATTTTAAGATTTTCTGATTCGCTGTGAAATTTGAAGCCTAAATCGTGAGACCATGAGTTGATTGCTCAACCTGTGAGAGTTGGAAGGTTTGGGCTAAGACCAGTGCCCGATCCACACCTTGAGATAAGATGGGGGGGGGGGGAGTTGGGGGGGGTTGGAGCTGGTAATCCAGACCCTGAGATAGGAGAGGGGCCCAGTCTCCAAAAAAATTTTTTAACCCTTCTGGCTTCAGTTTGATCTAAAAATAAGGGAAGTGGGGGAGAGCAGGCTCCCGGACCCCTCTCCTACATCTGCCACTGAAGATATCCACTGAAAGGAGAGGTGTCTCACCATCTCCCTATACTATCTAGGTGATAGCAGTGATCACTATACCTGATATGCCTTGATCATCAGATGCACTGCTCCAGGAGCCCCATGACACCAGTGGATTAGCTTGTCAGTACCACTCTCAAGTGAAGAAGGAAAATTTCCTGATGGAAACTGCTTTGACAAAAGAAACTCAACACAGCTCTCTTCACTTCCCAGGTGAGACTGAACAGATTGTGCAGACAGTGCCTAGTTATACGTAAAGAAAAGAACAGCAGAATTCAAGGTAGAGGATCTGGTAGAGGATTCAAGGGATTCCAAGGTTTCCAAGGGCCTCTTTAAACAACAATGTTTATCTATACTGGCAGTAGGCGGCTAAAAAGATATACAAGAAATGGAATAAATTAATAAATAATACATACAGTATTTGGACCCTAAAATAATTATAAAGCTACGTTAGTTGGTTGACCATCATTAGTCATAATAACTGAAAATGTAAAAAGTCAATTAGTTCATTGAGAATATTGATAGCACTTGCATGGTGGCCCACGAAAGGGCCATAGAGTTTTTTTTAATTTAATTTTTCATTCACATTTTTTTTTTACTTTAAAATTTTATTTAAATTAATTTTATATTTCTTTCGCAGTTATTTTTATTTTACTTTGTTTTTACTTTTCCTTCAATTTGTTGTTTGATACATTTCACTTGTGTTGTTATTTTAATTTTGTTTTACCGTTTTTTTTTTTTTAATTTTACTCTCAATTTGACTATCATATTGTATAACTTTTGACTTGAAAAAAAGGGACGTGGACCAAGAGTGCCATAGGCTTGCCTACGGAGGTCACTGAAAAAACACAAATGTCCAGTGCTGGCCACAAGATCCCTACTTTCCTTTTTCATCCTTAGTTCCACACTTCTCAGAGGTGTGGAAGTGTGGAAAAGTCCGACAAAGTAAGGATATTGTCGCACTTTCCACCAGTCATGAACCCTTTGTCATTCTTTACTTAGTTCCACACTTCCCAGAGGTCTGGAAGTGTGGAAAAGTCTGACAAAGTATGGATATTGTCGCACTTTCCCCCAGTCATGAACCCTTTGTCATTCTTTACTTAGTTCTACACTTCCCAGAGATGTGGAAGTGTGGAAAAGTCTGACAAAGTAAGGATATTGTCGCACTTTCCCCCAGTCATGATACCTTTGTCATTCTTTACTTAGTTCCACACTTCCCAGAGATGTGGAAGTGTGGAAAAGTCTGACAAAGTAAGGATATTGTCGCACTTTCCCTCAGTCATGAACCCTTTGTCGTTCTTTACTTAGTTCTACACTTCCCAGAGATGTGGAAGTGTGGAAAAGTCCGACAAAGTAAGGATATTGTCGCACTTTCCCTCAGTCATGAACCCTTTGTCATTCTTTACTTAGTTCCACACTTCCCAGAGGTCTGGAAGTGTGGAAAAGTCTGACAAAGTATGGATATTGTCGCACTTTCCCCCAGTCATGAACCCTTTGTCATTCTTTACTTAGTTCCACACTTCCCAGAGGTCTGGAAGTGTGGAAAAGTCCGACAAAGTAAGGATATTGTCGCACTTTCCCCCAGTCATGAACCCTTTGTCATTCTTTACTTAGTTCTACACTTCTCAGATGTGTGGAAGTGTGGAAGAGTCTGACAAAGTCAGGATAATGTCACACTTTTCCCCTGGTCATACGAAACCACTGTCATTCTTTACTTAGTTCTACACTTCTTAAAGGTGTGGAAGTATAAAATAGTCTGACAGAGTCAGGATATTGTCGCACTTTCCCCCAGTCACGAATCCCTTGACATTCTTTCCTTAGTTACACTCCTATGTATGAAATGAGAATAAAGCGCAGTGGGAGTATTTGTTGGTTTTATTCCTGCAATTAACTCGTTTTACATATTTTTAAATGCTATTTTAAGCTTAGACAACAATTCTATGACTAGAAGATATTAGCCTTGTTTCACTGCCATCTGTTTGAATACCCGACCATAAAACAAGCCTACGTTTTTTCTGTCACGTTCAGTCCCCGTCAGTCCTTTATCGTCGTTTATTTATTTATTTATTTTTCAACGGAAACCTCAACAACGTCATCTCATCTATGGATTTTTATGTTTGAAATTTTTAATCTTAATGTGCCATATATGAGACGCCTTATTCTGGGTTTTTCTCCTTCCTATAGATCTATTCGGCTGATTCAATGTCGTACCCAATTCAAACCCTTTGGGTATAAAACGTTTTGTTTTAGGAATTTCCGTATCATTTAAATGTGAATGCCACATTATAACGCACATACAATACACAAAGAATCTGAACCCCGGGAGCTTTCAATTGGGTACAACAGTCAGGTCTCTTAAGATCGTGACAACGCTAAAAATAGGCAGTAAAGAATGCAGAGTATGTGCGTTCTATCTTCCTCGCTTTAAGATCAACTTGATAAAGTTTATAAATGCTCAAATCAATTGTTATTGTTCTATTCCTTCATCAGGTTCATGACCTAAATTGGTCTAAAAATATACAGCATTCTGTATAAAGTAATAATTGTGACTTATCGGCCTAGAGTAGCTACCTGCAGATCTCTCTGTGGAAAAGGGGGATCACTGTTTAGGTGTGTGTTATAGGGTCGGCAATATTTATGTTATCTCTACGGCACGTGACAATACTAAACTATTTGCATGGTCCACCCTCCTCTTCGTCTTTAGAGAGTCACCCTAAAGTGAATTCTTTTTCGAGGTTTCTTGGCCTCGAGCCGCTCGCCTCCGAGCGTGGTGTTGCTTCTTTTTCATAATTTATATCCAGCATTTACATAACCTTAGAGAAGAGGAAAAACTGCGAAACAGTGGATATATGGCGTGATCTAACAATTATCAAATTTGAACCCGTACTGATAAAGAAGAAAGCTTGGCTGGAGATCGGATTTCTTAACTTTAAGTTTCTTTCAACAGCTGGCATTGAAACAATGGTTATATCTGCTATTCAAAATAAAAATAGTTCTTAAGGAAAAATGTAAAAAAACCATACAGAAATAAAACCAAGTGCTCATAAAGCGCACTGAGCTTCTCGTGACTCAGGGAAAGTGTAACATTACACTCAACTTGTCAGACTATTCTACCCTTCCACACCTCCGAGAAGTGTGGAACTAAGTAAAGAATGACAAGGGGTTCTTAACAGGGGGAAAAGGGTGACAATATCCTTACTTTGTCAGACTATTCCACAGTTCCACACCTCTGAGAAGTGTGGAACAAGGTAAAGAATGACAAGAGGTTCATGACTGGGGGAAAAGTGCGGCAGTATCCTTAGTTTGTCACACTATTCCACACTTCCACACCTCTGAGAAGTGTAGAACTAAGTAAAGAATGACAAGGGGTTCATGACTGGGGGAAAAGTGTGGCAATATCCCTAGTTTGTCACACTATTCCACACTTCCAGACCTCTGAGAAGTGTGGAACTAAGTAAAGAATGACAAAGGGTTCATGACTGCGGGAAAGTGCGACAATATCCATACTTTGTCAGACTTTTCCACACTTCCACACCTCTGGGAAGTGTAGAACTAAGTAAAGAATGACAAAGGGTTGATGACTGAGGGAAAGTGCGACAATATCCTTACTTTGTCAGACTTTTCCACACTTCCACACCTCTGGGAAGTGTGGAACTAAGTAAAGAATGACAAAGGGTTCATGACTGGGGGAAAGTGCGACAATATCCTTACTTTGTCAGACTTTTCTACACTTCCAGACCTCTGGGAAGTGTAGAACTAAGTAAAGAATGACAAAGGGTTCATGAATGGGGGAAAGTGTGACAATATCCTTACTTTGTCAGACTTTTCCACACTTCCAGACCTCTGGGAAGTGTAGAACTAAGTAAAGAATGACAAAGGGTTCATGACTGGGGGAAAGTGTGACAATATCCTTACTTTGTCAGACTTTTCCACACTTCCAGACCTCTGGGAAGTGTAGAACTAAGTAAAGAATGACAAAGGGTTCATGACTGGGGGAAAGTGTGACAATATCCTTACTTTGTCAGACTTTTCCACACTTCCAGACCTCTGGGAAGTGTAGAACTAAGTAAAGAATGACAAAGGGTTCATGACTAGGGGAAAGTGCGACAATATCCTTACTTTGTCAGACTTTTCCACACTTCCAGACCTCTGGGAAGTGTAGAACTAAGTAAAGAATGACAAAGGGTTCATGACTGGGGGAAAGTGCAACAATATCCATACTTTGTCAGACTTTTCCACACTTCCAGACCTCTGGGAAGTGTAGAACTAAGTAAAAGAATGACAAAAGGTTCATAACAGGGGGAAAGTGCGACAATATCCTTACTTTGTCGGACTTTTCCACACTTCCACACCTCTGGGAAGTGTGGAACTAAGTAAAGAATGACAAAGTGTTCATGACTGAGGGAAAGTGCGACAATATCCTTACTTTGTCGGACTACTCCACACTTCCACACCTCTGGGAAGTGTAGAACTAAGTAAGAAGTGAAGAAACTCTGGATTTCATGGCCAGGGCTGGACATGGCTCTGAAAAAAAAATAGGCATGTGGCCCAGGGGTTGAGCTATGGAGGCCATAGCCACATCAGATACTCCACAATGCAATTTTGTTAAATTGCTCAGTTTTTCTAATAAACGACCTTTAAGTTCAAAAATACAGAAAAACTATATACACTACATATGAAACACTACCAAAAACCAAAGGGAAACATAGAAGCTTAAATAAATTTATGTTATTTAGTTTGCTTCAAAAGTAAATACCTATCTTTTTTACCTGAAGTAACATGAACATGATACCAACAATGCCATGTGCTGCCCCAACGTAATGCTTTTCATGCCACATAAACATCAAAGGAGAGTTGCTTCTCTCTCTTCTAGATAGCCTTTCGCCAGAATCTAGGATTACTTGGCAAACCTAAAAGAACAATTAACAGTGGGAGTTTGGACCAAACTGAGACCCAAAGGGCTGAAAAAAATTTTTGGGGAGACTGCCCCCCCCCCCCCCCCCCCCCTTCTCTCAAGGTCTAGATCAGGCACTGCTGTAGTAGGTAAAATGGCTATTTTGTTACTAAGGATTCAGGGTAAAAGCGAGGGCTATGGTGAACACCTCCCGACTTAGCTAGATTTTTCTGACAAATGAAAACTCAAAATAATTATTGTAGATATCCATGATTGCTCTGGATGGTCAGGGAGAAATCAGGAGAATCTGGAAGGTGTCTTTTTTCCCAACTTCTGCAATGGTCTGCCGTGATTCCCAACATATGTAAACTCAAATTTGTGCTGTCAGGGATGTTGGGGATCAATGACTGATTATTTTTGCTGGGTCCTAATCCTCCCACTGCCTGGCATGGCTCCAGTCCTCTCAAAAATCAGCAATATGGCATCTGGGACAGAATTTTGGATTCTTCTCACATGTCGGCAAAATCTAGGATGATTAGCAAACAGTACAATCAATTTTCCCAACATAAAAAAACATGGCTTGATGGAGGTTGCAAAACACTACAGAGATTTTATCTAGAAAAACATATGAGGACTAGAGGTGATTACCAGTGCCGGATCCAGACCTTAAGATAAGGCGGGGGGCGGTCTCCAAAAACTTTTTTTCAGCCCTTTGGGCCTCAGTTTGGTCTAAAAATGAGAGGGGGGGCGGGCCCCCTGGGCCCCTCCCCTGGATCTGGTTGCACCACTCACAAAATTTGAAGGTCCACGTACCATACCTGGTTGATAATGTCATGGGAAATCTTCTCTTCCCCCAAATTTTTTTGTGCAAACAACAAGGAAAATAAGTAGCCAGCTCGACCATATAGGACTTCATCTGGGAGAGATGGATCACCTCCACATACATTGTCTGACAGGCTTAACAGCTTGGACAGACATTTTGTACTTTTATCTTCTTGACCCAGCTTTGAATAAAGAACAGCCAATGAAGAAAGGATGCCTGAAGATAAGGGGAAAAATTATTATTATTATTATAATTTATTATTATTAGCTTGACAAGTATTAAACAGGAAATGGGAAATGTCACTCACTTAAACCCAAACCCATCATGGATTGGTTATTATGCAATAATTTGAAACTATATCTGCGGTTATTCCTTGGTAATCCAAGCTCAATGCCTCGATCAAGATTGTAACAAGGCCAACTCGCAACAACTGTCCTTGTAGTTTTTCTCCTTTGCCAATAATGTATTGATTTATGTTTATGTTTCAGATTAGACTTTGACTACACCAGAAAAACAAGCAGAATAAACCACTTTCATAGCTGAAAATATGAACTCGTGTAGCACATTCTCATAAGTAGACACTCCATTTCTGTTGTTTTACACCAGTTTCACATGTTTCCAGTACCTTCGTCATCAAAGTGTGAAACATAAAGTTCTGGGCCGATGAAGCAAACTCCCTCCTCTCCCCAATAAAAGGCCAAAAGTTTAACTAAAGTAGTTTACAGGTCAACAAAGTAGAATCTCTCAGTCAAATGGATCCTTATACCAGGATCTACTTTAACTACCCTGCTAGCAGGGGCTTCTTTCTGCCATGGTGTTAACCTTTAATAAGCGTGATCAACATCAAATTTCTCCTTGTGATATCAATGCTTCGTAAAACAGAGTGGTCATGAGAATTACGGACATGATTACACAAGATGAATGTACTTGATATATTATCAACTTCTCCCCTCAACTTCTGTAGGAAATGAATAGGGGCAAGAAAATGAGAATTCAAATTTTGATCTTAGAGTCTAAAGGGTTAAGTATTTACAAAGTTGTTTGTATTGCTGACATTTGAGTGAATGTCAGCAATGTGAGCCAGTTTGTAGATGTTAAAATCCATGCATGAAATAAACCTCTGCTAGGCACATAATAGGATCTAAGGAAACATTAATACATTTTATCACCTGGATCTCCACAAACAAATGTCATCCTCCTCCCTCTCAGACCATGCTGATCATGTTCCAGAATTCTAAGAGCATTTGTCAAGTACTTGTGCCTTTGGTCTTCATTATCTTTAAACAGTGTTTCAGATAAATGCATGTACAAGAATGCCATACCTAGTAAAGAAAATTAATTTTATTGAGTACAAAAACATTGAAAAAGAACATGTAGGAAAAAAAGTAACAGGTCTCACACACACAGAGGGTTGGCAAGACTAGGCCGGCCAGGGGAAAAGTTTTAAGAGGAACCTGGCAGAGGGGGCCACGCCCCTTACCCCCTTTCTCTGAAATCGTCTTTTATTTTTTTAAACAATACTCAGTAAAATCTATCTCGTGGAACCTTAATTTCTGGACCCAGGTGCTCACAGAGCTCCTTAATCAATGAATAAAATTAACAGTATCTATATAGCTGGCAAGTATCTCAATCCCCTCTTTCTGAATTCTCTGATCCGCCAGGGTGGTAGTAAGCAGTTGGGAGTGTCTAAGTATCAATCTACCTCCACTGCCGGTGTAGACTGAATAATCACGATCATCCCTGGTGTACTGAAATCCTTCTTCGCATTGCTTTAATAACTTATAGGTTTCATCTTTTAGTCTGGAAAGAAATGGTTCCGCAATCTGCAGAGATACGTGTAGACAGTCATACAAATTGGAGTAAGCTTATTTCAAACATTACTTGGTTTTGTATCACGGTTGAAAACACGAGTTGCATGACACATAGCGAAAAAAAGAAAATGTGTTTTTCTCTTCACCTTGCCATCAGGGCTTTGCAAACTATTTCTCCCGTCATAATCTTGAAAAGTGTTCTTAAAATTTCTTTCAAACCCTGACATCTTGTTTTGATGAAAAGTACCAGGCGTGTAGCTTAGCTGGCTAAAGACTGGTGACTAGAAGAAATACCGCTGAGGAACTGGTAGAAACACGCGGGCTAACTCATTCGAAGAAATATAAACACATCGTGTGATCTTACGGGCGCGTACTTCATGGCTGAATGCCATATACACGACAAGCCCACAATGCCTTGCTAGTACCTGTAGTAGCTGAACGCTGCGTTACATGTATAGGTACATGTGGTGCCTGCAGTGCCTGAAGTAGCTGTAGTAACTGTAGTAGCTGTAGTAGCTGCAGTAACTGTAGTAACTGTAGTAGCTGTAGTAACTGTAGTATCTGTAGTAGCTGTAGTAGCTGTAGTAAGTGTAGTAACTGTAGTAGCTGTAGTAGGTGTAGTAGCTGTAGAAAGTGCAGTAGATGTAGTAGCTGTAGTAGCTGTAGTAAGTGTAGTAGCTGTAGTAGCTGTAGTAAGTGTAGTACCTGTAGTAGGTGTAGTAGGTGTAGTAGCTGTAGTAGCTGTAGTAAGTGTAGTAGCTGTAGTAGCTGTAGTAAGTGTAGTAACTGTAGTATCTGTAGTAGCTGTAGTAGCTGTAGTATCTGTAGTAGGTGTAGTATGTGTAGTATCTGTAGTAGCTGTAGTAGCTGTAGTAGGTGTAGTAGCTGTAGTAGCTGTAGTAGCTGTAGTAGCTGTAGTAGCTGTAGTAGGTGTAGTAGCTGTAGTAGGTGTAGTAGCTGTAGTTGCTGTAGTAACTGTAGTATCTGTAGTAGCTGTAGTAGGTGTAGTAACTGTAGTAGCTGTAGTAGCTGTAAGTAGCTGTAGTTGCTGTAGTAGCTGTAGTTGCTGTAGTAGGTGTAGTAACTGTAGTAGCTGTAGTATCTTTAGTAGGCGTAGTAGCTGTAGTAGGTGTAGTAACTGTAGTATCTGTAGTAGCTGTAGTAGGTGTAGTAACTGTGGTAGCTGTAGTAGCTGTAAGTAGCTGTAGTTGCTGTAGTAGCTGTAGTTGCTGTAGTAGGTGTAGTAACTGTAGTAGCTGTAGTATCTTTAGTAGGCGTAGTAGCTGTAGTAGGTGTAGTAACTGTAGTATCTGTAGTAGCTGTAGTAGGTGTAGTAGCTGTAGTTGCTGTAGTAACTGTAGTAACTGTAGTCGCTGTAGTAGCTGTAGTAGCTGTAGTAGCTGTAGTAGCTGTATACTATGTCAACATCAATCATGTTTTCGTGCTATTCATTCAACTGTCACAGCTTTGGTTGAGGCAACTGACTCCCGGGCATATAATATAGACTTTGGGAAAATCAACGCGGTTATTATTCAAGATCTAAAGAGAGCTTTCGATGCCGTTGACCACAAGATTCTTTTATCTAAGCTTGACTTTAATGGGATATCTGGGAATTCATTAAAATGGTTTTAGTCGTATTTAGAGAACCGCACCCAACAATATTCAGGTAGTGGGTCCTGTACCAATATTGAACGTGAGCAAGAACCAATTGCGATTGCCTTTCACCGCCAACTCTTAATTTGCAGTTGCACATCCTGTTGAAAGGGGACTAGCTTCCCTTTCAACAAAGATAAGTCGACTGCATTCTTGACTCTGACTTTTATTCCACAGGGGTTGAACTTCTTTAGACTTTTGCATTTGTACAATTCTCTGGTGACTCAATGTTGCACCCCTTTTTATATCAGCCAGGAAACCAACTGCTTAATGTAAACTTATGCTGACATACTACTACACCTACTACACCTACTACAGCTACTACAGCTACTACACCTACTACAGCTACTACACCTACTACAGCTACTACACCTACTACACCTACTACAGTTACTACAGCTACTACAGCTACTACACCTACTACAGCTACTACAGCTACTACACCTACTACACCTACTACAGCTACTACACCTACTACACCTACTACACCTACTACAGTTACTACAGCTACGTATTGCGTGACCACTGAAAATGGTCACTGCTTTTTAAGGTGCGAGAAGTTTAGTCGTTTTCATGGAAGGATTGAATTATACTGGTAAAAAGCTTATCAAAACGTAAATATACATGGATGAAGACAAAGATGACCCCTCTTTCGAGCCTGGAGATAATCCTGGACAAAAGAAAAAGGTAACATTCAAGCCCGCCTCAATGGTGGACATGAAACCATGTGATGATCTTCACCGATATCTGGTCGACAAATTTCACTCATCCACTAAATCCAAATCAGTTTTATTCGAAGCAATCGATTTTTCAGCCTACAAAACTGCTGCTAAGGTTGTCTCCTTTGTAACATCTGAAGACCGGCTACTTTTATGGATCAAAACCTTCGCTGTGCGATACTTTGATCACCTGAACGTGATGGGATATCGAGTAACATGGCAAGAACAAGAGTCACATAGCTGCCCAACCAAAAGCGATAAAATCATCATGCACATTCACGAGGAAGAAAATAACATTGAAGATCAAATGGTCACCATAACTATCTTTATTTCCACTGGCAGAATCATGGTTCAAGGCAAAAAATTCGCCGAGTGGAGTCAACAGGAATTTCCTGCACTGCTATCTATTGTTAACAGTCTCGGGTCGTCAGGAAGCCTTAGCGCTGTTAGCGCAAAGGACAAATCTACCTTCCATATAGAACTCCAAAAGTTTTTCACAAAGTACAAAGGATGTGAGATTGCGGACACAAGGGCTTCGGAACTAAACGACACTACCGTGGAAAATGCTGAAAATGTTGTCAGTGACATAACAGAAACAGAAACACCCAGTGCAGACAAAGGAAATACAAGAATAGCGCAATTGTCAACACCCATTGAACTCTCCCTTACACCGAGTAGGCTAAACACCTTAACTACTCTTCGAAATACCGTCGGAAATTTAGAAGCCGATTTTACTGAGTTTAAAGTAACAAACGCTGGTAACCTCGAGCACCTAAAAGACAAAGCTGCCCAACTAGATCACAATTTCAAAGTACAAACAACAACCCTAGGGGGCCTTGCTGATGATCTGGAAAACAATACTAAACTTCTAAATCACGATTTACAAAAACACGCTGACTTAATTTCCAAATTACAGAATGAAAATCAAGCACTTCAAAAGAAAAATGCGAAAATATCGGAGGATAACGCAACCATGAGAAGAACACAGAACCAGCTTGAAGCGGAAATCACCTTTCTTAAGGACCAAATTAAAGCCCTCTGGGAAACAATACAACTGCCGCCGGAAACAACTAAGACGTCGAGCCAGACCTCTGGTGAAGAAATGGACGACAAATTCAATGATAGCACAAAGAATAAAGCTGCCATTCCTACATCAAACGACAACCAATGGTCAGAAGATGAGATACTACTTGTTAATCTTCCAACATCAAACTCTTTCTCTCCCCTTCAAGATCTACCAGAAAACCCGCCAAGAAAAGAACCACAAAACAAACCCGTAGACACTAATTCGCAGCACCCTCCTAAGTCTCCTGCTACCAACGACACCAATAATTCTAATGAAGTGATCTTTCTATGTGATTCAAATGGAAAGTTTTTAGACATGGAAAAAATGTTTCCTTCAGACCAGGAAGTGAAGTATGTTAGAACTCCACTGATTGAACACGCTAGATCGTACTTACAAAGTCAAATCCACACTGCTCCCCGACTACTCATATTACACACAGGAACAAACGATCTAGAAAGAACCAGTTCTCCTGAAGATCTTATTTCTAACATCTTAATATTGATCACAGAAGCCTCAACGAAATTTCCTTCAAGCAAAATATTCTACTCAACACTTCTTCCCCGCAGCGACATCCCGACACCAATAATAACTTCAATAAACAATCAGTTGATCAGTAGCTGCTCAAGATTACCCAATGTGCAGTTAGTCAAACATGACAACCTCTTTGAGAATCAATCAAATATTCTTTACGATCAGAAACATATTCTTAAACGGTACGTAAAATTTTTCGCCAAGAACCTTAAGGACACAATTCGCGGTCGTGCCAGACCAAAACCTACAGTTCCTTCTAATACAATGCCAGCCCAAAGACAAAGATCCTCACAAACTCAACCGACTTCTTCCCAAGGTCCCAAGCCACTATTACATCACACATCATACAGCAATGCAGTAAAGAACACACCACCTCAAGTGCCTCGTTGGCCTCACCTTCTTCAAACTCAACCTCCGCCGTTACCATTTGTCACACCACAACTTCCACAACGAATACCTCCAACACCATTGCAAAATTCACTACATCATGAACCAAATGCCTCAAATAAAGCATTCCAGCTTCCTATGCAAACCCTGCCGGACCAGATACTCCCAGCTCCGCCACCAACTATATCGCATCAATACTCCAAAACACCGCATCAAACGTTTCCACAGGCCGCTAAAATGGAAACCGCAGGTGAAGAAACTCGCCCCTCCAACAAATTAACGGATTCAGCAATGCCTCAGGAAATAATATCCTTTCTTCGTTTTATAAAATCATTTGTATGAACAATTTCATCTTACCCTTGACACTGAATTAAGTATTAATGATAAACTTTATACCAGTATAAAGAGTAATCCATTTATTATTTTCTATACAATCACGGACACCGAAGATAGTCCCGATATTTCAAGCACATTGTCCTTTTGCGCTTGGAATATTAATGGCCTTTCTTCGAAATATCTTGGAAATAAGTTAGATAATACTGATTTTTTGAGTGTTATTAATAACTCCGATTTTATATTGTTAACAGAAATTGGCAACTGCTCTAATCTGGAAATTGCGGGATACAAATCTTTTTTTCAATGTCCCACACCAAATCAGTCGGGGAGAGGTGGGCGTAACTCCGGAGGAATCGCTTTATTTTATAAGAACAAATTCCACAAAAACATTTCCATCACTAAAACAACTCAGCATTTTATTTGGTTTAAAATTGAGAATCGTTTTCTAAATTCAGTGAAGAATATTTACGTCTGTGGTGTCTATATACCCCCCTGTAACTCAAAATACTTTGATAACGAAATTTTTGATCAGCTAGAACAAGACATAGTACGTTTTTCTTCGAAAGGATCAATAATTCTCATGGGTGACTTTAACTCGAGAACCGGGAAATACTCTGATACTGTCTCAAAGGAGGGAAACAGTAGAATTAGTAATGATCAGTCGGAATCTGCTTTCCAGCCAACTCAAAGAAACAGTTTTGATAATGTTTTAAATAGCCATGGGAAACGGCTGTTGGAAATTTGTAAAACCTTTGACCTAAGAATAGTTAATGGCAGAGTTAATGGAGATACCCTAGGCAGACCCACTTTTCATGGAAAAAACGGAACGAGCGTTATTGATTATCTAATATGTGATCAGTGTACATTTCTCAACGTTGCAAATTTTGTTGTTAAACAGCCATCTTATTTATCGGATCATAGTGCCATCGTGGCATGGCTCAATCTTAACACCAGGTTAATTGGAGACGAAATGCACACTCCAAATAGTAGCAATAGATTATCAAAATTACCACGGCAATTTTGCTGGGAAGTTGACTCACATTTAAAATTCAAAAACGCACTGCGCACGGAACCAATCCAAATTCTAATTAGACAATATATGGAGAGAAACACCGAAGATGTGAATATCTCCTTAGAAAACGCTATGAAAATTCTAACTGAGAGCTCCAAGCTATGCCTAAAAATTAAAGCTAAGAAAACTTATAAGCGTATTAAGAAATCATCCAACAAGAAATGGTTCGACTGTGAATGTCGCTTAAAAAGGCATGAATTACGAAAAGTCTCAAATGAAAAGCACCGTGACCCCCTCAACTCCGAAGTGCGGGAAAGATATCACAAAACCTTGAATGATTACAAAAAGCTCCTAGGCACAAAGAAGAGAGGATTCCACAAAGAAAAAACATTACAACTCGACGAACTAGCTTTAAATCCTGACAAGGCGTCATTTTGGAATTGTTTAAATTCGATGAGCGACACTTTCAACGAAAATGTTCCTGCCCCAATCTCGGAAGAATCATGGCTTCACCATTTCAAATCTCTGCATTCTATTGACCCGACGAATTCCACGCATGAACATGAAATCCATAGGGAACTAAATTCTTTAGAACACGAAAAGGAACGGTTTAACCATCTCGATTATGAGATAACTGAGAGGGAAATACGTCAAGCGGCGAAGAAATTGAAAAATAAGAAATCACCATTTGTTGACAAAATACGAAATGAAATGATCAAAGCAAGCCTCGAACCACTAATGCCTGTCTATGTCAAACTTTTTAACCTCATTTTACAATCCGGAAAAATGCCAGATGTTTGGTGTCAAGGCCTCATAACCCCAATTTACAAATCTGGTGACAAGAGTGATCCAACAAATTACAGAGGCATATGTGTTTCTAGTTGCCTTGGAAAACTGTTCTGTTCTATTTTAAATCGAAGACTTCACTTGTATTTTGAGGAAAATAAGATATTACATAATTCCCAAATTGGCTTTTTGCCTGAAAACCGCACTGCAGACCATGTTTTCACTCTAAGGACCCTAATAGATAAATATGTGCATTATCACAAGGAAAAAGTCTACGCTTGTTTCGTAGATTTCCGCAAAGCGTTTGACTCTGTTTGGCACGAAGGATTGTTTTATAAGCTGCTAAAAACGAATATAGGAGGAAACTTGTACAACCTCATGAAAAGTCTTTATTGCAACTCGACATGTTCCATCAAAATCGGTGAAAACAAAACACAGCCTTTTTCATATTCCAGAGGTGTACGTCAAGGCTGTATTTTAAGTCCTCTTTTATTTAACCTCTATTTAAACAATCTACCACTTTTATTCGAAAACACCTTATCTGACCCATTTGTTCTCCCAAATGGGAAAAAAATAAATTCACTTTTGTACGCAGATGATTTAGTTATTCTATCAAGATCGAAAACTGGATTACAGAACTGTTTAAATGCGCTTTCTTTGTATTGTGACAAATGGAAGCTAAAAATTAATCCCAAGAAAACAAAAATTATGATATTCCAGAAACGCCCAAAAAAATCTATTGACATCAAATTCAACATAGGCAGTGAGTCAATTGAAATTGTCCAAGAATACACTTATTTAGGTACACGTTTAACTCCAACGGGAAACTTTACACTTGCACTCGAACACTTAAAAGAAAAGGCCCTTCACGCGTTTTCTAGTATTCGGAAGCGGACAATTCTTAACAAACTTAATCCTAATACTGCATCCCAAATTTTTGACACCATGGTATTCCCAATCTTGAGTTACAACAGCGAGGTATGGGGAATGTACACCAAGCAAGATTTTAAAAAATGGGATAGCTCCCCAATAGAAAAAATCCACCTCAAATTCTGTAAACGTTACTTAGAGGTTAACAATAAGGCCTCTAACATAGCCTGCAGAGCTGAACTTGATAGACTGCCGCTGCTTATCCCGATAAATCAGAAAATTATGAAATATTTTGTTTACCTCAACAACAAAGATAATGACTCTATAGTCAAACAGTCTTTCCTTATGTCAAAGAATCTACATTCTATGAATAATTCCGGATATTTTTCCAATTTCATAAACATGCTTGAACAATACAATCTAACCAGTTTAGATGCTGAATCTCTAGATAATGATAAAATTAGACGATATACCACAGAAATGAGAGAGAAATATCTATCTTTTTGGCGGCACTGCCTCGAAAATTCAAAAAAACTAGAATTTTATAAAACTTTTAAAGATGAATATTCTACATCTGATTATCTCTACCAGCTAAGACATTATGACGAACGACAGAATTTTGTTAAATTTAAAATAAGTAATCACAAACTTATGATTGAACATGGTCGATACCAAATCGATCATTTGCCAAGAGAAAATAGATTATGTCCTTTATGTAACTCAAATCAGGTAGAAGATGAGATTCATTTCCTCTTTCAATGTAACAAATACTCAGTGCAGAGACAGGCATTTATTAATCAAATCAATCGAATAATACCTGACTTTGAAAAGAAATCATCTCCGGAAAGCATAAAACTGATAATGAATTCGAAGGAACATCATGTAAATAAGTTAGTTATGAAGTTTGTCTCCTCCTGCATGAAAATACGTGATTCATTGTTAGTAATGTAACCGAATTTTTCTAGATTGTTATTAGTGCTGTTTTGTTTTTATTTTGATTGTCATATACATGCTTTTGCAATACTGTAAAGTGATGCGGTCATGCAAATAAAGCAATTTATTACTTATTACTTACTTACAGCTACTACAGCTACTACAACTACTACAGCTACTACACCTACTACAGCTACTACACCTACTACACCTACTACAGTTACTACAGCTACTACAGCTACTACACCTACTACAGCTACTACAGCCACTACAGCTACTACAGCTACTACACCTACTACACCTACTACACCTACTACAGCTACTACACCTACTACACCTACTACACCTACTACAGCTACTACAACTACTACACCTACTACACCGTACTACAGCTACTACAGCTACTACACCTACTACAGTTACTACAGCTACTACAGCTACTACACCTACTACACCGTACTACACCTACTACAGCTACTACAGCTACTACAGCTACTACAGCTACTACACCTACTACAGCTACTACACCTACTACGCCTACTACAGCTACTACACCTACTACACCTACTACAGCTACTACAGCTAGTACACCTACTACAGCTACTACACCTACTACAGCTACTACACCTACTACACCTACTACAGCTACTACAGCTACTACACCTACTACAGCTACTACACCTACTACAGCTACTACACCTACTACAGCTACTACAGCTACTACAGCTACTACACCTACTACAACTACTACACCTACTACAGCTACTACACCTACTACAGCTACTACACCTACTACAGCTACTACACCTACTACAACTACTACACCTACTACACCTACTACACCTACTACAGATAATACAGCTACTGCAGCTACTAGAGCTAGTACACCTTCTACTTATAGTACACGTACTGCCAGCGCATTGCAGGTACTAGCAAGGCATTGTGGGCTTGTCGTGTATATGGCATTCAGCCATGAAGTACTTGCCGATCTTACGAGTTGTTTTCCGGGTCAATAACTGAAAATTGCGTAATTAAACGCAACTAGTTGATGAAGATATTCATTTTGGTTTGCATAAGCCTCTATATGCTTTGTTCTCAAATTCGCATGAGTTACATGTGAGTATTTTAAAGACGATCTTTTATTCCATGGGCGGTCACTGCAGAGCTCTGTTTTTAATCATTGACTAGGTAATTAAAAAGTTTATATTATTTTATAGGTAACTGTTGTGTTATTGCAGCGTTCTTGTTGTTTTCAATTTTTACCTGAAATACTGAACATTTTCTGTTCTCAAGGAGTAGTTAAATTTCGATCATTTTCGACGAGAGGTAATATATTTATGACATAACCAGTGTGTAGCATTGCCTACCTTCTGCATTCTGTTTCCTTGGTAATTTTCTCAATTGATCTTACAGTGCAGTGTATGCATGACCTCTTTATCTATCAAACATGGTTAAATCTAGAACTGGGTCATTTTCTGAAGTCCGCCATAGGAAAAGAGTTTTATAGATTCATAGTTGACTGATATTATATTTGTGTCATCTAACAGGTGTTTTATTGTTTAAACAAATAGCAAATGGAAACAAAGTTATATTGTTGCTGGAATATTCATTGTTCAGTTAAAAACTTAAGCTTGAGACTTGCAATTACTGTAAGTTAATACCTTCAATGCAAGAAATTTCCTTCTAATAAACTGAGAAAATTCTGCAAAAATTGATAATTCAATTTATTGATGTATATTCCATGTATTAAATAAGGTCACAGCGATGCTTTCAAACCAAACAAGTCAGCTTGTTTTGTGGGTGGTTTGATTGGGTAGTAATCTAATTCTGTTTTTCTTTTTTTTTTCAGGGCACATCATTTTTGTCCAACATGAAGATAGAAGGAAACAGAGGGTGAACATTGGTTATTTTAAGAACATTTCTTCACAATGCTGTCGCATCAGCTGAAAAATCCTTGGAACAGTTAATCATGGCCTCATCACAAAGCAGTCACAGTAATGATGTGACAGATATTAGCCATGTATTGGAAAATTTGGGAAGTTTGATTGGGGAGTTAAATTCCTTAGAGGTCAACAAGGTAATTATGTTAGAATGTGTAGCATGGCAGTTCTGTCTTTGGGGATAAAAGGTAAACTTGTGCCAGTTTTTGTAATATATGAATATTCTCAATAATTTTTTCTTCTAATTTAGGTTGATGAAGGTGACTGCAGTGAAAACTGTAAGTACTGTACAGAAGGCATAAATAATACTGAACATTAATTTACTGTGCGGCTTCCGCAGTGATCCCACTCAAAGACACAGATTCTGACGATCTCCACATTGACACTGTGAAAATGAAACATTGTCAGATAATTTTGGGAAGGGAAAACATCTGTAGTGTTTGAATTTCTGATGGTTAATAAGACATAAAGATTTCCACATTTATACAAGGGGTTCTCTCTGGATGCATTTAAAAGGTGGCTTTAAAATAAACCTCTAATAAATCTGATGTTGGTTTTCTTCCAATTAAACTTTGTTATTTATTTATTTATTTATTTTTTTTTTTTTCGTATTTGCTTTTTTACATATACTGCTCATTTGTTTTTTATATATCATAGTTCACTGTGCCACCGACTTGAGTTTGGAATCACTGACAGCTGATACTGATGAGTTAGATCGTCAAGACCAGAAGTTTCTAATTCCTCATCAAGTTCAGAAATCCCATTATGGTTTCGTCAGTCAGGATAATAACTGCAACTTTATAGCACCACAGCATGTAAATAACACCTGTGATCAAGTTTATGATAGGCCTATCGGTGATGCAAGCTGTGACAATCACAATTCAATGGCAGCGGGATTAAGACCCAATGAAGATCATGCTTCTCACATGAATGCTGTACAGTCACAAAATTCTCCATATTCAATGACACATCGACCTACCAATCACTATTCTATGCAGTCAGGTGCAAGAGCTAAGGAAGACAGTACCTCCCTGTTTAACTCTCTAAGTTCGCAAAATTCAACATCACAAGGACATATAAATCAGTTTTCTGAGCCACCACCTGGAGCAAGACCCAAAGGATTGAATGATTCTAACTCCAGCTCTTCACAATCACATAACTCAGAATCATCCAGGAAACAAGCTCACAAGAACTACTTTTCCATGCCTTCAAACAGAGGAGGGCATAGGAGTGCTGTGAAGGAAGTAGCTCTTGGTGGGCAGGTTCATGGAAGTTTCAAAAAGCTTGATGAAGATTCTAAGGCTTCTGTAGCTCTAAACTGTGTTGACATCCCACCTTCACACCCTAAAGCTGAACCTAATCATTATGTCACCCCTGGTGAACTTGGTCTTCTGAGACCCACTCAAGTTCAGAGGAAGCCAGATGCTCAAGGAAGTAACATGGTCCAAGATGTTAGAGTCACGAAACTAAGTGGATCAAAGGTACAGATAATCTAGTCAAATTCATGGCTGCACTGCTTGTAAACCAGTTATCAGCAGGGTAAAACAGCCAGTTTTCAGAGCAGTAGGTCCAAGATGGATTTCTAGCGAGAACAACAGCTCTGACATCTGGTTAGACTTACAACTTTTCTGGAATATGCACAAAAATTCAACAACGATGTCTCACACTTACTGATCTTAGGCCACATCGACACGAATATGGATATTTTTGAAACCGCATAATGTTATTTTAAATGAATCGGCCTTTTGTCCACATGAAACCAGTGGACCCACTCACTGAATCTGGATGTTTTTTAAACCACTCACCAGAGTGGTTTAGGGCCCCTTCGATACAAATCTGGGTAACAAAATATGCAGTTTAAAAGATGTCTAGACTTGCGTGGGCGTGGCCTTAATCTTGTGGGGATACAGTACTGTTAACTCTTTTAGTGCCAGAGATCAACCTCAATTTTCTCCTGACCATATCAATATGTGATTAAGTAGAGAGGTTACTCTTTTACAACATTCTCAATTAGTTCTTCAAGGAAATCCATGCATATCAGCCAAGAAAAAATGTATATGGACTCTTATAATCGACCATCAAGTGTAATAACAAACCAAGTATGACATTTTTGGTTTTCACTCATTGGCGGTATGACTGCATTTTATTGTTGGCAAGTGACGCTAAATGTTAATATTAATTTTGATTCTAGGAAGTTCCAGTGAATGTGTACAATGAGGATGATAAACCTATTGGGTTACTTGTAAGCTCCAGTATGACTGCCAGAGAGGCCTGTCACAAGCTTGTGCTATTAAACAAAGCTGAAGATGACCCTCAATGGGCGCTTGTGGAACATCTGACTGATTTGGGGCTTGGTGAGTACCCAAAGGCATTCCCCAAACCAAAAAAAGGAAAGCTTCACGAAAATTTTTGAAAACACAGGGCAAGAAGTTTTGTCAGAAAAAATGTGCATGTGACAATCCCAAAAGATAATATGGGATATGATCGATACATTGTTCCTAATGACTGTAGCTGTACTTTTGTTGCTTTCATTTAGCACTTGCAAACATATGTCAGTGGCCTCCAGTGCCATTCTTTCAAATTTCTTTGAAGAACAGTGCTCTCAAAACCACCCACACCTTTCAGGATTGTCGCATGGACTTTCTCCGAAACTTTTTCTCAAAATAGCTGTATACATAACAGCCATCCTCATGACAACTGGCACATTTTTCATTATATGTTATGCACTGATCAACAATAAATTATTTTACAAAATTACAAAAAGTATCTTAATGATATTCTTTTTCCTTAATCAAGAACGTCACATAGAGGATCATGAAAATGTCATGGCCATACTGAACACATGGGCACCTCACTCCAATAACAAGTTATTGTTCAGGAAGGACTCTTACAAATACCACTTCTTTGCACATACATCTGTAAGTCTGTGTTTTCTGTTTTAGGAAGTCATCTTGGCACTTTGAATGTGAATGGAACTTGTACTCTTAATACGAGGGAGCTTAAGAATCCCCGACATCAACAGCAATGAAAACATTAAAAACATAGTAAATTGGTTTTATGACTGTGTAAAATAACAGCTTTGTAAATGCTGCAAACTTTGTGGTACATTTCTTTAAAGTATTGCGTGAATGAAACTTCCTAATGTTGCATGTAGTATAGTAGATAGTATAATAGTATAAGAACTCAAAATATTGTTTTATATGTTGGGATTCAATTTTATCCTTGGTTTATGATTTTTATTTCCCTTAAGTTTGTTTTAAACTCATTATCGTACATAGTCCTGCCCCAAACCAAAGGGAAATAAAATTTAAACTAAGGATAAAATTGAACCACAACATATCCTTGTATATCTGAAGTGAAGTTAGTATTTCTTTGTGTTTCTTATGTAGAACTATTTTCCACCTCATTTGCTGGATTCTGAAAACTCTGATAAGGCAGTCACTGAGAAGGCTCAGAAAGCCAAGACAATCTTACATCAGGTACATAAGAGATTTTTCAAAACTTGTACAAAACTAGCACTTTTGTTATCACAATCGACAGGTCCCACTGACTTTGAGCATTTAAATTTGTTTCACTTAGATCCAAGTTCAGTTGCTCCCTCATGCTTGTAAATAGCCAACTAGTTTGTGTTCTTCCAGTTGGGGTTTGAAATCATGTTATGTTTGTTTTGGATTGTACTCTGGTTATTGACAGTGTTTTTAGTTTGTCGAGCATTTTTAACATGAGTCTCTGACTCGGAAGATTGTGCAAACACTTCCCACGTCTTTGACATTAAATAAATTGTTCTATTCTATTCTATTGACCTGATTGGTCAATGAAGTCACTATTTTATGGGTCATCTGTTAGTTAAGCCGTGATTTTATTGGCTATCACATGAAGACTCTAAATGTCTTTAGTGCATTTGGCTTTTCTTTGGGCACAGTTATAATCAAAGTTTAATACCATCAACTGATGTGATACAACTCACTTTGACCCTTAAGATGACCACCACACAGTGTTCCAAAACGATATTCACTGTTGACAACGGTCCTATTTCCAGACCATCATATCCCACCTACTTACTCCTGGGTTCAAACCTTTCACCAAGAGTGGATTGTTTCTTATTGTATATGTGGGGTTTATTTTACTCTAGAAACTCTTTAGCACCTGTACCCGAGTTCCCGAAGTGGAAGGACTATTGCATTGCAAGGAGTTTGGAAAGAAATCCTGGAGCAAGAAATTTATTTTCTTGAGAGGGTCAGGACTTTATTCATCAAGTAAAAGCAAATCAAAGGTAGAATCACAACTAGTTTCTTTTTTTTCTCTCTATAAGTCTCTACGATATTTCCCTTACTTAATCTCCAGTCTCTGATAAGCTACCCCCACCCCGCCCGTCTAGAAAGTTTCCTCCCCCCACCACCCAAGGGAAAGCAGACTATCACGTTATATGCGACAAGGTTTTTGCAAGAATTCCTTTAGCTCAAAGCTATGTTCTTACTATACTAGATAGCTTTTCCTGCCGGCACGATAAGCTGTCTGTTATAGTAATAACAGTAACCGCACAGAACTGGAACAAGTCGTTCACACATATCGAACATGTGCCGGAGCGGTTGGCCGAGAAGATTCCCAGTCTTCACTCCTGAATATTTACTTTCGTGAAAGCGGATCCCAGTCCTCACTAGTACTTATTCACCTCCGCTACTATCCGAAAACCAGTTCACAGTGCATCGAAGTGTAGCACCGAACCTATCCGATATGTGACGCCTCACTTTCGAGATCGGCGCGTCGCAGCTTCGCCCCGTAACAGAAATCGCGCCAAAATCAACCGTTCTTATGTGTGAACAAACGCCCCATTCGGTATGGTTTTCGTGCTGGTGCGATAGCTGTCCGGTATAGCGTGAACATTCGGCATACAGCAGGGGCACCCAACTAGAACACAGTTCAAAACTACTTAAACATAGCATTGTTAAACGTATTTTAGTATTTAAACGGTAGATATAGGCATATTATCGTCCCCTAAAATTTTTTTATCTGTTCGGATTTCCTAGCTGAAAGTCTAGTGATCGGAAAATTATAGGGATCAAATCTTACCTTTTCGAAAATTTCAGCCAGGAAAAAGGCTCCGGAAAATTCTAGGTGACCTTTTTAGGGTAAAAATCCGTTAAAAATGGGCAATTATACCATTTTTTAGAAGTTCGAAAATCCTAGGAGAGGCAGGCAAGCAAGAAATTTAACAACAAATGTTCCGAAAATTCTAGATCTCAAATCGTCTTCCGAACAGATATTTTCCGAAAATTGAAGTTGGGTGCTCCCGATACAGGTAAAATGGAAAACAAAAACGTGCAACTTGTTTTGCAACATTGCTGCGTAATGAGTCGACTAGTGATTTTGCGCGTTTTTCCACCCACGAGTCAAACCTGTCTTGCAACAAATCAGGTTACTGCAGGTTGCGAAAAGTTGTTGCAGAAAGTAGAGAAAAGTTCTACTTTTTGCGACAAAATTTGTAAATGTTGCGCGTTTTACCCATCCACATCCCTCGTTTTACCGGTCCAAGGCGAACTTGTTTTGCATCAAGAGGCGTAAATTCGACGGATCATGTGACGCATAATTTTATCCAATCAGAAGTCAGTATTCACGCAAATTGCAACAACTTGATTTGTTGCAAGGTGGGTAGTAAAACGTGCTACATTGCTTTCCATCTAATGGAACAAGTCGCACGTTTTTTTTACCCTTGTGTTTAAATTAACGCAATATGTTTTATCTTTTGTAAATGTCTAGACAAGCATACGTGTTTTGCACGTTGTCTTTGCATCAAAACATGACTGTTTTCCTCTGTGGCTTGTGTTGTTTTTCAGGCATCCAAAGATTTGGAAAGCTACGTGCAGTTTGACGGAGCGAATCTCTACAGCATTCTTTACCCTAAAAAGTCACACAAGGCGCCTACAGAATTCTGTTTTTGTATCGTGGTGAGTAAATGACTGTCCAATACGAATCCTAGTCGACCAGAGGGAGTAAACGTCTTACGTCCTTCCTAGGGTCCCAGGCAAAGTGACATTTTGAAAAACCGAAAGACGGCTGGCCTACGAGCAGGCTCGCTTATGCGAATTCGGGGCACGAGCCAGTGTATCTGGCGAGTAGAATGGGGCTGGGGTGGGCTACTCAACAAAGTTCTATACGAGGAGGCTCCGCCCCGAGGTCCAACCCCTTACCCTTTTATATACCGTTTTGACAGAAAACTTCGTGCCCTAACCTATACACAAAACTCTCCTGAAGAGTTGTAAAGAAGATATCGAACAGTTTTCATCAGGAAGCGATAACCATGAAAATTTTTTTTGATGAGTTTTTAAGGCATACCAGTAAAACTTGAAAAAGTTGGCACAACTTTTTCAAGTTTCAATCCATGTCCATTCTCGCCATCCGTTGCAACAGACGACAGGAAACACTGTTTCAGTGCCTAAATATAATGTGAATCCTCTATAAAGCCCCCTCCCTCTAATAAGCTCCCCCCCCCCCCCTTTTCAGGGGAAGAAGGTTAATAAGCCCTCCCTCTCTATTAAGCCCTCCTCCCCTTCCCTATTTATTCTTCACTAATTAATGATAGACTGTATTAAGCAACCACGACTGTAAGACTTCGTGTGGACTGATTCGGGATGGTTTATTTACCAACTGGAGGATCGGATTTGATTCTGATCCTCGGCCTCATGGCCTAAATCTTCATGTACTTGAGCTTTTCTACTTTGTATTCTAGTTCTTTATGGAGAACTGATACCATCGTCGTTTCTAAATTACATAAGCGCCCCCCTCTCAAATAAGTCCCCCCGTTTCTATTAAGCCCTGCCTCAAATGGGCTTCAAATAAATTAGCCCCTGGAGGCTTAATAGAGGATTTACGGTAGTTTTGGAAAAAAAAAGTACCATTATTTCCAGAATTCAATTTATGCGAAAAAGTTTTAGGTTTTCAAAAAAAAACGCAAATAGCGTGGCATCGCTCCTTTAACAATTCCTTACAATGTTGATTTAAAGTCGAGAGAAAAGTCATGACAATAAATATAATGATCACCAATGAGAAAATGCTTTGATCTTTTATCAAATTCTCTCAATTAAATCTTAAAGAAATGTATTGAGATCAGTGTGGAGAATTGGTATACAGTCGACTCTCTCTTAACGGACACCTCTATAAGACGGACACCTCTGTAAAACGGACACTTAGAGTTGGTCCCTGCCTTTCTTTACTCCTTTTATTTGACTCTCTATAAGACGGATACCTCTCTAAGACGGACACTTAGTGCCGGTCCCAAAGGTGTCTGTCTTAAAGAGAGTTGACCGTATTGGGTTAACTGGGTCATTGCTTTTTTGGGTGTGTTCAAGCCAATAATAGAAGGCCGGAAATTGAAATTCAAAGCTCTGACATACATTGTTGCGTCATTCATCCAGGGGTAATTTTCCGCGGTTTATAATCTATGCTGTACATAAATCTGTCTGTATTTTGTCCCAGCCTTATAGAGCTCGAGATTTTAAAGAACTCAAGTGCTTTTCTGTGGACGACGAAAAAACTCTGATGAGTTGGACGATGGCTGTTAGGATTGCAAAGGTAAACTTTATTAATTTGATGTTTCGGTTCATTGACACGACCGTTAATAGCAGTTGATGTAAGCGTTTTAAAATAATTGCTTTGAAGCCACTCTTCAATCTTTCGCTTAGCATGTAGTCGACTGCTTTCCAAAGGGAAATTGCCTTCGCGTCTGAGAATCAATCTACCGCTGTGTTTTGAAATCCACTGGCGTTCGTTGTCTGTAGTAGACAGATCTTTTTAATGTTGTTTTTATTGTTTAAAGGTGGTACAAAGTGGTTCCCACTTTTCTCTTTAGGAAATCTTAACTCGAGTAGAATACCCGGCTTGGCACTTACAAGTGACCGCAATTATAAAGCCGTGGTGAAATCATACAACAGAACTTTAAGAAGGTGCCCTTTTGTAAGCACATTTTGTGATATTTAGGATCGCTCTACTAAATGTTTGAATTTATGCACGGATGAAACTCGATATTTTAGTAAGACTGCATTTGTTTCCTTGTTTCGATTCTTGCCGCCGGCGCTTGTTCCTAAGGCAATTCGCCACACCTGTCTTTTGACGTTTGTCGGTGGTTGTCAAAGCCAAACTTGGAAACTCAACTAGAGGATGTCTATGAAGTATAAAATAGAAATTGAGTAGCGGAAGTCGAATATATGCGTGACCCTCAGCGTGACCTGGCGTAGTCTTCCGGTCTGTTCCAGCTGCGCATCAAAAGTCTCTGGCGCCAAGCGTATTGACAGATTGTAAGCGAAACAAGTAAAAAAAATCACACGAAAAATTACTTTTTTTGTGATTTAGTGTATATCTTATTTGTTTTTACACTTTTCCTTTTGAGGCGATGTTGTTTCTGTTTTCGATCTTTTGTTTGTTGTTTTGTGGATGCCCTTGACTAATTTTTCCGGTTTCGCCTCATTTATTGATGGTGCTGTTTTTCTAAGAAACATCAACTTCCTTAGCGAAGGCGAAGGACGTCATTGCGGTAAACGCTGAATCACATGTAGTATGTCTGAGTTCTTCTCCCACTCATCTGTTCGCTGTTGATAGTGTTCAAACTCAGGGAAGTTGATTTAAAGGGGCTGTGTCACGGCAGTCCAGTTCATTTTGTCTAACTTTGCTAAATTACTCGCCCTTGATCGCTATGAAACTTAACGTAAGCAAAGAAATTACATGTAAATGACAAAATCAGAGATCCGAGACAAACAAATATGTCTCCTGAGCATTATTTTTGAAGTTGCAAGCAGCAGGGGTCAACTTTGAAAAACTGTTAGGCTGAACAGTTTTCAAAAACCCTAATTTCACTGAATCCGTTTCAATCTTCTTCAGTTTTGCCAAGAGACTATGACGTAGAGTCTGAGGTAGTCTCTTGGTTTTGCCCATCCGTGGCATCTGTAGTTTCTGTTATGTTATTTTAACCTTCCTTTAAAGTTTAAAGCTGATATTTTTGTGTTTCTCTTAATTTAACGGGCATTTTGTAATTTGCTGATTTGGCTGAATTTCGTGACACAGTAAGAAAGTAAGAAATGAGAAATTGCCGGTTCAGAATCTGTCATCTGAAAAAGAACCTTTTCGTAAGAACGTTTCAACATGAATTATAACCAAGAAACAGGAGAAAGGATACAGTGCCAAATTCACTGATTTCATAACTTACTTATTCATAACGTGGCCCTTATTTGAAGGAGGCGAATATTTTTGTTTCGTTTTTTTTTCAAACACTATGACGACAGCATAGTTAGAGCGTAACAAAATGGCCCTTTCCAGTTCAAATAAATAGCAGTAATAGAGATCTCAGACCTGTCATTATTTCAGTATTAATCAAGTCCAAAGTAATCGCAGGGACGATGCAGCGGTTTTTCGCGGTCAGCACTCTCTGGTAGAAAAGATTGGGTGTACGTAGTTTTCACCTCACGGAAGCATTAGATTTGGCAAACTTACACAAATTTGGTTGAGCACATGGTAGCTGTAATTTTTGTTTCTTCACTTCCACACGTCTGCACGTTCTACTTAAACTTGCTCTTTCCCATTTTTCCCATGAACATAGTCGCAAAATACATAATACGAATAGCTTGTTAACAAACCTGAAAAAAGTTGTCGCTTCACCGTTTTTTTGTTCTACCTTCTAAGCCTGCAGAACAACTGCCTTTTTTTCGTGTTTTTCTGGTGAGCAAAGGCAAGCGGGAAGCGAGCGAAGGCGGTGTTTCGCGCTCTCGCTCCCTTCCTTCAAGTCTTCGCTCGCTTAAAAATCGCGAAAAAATAACGCCTGTTCTACAACGCTACTTTCCAGTTTCAGCTTGTTCTTCTGCTGCTGGAATTATCACAGGCTGAATCTTTAGACGTTCTAGTCCGTTAGTCTTTCCTGTTCCCTTGGACCTTTCCTCGTCTTTAGTGACCTTTTTTCGTGAAACGATCTATGTTGTGTACCAATACTTACATCACAATATCCCCGCGGGCGGTGTAGGTGACTGCAGATTTATTGACAGTGTCTTTACAAGAATAGAAAACAAACAAAAAATCAACCGCTTAACTTGAATTTCAACAAGGGTTTCATAGTTCGTATACAGCCATCTCTTCCTCTACAAGAAGATACCCAGAGTTGAGAGACTTTGCCCCCTTTTGTGATAGATCCGAAATTGGTGGTGAATTCCACTATTTGTTCAAATGTAATCACTCATCACTTTCTCATGTAAGGGGTACCTTCTTGGAGAGCCCATACTGGATTAACAGTAATTTTACGAATATGTTTTGCGAGCTTTATTTTATTTGTCATGTCTATGTGCGATGAAAACATCATAAATCTTTGTGCCTATAAAGTTGAAAATATTCTAGATTGTTATAAATCCGAACTCTAATTTAACTTTCTTAACATACGAGTAACGTAGAAGCTGTACATAGCCAAGTAATTTTTTTTATGTTAATGTTTAATATACAGTTGTTTTTCCGTTCTCTCTTACTTAACTTTTATTTTACTTTGTTTCATTTGTTGTTATATTGATTGTTTTGGTACTGAAATCTTCATGTCGAAGATAAAGTCAATGAAGTCGTTGTCTTGTCAGACTACAACAAAAAAAATTATTTTTGTTGAGGAACTCGTCTGGGAGTTCAGAAAGGCTAGTAATGAGTTTAGGAACTGAGGAACTTGTAGTACAGAAAAACGTGATGTCATAATCTGTATGCTATCAGCTGATTACAATTTGTGAAAAAAAAAAAGAACAATTATCATGGTAACAAGCGTGGCGGACGTCACGTACATCAGTTGCCATAAATAGTTCAAGTATCATGCCCCTTCAAGATGCATGAGGCAGGAAATATATAGCCAAATACCTTGTACAACTCAGATAGCTCCGTTATTGCCGTCTGAAGGCCAGCTCTAAGCAACGTATATTGTTCGTTTGCTTTTCAGTTTGGACCGCAACTACGACAGAATTACGACGATATGCTCCGAAAGTTTGCGAAGCTCACGAAGTATCTCGATCGACGGAGTTCGGCGGGTAACCATCAGGTGAGGGGAGTTTGTAGAGTCGTACTTAAACTCAAAGATAAGATGACGTTTGACAGTGTTTGGTGGATTGGCTCTTTTGACTTGTGATACACTGACATCGTTTTTAGCCTGCTTGGTTAACAGATTCTTATAAAATTTGCAAGCAATAATTAGACTGAATATCTAAACTAATTTCGTGTTTGCTTGGGCCTTGGGTTGCCACGCTGTGATTGGCTCGCTGAAAAAAAAAACCTCGCACCATTTTTTAGCCCATCAGAAGCAAACCTAAAACCAACCACGAGATGCGCACATGAGATTTCCCGCGCTTTTTGTCAGCTGCACGTATTTGCTTCGAGATCTGATTGGTTCGTCTAAATTTCAGCCTGAATGGTGATTGGCTGGAGCAATTTAAGACATAAGTTTTACGCTAATTGACTAAAAGCCTCGTATTATCATTTTGCCGGCGTGGCTGGGGGTTTTTTTGGTGTGTTTTTGCTTTTGTGGTTCGTAAAGTAAGAAAAACAACCTCGCGAAAGTTTTGAACTGAGGACGAAAAAGAAAACGATGTTTGGCATTATGATCCGCCGACGTCACGTGGCATCTCATGCAACATTTGGAATCAAATTCGCAAACGTAGGGACGCATGTGCTGAACTTTAGATCTCGTAGAAACTTCCTGTAACACTGGCAATTTTATTAATCTTGCAACTTGTCTCGTAGTTTTGTTGAGACAAAAGTTATACAAGAATTGTCATCCCATCGAAAAAGCGGAACATGTCTTGCAGCACTGCAACAATTTTTAAGGGGAACATCTCGTTTTACTTCTCTCACCAATGCGAAAACAAAAATTATCACACATAAAGCAAAAGCAAAATGCCTGGTGTAATAAAGCCTTGAAAGAATTAAAAGAAAACTCAGGTAGCCAATTTTGTCCTAAAAAGCTTGGGGAAGCCCTGTAATTGTTTTGAATTGGATAATAATAGTTGTCGAGCCATTTTAGATATCCACGGCGAGGACTAGCCAATCTAGCCTTTTTAGGTCTTGAATGTAACTACGAGATAAGTGGCACGTCCCTGTTTTGGTGACATCTGACTGTCTCTTAAATATAGCTACTTTGGCCCGTTAAGTCTATTTTTGTCCGGTTACAAATCCGGCGGAGGGGAGGGCTACTCAACAAAGTTTCACACCGGAAGGCTCCGCTCCTAGGTCCACCCCCTTACTCTTTTGTACACTATTTTTGACAGAGATGTTACTCTTTTCGTTTTAATACTTTCTATGGACAAATGGTACCCCTTTCACGTGCCTAGCTTAAAACTTTGCGTCCCTTTTGACTGCTTTAAATGCGTTGTCGTTTGGATATGAGCAAATCACAAGACCAGAACTTTTTCTCGACTTTTTCACTGCCATAAAAAGCATCTTTCACTTTTTATGGACTTTTACAGACCGAAATGACAGATTTCTACCCCTTAATATACTTCAACCAGCTGTTTCATATACCTGAAGCCTGAGAAAGGTAACCCTTTCTAGCGGAGCCTTCCCATATAAGCCATTATAAGGAGTAACCCTGCCCCCCCTCCCACCCCCACTGGGCTACGAATGCTTGTCTTGATTCAAGAGACGCAAATATCCACCTATAAGGAAATTGTGTAGTCATTACTTTGATTGGCAATGCGTCTGCTCGACGCGGCGTCTGTTGTTCGTCTAGTCAGCGCAAGACGTTTTATGTTGGTTTTTATGGCGTGTTTCTTTTTTATTTTTTCATTGGCGGTTACTACTTTTGAAAGAAATGCACTACCCAAGAAACAATACTCTAGTTCGACGAAAATAAAACAGAACTGTTTTGGGGATAGAATCCGTACTTCCACCCTTCGTTGTATCACTAAGAAACCGCGTTATGTGCCAAGAATTTTTTTATGAAGAAAGTTCTCTTTAGAACTAAGAAATTTTTATGTTCTTGTTATGTCGATTGTCCAAAAACTAGGTGTTGGCCGGTAACGCTTATTTCGGTACATTTGGGTTTGACTCTATTAAATTTTAACCATAATGTTTTCCTTGGCCTGCGGAGCCAGTATCTGTATTAATTAGAAAATGAAAGCAATATCAGAGCATTTTGTTCAGAGATCCTATGATAATCGTGTTAAACTTACGGCTAACAGCACGATAGAAAATTTGAAATATTGTTAATTCGATATGGGACTGTTAACTTAGATTTACATTTTAACGCTTCGATAATTATGTTACGTAATTATTTCAAGTACTCTATATTTATTGGCCCACCTTGTGAAGTTAGGAAATAATTGGCTTCAATTGAATATACTTTGCAGACTCGATATTTCTAACCTTCCGGAAAAAAGAAATTGTTGTGTTTCAGTCGGGAACGAATATGAGCTTTGGTCAGTTTCGAAAATAAAAAGATTTGAAAATATCGGGTTACCACTAAACTGATAAACGAGTAACTCGAACAAACGGTACATCGTACTTGTTTCCTCTAGTCTTTAATATTACAAGGGAAAGATCTGGGATTTTAGATGAGCAATTCGGAAAATTACCCACAACTCTTAACAAAACCTTTCTGTGTTTAATAAATTTCCAGTAAATTGGTTTCATTTCAGTATTTCATCCGCAAAAAGCATAATGAACGGCAACTTAGGTGCTGGTCAAACATTTCATTTGACCGTAAACATCCTTGGACATAATGCCCCCGCACCCGAAAAAGGTCTCAGTGTTTGCCTCTAAAACTTGGTTACATGTCAAAAGCGCTTGTTTTTAAAAAGCACATGACATAACCTTTGATGCATTTCCTTTTATATTGTTTCTCTGTGGTCTTGAGATAAAAGTGAGCTAACTTTGTGCCATTGACATATTCGCTTCTACGTAACTGGCGATTAGAAAGAGTCATTCAATGTTTTAAGTGGATAATAACTTTTCGACACAGCGATAAAACTCCATTAGGTAAAAACAGAGTGTTTACCTTCACGATTCGTTTGAAAGAAAAGTGGCCCCATTCTTCAGCTTTAAAAGACTGAAATGCCGTCTAAGGTAATTATTGAGTTAAATTGTTGCCCACGTCTTCTGGGATATTATCTTGGTCATTGTTTTTGTTGGCGAGAATTCCTGTCCGTTGCCGTTCTATCTTGATCTTCGGGGGAAGTCTCGAGTCTCGAGGTATTTGGTGCAGTTTTAGGTTCAGGACTGACGGCTTAAAAGTTCAGAGAAGTACTTTCCTTTATGGTGCTTTTGAAATGGCCTTTGAGAAAGCCCCCTAAGTTCTCAGTACTCAGTAACGTTTGAGTCTTTGGGTGAAATCTCAAACTGTCACTCTCCAAGTGGAAGCTACTGAACAGCATTTTCCCTGTTACTGTTTATCATGCTGTTAGCGTGCCTTTTAATTTTTTAAAAGTTTCACCATTCAAACGAAAGCTAATGAATTGGTACTGGTTATTTTGCTGTATGATCATGATTAAATCTACTGAGCAACAATTTGCTGTCGCTGGTACTGTCTACTGTGCTGTACAAGCTGGTTCTGACTTTTGAGTCTGTGGATGAGATCCTAAACTGGGGCAGTACTGAGCACTACTGTCGGTGGCACTGTTTATTATGCTGTACAAAGGGTTCTTTCTTTTGAATCTGTGGATGAAATCCTGAAGTGTGACCATTCAAATGAAAGCTACTGAGCGGTACTTTCTTGTGGTACTGTTTATTGTGCTGCGCAAGGTGGTTCTAACTTTTGAGTCTGTCGATGAAATCCTAAATTGTGACCCTTCAAATGAAAGTTACTGAGCAGTACTCTAGTTTCCTGTGCTACTGTCTATTATGCTGCATAAGATGGTTCTATCTTTTTGTGTTAGTGGATGAAATGCTAAGGTGTGACCTTTCAACTGAAACCTACTGAGAAGTACTTCCTCGTTTTGCTGTACATCATGTTGTACAAAAGATTTTAATGTGAACTTTGTACTAAGTCTTTAGATGAAAATGCCATGTGTAAGCATTTATACGAAATCTATTTAGCATGACCTTGAGTCGGTACTGACTGTATATGATGCTACACATACAACGTGTTGAATGTCAAGTACGTTACCCATTAAGTGGCTTGGTATTTCTTGGTAAACCCGGAAACGTTTTAGCGAGTGTTTATACCAAGAAGAAAATCAGATATTTGACCTGTTCTATGTAAGTGACCGATGGGTTAACGGTGTTTTCTCGAAGTTGTTAAAAGTGAAAACGGAGGTAGAGGGCATTGCGTATGTAATAGAGCTTAACATATCCGAATTCTTCTCAAGTTTGAATCACGCTGTTGAATTTCTGAATGACTCCAAGTTTTCTTGAGATTCGCAGACACCCGACGAAGGATTTACGCAAGATATTTCCGAGAATTTACCCGGAACAGTTCGTTTTTGTTGTTGTTGTTGTTTTTATTTTGTTCATTTTTCCGAGGATTAACGAAGGATTTACAAGCCCCGTTTCTACTGTACTTTAACAGTCTTCTTTATTTACTTTCCTACCTCTGATTTCACTTTTTAAACATTTTCGAGGAAACAACGTGAACTCATCGAACGCTAACAGAACAGGTTAGTATTCTTGATTGACCCTTTTTTACGGAAAGTGATGAAAAGTAGTGGTAGTTGTAAAACCTTGGTCTTGTCTGACTTTTCAACGTGTTGCTGCTTAAAATTTTCCAACTTTGGCGTTTAAACAACTCACAAAAGTTGACCTATTCTCAGTACCGGAAATAAAACAAGAGTATTTTCATAACAATAGATATCCCACAATTCATTACGTTGTATATATGACCACCATTCTTTCTATTGTGTGCGTTTGATAACATCTTTAATAACATCTCAGAGGGTGGTCAGCGACCCACCCTCCCAGCCCTCACGCATGACGCGGTGCACTACCTTCAATGCGCGTGAACGTACCGCTGTCCACACCTGTGGACAGCGACCATTTTCACCCCTCCATATTTCATTGTGTATTCGTGTTTATTGTGAATAGTGAGAATAAGTTACTGTTAATTTCAGAATATTATGAGCGAGAGAGACGGAGGGGAGATTATAAACAGCATAACAACCAAGGAAGGGCAAGTAGCGATGGATTTCACCGGCAAATCAGGAAAGGTCATCACAAACACCAAAGAAATTCAGAAACTTGCGAACACTCGAAACAAAGTGGTAAGCAACGAGTAATATGGCCGCAAATTCTTAACCTCCCTCAGTGCTAAAGAGTAATTTAACTCAAAGGGCATATTATAAGTTTCCCTTTATCTTGCCCAGTCATTGTATCCCTAAATTCTATTTATTACAAACTGTTGCTCCCAAGAGTGAATTGAAAAAATAAAATATATATGCAAAGGACGGAATAGAGCGATTTTCGTTCGACCTTGAAACGATTACGCATGAACGAACCCAAACAACGGGCGCAACTTTTTGTTTTTTTAGCGAACACGCAAAGTATTCGCAGCTGTAGAAGGACTGCTCGAAAGTTATTATCCATAACTTGGGGAACAGAAACTGGGCTGCCGATTGGATGATCGAACGACGTTTTTTTACCATCTTAGGGTTTTCTTTGGCGGGAAAATGACAAGTCCACTTTTTACAGTTGCTCTGGTGCTACACAATTTGATTGGCTAATAGATCCCGTGCTACTTTCTCAACCAATCAAAGGCAAAGTCAAAACCAGTTGTGATGTGTTCACGTACGGTTTCCCGCCCTTCGTGCTGGCTGCTTTATATATCTGTTACGACTTTTGATTGGCTTTTGTTATTGTCTGCGTCCGTTGTGATTGGTCACTTAAGCTTTGGTTTAGACTTAAGGGTTGTACTCTAAGGCGAAAAAACTGTTTCCTTGCTTTGCATATAGACCACTGTGAGTATGATTTGCAATCTTAGTACATTAATTTTCATGAGTAGCTCTGACTTCAATTTTGTTTTTCACACAGAAAATCAGTCAGCGCTCCGCATCTCAGAACTTTATACACTGCGACACTACAGTTGATGGTAAGGGATTCTTTGTGTTTTAAGTCGGAAAATTCTTCTCTACAGATCGTTTTCAAATGACGTCAGATTTCCCCGCGCTTAACACCGGTTTATCCTGGTGCGCTGGCCATGTTTTCCCGCGCCCTGAACTGGTATGATTTTTCCCGCGCTAATCACAAAGCCAAGTACGCAACTCTGGCCAGCGCGTGAAAACATAAAATTGGCTGCGCGAAAAGCTAAAGCGCGTTGGTCCTGTTTCATTACGTCATACACATTTGCTTTGATTGGCTAGTTTTATTCCCTGTAATTATGGTTTCGTTAAATCATTTTTTTTATAGTGAACGGCCCTAATCCAGTTGTCTTACCTGAAACGCCCTCTGGAACGCACTACTTTACGTCAGAGCCGTGGTACCATGGGCGGATCACAAGAGAACAATCACTCAAGCTACTACTAGCTGCAGGAGTACACGACGGGTAAGACACCCGGCTATTGTTGCTTGTCTTCCATTTAAAGGGGCTGTCTCAAGCTATTTGCTATCTGAAAATTGAAATCCAAAAATAATGGTCCAGTTTTGTTATTTAAGACAATATTTAGGCTTTGAAAATGGTTCCTGTCGTCTTTTGCAAAGAATGGAAAGGATGGACATGGATTGAACTTTTTGAAGTTTTAAAGCTATGCTCTCTAAAATTACCATAAAAGTTATTATGGTCTGTGCCCCCTGATGAAATATATTTGATATCTATCTAATAACTCTAGAGGGTCCCAAATAGGTTTTTCCGGACCCGGGATTTCCCTTATTTGAAGCTCGGGATTCGGGATTTTAAAGCTGTATCGGGGCGATATTCGGGATTGAAAGTATGCTTGGGAGGTAGGATGCCAAAAATAAACCTCGGGATTACGGGATTGCACGAAATTTTGGGTCGGAATTACGGGATTGAAGAACCCTATTGGGGACAAGGGGACCCTTACTCTACAGGGGCATTTTGTGTACAGGCACAAAGTAATGACTTCAGCACAGAATTAATCAAAACCAGCAAAATCCTCGTGACATAACCCATTTAAGTTTGCGCGGAGATGTGATGCCACTGAGTAACAACACTAGCGTTACTTCCAGTCTCGCTCGCAGTTGCTATATTAACAGCCACAAGCTCTTAGTTGTCTATGTAACGGTAGCGTGCTCCCTCCCGTGGAGTCGTGAAGAAGAATGAGGTTCAAACTTTCTAGTCTGTGTATGAAATCCTGTGCTGCGACCATTCAAACAATACTTCTTCAAGGCTGCATAGGCCCGGTGCTATTTGATTTCAGTATTGGTTGTGAGAAAACGAAATGAATGAATTTTAATCCGGGGCACTCATGCCAACGAACGGATTAGAGTTTGAGCTTCGTATTTTGAAAATGCTGCTTGAATACGCGATAAACAGCAGGGTCATACATTAAACTACAGGGACGGGCCATCAGTAAAGTTGTGGCGGGTTTGTTTTTGGCCAGTGCAGGATATTTTTTAGGACTACTCCGCGTGTACGATTTTTTCATTCAATTTCCGCTTGCACGAAGAACTTCGCCCCCCAACCCCCAATAACTTTTCATATGGTGCGTCCCTTACCGTACATGTCAAAGTTACCTTTTAATAATTCCTTCTTTTTTTATTTCTTTAACCAGCCTGTTCCTGGTTCGTGAGAGTACCACCGTTGCCAGAGTCTTTGTTCTGACCTTCTGTATGAACAAAAGAGTCTACCACTGTCAGCTAATCCAGGTAAATTTTATCTAGAAGGAGACGCGCTAGGAGGGGGGAGTCACTTTCCCCGGTAATTCTCTATTTTCCAATTGCCCATAATACACTCTGTTTGCCCCCCCAAATTCTGCATAAACCATTGTTTTTAAATGCTCCTGGGAGTACTGCATTTTCCCAAGAGCATTTTAAGACAATAAGTTATGCAAAATTTGGGGGGCAAACAGAGTGTATTATGGGCAATTGGAAAATAGTCAATTTGCGCAAAAAGTAAGCCCCCAAAAGCCTGAGAACCAGGGGGAGAGGGGGGAGGAGAGAAGCGAAATGAGACAGCCGCTCCCAAAGAACCAGTCTGTAAACCTGGGCTCCTCTGAAACCCAGGTTTATTTTAAATAGAAGCTTATTTGAGGGATAGCTAGGACGAACCAAGAGTCTCTTGGAGGAACTGAGCGTCATCATTTGTTTTTACTTGGTTGCAGGACATTTGTGATGGCACTCAGACGTTCTTTAGCCTTGGCAAAGGACCAGCATTTAAAACACTCAAAGAACTGATCCACTTCTACCAAAAGAAGCCTTTGAATGGAGTTTCTCTTGCTTTGCGGATGCCCTGTCCTAAAACAGAATACTCAGGATACATCGAGACATAATGTGTTTTACAACGCGCTGGGTTTGCGGTTGATTGTACCACCATTTAAATCACGGGGCACTTGACAGAAGACGCTTGGAAAACGCTTGTAAAGTGTTCTACTGCAGTTCTATTTCAAAAGGGAGGGGAAGTGAATACCGGAAAAGTTAAATCACTTTTGTACGTATTTAGAATGTTAGAGTCCAAGAAGATCGAGCACATACCCTTATACAGGCGGCCATCTTGGTTGTAAATGTACCGAGTCTATCAAATCTACTTAGGTGGGGTGGGGGCGGGGGGAGAGGGCAGGAGACCGGGGACGGTTGTGGAGGAGGCGAGAAAAATAGAAGGCGGGGCACGCCCCCTTGGTACATTTGAAACCAAGATGGCCGCCCGTAACGGTAAGCGCTCGATCCCGATGATCCTATGGAAAATAGAGGACTGTGAGCAGTCCAGTACATCCTTTACTTATACATGCACCAGCAGCTGGGGAACGTTTAGCTAACGAAAACAATCTTATTTCCCAATTTTGTACACTAATCCATATACATTTGAAAACGTAACTTTTTCTAGCCTGCGAGAGCATCCGGTTGTTTCGGCTTTAGTTTACGTCTGCATTTCGCAGGCTGAACTTTTTCTCCCCGGCCTTCCCCCTGCCCCACCCACAAAATAAAGGCAATTTCGGCCAGCTAGAACAGAACCTTTTGACAGCGCTCTTCAGCTGAGCAAATTCTGGCAACGATTCGTTTTGAACGGTTTAACGTTACCAACAACAATCTTTTATTTCACCTGTTAATACATTTACATTTTTGAAATATGGAAGAGCCCTCAAGAGGCAAAGAAAATAGAAAAAAAGGTTACTCGTTACTCGCAGGAACGCCTTTTTATATTCATTACATATCCCGATCAGTGAATTGATGGGGACTGAAAATCTTTCGCCTTCAAAACGACACCTCTTATATACCTCCGAAAACAGATGGCTTTGGCATCGCTCCGCCTCTGTAGACTGAAATGTTAGAGGTTACTTTAGGTGAAGCGGGTCTTTTAAATATATCTTTTATGACTTTTGCGTACTTGAAATAAAAGGAATTTCCGTCGTTCCTGTTCATTAGGCTGATTTAGCAACAGGACGGGAACGTCAGTTGACAACGGCGCGCGCAAATCAAACAGCTGGCTTGACCAATGGCAGAGCCGCAAATTAGGCACCGAGAGTCGTGTTTAGTCTTTTCCGCGCTCTTTCCCGTCGCCAACTGACGTTCTCGTCCTGTCGCTAAATCAGCCTATTATGCTTTACATGGTGATTCAAAGCAGAGTTTCGCGTTTGGGGGAAAATTCTTACATATTGTTATTGAAGTGAGATTTACCGAGCAGTACAGTCAAACTCCGTTAAAACAGACACTGAGGGCGTCATAGAAAGTGACCGTATTAAGTGGGTTTCATTTAGAGAAAACGTAAGGGCCTTCTTTCCCCCTCCCCCCCCCCTCCCCGGGGCTTTCTTTCCCCAGGGACAAAGCAATCTGTCCGCGTCCGTATTAAGCGGGTGTCCCTAAATGGGTTTGACTGTACTTTTCTCTGATGCTTTTTAATTTATTACGCTGTAGAAAGTGGTTTTAATTTGCAAGCCTTGGTAAAATGTGTTACACCTTGAGGTGGAACTAAAACAAAGTTACTGTCGTTTGCCTAAATTTATTGAGAAAAATGACTGAAATAACAAATTACTTTAACGATGCAGACTTGACAAGGGCCAAAATTCATCTGAGAAAATGAGAAGAGCTTTACAGCCCGTATAGGGGGAAATATGAAATTTACTGTGTACAACGAGAAATATAGAGATATTTTATTTTAATTTTAGACATGTACTTAAACTTTTAGTGTGATTTTGTTGACTCTTGTTATTAGTCTCACTAAAATGTTACGGATAAGTTGGTATATGTTATAATGTACAGTGGAAAATGAAGAAAAATTGTAAATAATTTTAATAAACCAAATAGGAACTTAATATGCGGAGAAATAAAAAAATCGTCGTCAATTTTTTTAATAGGTGTTTGTTAGCTGACCTTCACTTAAGTTAGTGACAGATCTCTTGTGGAGATCTGGGTACGAAATTGTTCAACATGTTGACCAAATTTCTCCTTTAGTCCCCTGAAGGTTTGTTTTGGAAACCGAAATATCGCGGGTAAATTGGTTGAAATGTCATTGTTTTACCATATTATTTTTCTACTTCTTCATCGCTTTGCTGTTAGGATCAGTTTGCCGTTTATATATTTTGCATTAATTAACGACGGTGTGGCCCGCAACTGTGAGGTCCGGCATCACTCAAGGGTTTGTCACTGTCGTCTTGCCCATATAGGCTGATTTAGCACCAAAATTGAAGACGGGAAAGCGCGCGGAAAGGACTAAACTCGACTTCCGGTGCCCCTTTTCCCGCCCCACCCATTTTTTAAGGGAAAAGCCCTGGGGACGAGGTTGTACTAGTAACGAAAAGCGCGGGCTTTTTGGCGGCAAAAAAGGATTAAAGTCTAGCTTTAACTAGCCAAAATTTTTTTATTCGCGATATTTTTGACCAACTAGTTGGATTTTACTAAAATAATTATTCCTTGCCCTCATGGCCTCTGCTGAGTCAATAGCCCATTCGGCCTTCGGCCTCATAGGCTATTGACTCAGGGTCAGAGCCCATTCGGGCTCGCTGGTTTTCAGTGTCACGCCATTCAAATTAGATGAAAATAAAAATCAAAACCGTTCAATAGATAAAGTCCAGAATCTGCGAAATGAAAGGAGGTAAATATGCAAAGACCCTCGTCAAGATTCAGGTCACAGGAATATCATTTACGAGATATCGGAAGAAATATTCTACCCAAATTTATAGAGATTTGTATGGAGACGCCATGCTGGAGCTCATCCGGATGAGCTCCAACATGGCGGACGGAAACCAACAGACTCATCTGGTACCGAGTTTTGCTACAGAAGCGTGGATTTATTCTTCGAGGAACTCATAAACATTAAAGTAATACTTTTTCTAATACACGAACTGTTTAGATGGCAAAATGTCCTGAAATAGGTCATTTTTTTAACCTACATGACAGCTCTCTTGGCCGTCATGTAAATGCCGCGTCACGCAAAAGCTTAGAAATTCAAGCGTACTCTATCACAAAACCAAGAACCCTTTTGAAGCGAAAATTTTTATGAAAATTAGTTTTCAGCTGCTCTAATACATCGTGAAAGTAAAACCTCGGTAGGATCGATAGTTTTGTAGTTTGAGTTTTAATGACGTCATGTGAAAACCAAAATTTCCGATCATAAGCCCCCCCCCCCCCCCCCCCACCTTAGGACATACGCCCCCCCTCTGGCTCCAGTTGTGTGCATCCCTCTGAATTCGATTTATTATGACGTTTTGAAACTTAATTTTTTTTTAAAAAAGTATATGCAAAGCGTATTTTTATCAGCATTGCTACCCGCCATAGTTTTCTTCAAAGCACTTTTTCTTCCGGTTATAAAGACCCCATGGATCAGTGAGCCCTTAAGAGCGAATGCACAGAAAAATCGAGCAAAATCGGCAAATCGTGGCCACAGCTAAAAACCTAACTTACCCTCATTTTCAGTTTGTAATAAGGTTTTAATGAGTTTATAACACTGCTGAGGTTTAAATTTCAAAATGCGGCCGAGTTTGGGAATTATTTAAGATTTTCGATTTCAACGATCTGCGGGCCTAAAATTAGCCGCCGAACACGGCAATATAGCCTAGCGACAGAAATGAGCTGACTTTCATAAACGAGCGAATATATTGGCAATCTTCCACTTAAATCTCAAAAAGCAGATATCTAACAATTTCTGAACGGCACATTTTTTAGATTTAGAGCATAAAATCTCGACGAACCAGCAGAATTTTGAAACGTAATTTGCATAATGCTTATAAATACAACAATTTACTGCTAAAACCAAAATCGAATTTTCGATATGGGGGAATTCTCCAAATCACCCCTAATCCCGCTTACTACCTCATGAGATATAGTACTTCAACATTATCTGAAAGTTAGTCTGGTGTTCTCACGAACGCTTGTAAAATAGATTGATTATTTTGAGGTTATTTTGCCCCAAACAACCGCTAATTGATCCCAGGGTCAGTTGACACGTGCACGTCACCGTAGTTTTATGCATCGATTTCAGCTCGTTAAAAGGGCGAAACTAACAAGATTCTTTTAATATGTACCTGTTTTAATGAAATACACGCAATCTTCAAAAGGAGAGGCCGTTCAATGGGTAATTTCTGTTCTTGAGATCTTGTAGATTGTACCATGGCGTCTGCGAGTGGACCTGAGTCTAGGGGCGCGATCCATTCAACCAAACGTTCCGGAAATTTCGGTCCAAAACTCAATGGATCGGTTCGGTCCAACCGGAAAAGTTTCGGAAAAACGGGTCCACCTTTTGAGGTGGTCCTCTTTTCCCGGTCGGACCGGTTGGAATTTTGGTTGAATGGATCGCGCCCTAGGTCTGTTTTCCTGTGACAGCGAAATCAGAATAACATCAAGAAATAATTCTCCCTCGAATCTTCGTAAGTGAATCAGCTTTGCAGTGCCTTACCTGAGATAAAAAGTGGGCCGAATAGCAAAACAATTCTAGCGCAATTTGGATCCTTTGTGGAACGCAGTGTATTGCTGAGCGAAAGGTGAGTAAACAAACGTAGGAAAGTACGTTACCTTTGATTGCGTGACCAGCCAGTAAACGATAGTCTCCAGCGAAAAATAGGATTCGCAAAAATCTTGCTGATATATATTTAACAGTTTGTTTCTATAAATTTACACCTGGTTTGTCTTAAACCTTAAACAATGCATATCTGTCCAAGAGTATAAGAATGTTTCGAAAGATCCACCCCTAAATAACTGTGGGCTACTCCTTTTTCCCCATCATCGATGTGCACTTCCTTCCCACTGTCTTTTGCATGAGGCTTGTATGCCTTTTTAACTGTTATCGACACTTAAAACTGGCCGTTTAAGGCTTGGTTTAAGAACTTGACTGACTTAAAAAACCGTCGCGAACATGCGCTATTATTGTTGGACTTTGGAAGCTTTAAGCCCAAAATGATGGTGCAATCTCGAGAAATTTTCCCGGGTCTAATAAAAAGACAGGGAACGGGTACTAAGAAAGGGACGGTCTCATTTAGCAACCCGTGGACACTCTGGGCATGCATGCTTGCCTTCTGTCGCAGGGGCAACCGTTAAGGCCAGGTACGGCGCCCCCACCCGAGAGGATTGCATGGCATCCACCATTTCAGTCGCTTTTTTTACATCATGACCTTCAATTATTATGAATTATAAAGCGGGCCTTGATCGTTGCCACCTTACCAGAAGTCTAATCTTCGCACTGTTAGACAATGAGAATCGCCATTATTATTCCATAAATGCACCATTTGACTTTTCCTTGCTCAGCTTCCGGTAAACCGATACTCCGAAGCAAAAATAGCTTTACAACGACTCTATCCAGGCCAGAACTCCTGATATCAACAAATATACCCCCCGCCCCCCTCTAAAGAGAGCAAACGTTCCCCGAACTATTCACTTGACCCACCCCATCCCTTCGTTAAGAAAAACTACGCACTCAGTTCACTGGACAAAACGCGCTCGTGAATATACCAAACTATAGCCGTTCATCCTACAAGCAATCTCAGTTTCAGCAGGCGTGGCCACGTTTCCAGTTGCTGTAAGATTAATTCGACACCTGCAACAGACACTGTAAATTAAATAGAGTGTTTTCACTCACGTGGCCAGCATCTATGCAAATTTATTGGAACAAAAGAAAGCGTTTGCATAAGAAAGGAGTTCAACTCCTACAGGATTGGTTTGGGACACCCCCACTGCCGCCGTTTCATTGTTTTGGGACACCAATATGGCCGCCGTGACGTCATGTGAAAACACTCTATGCCTTGAAACTGTCAGGACGAGAAAGTTTATAAAAGAATTAACAGGTGTGCGCGGCGGTTTCCTTTTCTTCCTTTCCTCCCATTGTAGCACTCAAATTCTGACCCTGATATTAATTCTAGTAGTAATTAATCGTTCCTGAGCCGATAGGCACAAGGATACCAGTTTCTTGCAAAATATGCTGTGACATCCGTTTGCTCATCCCCTTTTCTGCCTTCGGCCGCTGATTAGGTTTGGTTCTGTGCTTTGAAATAACTTTAGGAACGAACATGATACGTGAGGGGCGTGTCCGGATAAGGGCAAGTGACTCTCGGTGGTGAAGACATATACTGAGCTTGTCAGTATTTCGTAGCCTGTACCACGTCGTGAAAATAGAACAAGCCAAAGAAAAATAAGACGCCTTTCTTTCCCCAGCCCACGGAGGTTTTTCGCATTACTTTTTACTGCACAACTGATTCTACCTTTTCGAGCCGGAGCGAACATGGACGCCCTCCACTTCATTTTCGGCACCTGACTAAACGCAAGCGCTGACTTGTGCGCCTATGCTTCGTTTGCACTGAAGTAGCAGTATATGACCACGACAGACTTGCTGCTATCCTTTGTTTGAAACCGCAATGGGCAAGAACAATTTCTTGAAAAGAGCAAACTATTTCCTCCTTAGCAGACATGGAGAACAACTACTAGGACTTAAGCAATGCCATTGCTTAAGTCCTACTAGACTTGAAAAGACTGAGAAAGCATGATGCTTTCTCTTTTTTATGATTTACGGCTAAACAGTACAATTTCATGTAGCTTTTACGAAAAATTAAATACTTAGTTGTTTGCAGAATTGCATTTAACAACAAATTACAGAAATTTAACTAAGTTTAGATCTCATAGATAAGAATTGAACGGAAAAAACTTTTGGGGTAAAAAAGTCAAAAAATGCTTGCTGGAAAATCACTTAATGGACATATATACAATAGCAGAGATACCATGCCTGTAATTTTCCGTTCAGTGCACCTTATGAGAAGTCTGACTAATCCACTGGTAACCCATGCCTGAAAACCGCCTTGAACCTTAAAATTTAATCCATTTCCCTTTAATGCGTAGTGCAAATATATCTTCTAAACACTCCGGGGTTGGGGGTAAAATCAGAAGAACCGAACATTCAGTTACTGTACCATTTTTAAAAGTGGGACAGTATGTTTGCTAATCATCTTAGTTAACCGCTTTTAAAATAGGACAAAAGGACACCTGGTCATACAGGAAAATGAATTTACTGTATCCCGAAAGCTTTGGTTTCCCGTGCACTTATTTTTCGCAGGAGACAATCGATAATTGCCTGGTCACGCAATCGGAGGTGAGTAACTAATTAAAAGTCACTGATACCATCGCCGCTTAGCAAATACACTACGTGCTGCAAAGGATCCAAATTGCGCTAGAATGTTTTCCTATTCGGCCCACTTTTTATCTCCGGTAAGGCACTGCAAAGCGGATTCATTTACGAAGGTTCGAGCGAGAATTATTCCATGATGTTATTCTGATTTTGCAGTCACGGGAAAACAGACCTAGACTCAGGTCCACTCGCAGACGCCATGGTACAATCGACAAGATCTCAAGAACAGACATTACCCACTGAACTGCCTCTCCTTTTGAAGATTGCGTGTATTTCATTAAAACAGGTACATATTAAAAAAATCTCGTTAGTTTCTCCCTTTTAACGAGCTCAAATCGATGCATAAAACTACGGTGACGTGCACGTGTCAACTGACCCTGGGATCAATTAGCGGTTGTTTGGGGCAAAATAACCTCAAAATAATCAATCTATTTTACAAGCGTTCGCGAGAACACCAGACTAACTTTCAGATAATGTTGAAGTACTATATCTCATTAGGTAGTAAGCGGGATTAGGGGTGATTTGGAGAATTCCCCCATATCGAAAATTCGATTTTGGTTTTAGCGGTAAATTGTTGTATTTATAAACATTATGCAAATTACGTTTCAAAATTGTGCTCGTTCGTCGATATTTTATGCTCTAAATCTAAAAAAATGTGCTGTTTAGAAATTGTTAATATCTGTTTTTTGAGATTTAAGCGGAAGATTGCCAATATATTCGCTCGTTTATGAAAGTCAGCTCATTTCTGTCGCTAGGCTATATTGCCGTGTTCGGCAGCTAATTTTAGGCCCGCGGACCGTTGAAATCGAAAATCTCAAATAATTCCCAAACTCGGCCGCATTTTGAAATTTAAACCTCAGCAGTGTTATAAACTCATTAAAACCTTATGACAGACTTAAAATGAGGGTAGGTTAGGTTTTGAGCTGTGGCCACGGTTTGCTCGATTTTTCTGTGCATTCGCTCTTAAGCCCTCTTAAAACTTTTAGTGTGTAATTTTATTTATTTATTATTATTTATTTTTAACCTCTATCTAATTACTTATAAATTTCTTATCTCTTCCTTTCCAGTATCCCTTGCTCCGCAATAAAAAAAGAAAAGAAACAAATAACAGCCCTGCAGGGTCTCTACAGCGCAGGGGGAGACGCGACTACCTGACTTAAATGAAGTAGCAGGCGGCAAGCGAGCAGCCCTGGAGACGAGTTTAACCTACTTGGAAGGAACTTAGAAGGCTGGGTGAGCCTTTTGGCGGATTTAAACCCGTTTTTTGCCACTAAAACAACAGCAACATGAATCCGCTTTTTGAGAATGTAGGACAGGAATTTGCGAAAGCTTACTATGAAATGTTCGACACAAACCGGGCAAGTTTAGCGACCTTATACGTGAGTTTTTCCCTATTCTGTTTGAACATAGAGTTGAAGCTTACTGTGAGCTTAAGTCTCAAGCTTATTTCTTATTTGCAATGCCATAAAAATATAGTGTTTATCAGGTTTCTGTATATCTGTAACGCAGCTTTAAGTGTTTGGGTTTACCGAAACAGCTTTCTTTTGAAGTTTTAAGTTCATATGCTATGTTGATCTTCAGTGTTATAATTCCCTCGGGGGGAGGTGGAGAGGGCACTTTGGGTGTAGGTGAGCCGCCAAGGCCTTCAACCTCTGACCCTGTTTAAAACAAAATCTGTTCATTTTTCTACCCTGTTTAAAACAACAGACTGTTTTTCATGACCCTGTTAAGACTGCAGCCTAAATGCCCTGTTTAAGGAGATACAGTCAAACCTCTTTACAGGGCTCGAAATTGCAAATGATACGGTCGCCAATGCGACTAACATTTTCTCCTTGGCGACTTAAAATTCTAGTTTAGTCGCCAAAGTGGCGACCAGATTTCTCTATGATTTAGTTTTAAATTAAAAGAGTAAAAGTTAAAACAAACATTTCATCTTATCCTGGTTTTCTTTCATCATAAAAAATGTGCCAAATTGCATAAACAAGGCCGGTTTACCTCCAAATTTATACCGGCTCCTATCCACGATATTTTCAAATCTGATGGATCGCACCATACTATGCAGGGCTTCTGATAGGTCGCGGAAAAAAAGTCAAATTTCGTGGAACTTGTAGGGGCAAATTTGCTGAAAAATCGACCGCTTTCGCAGGAATTTTCGGGGCAAACTTAGCCCAAAATCAATTGGTCAAAAAAGGGCCGATTTTGTGGTTATTTTTCAGGGAAAACTTCATTAGGGGTCGATCAGTTTTGCGCTGACCAGACCAGCATTTTTAATGTTTTTCTAACAGAGGTCATCATTTGCTCTTTCAACAACAATATGCTCCAGAACTGAACCAATGGCAAAGCCTTTAACATCATGGCTAGTGCCCAGTTTTTCGCGCATAATCTACGCCTGGTAGTTTCGGAGTTTCTGGACGATAAATTTACAAGTTTACGGCAAGTAAATAGCCCCAACAGCTGAGAAAAATTTCAAATATGTTGTACAGACATGTATTTGATAATATTTCTACCAAATTTCGTGGTATTTTGCATGTTTTTGTGAATTTCACGGCTCTGCAACGGTGCAAAATATCAGAATCCCTGACTTTGAGTTGCGTCATTTACATTATACAAACTGGCGACTAAAAATTTTCATCTGGCGACTATATTTCTCCAGTTGGTCGCCAAAAGGCGACCTAAGGATTTTTTTAATTTCGAGCCTTGCTTTAATTTGGACACCGAAGGGACAGAACCAATTGTCCGCTTTACAGAGGTGTCCATATTATAGAGGTAGGGAATGTATGATTTTTGCCATTTCTGGGACCAAACAAACTGTCCGTAATAAAGAGGTGTCCTTATTATAGAGGTGTCTGTAAGGAGAGGTTAGACTGTATTTTCTTTTTAGATAGTATAAAATACATTACAAAATGGGGAAAAAATATATTATATATTTATTTAATTTGTTTGGGAGTCACATACAAAAGATCTTTTTGAGATTACTGACAGAACAAAATTAGATTATTTTAAAAAACATTACACATGTAGACCACAGACCACCAAAAAATTTCAAACCCTCTTTAACCCTTTGACTCCTGAGTTTTGCTGTCATACTGCTTCAGTTTTGACATACATACACTAAATAACATCTCAAAAGTTCCCTTTGAGGTAAAAGTACCTATAATCGTACAAATTTAGAAAGTAGACATAGCAGGGTTTTAAAATATATATATATACAGTAAAATTCCGAAAATAAGCCCCTCCATGTATAAGCCCCCCAAACTCGTAACGCAAAAAACCCTCTGTTAAATTGCCCCTCCAAATATAAGCCCCCCAGGGAGCTTGTACTTGGAAATTGCCCTCAAATACAAAGTAAAACAAAGCAAAAACGATAAATTTCCTTCCAGCTATAAGGCTAGCCCAATCGATTTTGAAACGCAAATTTCCCTCCGTAGATAAGCCCCTCCGAACATAAGCCCCTCCAAAAATAAGCCCCTCAAAAAGGGTCTTTGAAAAATATAAGCCCCGGGGCTTATTTTCGGAATTTTACAGTATGTATTAACTTAACGTTTGTTTGGAGAGCTGTTTGCCTTTAGCAGTCTCTTACAGTTGACACTGTACATCTTGTGGCCACCGAAGCGCCCGCTTGCTCTCTTTCTTCGCTATTTTCTTGACCACCACACCATGTATCTACATGCTCGAGCTCTGTTGCCAGTATCTTCATCCATTTAAAGGTCAAATGAACCAAAAATTCGACATTCTTTATTTTAGTTCAATTCTAGTGAAATGTGTTTAATATGAACCTAATAAACATACTATGAAGTTTCAGCTCAATTGAAGCAAGCATCTCCAAGATATTCGTAATTAAAAATTATTTTTTGGCCCTTATCTTCGTAGAGCGGTCGGAAAAATTGTCGGTAAAAATAGCTTGTGACGTCAATGTTGAAAAAAGCGGGAAATTCAAAACAGTGTTTTTTCGAGTCGACTTGGCGCAGAAATTGTGGTGGTTTGTGCGGCCATAAACCTAGAAAGAACAAGCAATTTGTCTTCAAAAGTTGCAAGCTGTGGTTATAACCTTATTATTTAATTTTCTTGAAGAATACATCATAGTAAAACGGACTTTTATGACAGCATTAATTTCCTTGCGCTGTATTGGAAATGTGCTTGCATAGGTCCGATTTTTTTCAAGATCTGTATTCACAAAATTTGTTCTTTTAAGGAAGTTTCTGGATATATAAGTTCCAGAGCTCCACTGTGGACACAAAAACAAAATATCTTTGTATAGTGATTTGCCCAAAGAAATTCACGCTTGCCCACAATGTGTTGAAGTCATTGAACTTTGTCGCACTTGAGCTGATATTTTAAAACCCACGCTCGATAGGACACTTGTGCTTCGCAGAACACTAAAATATAAACAAAATCCTCAATGTAGAAGTTTTGGCGTTGATATGTGGTCAGAAAAAGAGTTAATCTTTATCTAGTAAAATCTTCCCCAAAATCTGTTTCAAAGCAACCAGTACAGTTTTTTAAACTTGATCGTTTCGCA
>OZ037777.1:8381995-8436995 GCA_964035525.1 Porites cylindrica | reverse complement strand
GAGTTGGTCCCTGCCTTTCTTTGCTCCCTTTATTTGACTTTCTATATGACGGACACCTTTCTAAGACAGACTCTTATTGTCGGTCCCAAAGGTGTCCGTCTTAGAGAGAGTTGACTGTACATTCTAAAGTCCCTCATTGCCAGTGTTGGAGGACAAGAGCTTTTCAATAACCACGATATTGCCCAACTAAATCTAAGCAAGCACCTTCCTGTTTTTTATTGCAAAATAATCACGTGTTGGCAAGACTTCTAGCTTCTAATCCAAAGAGTAAAAATAACGTCCTCGAACAGATTGTCTGGAATAATAAATCCATTACATCTGATAAGAAATCAATATACTACCCACTGTGCGGCCATGCAGGAATCCTCAAAATTAAAGACCTCTTGACACACAGCAAAAATGCCTTGCGTCGTTTGATTCTTTTCATAACAAATTCAGTGTAAGATGCAACTTCTTACAATACTTTGGCCTTGTCAACCCCATACCTTCTGCTTAATAGCATCTGTCAACAAAGCTCTACATCACAAATCATAATGGATGAAATAACCTGCAAAAAATTTACACTATGTTGCCATCTCTGCAGCCAACGCCTCGGCCTACTTGTAAGAAAAGAATCGTAAATCATGGTACCTAAAAGAGGACATGAGTAAGGTGTATTTATTGCCCTTTGAGGCATTACTCGAGAGGTGAAGCTATCAATGTTTCAGTACAAGACTATCCACCGTATCCTGTGCATTAAAAGTTTATTATTTAAAATGAGAAAAGAATACTTACATGCTGCCCCTTTTGCTTGCCCAATAGATCACACCATTGTACATCTTTTCGCTGAATGCACGCAAGCCACTTTGTTCTTAAAAGAGTTTCTAGACTGGGCCTCATGCATGGTGAACTCAAGAATATCTCTCTCAAAAAACGAAATTGTGTTTGGCATTATTGATCAAGATTCTACATTCTGTTTGGCGGTCAATCATTTAGTCATAATAGGAAAGTATCTCCTTTATGTACGGTGTAAATGCTCTTAACAGTAAAGCTTTAAACATCTTTAACAAATTTGTCTCCCTTGTTCATGACACGAGTAGAGTGGAAAAATGCACTTCATGTATGTCCAGCTGTGAAAAGGAATTTAGAACAAAATGGTCTACTTTTTCTTCTGTGTTTTATAAATATGTTGTTAAAACTTCTAATTTTTCACTTATTTGCATAACCCATGAATTTTTTAAAATATTATTGATTCCATATTAATAATTATTATGTTAGGTTTGGGTTAGGGTTAGTTTTGGTGTAATTCTATATACGGTATGTAAGTGACATACTGGTTATTGTAAGGTGTCATGTATTCACTGTGTAAAGGTGTCATGCATACTTTCCTTACTAACTTGTAAGCTGTCTCTCTCTGCTTGCATTACGTGTGTAAGTATAATTATTTGTCTTTATGGCAATATTGTTTAATGTAAGTGTATTGCGTGTAATAGCTGAATTAAAGGAGCTGTGTCACGAAATTCAGCCAAATTAGGAAATTACAAAATGCCCGTTAAATTAAAAGAAACATAAAAATAACTGCTTAAAACTTTAAAGGAAGGTTAAAACAACATAACAGAAACAACAGATGCCACGGATGGGCAAAACTGAAGAAGATTGAAACGGATTGAAATTAGGGTTTTTGAAAACTGTTCAGCCTAACAGTTTTTCAAAGTTGGTCCCTGCTGCTTGCAACTTCAAAAATTGCTCAGGAGACATAATTTTTTTGTTTGTCTCGGATCTCTGATTTTGTCAATTACATGTAATTTCTTTGCTTACTTTAAGTTCCATAGCAACTGAGGGCGAGTAATTGGCAAAATGAAACAAAATGAACTGGACTGACGTGACACAGCCCCTTTAAGGCTGCAATCTTTTGTTTTTTCTTATTGGTAGTTTTTTTTAAGGTACTTTACACAGTTGTTACAGCCCTTAACCATCAAACAAAACATGTTTTTGCTGTTAAGTCCCTTGTCCCTGCCTCAATGATACAGCTGCATTTTATTTTTTTATATCCAGGAATTACCATTCAAAGTGGTTCGACATATTATTACCACAGTGGATTGCCAGCCAAGTGGGGATAATGGTGTTTTAGTTTTTGTGGTTGGGCAACTTAAGGTACTGAACAGTTATGTGTGTACAGCCCCTGTTGTTTTTAGGGGGTGTAAAGATACATGATTAGTCTTGCCTAGTTTTATGGTTTTAGAAATATGATCTGTAGCTCAGTTTCTGCCAATTCTTATCAGGATTCATGTAGGAGTCATGAAAAACCTGGAAAGTCATGAAATTTAGCAATTTCTTTTTCCAGGCCTGGATAGTTCGGGAATTAAATTGTCCATCCTGAAAAAATCATGGATTATAACAATATTAGAGTAATGTTATGTGTGGCATATTAAGTACTGCAGGTGTCAAAGCAAGGATAATGTATGGTAAAACTATAAAAGGTTGTGGAAAAATCATGGAATTTCAAGAGCTCAAGAGAGTATAATAGTAATAATTTAATGAATTTGTATAGTGCTAATACTACATGTATAAACAATATTCAAAAGTACTGTACATTACGTTACAATTAAAAAATACTTAAATCTAAAAAAACAATTCTAAAGTTCTCTACTTTAAATTAGAATTAAAATATTCAAAAGTGCTAAACTTTCAGAACTATTCCAACAAAATGAAAGCTTTCCTAAAAAGAAATGTGTGAATTTGCTTCTTAAAAATGGCAAAGCTGCTACTAGTTCTAATAGTTGATGGCAGAAAGGTCCATAAAACAGGTGCAGCATGAGCAAAGGCATGATTCCCAAGTGTAGAGCAGTTGCCTTTTGGAATGAACAGAAGACATTGGGCAGACGACAAAAGAGCATAAGTTGAACCCAGTATTGTCTCCAAACTGTAATCTCATGACCACTAATGCCAGCTCATGCTTGCATGGAAATTTCTCACTTTGGTAGAAAACATTGGGGTAATCACAAGAATGTGTTATATATCAGTTTTGAAACTTTAATCTAACAAGAAAATGACACAAATGAATTCATTCAAGAAAAAAGTATAATTATATGAATGATCATAATTTTCCTAGTATCTACGATTTTAGAAACTCCTTATGGGGCAAAATAATTTTCTTGAGAACTTTGCAACTCTTCAGAACATCTTCTGATATCTCCATATAATTTTTTTCAAGTCCTCTACTAAAATTCCTGGCTCTCTCAGGATTAAAATCCTTTGCCTCCAGCTACACTGTTGCATTGTTACCACAAACAAGAAATTTGTTTCACCTAGCTAAGTTACCTTTTAAAACGTCATCAGTCATGTCATTTGCCTTAATTTGAATCATTTTCAGTCATGTCATTTGCCTAAATTTGAATCATTTTCAGTTTCTGACTTGATCAAACATATGACGTTACTAACCTCTACTAAAGAGGGCTTGAAACAAGCCCCTTCCGGTAGTCCAGGACAAATAGATTTTCTTGCTGGGCAAGTAACTTTTAAATCTTACTTGGTCAATGCCCAGTACTAAGTCATGGTTAATTATACAATCTTGAAAAGGTCTTGAATTTTGGTAGTCGTCTTGAAAAGTCCTTGAATTCAGTTAAGGTCCTTGAAAAGTACTTGATTTCTTTATTAGGTCTTGAAAAGTCCTTGAAATTCACTATCTTGTCTACACCAGACCCCATTTTCTGTAAAATTAGGTTATTTTGCCTAGGGAAATTTTCCCATCCTCTGTGTAAGAACCTGCAAAACTCATAGCTAAGGTGAAAATATTTTTTGTGCGTGAACAATATTTTATTTCTGTTTCTTTATTGAGCCATTTTGAACTATTCTGAAAAACCAGGGGGATACTCCGGATTTCAAGTGACAAGGATGATCGAATGGGGGCAAAAATCAAAACCAAAAAAAAATCCCTGGACCTAAAATTAACCCCCCAAAAAATCCAATGCCAAATTTCCAAAACTTAAAAATTTCCTGGAAGCAAAACAGGTTTGGTTGTACCTTATTGGCCGGGATATGCGCGAGCACTACCACAAATCTTCAGATTGTTTTGAATACCCCAAAAATACCTGCCAAATTGTCCCACCCAAAAAATTTCGATCATCCCTGTCACTTGAAATTCAGAGTACCCCCCTTGGGACAAATGAAAAGGCTCAGAGTTGCTTATCAACCTGTTGCTCTTTTTTGTTTTTGTTTTTTTTTTTTTCCACAGACGGATGATGACCCACCACATAGCTTCAGTCAAACATTTCAGCTTTTTAAAAAAGATACTAACAACTACTTTGTCCTAAATGACATGTTTCGACTATCTCTTCATCACGGATGAACAAGCAATGCACAGAAATATGGAGGACACTTTGTGTACGAACAGGAGAGGCAAATGTGATTGTTGTTTTAGAATGCATGTCATAAAAGAAGCAAGAATCAGGAAAAGGTTGTGAATTCCTTCATGAAACGTATGTAGCCCACCTTTGTGAAGTGTTTGATTAACTTTTGACCTCCAATGGAAATCTCTCCATGACGCTTTTGCAGTGCAAACACATTTTAGATGACACAGCACAAGAATTAGGAAAATCATTAGCCTGTGCTTCATTGTCAGTGAACAGTGGAATGCCATGGAAAACACAAGGTTGTTAAGAGTTAATCAAAGTGTAAGGACACCCTTCATTTTGTGGTTTCGGAAAATGTCTATACCTCCCTCATAAAAGAGACTGGAAATTCCAGGTGGTTTTTTGAACCTGGGGCCAAGAAAGTGCTAGGGGGGAGAGGGTGATTCACGGGAAAAGTTTTCAGGTCCCGGTTGTTTAAAGTAGGGGTTACAAAAACCCAAGGCTAATGCAAAATTGAAATCCAGACGATATACTACATGCTAGCATATTTTTCACTGAACTAAAAGATAGGAATATTCCAGGAAGTTTGGAATCTCTGGAGGGGAGATTTTAGAGGGCTGTTTGAGGTCAATTCATAGGGTTGGGGAGGCTAATGATTGAAACACTGCCACCACACCCCACCCCACCCACCCCCCTCCCTTCCCACCTCCTTCTTCCTCTCTTGGTGGTGATATGGATATATTCTGGAACCACACATGTCAAGACAAAATAAACCGAGTAACAATAAGTAATATACACAACATATAGGCATAATAATATATCACAACTGTGAACAGTGTACATTGCTGGGAACAATAACAGTGTCAGCATGGCTTAAACCTTTTTATATTTTTGCGCGTGTAGACTTATCCTGTACAAGAGAACTAGTTTGGAAAATAAAGTTTTAAACAACTCAGTAATAGCATTTGCAACTTTCATTGGTAACGTGTCTACATAACCTAGTCAATTAAGTATGTTTTCAATAATACCTTTTTTGTAGAATAAAATGAATATATTTTAAGGGTTGCCTCACCAGTTTAATATAAGCCCTCTACCCCTCCCCCCTGAAAATGGCTGGAGGGGGTTTCATACAGAGAAACAATCACTAATTAACAGTACAACAGTTACAGATGAAACAAATTCTTTTCATTGGTAAAAAAAATTCTCCTCAAATTTATAAAATAATAGTGTGGAGCATACACAGTCTGATAGTAACCCAGGCACTTAACTTAAAATTACCTAGCCACCTAGTCCTACGGTTATCAGAAAAAATAGCCAAAAAATACTAAATTAAAGTGAAATTTGAAAAACAAAAGTACAAAAAACTGACTTTATTTCACAAAGATTTAATTACAGATTTATAGGGATATGTAGTTTAATACAAAATAAAATTTCAATATAATACAGAGGATGTAGAAAGTTATCTCAGGTTTGTGTAGTATCAGCTGAAACTGTTGGAAGCTTCACATTAACTAAAACGTAAAACCTATACATATCTTTTAAAGAATATTTTCCTTCACATTCTGTGAAGCTGCCTTATTGAATAACCTAGTTTACAAAAGTAAAACAGTTACTGTTGTTTTCAATTACCTTAGTTTACTGTGCTGCATCTGTGAGAAACTGTAAGCTACATTGAAAAAATATCAGCTCAATTAAAAGCTGGTTTAGTTGCCCCCAATTCCATTGCATAACGTAAAAAAAACCATTTTTTTTATTAAAACATGATTAATAAAATAAGTGTATTTACCAGGACAACACTTCCTATAGATATATTAAATATTTTGCTTATAAAAACTAGTACAAAGTAGGCTTTGTGCATAAGTTTTGGCATGATTATCCTGTCCTCTTACAGTACAAAACTCCACTTAATACAAAAATACTTTATACAATTTGAGTTTCACGAAGATGTGGCAAAATTTTATCTGTAAGTGTATGCTGTATCAGCAGGTACCAGTCCGACTGTGGAAACAAAAAATTACAAATTAATCATCATACAGTTCCAACAAATAGCATGATTAAATCATTTACATCAGATACAGTTTTAACTTAAAAATTCTTGTTGTTGTTTTTTTCTCTACTCTTTTCAAGCATGACTGACTTAGGAGTCAAACCTGGGGCCACTGGGAACAACCCCACCTGGTGACTTGTGCCTGGGTGACTCAGATAAAAAAAAATCAACGTGAAAATGTGTCAAATTTTTGAGTGAACTACAACATTTTCTTCAATTATAAAAAGATCACCATAAGAAAAAGAAAGATTTTACTGGGTTTTTATTGTGGCCCATAAATGAGGATGGAAACAAACATTTTGCCAGAGGAAAACCTGTTGGCTATTGACAAGGGTGACCAAGGAGTTGAACTTTGGACTATCGAGAACAAATCCTCGCCCCAGCTAGCGGTTTAGTTGGGGATTCAGTGGCAGATTCAGACCTTTAGATAATGGGGGGGGGGGCAGTCATCCAAACCCTGAGGTAACAGGGGCGGTCTCGAAAAAAAAATTTTCAGCCTTTTGGGCCTTAGTTTGTTCTAAAAATAAGGGGGGGGGGCAGGGTGGGCCCCTCCCCTGGATCCACCACTGGGACTGAACTCACGGTCTCTGGATTGCAATTCCAGCACTCTGCTTCCTTAATTTGAGAGAGACTTATTTCGAAGCTTTAATGGCAGGATATCTTACGTTTCTGTTTCCTTGCAAAATCCTTTTTTTCTTTACTGAGTGGTGCGCCTGCCCCAGGTCTTCCCCACATCATGTCCATGGTTTTCAAATGCTGCAAAATGTAACACATTAAAAATCATAAACTTCTGTTTGTCTAATTAATACAAACATACATTAATTTTGTATGGAGCAGACTTCCACACAATGTTCAGGTAGCACTTCTCAATACTTGCCTGTTCCAAGCTTGAAGATAGTAATGTGAAGAGATCTTTAAAAGTTATGTGAACTGCCAATTTTTCCTTGACCTTGTTACTTGTTATGTCCCCACTATCTTAGAGCCTAGCACAGGCTAAAAAAATATATATGTTGCTGGAAACGTGGTTTTCAGTGTCCCTGTCCTGAATAAGTTATAAAAATTTCATGCATGCTAACCCTAAACAAGGTCAGGTTTCCATCCCTTATCGGCACCACTATGCCCAGACTTGAGTAAATTTCCACCCCACCCCCCCACCTCCAAAAAAAGGTTCCAACCCAATGAGAAGGATACGCTATTAATTTATTATGCATTTATAAATGTATTACATTAAGTTGTTACCTCAACAGACTTGATTCGCTGCTCCTCTGCGCTCTTTTTCCGCTGTAGATCTCTCCAGTGAGCTTGAACTTCAAGGTCAGTGTGGTAGTCGTAGCTTTTCTCGTTCTTTGGTCTCCTTATATTCAATACCTATGGTCAAAACAATAGTAGACATTAAGGCTAGGTCCACAGAAAAAGAAATCAATGCCGAGAGTAAATAGTTACTAATTTTGTCATCAAGCAAATTTTCCTGGAGAATGGCATCTAAGGTTATTATTGTACCTGTGATGTCACATCTGACGTGTTTTTCTTAGGTGCAATAATTTCTTTAGTAGTCGGATCATAACTGGGTTGTCCAACTATTCCAGACCGTACCCATGAAGCAGCATCTGTTTCATTCTAAAATGACAAGAGAACAACCCTCTTAAACTCCAGGCAATATCATATCGCATAAAGAAAACACACTCATCAATTTAAATGGTGCATTTCTTACATTTAATAGGTCTTCATGTTCAGCTTTTCTTCGACTTTTGCTTTCTTCAGTCTGAGTCACTGTATATAATGTAAAGAAAAGTCAGTGTATTGAACTTTTGAGTGACTGAAGCAATACTTTGGTTCCAAGCGGGAGGATGTGGGTCTGGTGTGGGCACGCAGTAATTGGTGTACCATGCACTGTTGTGGTGACCCAGCCAAAAATTGGCAAAATTGAATAAACGTTTGTCTAATCCAATACAAAAACCCAACTCACACAAAGTTGAAAGTAAATGCTGTTTTGCTTGTGTGTCCATTTTTCCAGCTGGAGAATAATCCTACAAAGTAATGAAAAAAGTGCTAGTTATTGCATGTGTAAACCCACAGGTTTTGCCCTAAAAGATAGCCAGAGTGGCACACAATTGGCACACTGTCTTTTCATAAGCCTAGCCTTCTTATTAGTCCACAAATGTGTTTTATAGATCCTTGAATAAAATTAATGGCAGATATCAAGATAATCCAGCCACTACAACAAGCCCTCCCCTTTGTAATAAAACAACATCAATTTTTAAGGATAATAAACACATTCTTTTTCACTTCAGAAATATAAATAAATGTAATGGACGCAACCTCAGTAACATCTTCCAATAAATATTTGTATCCCCTGCTAGGGAGGATCTAAGATTTTGATTGAAACCTAATAATGATTGTATTCTGAGGTGAGGTTTAATTATTATATCAAAAAGGGGTTAGAATATGAAGCAGTATCTGGAATACTGGTGGGGGGGGGGAGGGGAAGGGGTGCAGTTATAACCAAGGAACCCTCCAGAGATCCACTCCAATTTTCTGGTCCCTTAATACTAAATACCTTCAAACTTCATACTGCTATAAATAATATTAACTGCTGCTACCCTCAAACTGGTTGAGTTGTGATCACTTGTGCATGAAAAATGTACTTTTTACTTAAGATAGGCAAGAGAACCTTGGGTTCACTGAAATCACAGCTCTTGAGAATAATCTGTTAATAACTTTTGGAAGCAATTAAAATAAAAGTGGTGTTAACGTCTACTTACACTTGAATCATGTAATACTTTGCCAGCTGTCCGAGTCTGGATTTGCCCTTCAGCATCCTTTATTGGAGCACCTGCCCCTGATCTTCCCCAAGGGTCATAAACATTGCGCTTATTTTTGGGGCTGAAATCACGCTGAACTGTGTCTACAGGATAAAAGGAAATTCTTTATTGCTGAAGTAATACTGTATTTACTCAAAGAAGCACCGCCCCCGATTAAGTGTCACCCTTGAATATTAATTACCCACAGTATGAGTAAATCATTAATTGTTCTTATTGTTACCTCCAGTATAACTTTTGGTCAATGTTTGTGCCTTCTTTACTTTCAAGTTTCCATGTTCATCAACATTTGGAGCTCCAGCACCTGGACGATTGACTTCAATACCAATTCCTGCCTGTTGAATTATTAACAGGTGTCTATGATTATATAGTTTCTTATTGATTGCACATTTAAGGTAATTTTAATAATAATATTGCAGGTCACTTTGAGACAATAATTTTTTATTTTACCATGTCATTTTCATCCCTTGCTCGTAGTGGTTTGACAATTCTTCCTTGTTGATCAAATGTTGGTGGGTTTCCGTAACCTCTTCCCCAGGGATTATACTGCAACAGATAAACATTTACCTTCTGAGAACTTGCTGGCTTCATCCTCACCCTTTCCCTCACACCCACCCCAACCCTAACCCTTACCGTTTTTACTCCAAAAATAACTCATCACATGCTCAGTACACTCGTTTAGTGCTCATATCATTTCTTTAAAACCCAGGGCATGGGCACACTGTGGTATTTTGCTCCAGGAAGAAATGCCACTACACAGTTACGTGACTTAACAACTGCAAACAAGCTGATGTGGAATCTCCATGCCCTAAGCCTCTGCCTTACCCTTACCCTTACCCTCACTCTTATCCTTCAGCCTTCTTCTTACTACTACCCCCCCCCCCCCCACCTCACCTTTATACTGACCCTTACTCTTACCCTCTTGAACCCTAACCTTGCCCTTACCCACACCCACACCATGACCCTTGCTATTAATCCTTACCCTCAGCCTCACACTTACCCTGGATCATTACACGTTTCTGGGGAACTGCCCTCCCCTAAGCCAACATTTTGCCCTAAGTGAGAAGTAAGTGTTAATGTTGGCTTAGGGGAGGGGTAGGTGGGGAGTTTCCCCAGAGATGTATAATGATCTCTTACCCTTACCCTCTCCCTCCTCACAACCCTTACCCTAGCATCCTTATCTCTGTTTAGCAATGTCAGCAAGAAGCACCAAAAATTTGAGTTATGATACCGGCTAAAGACCTCAGCAGCTTGGTTAACTTAATTCCAATAAGCACCAAATAGTACTGAACTCATTTACTGTTACAAGTTGAGAGACTGGAGGAATCCATACCCAAACCAAGGCATAAAAAAACTATTCAAAAGAAATGCTCTCATTCACACCTCAAATGAATCTCTATCTTGACTGAAGGTCTGTGGATTCCTTCGGCTAACATGCCGGAGTTCTTCTATGTCCTTGGACAGGGTTGTGGGAAAGCCTGCTTTCACAGTTCCTTTACAAAGACAAAATGAAGACTGTTACTTGCTAACTCACAGACAACTCAGCAGTTCAAACCACGAGAGGGAAGGCCTAAATTTACCTGCCTGGGTGGTATTTAGATGGTACATGTAAGTAGAAAATCATCATTATTGAAAAATTTTTTAATCCATTTGTAGATTAGATAATCTTAGCAGTGTTTGTGTATATTTTTCTCTCTTTCTTTACGTAATGAACTTTTTGTCACAAAGTATCAGCTTTTAAACTGGTTTGTAAAGGGCTTCGCACTTCAGTCTGTTGTCAATATTTTTACATCTATCACCTTCCAAAAGGGTTTTATTAAAGTATAAATTTATTTGAATTTCTTTAGGTCTAACATCAGAGATAGGTGAGGGGTCTGAGAGGGAAATTTGTTGTTTTTGCATGAGGTGTTTCTATGAGATTATCACATCAATGTTGTTTCCATGTGGTTCTCTCAACCACGTGAACACATTTTGAGACAAATATAAGGAAACTAGGCTTCACAAAAGTTAGAAGCTGCATTAAATAAATTTCCATTCACCAGATCCCGTTTTCCGCGGAGCCCCAGCACCTTCTTTTCCAAACTGGTCTGTGCTCATCTACAAAAAAATAAAATGATTGGGGTTTTGAGGGTAATTCTTCAAAATGTTGTAAAGTCTTAAGGATGGCTTCTCACTGATACCTGGCTTTTATCCTTATTATTCTCATTTTGTTGCGCACTCCCTTCATCTCTGATTATGTCTGTGCCCAGATGAAAGGAACATTTTGCTGCTGATATTGCAATTTTTGAAGTCACATGACTAGCCACGCCCATAATTATGCAAAATTTTAGTTTAATGTTAAAGTCACAGCAAATTAATCAGGAAATTTCAAAATATTTTATTACTAAGTAATAATTCAATGTTTTCTACTCACCCCAGTCTCCCTCGAAAATGAAAACGTCATAGTTTACTTAAAACAATAATTAATTTCGAAAAACCCCACCTTGTACTCATAGTCATAAATAAAACACAAGTTCAATTAAATTCAATCTTTTAAAGGGAACCTCCACTTCAACAAAAAGATAACTTTAAATCACAGGAAATAACTGTTACAGTCAAGTCAATCTAAAATATTTTTAAAGAAAGCGTTTGTATCCGAAAGAAATAACTTTTAGATTCGCCTATTTTTGTTTTCAAATTTTGCGGGCGTCGCCATCTTGAATAATTGTGACGTGTAATGGTTGCCCTATTGTTATTAAACAAAAGCTCTTTGTGTCAGAACAATAGAGCAACCGTAACACGTCACAATTATTCAAGATGGCGGCGCCCGCGAGATTTGAAAGTGAAAATAAGCGATTTTAAAATTCACTTTTCCTGATATAAACACTTTTTTTAAGACAAATTTCGAACAAATTTGTTTATCAACATAATTTTATTCGATTTAAACTTATTCTGTAGTAAGAGTGGAGGTTCCCTTTAAAAGTGGTGTAATTTTGGATCAAAATAGATAGAAAAAAATGGGCATGACAAGTCACGTGACCAGGAAAATCCATCATTCAAAATGAAACTCATATCCTTTTTTAAAAAGATTGAGTCAGGCCTACAAAGTTTTAAGTGTAGAGGTTTAATCCTGTTTAAACCAGAAAACCCTACCCCACCCCTAAAAACTTCCTGTGACCCATTCTTTAATTCACCTGAGTAGTAGTTACTGCATTGTAAAGTCTAGTAGTATACTAAAAGTAAGTATGCTGCTGTCATGAAATTCTCCAAAACCTCTAAATTCATACAAGGGTACTCTATTTCTGTTGTTTGTTTGTTGTTTTCTCCTTGATCCTGTTGATTAGATCCAAGAGCTTCCAGGTGACCCATCATATTGCAACAAAAATTTGTTATTTCTGCAGTACTGAAATTTCTGTAAGTACAGAAGTTTTAAATTCCTTTGTTCATTGTTTAGGGTCTGTTGTGAGAATATCACTGATTAACTTACATGTTGCAGTTCATCTTCAATGCTCTTTCTTCTTTGAAGCATTTTCCTTGTTCTTGAGGTTTCAATCATGGAGTCTGCAAACAAACAATTTCCTCATCAGGAAATGAGAAAATCTATACATTTTTTGCCTCATTACCATATGCTGCATGTCGCTAAGTCCTGAAATTAAAAACAGTGGAAGTATCGGGGGGCGGGTGGAGGGTTCACAGGAAAAAATAACACATTCCCATTTTTGGATATTTTATACCTGCCAACTTTTTCTGAGATGTAGGCGTGAGATTTTTATCCTGGGAGTGCTGGGATTTTTGAAAACGACACGATCATTTCCGAAGATTCCCGAAGAAGTCCGAAGTCTTCCGAAGACGTCCGAAGTCTGCCGAAGGCGAAGTTATCGAGAAAACGCTTATCCACAAAATCAGAGATCGCGAGGAAGGTATTGTCATTTATTCATTTTACACATGGTTTTCGTTCCTTACATGGGTCTGAGTTAACATATTTTTGGAAATTGTGTCAAGCAAGACGGCAACAACTCACATTTTTCAATCAGGCGTGAGAAATTGGTCCGCAGGTGTGAGCGGGCGTGAGATCGAAGTTTTCAACCCGCAGGCGTGAGACTCACGCCTAAGGCGTGAGAGTTGGCAGGTATAATATTTTAGGGTATTTAAAGAATACCCACAAAAATCCCAAATTTGGAAGAGTGAGAAAAGTCCCAACCAGGGAACTTAGTTGGGAATTCCCTGGTTGGGACTTGTCTCACTTTGCCAAATTTGGGATTTTTATGGGTATTCTTTAAATACCCTAAAACATCCAAAAATGGGAATCCATTAGTTTTTCCTGTGGTTGTTTGGCAAAAGACATTATAAATTCCTTCTTTCTTAATCACACATTCTCTTTGTTGAGCAACACAGTTTTTATTTTTTTTTCTTTCACATAATCATTTTTCATTAAGTACTTTTAGTTCACATGCTGTACCTAAATGTGAATGTTTTAAGTAACGGTAAAGGAGAATCAAAATTCATCATATACTAACCTAATTCATGTCTGTATTTTTTATCTCGTCCACCATACCTCTGCAAATATAGAAATGTCTAAATAATTATTGTGTCAAGATGCATGACTTCTTACATGATGATTTAATACATGATTGTAAGGAAAGATTACAGATTATTCAACCCTTGATAGACATTTAAAGTGCTTCAGACAATATTTTTTACTTACTACAAGTTTGTAAAGAATAATACAGTGAGGCTTAACATGCCGTTGTCGACTTTATTATTACTATTATAATTTATTAATATTACACACTGCTTCACTCACCAAACCAGGTTCAACATCAGTTTTAGCTGCATGCTTTGGAAATCTTAGCTCAGGGTCGGCACGGAAACCTGCGGCAACTCTTCCTGATTCCGTTCTGTTTGGGGCCCCTCCTCCAACTTGCTGACCTCCAAAGGGCAGTTGATTACCCTAAAATTAGGTCAAACCACAACTACAGTTGTATCTGTCATTAAGGAATGTGTTTGTCTAGTTAATACCCATATATACTCCCCCAACAGAGGGTTTTTTGGTTTGAATCTCCCCCACTCAACTTCTGGAAATATGAGTTTAGGTAGTACATACTTTTGTTTAACACATTTGCCTCTGAAAATTTTTGCTGAAAACCGGGTTTTGAAGCTAGTCAAGTGGTTTTCTGGTCACTGTCATCATGCAGGCAGAAAGCTACCAGAACAGCAAAAACTAAACAAGCTGAGAAAGTTGCTAGTAAGGCTTTCTGAAATTTAACTGGCCCCAGTTGTTCCAACGTTGGATATAACCCAATAAATTACTATCCAGTGAATAAGTATTAGGGAAACCAGCTGCGTTATCCGGTGCATAGAGATTTATCCACAGGATAGCGGTATCCACCATTAATTGAAAAACTGGATCCTGGAGCATAATTAATTTTATTAATTAAATGATATTTTATTATTTTATTATTTATTACTGTAAATCAAAGAGCATCCTTACCTCCTGAACAAGAGACTGGATGTTCTTACTTCTTTTTGTCTCAGGTTTTTCATCCATACCAGACTGTGACAATATAGATCAAATGAATGCAATGTTACGTTAACAAGTTATTGTCCTTCTCTCACTTATAATTTTCATGTTGTAACTCTTAAAGGTCACTCAGAAAATTTCCACACTTCATACTCTTTTAAACCAGTCAACAATGTTTATACGTTACTGAATTTATAGCTTATTAACCTTATAATAGGCCCAGGGGGACTTGGGTTAATTTGCTGGGTATGTGCCACTGGCTGCCGCTTGTAAGTCATTCACCTCGTGTATGATAAAACACTGAGTTAGTTCGTATTTTTAACATCACGGATATCATGTACCGCCATTCACTGCTAGACACCCTATTACTGCAGATACCCAGAAACTTGAAATCTTATTGCCAGCCATGCAATATTTTATATTTAGGGCGAAAAACTATTAAACAGCACTCTGCCGCTTTCCCTTTCCCCCCTTCCCACCCACCCTGCAAAAAACAAAACTAATATTACTGTTTATTATACACACTCACATTCAGAGGTGCACCACCACCAGGCCTCCCCCAAGGATGATAGCTTCTTAGTGCTTCAAGATCCTGAAAGTTTTTGAGAGACCAAAATAATGCCAATATTATTAATGAGACTAAAAGCAATAATCATTGATTATGGACCCACGTTCGTCACTTTCAGAAAGGAAATTGAGTTGAAAGGAGTCCAGTTTCCCGGCTGAGATGCCCCTGATAAAATCAGTGGGGGCAGCTAATCGACAGTCGCCCCTGATACCTCAAAAATTTGTGGCTTTGTACCACAGGACCACCAAGATTGGGATGCGTTCTGACGAATGCGATTAAAACAAAAGTGAATGTTAAGGGTGCACTTTTTCAAGAGAATCCAACATTAAACTAGATCCTTGAGATTCTTTTGTTCTGTTTAGTGACAAATGAAACATGTCAGCAATATTAGCACAGGCCAAGACCATCTGTGGTTGTTTGTCAATAATATAATCAATGATTTTATATACCTTTCTCTTTTCCTCCTGTATTGCTTGCCTCTGCCTTGCTTTCTCTTCATAATGTCTTGCTAAAAACTCATCTGAAAGAAGAAATTTTAGTATGCATTAATTTTTTAACAAAAAATAAATCCAACTTTGAGTCAAATATTATTACCTTGTGTTTGTGCTAAAGTTTGGTTCTTGAGGGCATCTTTTTCACTGAAATTGCAAATTAAAGTTTGACCGGTTAATTACAATAATTTTATTTTATCCTAATAGTAAGATTGTAAGATAATAATAATTATTGTAAGATCCTTACACTCATACAGTGACTTTACTATGTGAGGCAACCTCCATTTAGATAAGTTATATGGGTACAGCTGTAGTACACATAATTACATCATTAATGTACTGCTGTTAAGGGTATAACCCTTAATAAAAAAATTTCAAAAAAATATTCCCAATTTGCTTAATTTTGTGCAATGTTAAGATTTAAGTTTTACAGAGCAAAAGGTCTGCCAAAGAGGTTTCATCTGAATGGTAACACCACAAGATTTTGTCCAGATTTAAAAGTTAGAATGACAAATCATCTCACCCATAATAACTCAGTCATGTTGTCAATTGGGTTCATTGTTTTCAAGGGCAGTGGCGGATCCAGACCCTGAGATAAGTGGGGGGTGGAGGGGGGGGGGGGGGGGGGGGGTGGTCTCAATGGGCCTCAGTTTGGTCTAAAAATAAGGGGGAGGGGCAGGGCCCCCAGGCCCATCCCCTAGATCTGCCACTGAAGGGAGTGGCCCAGGGAGGGGGAAGGGCTGTTGCTGGTGAAAGGTTTATTTTAAAAGAATCCTTAGATATATATACCTTCCCTGTAAATAGAACCATAACCCATGTTTTTGAACCCTGTTTAAAACAAAGGACAAAATGCTCAGTTGTTTCTTCACCAAAAATCATGGCCTTGTTTAGGGCAGGCTCACGTAATTGAATACACTGTGCGGAATAAAAAAAAAGGCCATTGGCCACACCCTGTCCAGCACATCATAAGGAAGTACCCTTCTCCAAGGTGGGAAATTCTAGAAATCAGAGAGATTTCACCTGGACACTAAAGATGGGTCAGCCAAGTTTAGGACATGCCTCTTTAAATGAATATGGTTTTTCCTAAGTGACAGAGACATCAAAATCTGACTTTCTTATTAAATTTTTTACACTCACGTTCTCTCTTCCAGCCATAGTGAGTTATTTGGGCGTGGTGCAGGAGCAGGTTTTCCGACCTTTGTAGCAGCATCTGTTCCATAAAGAAACCCCGAGGGTCTGTTTGACTCTTCTTTGAGTTGGGCTTGGCGAAGGACCTCGTCTGTACCATAAATCATTCTATTGCTTGCTGAACCACCTGGAATCTAAAAAAGGAGATTTTTAACTCATATTTAGTATTATCATATGCTCCATTTTTGAGAGTGAAACAATTAAAGCAAGCAAAAAACTACAGGAATGGAGAAGGGAAGAGGCTGTAAGCATCTTTTGAAATACCTCAGCCCGCCCACTAACCCCCACCCCCACCTCCACAAAAATTGTTTGTCCTGTCAAAATGTGAGATGTAGGAGGGTGGAACGGGCAAGGTTATAAGGGGGTCCACAAAAAATTTTATTCAAGATTTGGGTTCAGTACCTTTTTAATAGCCACATTCAAGAAAAAGGAATATTTCGGAAGCATGATTCAGGATTTAAAATAACCAAGGTAAAATTTGTTAGTACAGATCACTGGATTACTCTGAAAAACCATCGTGTATTATTTTAGGGGGTTTGAAACATTATGAAATAAATTTCTTCTGTACAGGGATGCCAGGAACAAACTCTCTTCAAAATTAAAGCCAGTGGTAACCAATCACTGGAGTTTTTTGTAAACACTGCTTGGGGAGTTAGAAGAAAGTGGTCTTACATACCCGTCCTTGTACAAAATGTTGCTTCTTAGTGAACCTATCATTCAGGGGTCTTGAATCATTTGAGGAAGACACTGCTAGCTCAAACCCTTTACTGTGTGTATTTTGTAAATGATAATTCTTGCTTAACGGCCGGTAAGTGTCCTGCATGGAGAAAGGGACTGCTCTCTGCGGCTCCTTTGTGAACACTGTAAGTATAAATAGAGCAGCTTACAAGAATGTTGACTTTTGAGCTTGGGTTGCTTGTTTACTCACATCAGACCATACCATAAACTGCTACTTACAAGCCCTGCAGGGCTTATACATCTTCGTAAGGGGTTCTGATAGTGCTTAAAAATGGAGGGGCTTATATCCAATGAGGTTTAGAACCGTAATAGAATAACGCTGACCAAAATATGTTTGTACTTTCTGATTTTCAACTGAGCATTAAAATGTCATAATAAATTGAATTCATTTCAATACATTTGAAAGGAAGCTTATATCCAAGGGGGGGGGGGGAGGGCTTACGTTGTCTACAGGTAAATGGGCCTATAACGGGATAATGGGGGGGGGGGGGCTTATACAGTGTAAGTGGCAGTTTACAATATGAGTGAAGGTCACCCCTTTAGGAAATGGACAGGGGTGCCAGTCTGAAAATTTGAATCAAACCCTAGATAAGAGCAGCCTGGGTGTGGCACGGGTTTTTAATGTTTAATGTATTTGACCCCTAAGAGAGATCACAGTAAAAAGGAAAAAAAGAATGATGATGTTGACATCAAAATTTGTCTTCAACTTCAGAGTATGACAGCACTAGTCTAAATCTATATCTATCATCACACACAGCATTTCACCTTATTTTAATTTACCATTTCGCTTTATTCTTATATGCTATATATCAAGCAGTTACATGCATACAGAGCCTGAAACTCCACTTTTTACATCTCCTTTTATCACACTTATTAAAATATCACCAGCATTACTAGAGGTGCAATTACATTAAATTTATAAGAACACAATAATTAAAGCAGCTAGTACTCTTATCGCTGTAGTGCAGAAAGTGAGAGGCTTCAGCTTGCCCAGTCGAGCAACAGAACAGGAGAACGTGACATGTGGTGCAGACTTCTAAACAGTCATCTTACCAGTGCTTTTATTGCTTGGGTCTGAACCATAAACAAGCCCGTTTCCACCTGCACCACCGGTGACTTTGCCACTATCGAACCACTGAGTTTTGTGATGATGATAGCCTTGCTGAAACTTGACCGGGTTTGCAGCATCCCTGTAAGGGGTCGATCACCCACAGGCTGTTTTAATTTTTCCGTTTCAATATCAAAACTTGTTGTGTCAAGTTTTTCCTCTCAACAAATCATGGATATGTATTTTAATCTCAACGAGAACATTGGCAAAACAGGTAAAACTCCCTGACTATTTTCTCACATACACCAATTTTATAAATTTAACATCAATGTGCTAAAGTATATGGTTGGCAAGAGTTTGTCAACATCTTATACAGTGTAACGGTCCCCAAAACAACACTTTTTTCAGTTTTGAGGTAATGTAACAAAACACAAACTCTTTTCTCTTGAGCTGGGGAGGTATACCTTCAGTTCCTGTTTCATCACCACCCACAAATTTCTTTAAGCTACAATCTTTGACACAATAAAATGGAACAGCATGCAAACTCCCAATCCCCCAGCAATCAAGGATGAACCTGTGCAAAGGCCAAAACCCACCATTTTCCCATTTTTGATTTGGGGGGAGGGTGGGGTCTCTATTTTACTTTATTTTGTCCAAGACTGCAATCATGGACACAATAAAATGGAACAGCAAAAACCCTAACACCCGAAAATCAAGGTGAAGCTTCGTGACAACCAAAACACGCCATTTTCCAATTTTTGATTTGTTGTGAGGGGGGTCTAAGTTTTACATTTATTTTGTCCCAGATTGTGGCTGTAGATCTAGCCTTTTAAAATTCCACAAATATGGTGTGAAGACAATGCTCTAAGTATTTTTAGAACAGCTGATCAGAACTGTTGTTCTTTACTTGGACATAAGTGTTATTCTATGCACTCTATGAACATGCATAAAACAGGTTAAAACCCTGACACCACCACTTGAACCTCTTGATCAACCACTTCCTTAGAAGTCTTAAATCAAAGCGTGTACTAAATCAAAGTCGTCTCCGAACAGATCTTCGTCAACATGGCCAGGGCATGAGTTTTTAATCATACATGAGCAGCCCGGGTCACTTCTCGTTTAATTACATGGCAACGATTATTGTAAAAGAAGACTACATCAGAAATTCCCTTCCAATCAAACAGCTATAAACAAAGCAATGCCTTAAAACGACTGTTCACCGCGTGTACTGTTGTGAGAGGAGAGTATAATGGCATACGCGGTTTTCTTTACACAAGCTTACATTCTTTGCATTAAAGATTAAAGTACTCCCATGCGATCGCTGAGGCTCCTAAGGAACTTCAGTCCAATATATTATTAATGTAACAAATGTAAGCAATTCTAAAGTCATGTTTACACAGAAACGAACAAATAATCACAAAAGATCTACGATGGCCAGTCGAATTCGTGTTGTCGGGGGAGACTACACATTTTACGCGCCTAAATCGCAGATTTTTTTAAATGACTTGTAAGAAGAAACAAAAATGCCCTTTGAAGTTCGTTAAGTAAATCAGATAAGAGAATTCTCACTTACATTTGATGCTGAAAAGTAAATTGATGAAATTCTTTGATGCTTTTCCTTACACGATCGCATAGAACGAGACCATCTTACTTCATCGACTCATGTGTTGCTATAGCAACAGGTGAAAAGGATAAGCCCCGCGGCACAACAAGCGAAAACAAGAAATGCAGAAAATATGTAAACTATCTTGTTCGCGGTTTAACATTTCCTTCAGTTATAGATCTGGGTCTGAGAAGGGAAAAAAGGATAATGGGTTTTTGTTGTATTAATAAGCTGATCTATTTCATAGCTGAAACATTGCTAACAATATCTATAAAATTTGCAATTTGTGCGAATTTTTTCTTTATATTACCGGATGAATGGATTTATCAAACTCAGTGAAAAGAAACAAAGGAAGCGTTGACGCTCCTTTTAGCTTCCTTTACTCTGTTAACAATGTACTATATTGGGTCCAGGGATTGTGCATTAGCCTGCGCCAATTAGCTCACGCCGAAGCAATCGGATGAATTTCAGGCTACTCACGCCCTTGAGCCGCCCGTAACCGCCCGTGCGAATCCACGTCCTTTCTACCGCTTGTTACGTCATCAGTTTTAATAGTCAAGGATAACTTCGTCCGCTAACTCGAGCAGAGTGAAGGGATCTTTCAAACCATACCAGAATGAGCACAATTCAGTCAAGGACACCGGAGAAAAAGGCAGAAATCCAGGTAACATTGACCTGAAAAATTTCCTTGAAAATGTTGTTCTAATGCCCACCTACCTCTGCTTTCATCTATAAATGCTAAGATCCTAAAAGCTCTCTTAAAAACTTTCCCACCAAAATGAAGCCTACTAAATGCCCCGCAAGAGAAAAAAAATGAGGCAAGAAAAGCGAAAAAAGAGGGGAGGAGAGAAAGCGAAAAGTAGAAGTCAAGACTGCTGTGTCAATTTTAAACCCACATCATCATCATCATCATCATCATCATCATCATCATCATCTTCTTCTTCTTCTTCTTAAATATAAATTTCTCTCCGCAGAAACAAAGTCACACTTTCTGCATCATGGATCCAGAAACCAAAACCTTCATGCAAAAGATGTTAGCTGGATTTCACAACATTTTCTTGCGTTCAGCTAGGAACCAAACTAGTTAACGTCCGAAAGATTACATTTCTCGAACTGATCGCTTTATATTCCGGGTCCACAACAATGTTGCCAAACCCTCAAAAAGGCTGCAAAAACACAGGTAAAAAGGCTGGATAAAAATAAAGGCTGGCCCATAATCCATGGACAATCCTAAATAAGCAGCCACACCTTTACCCTTCTCTAGTAAAAGTCAATAAAATTCAGAATAAAACAAAGAGTACCATGAACGGAGTTGACGTGGAATAACGATTTTCTGTCCTGATTTAAGCTCCAAGGATCTCTGTATTTCCAAGGCTTTAGAGCATGAGTTGACACGGGGCAAAACACAGAGGAACGGAAGGACTCTCCCTGCAGATAAAATAAATTAGTTAAATATTAGGTCTCCCTTTTTAAAGCATTGAGAAGTTGAGTTGGCTTTTCGCAACATAGAACTGGAGAGGTCCATGATGTAACAATGCCATACGAGAGCAACCAATCAGCTTAGAGCGCGAGCGCGCGAGCAGAAAATCAAATTGGACGACAAATTGAGCAATCTAAAACCGGGCGTTGTCTACTCTTTTAATGTATAGATTTAGCCAGGGCTAAAAGCGAAGCTCTCTTTAATATTAATAGTTTCCTTAAAGAAAATATAAAATCGAGTAATACTAAAGACAAGATGAAAACAACGAGAACGGTAAAAAACAACAACAATAGATCTAATTAGCAAAAAAAAAACAACGTTGCACGTGCAGTACACTTTTTTTCTAATTAGCAAAAAACAAACTTTGCACGTGCAGCACACTTTTTTGTACATAACTTTCCTTGCCTTTGCTTTGCACGACTAAAACGTGAAACGTCTTTTATATAACTTCCTATTTACACTTTTTAAGGAGGAAATGTTTGTGTTCCTGTTCACTCTGATTTTTCACTGCCGCTCATTTTCACCTTGGTAGCCGCTAGCATTTCTCATTTTCTCACCGAGGGTTATAAACTTCGCGTTTTTCTTCCAACGGAATTGGTCTCCATTATTATTTATTTCTCGCTCTAGCTCTTTCACTGTTATCCAAGTTAATGTAGACATTAAAATTTAGTGGAAAAAAATCGTTTTCTCTCTCTCTCTCTCTCTCTCTCTCTCTCTCTCTCTCTGTAAAAGTCCGGGCGGCCATGTGATTAACAGCCGAAACGACCGGGGTGATTGAAATGCAAATTTCACCTCAGCTATAACATATTCCTTCCCCGACGGGCTGCTCCCTGACTCCCTTCGCCCTTCCCCCTTCCCCCTTCCCCAGCGTCTGTACGGACGGGAGGTCGTACACTGACGTCATAACCACATTTTTACCAAATTTTCTTAGCTATGGTGCTCCGTTATAAAGGCATGCTTCTAAGCCTGACTAAAACGGAGCAGATTACCTGGAAACACTAATTTCCTGTTTACATAGAGGGAGGGTAACCCTTCCAGAAGGCTTTAGGCAAATATCAATTTAAATCAAAGCTGCTTTTTAAAAATCGAAATGTATCGTGTAGAAATTGTCTTCATTATTAAAGTACTTCATCACCTTCGCTTGCGTAATTTTAAGTGAAACCAGTCAATGAGTGGCCAGGCATACAACGCTAAGCTAGCTAAAAAACTGAAATTATTGTTTGGATTCAAAACATTTGAAAAAGATATGCTTTCATACCGCTAACACAAGAAGAACTAGGATCATCATTAGCGAAGATTAGTTATTGTAACGAAATCCTTTTTCAAAACTGTCCGTTTTTCTAATGTAAAACTATTTCAATTCACTTTCCCCTATCACCAGTTGAAAATAAAGAACAAATTTAATATCTCGAAGACAAGGTTTGGTTCGGCTAAGGGCGAAATTCTGATGACATTGTGATATCAATCTCTACTAGAACAACAGAAAATCGCAAGGATTTAAATAGCAACTTTTTCGGAACTTTTGGGCATCTTCTACTAAATCAGTTTATTACCACATGCACACCTGGCGCTGAAATGTACAGAGAGAAAAGAGTCAGTGAAGTTGGTTAAAACATTCAAGGAACAGTACCTACCGAGCATATTTGATTAACAGGTGCAGGCCCCCAAATATTGTTCTTGAGCACGTAAGGCAGCGGTGCGCTGTTCGATCGCATTTTCTCAAGTTACACTAAGTGCTTTAACCTCAAGATTTCCGTTGCTTCATTAGTTAACTTTGTTATGTTTTGCAGTGAGGAGAATATGTAACCAGTTTAAGTTACCAAAGAATGTTAGAAGAATTATTTGGAAAAATGAAGTTCAAACCATTGACTTCAAATATTTTTTCTTCTAATTTATCAATTAGACATTGTTAGAAGCGGCTAATTTACCACTGACGTCATGAGTTGAAATGAATTATAGCCGAAATAAGTATACGTCATCATTTTTCATCAGAGCCGAGTATACGAGGTCGCGATGATATGTTCTTTGTGCGTTTACAGTATACAGTTTGTCCTAATTCTGGAATACTGTGACGAGCTTGTCACTAAAAGCATATTTTCATGATTTCGTGCGCTTTGGTCATCTTTAGGCAATATTCACACTATTCCGGATAGCTTTCGAGCAGACACGAAAAGCCCAGGGATGGAGTGGAACAAGTCGTTCACACACATCGAACATCGCGCCGTAGTGTTGGCCAAGAGGACTTGGTTTAACTTAATAGGCCACCTCCGAGTTTCAAAAACCCTCACTTTCAAAATGAGGCCAAGTGCACAACCTTACTGGATAAAATGAGTTTCATTTGCATGAGAATGAAAAATCATTTCCATATCAAAGGCTGAGCATTTAACCTCGTTTTGATACAGAGGTCCGGGGGAACTCGGAAATGGCCTACAGACCTATTCGGCTAACTCAATGTTATACCCAATTCAAACCCTTTGGGAATAAAACGTTTTGTTTCAGGAATTTCTATATCATTCAAATGTGAATGCCACATTATAATGCAAATACAGTACACAAAGAATCTTAACCCCGGGAGATTTAAATTGGGTACAACACTGAGTTACCCGAAAAGGTCTATTGCAGTCCTCACTCGCTCCTAAATATTTACTTCCGTTTCAGTGGATTCCAGCCCTCGCTCCTACTCATTCACTTCCGTTACGGTGCGAATACCGGTCCACATTGCACCAAAGTGTGGCACAGAACTAATCCGATACGTGACGGTCCACTTTCGAGATCGGCACGGCGCAGCTTCGCTCCGTCTCGGAAATCGCGCCGAAATCATCGTTCTTAAGTGTGAACAGAAGTCGTATCCAGTATGATCTCATAGCCTTAACCTTCGTTGAAACGCGATGCTTTCTCTCTAGCATTAACCGCGCCTCAGAGGGCGGCTTTTGGCGGCGAGTAGACTTGCTACAAGTCGACCTCTTGGTGAGCGGAGCGAGCCTTGTTTGGCCGCGAAGCGGTCGACCGCGAGCGACGAAATCCGACGAAGGACTGTTTTGAAAGTCTAGGCGGCGATTTGACATGCACTTGGTGTTGTTGTTGTCTTCAATGCTGATAGTAAATCGCAGTGCATGAAAATAACTGTACACAATTTGAAAGGCAACTTTATTCCTCGAAATTCTAATTTACACCCTCACATTTACACACCTTAACAAATTAAAACTAGTTTCTTAATACTTTATTTTTAACTAAATTCATGACAAGATACCTTTATCGTTAGACTGTTCACAACTGTTCGTTTAACGCTTTTAAAACTTCGCTATAGAACTACTGGACACAAAAATGCGGTTAAGGCTAGGCAAGGGAGGGGCGGAAAGCCCTTTCTCGAATTCTTTCTGTTGCATTGAGAAACTGACAGACTATATACCTTGAACAGTCTACTATTATTAAAAACTAAATATCCATAACCATGACAATGCTGTCTCAAAAAAAGGCGCACTGCCACCGCTAGATGGATAAGTCATAGGGTTGCCATTGAGTTTAATCTGAAAAATCAGAAAACGACATCTGAAATATTGGAAGATTTTAAAATTGAATTTGCAGGAAAGTAATTTCTTCAGCACAACCTAGCCCTTTAAATAACCCTTGGACTTTTTTACTTCTTACTTTGTCAAATTATAGTTTTATTTTTCTTGTCTGTGGATGTCCTTCAGTTGCCCCGTGTCAACATACTATTCAGACAATTTAAAAGAAAAACAGCTATATAATTTCTCTACGCACTGTCAATAACCCGGCCTTAATCATGAATTTCTTTAAAGACTTATTGGACAGGTCACAACTTATTTAACGAAAAGAATTTTAGCCTAAAATTTTCACAGAGTAACGTTAATTTATTCTAGTTCAATACAGGAACGACCAAATTAACAAGCACAACGGAAAGTGATTCTATCAAAGTGCTTATAAAAGCAATAAAGCAAAAATACTTCATAGATCTTATCACATCGATTTTATGTACATTTGTTTCTAATAAATATAGCTTGATCATATAACAACCCGGTTCAATCTTCTTTTAGCAAATTGAAACAAAGAATTTCAAAGTTCGTGAATCTTGAATGCCCTATCTGTTTTGCAGTTTTACGAACTTCAGTTTTTTTACAGTGTGTACACTGTACAATAAATTGGGAGTAAAGACTGTAAAATTTACAAACCCAAAATCAAAGAGAGCTCCGTTTAATTTAATTACATATTTTGGGGCATTCCTTAGTAAAATCATGGCCTTTCTATGCAATCGGTCAAGACGCCCAGGGAACATGTCTTTCGGCTCAAAGTTATGTCGCTGGAATCTCAGAGTTATGTAAATCCACGTAGCATTGAAAGAGCACTTTTAAATATGTGTGGTCATCGTTCTTAAAACCGGAAATAGTTTGGCAAGAGCTTCAAGCGTGATGATTTTCCGGCATTTTGATCGTAAAGCCTTCTCATTATAACTACCCAGCCCGTAAACAGCCAAAATTTTACGTAATTGTTTTAAGTCAGTTCCGTATAAGAATAACACAAAGAGTTAACTCTTTTTCTCACTCAAAATTATCCTGCACTCCAGAATCAAAAAGTACAACCACTTGCAGGCTGACTTGAAATCTCTATGCCTTTCTACAGGGTCTGCCGGATAACCATTCTACGATTGGCCTCTCAAAAAGAAATGTAGTTCTAAGTTTTCACTGCTTTGTGAAAAAAAGCGCCTGATCGCAGGTTAACTTTATATGAGACACTGTCCTCTTTATGTCTCAGGTTCTAAAAGTATGTTATTACACTTGGAATACTTTGGTCTTGTTTACTTGTTGGCAAACACTCTTCTTAACAGTTTTCTATTACAAAACTTTTGTCAAACTCTATATTGCTTGCCGTCATTTTTCTTTAGTTAGTAGTTCTCCACAGTCTTAGAGAATTATTAGTGAGTTTACGTAACAGGACGGCAGGAAGACGAGGACAGCAAAACGCTTGTGCGTGATAAACGTGACAGGGCTATTACGTGCGTGTTTTGTCGTGATCTTCACCTAACAATAATGTTTTCTGGTCTTTACAAAAAGATCTGTTTAAAGGAGAGTGAAGTTTGGCGAAAGGTTATTTCAAACAAAATTAGTGTCACGCTTGTCACACAAGGTTTGCCGTCTTCTTTCCTCTTCCGCCCTGTTGCGTAAGTTCACTATTGTCTTGATAGGTACCCACAAAAATGCTACTCATGTATATAGGCGAATCCTTGTTTACATCTTTTTGCCTCATTAATATACGCCTTTCATCATCTGATGAAGCTAATAAAATAACACCTCTGAATATTGAAAAAAAAAAACTTTAGTCATCTCTGTAAATTTGAGCCCGAGAAACCGAATAGTTTCGGAGAAATTCTCTTTGAAAAATCCCAATATTTGCAAAGAATGTATGATCTCATTAACGGTTTTGCGACCCCGCAATTTCGCAGTTTTAAATTGCTGCTATTTCCTTTTGTTATTGATTACAAAGAGCCGAAACTTGCACAAAGTGCACAAATTGACCAGCTCTTTCAACTTTTGAACCTAATAATTACAAATTATTTGTGTATACGACAACGTCCTCTATGCTGGGATATCTTGTATGCTAATGAGCAAAAATTTAAACAATGACATCAGCAAGGATTTGCCTATACCTGGAATATACACAATGTAGTGACACTTATACACAGTTACCAGCCGCTGTCCAGGAAATGAGCCCGCAATCCTCCCGAACAGCAGATGCCTTACATTTAGTTCTCACCACTATGTAAGTACACAGCTTTTAACATTATTTATCAAATCAGTAATCAAACCGATGGTCGCTGCCACATCTGAGGTCAGGATTAAAAACATCCACATAGTCTGCGTCCATGTCAGAAAATGTCTCACTGTCTTCATCATCACCAATTGCCACTTGGGAAATGGAATCCAGTGGAATGATTTCATATTCTTCTAGAACAAGGTCAATTTCATCCCTCGTGGTTCCATGCCAGCTATGGCTGAGGGGATGTTCCTTTACCTCTTCGGGATCAGTGTTTGACATACTGCCGTCCATGCTGTCCAGACCATCTTCACTACTGCCAGGAATTGTAGGAAGGGTCAAGAGGCCAGTGGGATAGGCGACACAACTAATGCTCCTAACTTTTTTGAAGTCTCCACGCTCTGTGGTAAAGGAAAGGTAAATCAGTAAGCCTAATACTCATTAGCAACGCAGACATACCGGTAAGCATAAGCATAAACATAAGGAGCTAAGGCGACAGGGGTCACCAGGTGCTGCTGGACCACAGCCTAACCTCCACTTTATAGCTTAGTGCTTTTGGGCTCTTACAATAAAAATCGCTTTGGTCAGCCTTGTGATATTTGATTTGCTTGAGGTTTATCTTGTTAGAATGATTCACGCTTTTGGGGATGAGGTCCTGTTAGGGCAACATTCTGACAAGAGACATGGCCTTGAAACAGCAATGCAAGACAGATGGTATGATGACAAAGGACACAAAGATGGCTTGAATGGTTGAAACTGCAAAAGTGACCAAGACAAGTGCAAATAAAATGGTAAAATAAGGGCTTTCTTCTCTATCCTCAAAATGATGGGTCTACATACCCCCAACAACAGTAAGTTTCCTTATGGCAAGATAAGCCATGGACAAATATACTGTAGCTTTCATATGCTTTCAACAATTTGAAAAATATTAAGCGGATATTTTTTCACGGAGCCCTTTTGCTAGTTACAGAACATTGCAATATTTTCAACAGTGGTGTGTAAGACTCATTTAACTCTGTTAAAAAAATGGACTCAACTGAGAGTTACTGAAACATACCCGGATCATCAACATCCGCAAAATCTTCATCAAATGTAAACAAACAATCACCATGATAACTAGACCAGCCCTTGCCATAAGACGTGCTCTTTCTTGACTGTGACCTTTAAATTAATGATAAATGAAAGATGTCCTTTACAGAATCAAAGAAGAAAACTATTATTGATTACACCCCTAAAGGGGGAGGTACTCCCTAAAAGGGCCTATGTGGGGAGGCCCCACCCAAAAGGGGTACCTTTTTTAGGCTTCAGGTACATGAAAGGGTAGGGAAATCTGCCATTTCGGTTTGTAAAAAGGCCCAAAAGGGCTTACAGATGCATTTTATGGCTGTGAAAAGGTCAAGAAAAAGTTCTGGGTTTTTGATTTGTTCATACTTTTAAAACAGTACATTTGCAGGAGTTAAAAGGGATGGAAAGTTCTGAAAGGGGTACCATTCGTCAATAAAATAATAGAAGGTACGCAAAAGGGGCACCCTTTCTGTCAAACAGGTATATAAAGGGTAAGGGGTTGGACCTCAGGCGGAGCCTTCCCATATAAAAATTTGTTGAGTATCCCAATGGTGGGCAACAAACTATACTATATAACAATGACAATGATTTTAAAAAGCTCTCCTTACTTTTCAGTGGGTGGATATTCAGCGCTTATAGATTTTGTTCTTGGTCTGTGTTGTTTTTCCTCTTCTTTTAGTTTTTTGTCATGCAGCCTTAATATAAGTGACCGGATTCCACCAGGGGTGCGTGTTTTGAGGTAGTAGTCCATTTGTTTTGCTGTCAGTGTCGTCTGGACAAATATCAGGAAGGCTGGATGGTTGACAAACACAGTAATGTTTGCAAGTCTGTGAAAAAAAGGCATTCATGCTTAACAAAACTATCACAAAAATCTGTGTTTTGAAACCTAAGCTAACTGCTCAGACTGTCCAAACGGCCCCAATCCCATCGGGATTTCTCCCAATCGATATTGCTTGAAAATCCCAAATCCCAACCGATATGCGATCAGGATAGGAAAAATCCCAATGTTGACATCTTTTATGATATTTTCTGATGAATTCTTATGATACTTATACAAGAACACCTAGCAGAGCAACTTAACAATATGACTTAACTGAAACTGATATCAAGAAAACTTAAAAAACTGCACAAAATATAAAATAAAATCAAGTACTTGTACGCAAAGTCATGACAATAAAAATGAGCACGAAAATTACCATTGATTTAGCGAACACTTTAGACAGAAATTGTCCTCTCAGAACATTAGAAATGGTGTTTCAGAGCATCAAGACCTCAAAACTTTCTGGGGGAGCAGGACTCTTGAACCCTCTCCCCTTTTGGCACTCACATGATTAATTGATTCTTTGATAAAAAATAAAAAAATAATAATAATAATCATCATCTTTATTGAGGAAACTTTTTCATAAAAGATATGGTTTTCAAAAAGGACCTCAAAACTAGATATCAGGGCTCGAAGTTAACTTTTTAGTGCACTTGCAAAGTTTTGCTAGAAAGATTTTTTTCCAATAGCAAACTGGTGAGACCACTAGCAAATTCTTTCCCTTTGTTTGGGAGACATGGATGATTCCAACTCGCAAACGTTTGCTAGCTGATGTTTTTCTCACTCGCAGATTATCAAAATCACTTGCATTTTGCGAGTTTGCGAGCGTTAATTTCTAGCCCTGGATATATATTATAAAAACAAAAAAAGCTATAAAATTGCAAAGGGATTAAAAAGATACAAAAAATGCATAAAAAATTACAAATAAGTATATGTAAAAATTAAACGTAAGTAGCTATATCAAAAACTTAAAAACATTACGTTTAAAACTATTTACATTCCTTGAGTCTTTGATCGTCTGACTGAGGGAGTTAAAATCGGAAACGGCATGATATTGTGTTCTTTGCTTCCCCCAATTTCTTTTGATGATTACAGAGAATCCTGATTTTATATACTCAGAAGATTGGACACTCTAACTGTTGTTAGGTAATACAGCCATCTTTCCTCCCTCCTCTTGCCACTACGGATGTTTCATGGTGCTGAATTTACAAACTTATGGTTTAACAGATATATAAATGCGCAGAGAAAACAAAGCTTGCCGGGCTGTCACTAAGATTTCAAGTTGCTGGGTAAATACAACAAGTAGGCGGGGAATAAAACAGCTAAGGATTTCTTTTGGTTCTAAATTTCTTTTCTTTTCCTATGAAAGTAGCCGGGGCCACGTTCTTAGTAGCCGGGAGAGAAACCCCCTGGCCACGCCTCTTAATATCAGCCCTGAAACTTGACAGTTAACATAGAAACAAACCTATTTAAAAATTTCTGTAATCCCTCCTGGCGTCGCCACAAAAAATTCTCTTTGAATCGTCCAATAACCCGCTTCTTAGGAAGTTTTGGAGCATCACTACGGAACGGAAAAACACATATTATATGCAATATCTGAAAACTGCCAAAACTTTGCTTGCAAAAACTTTAATTAACTGTAACGTTGATGACAGATAATGTATTGCCTCCAAGCCAAGAAATCTAATAGTTTTATTTCCTATTCATTACGTACTTGAATACAACATCCTCCAGTCCAAGCTTGTTTTTGAGCCAAACGAATTCCGAATATCTTCTCCGTATGCGCGAGTGTAACAATGGAAATGTGGGGTTATTAGTCTGTGAAAATATAACAACAAGTAAATGAATGTAATAAACCGGATGTCCCCCACATACTTCACAAACCAAGTCAAGGCCCTGAGGACTGGAGAGAAGTCCCCAGGTGGGAGCGAGGGAATGAAAACAGCAACTTGACCGACTGAGCGGAACAAGTGATCAGATTACAACTTGAACCTGATCAGTCTTTTAACACCCCATGGGTGAAACGGCATGGGGTCCTGGCACTAATTATTATTGTCATTACTTACTGTTTAAAGTTGACGTTTGTACTGAAGGTTTCTTAAACTTGATATCTGGTGACAACAAGACTCTACAAATACTTTCCCAGAAGATTTTTGCAGAATGAAGAATAACAAAGTTTTCTGCGCTAGTGGATACAGGGGTTTCACCAAAAAAGGATGAGCCCTGGTTACTTCTTCAAGTAACACATGTCACCAAAGAACCCAGTAAAACTTACTCCCGGGAATTCTTGGTGAAGGTGTGCCACCCAGTTCCCCAAATCCTGACCCGATTTCAGACCAAAAAATGTAATTTTCCGAACCCGTTTTCAGATCGGACCTCTGAAATCCACACCCATTTTCAGATCTGGCCTTTAGGCAGAAATTATGTTATCATTTAGACCAGATCGAAAACAAACAAATTCATCACATCCATTTCGCATTCGGGTATTTCTCTTTCTTTCTGACTCATTTGGTATTGAAACGATAAATACGTTCATACACTCCCATAGTTCCCTTTAAACCATACCCGATTCTAGACCTAATGGGCTGGCAAAGTGCATACCCGTTTTCAGACCAAAATGGCACAAAAACCCTACCCGATGGGATGGCAAGAACCTATATGGCTTATATAAGGGAGTACCCCCCCCCCCCGGGAACTTACCTCTTTTCTCCTATATCCCCACCTACTTTGTAAATTAGCAACCTTTCAGATAACCCATGTTACATTAAATGTAATATGGGGTATTTGAGAATTAATATAGTGGTGTGCATTGAACTGAATGCCCACGAAGACAAAGACAGGTTGCCGTTAAATGACACAAAGCTCAAAGCTAACACTTTGTATAAACATATCCCAATCAAAATGTATAAAATTAATATTACTTTTAGAGTGTATTTATTGTGCAAGTTTACAGCTGTCCCTGAATAAATCATCGTAACAGGACTGAGTGAAGTCCAGTTCGGTTTGTAATCATATGAGTGATTAACAAAATCAGACGACCACGTGGCGGGAGTCCAATTTGTATTATTACAGACTGAATTGGAAGACACAAAGTTCTGTAACCAATTAATCATAACTACAACAAAATTTGTGATATTTTAGGCTATTTTAAAATTAAAACACAAGAAATTCCATCAGTTTTTTGGTTAGCAGGGAAAGAAGCCATTTAAGTGTGCGCATGCAATGGCGCACACTGTCTAATTACTTAAGCTTGACACGTACTGTCCTATAGCACTGTCTTATTAGTGCTGAAATCAGGTCAGTTGTTAGTCAATCAGATTTGAGAATTTTGTTATAGTTATGATTAACTATTGAATTTGAGGACATTACCTTGCAAAAGAGTAAAATATTTAAAAAGTTAAAAAGTGTTTAAGCCTAGCTGTTGATTTAAAACTTGAGCATGTCAAATAAAATGCCACAAGTAACCATACATGGCCCTTGGGCAATTATTCAAAAAAAAAAATGTACAAATAGATGCACATTTACATTAATACAACACGCTATGATCTGAAAACATAAACTTTAAATTAACTTAAGCTTAGATCGTTTTCAAAATACTACCAACAATTAGGCATGTATTCCCTGACACATAACCGCATCCGTTTCAAATTTCCTTTTACCCTCGTAAAATGCTTTTTAAGCGGCGAGAATGTAACATTGAAGCTAAATTCTCTAAATATATTATGCGAGTTGTGGTTAGGACTTTTCATATCATCCCGCTCCACTGCGCGCACGTTTAGACGATCTTGCACTTCTTGTGTATTTAGAGAAGAGCTCGTCTTTAACTTATAAACACTCAAAGTCATCCCTCACAAAAACAACGAGTTGACCCACAAACTGTGACCTCGTGTTTATCAACAGCCAAAACAGAACTAAAATTAAGCTTACTTTTAATTCGATTTCATAGTCGGTGTACAGCGCCTTTTCCTTTTCGATGTGCGTTCGAGGATTCTTCACTTCGATCTCCAAATACTACAAAAAAAATTAAAGTAGAACTTCAGTACTAAGTTACAAAAATTTTGGCCAAACGCCGGCCGACAATATATGAGCTGTAATTCGTTTATAAATATAATTATTTCTGCTCACTGACCCCGTTGTACGCGGAGTCTCCCACTTGGTCTCTAATCATATTCCACTCATATCTTGGCTTGAAAAGCCTGTACCCTGCTTGTGATTTACTCATAGGTGGCACAGGAGCCTGAAAAAACAATATCAAACGATTATCGTCTCTCCAGTCACACCAGACAGAGGTAATTTGCGAAGATGTGTTAAGTTGCATACCCAGCCATTTTGGATCGTATGTCACTCTCGATCCAGTCCTTCTCTTTTGTGCTCTTAAACTGCGACAACTGCGACTACGTAACTCTTGTTTTATTGGTGTTAGAGGTTGTTTGTGGATGAAAGCAATAACCTCATTGAAATGGCATCACAAGTGAGTTAGAAAATATTCTTTTTGTTCATAGCGAACCTCTCTAATTGTACAATTTGACAATTTTGTCCCAGGGTGGGCTCCCATATGAAAAGGGCGGGGATGCTGGTCGTCTTGCTAAGGGGTGTAAATTTCAGATTTTGGCCTAGCCTGCGTAGCATGGCGGTTTTGTCAAGCCGGGCGCACGAGCGGCGAAGCGGCGCGCCCGCCTTTATTACTTAGCAACCAAAACCGCCATGCTACGCAGGCTAATTTTGGCCTCGCTTAGAGTGTTCTGGGCAAAACACCATTATATTTAGCAGTAAAGGTCTCTTTTAGGGTTACACTCGAAGAAATATTAAAAAGTTATATATTTTCAACTCGTTTTATTTACTCGATTCATGTAATCAAAGTTTAAAATGGTCGCTTTTAGGGGTCAAAGAAAAGGTTGGGCCACGCCCAGATTGGTCTCCTTTAGGGGTTTAATTCAAAATTTCCGACGAGCATCCCCGCCCCTTTCATATGAGAGTCCCCCCCGGGAGGGAACTACATCTTTTTTCCGTGCGCAATCTTGATTGGTGGTCTCCAGTCAGGTGATGTTTAGCGCAACATCCCCTCATGATTTTCAACATTAGGAAGCTACACTTCTCAAGGGGGCTCTATTTTTTTACAATAATATGAGCTAAGATGTTTAATAAGTTATATACATTGGTTGAATTGTGAAAACAAAACCAATATAGCCTGTCCCTTCGATCGACCTCATTTTCATAATATTTCCTTTCTGGAGCCATCTTCCTATGCCCCGTGAAAGATGCTCAGTGTAGGCTTAACGGGCTCGTGTAGAGCTCGTGGTTTATGTTTGCCAAGTTACGCTTGAGTGCGTTGCATGTATCAGACAATATTGGCGTGACTCTAAAACTCAAACTAATTTACTAATTTACTCGATGGTTGCAGTTTTTTGAGACGGGAGCAAGTTGCGCTCACCATTTCTAAGTCACGGGAAAGATGTAAAAACAGTAAAAATTCCTACGGAACCCAACAAAGCACAGCACGGCAACCCGCCCTTAAAATGTGGCATGAATTGTGGCATGTAAGTAAATTTGGTTGACCTTCGTTCAAAAAGAGACAGTATCGCCGAAAACTGCAGGATGTGTGGTAAAAACTCTTCAGTCACATTGGTTTGGCCAAATGAAATATAAGCGATGTTATTGCGGAGGAAAGAAGAAATGACTTTTCTTGCGCTAATATACATTAATTTCAGGTGATGTTTTCTTTGCATTCGTGAGAAGAAAGATAATCAGCAGTTCCGGCAAGCGATGAACAAAATTCTCCCAGAATAGGGTGCAATACTGAGGGAGAAAACAAAATCACTACCTTACCCTGGGTTAGTGGTATGAATCGTTCCAGAGGTAAATCGCGGCGCAAGCTAATCTGGCGTTCCCCGCTCCAATTTTACATGTAGAAAGAGAGAAGTTACGAGAGAGTCGAGAGAGAAGATAAATATTTGACCCATTAGGTGTGCACGTGGAGCCGGTTCAAGGTAAACAGCTAGAATGTCAAAAGCACATCACGCACGATGACCCTATTATGTTACTAGTTTATTAGCTGAGCAGAGATCTTTCAGAGATCAAGGTTTTTGTTTCTTTGTTTGTTTGTTTGTTTGTATATACACGACATAGCGTGCTTAAGAGGTAGGGGAAAGGGGAACTCGATCAACTCTACAAGTCTCCGTTTCGAAAGCATGCCATTGAGGCTAAACCACAGATCAGTGTCAAAATTACTGTTCATAATCTCTGGAACTGTGGCACCCTTTAATTAATTTGATTGAAGAAAGAAACGTTTTATTTTTATAGCAAAAAAGAATAATACTGCTAATAAAAAAGAGTCCAATATTTTTGATGCTGTATCTTTGGAAATAACGCAATAAAAGTTACAGTGACTGAAGAACTTGTTAGATACCGACTGCCATACGCGGCAGTCGAACAATGCGTCGGAGCATGGTGATGATAATGATGATGATGATGATGGCGATGATGATGATGATAGCTGATTCTATGCAATATGTCCGTCAAATGATTCTCTCTTGCTTACCAGTATTCCAGGGGGCTGGCCTGATGGCCTTGAGAAAGACATTCCCCTTGTACCATACGTAGATAAACTTTACTGTACCTTGTTGTATGTTTTTGTTTGAGTTTGTGAATGGAACCAGGCTCCTGATGGAACTAACAGCCAAGCCAGATCTAGCGACCTGACCTTCTTGAATCCGTTTAATCAGTCGCTGCCGCAACTGGTATCAAAACCAAATCAGAATTCTTGCACGCATAATGAAAAGAAAAATTTTAGACAGTAACTTTGACCTCTCACAGTTTCCGATCGCATTGAAAAATCTTTTTCACCCTACATGGATAGAGTTATGAAGACGTTTATATCGAGTTCAAAGAGAAATCGAGCTGATAAAACTTTAACTACCTCGCGAGTGCATGAGCTCATGCAACAATGCCGGAAGAGACGAACCCGGCAACATCAAAACCTGTGAATACGGAGGTCCACTCAGCCTGTAAATGAAACCGACTGGTTCTTTCTTGTCGGATCTCTGTTGTAGAGATGCTAATACCAGACGTCACTAAATCAGCCCCTTGCCGTATTGCCAGCCTTGTATTCAAATTAATTTATGGTCAAGTATAGTCTCCCACACGCATGCAGCAGTTTTTGTTTCGTCACACAGTGTTGATCCAAATAAAAAAAAGGCTGTTCACGTTCGAACCACATTCCTTTCTCGATTTTAGCCAATCAGAGCTACAGCCGCGTTCTATTTTCTGGAGCGTTACTTGACGAGACAAAAACGACTCCTTGGGACACTACGACGGGGGACAAAGGAACTTGGGACTGTGTGGAGAAGACTGTTAGATAGCGCTCTACTCCTAATGACAATTTTTTGATCTGCTTTGGGTTCATCCCGTCTTTCCCTCACTCACCTCAGTAATGGTTCATCCTGTCGTTCCCCCACACCCCCAGCAATGGTTCATCCTGTCGTCCCCCTACTCCCCCCCAGCAATGGTTCATCCAATGTTATGGCCAAAAAAGCGATCATTTCCACCCATGGTGCTCAAAATTCAATTTTGTTTGGGGAGGATGGGGAGGGGCCGCTAGGTTTACTAATATCTCTAGAAAGGTCCCAACACTTTTGACCTCCATTGTGGCAACGACTAACGAATTCAGTTTTCAGTTAATTGCCCTCCAGAGCCTTGAATTCACTAATAGCGGAGCTCCTCGGAGCGAAGCCACATAGCTAAGAAAATTTGGTAATCTATCCATCCGAGAAAATTTGGTTATGACGTCAGCGTACGACCTCCCGTCCGTACAGACGCTGGGGGAGGGGAAGGGAGTCCGACGTCAGCCCGTCGAGGGAGTAGCCTGCGTAGCAAGCGTTTCCAATCGAGTTATTGCGCGAAAGTTAGAGCGGAAGCAAAAAAAAGGTTGAAGGGGGAGGGAGAGGGGAGAAGAGGAGGCTCCTTCATTCCCCTCCCCCTCCCCCGTCATTCATTTTTTTTTGCTCTTGTCCCAGTTTTCTTGACGAACCTCGCGAGGAAACGCTTGCTACGCAGGCTATCGAGGGAGTAGTATGCTATAGCTTAGGTGAAAGTTTGCAATTCAAGCACCTCGCTCGTTTCGGCAATAAATCACACATGGCCGCCCGGACTTCCAGAGGGAGAAAAAACAAAAAAAAAAAGTCTTTCTTTCCACTAGTCTACATTAACTTGGATAACAGGGAAAGAGCTAGAACGAGAAATAAGTAACAACGGAGACCAATTTCGTTGGAAGAAAATCATAAAAATTATATAGTGACGGTAAGAACGTGAGAAATGCTAGCGGCTACCAAAGTGAAAATGAGCGGCAGGGAAAAAACAGAGCGAACAGGAACACAAACATTTCCTCCATAAAACGTGTAAATAGGAATTTAAAAGAAGTTTCACGTTTTAGTCGTGCAAAACAACGGCATGGAAATGTACAAAAAAGCCTGTGCGGCACGTGCAAAGTTGTTGTTTTTGTTAATTGTTGTTTTTTTACCGTTCTCGTTGCTTGGTCTTTAGTTTAACTCGATTTTAAATTTTCTTTGAGGAAACTATAAAGACTCTAGCAATATTAAGGGACTGTGCAATAATTATCAGGAGAGGGAGCCCTAAAACCAGAGGGGGGGCATTACATAAAATTGCTGCCAAGATAGGGGGGGCTCAAAGTAAAATCACTCATTTGACGGAGGGGGGGGCCCTTAAGTTTTATTCGAAATGTAAATAAAATTAAACGCAATAAAAGATTCTCAATACAGGCATCATGATAGACTGTAACAAATATCAACACGAACAGCTGTTAAACGATTATTGAAAATATTCCATCAAAATGAAAAGCAAATTCACAACTGATCAATTTTAACCCGTCTTCTAATTAATTGAGCTGATCCTATGTAAAGCAAAAATCATGAACTTGTTTTTCAGCTTCCCCCATAAAACAATGGGAATCAAACAGATCTCGTAGACAAGCTTTGTCGGTTTTTGATGTGACAAAAAGTAATGTTTCTTCATCGACTGAATCGATTTGCAGAATTCCATATATATTTGGCTCATAACAAAGTTCAACAGGCTCTCCTCCCAAGGATCTAAATATAATGCAAGCTCTTTTTCCTCTGTTATTTGAAGCGTTCAATCTCCTGTTCTTTGATTTTTTTCTCTGCTCCTTTCTCTTTCTGGCTTCAGAAATTTTAGATTTTGAGCCAATGTGGTAAGCACCCCGGTACTTAGCAAATGCTTTGTCTAAATCTTCAATCAAGCGATCAACATCCTTCTCGATACTAGATGTTACATAATAACGTTTGTCATTATTGAAGCTGTGATGGCAGCTCAGTCCAGTTTTGAGTTTAACAGTGTGGTGGGGGGGGGGGGTGCGACGTTATTTTTAACATAACAGAGGGGGGGTTAGAACTAATTTTTTGTGTTTTGGAGGGGGGGTACTGTCTAAGTTTTTGCTAGATAACTCTACTTTTTCAGCCCCCCCCCTCCCTCCTGATAATTATTGCACAGTCCCTAAAGAGAGCCTCGCTTTTAGCCCTGGCTAATTCTATATATTAGAATAACCAAGCCGTGTACAGCCGCCTCCCGCCCCTAAAAAACATCTCCCCGGTTTTGTTTGAGGGGAGGGGCGGCTGTTCGCGGGCTACCAAGCCGCGGGGAATAATTCCCCAGTATAATGCATCAGTCAATTCCAGCTGCGCCCAACCTCCCCCTCTACTCCCCCTCGGAGTTTACCCGCAGGCATTAGCATTTTTTGCCTTGGATGGCAAATTCCCAAGGGCTGGGACTGTTGAGCTGTCAAATCCCCCGGGTTGGGGACGCAAAAAGAGGACAAATGCCCCATCCTCCATCAACACAGTCAAGTAGCGCTATTTTTAACATTTTAAACATTTTAATGTGCAATTTTTTGTTTCATTTAACGTCTGCCTTTCTAATTAAGACATCACGCCGCGAAGACACCAGCTTATGGTTTTAGGACTGTTATAAAATTATTGTCATTAACATTAATAGTGTGCTGTAAAGTTTTCTGTTCTGAATAGTTTTATAAATATATGAAAGGATGCTCTTCACATAACTTCATTCCATAACCAAAACAACGTTTATTCACGTCGATAGCTCCCGATTTCGCTATGTAATTCCGGATTGATAAGCAATGAAGAAATGCATGCATAAAATCGAGAACATGTCTTTACTACCCTCTACAATTTTCTCACGTCCTTGAGAGATGAGCCAATCTGCTTTTTTTTCCAGAAAAATCCACTGTGTAGTTATGTTCGGATAGGAAGCCGCGTGCGTGTCAAATGTTAGAGGGTGGCCCCGGGGTTGGCAAATGCCCAACCCCCGGGCAGCGCAACTTTGCTAATGCCCCACCCCCGGGACTGACAATGCGGACAAATCGTCCCGCAGTAGCCCGGGGGAGGCTGGGCGCAGCTGACATTGACTGATGCATAAATAAAGGGAATTTTTGTTGGAGATTCTCGAAAATACCCCAATAACAACGATCTTTCTTCGTTTATTCAGCTCACGTTTTGTTGGAAGACTCGGAGTCATTTTCGCCCTTCAAAGTAACCTCGTCCCCCTGGCTTCTCCATTTAACAAATCAACAACAATTTTCCATGGTCTGTTCTTTTATGGACCATTGAAGTGACGCCAAAATGTTTAAAACTTACGTGGAACCACGAACCGCAGGCGAGTTGTGTCACTGTAAAGATTCTCTCGCTCCCTTCGGCCTAATGGAAAAACCACTGCTCGCCGGGGACCAAATACCAGGAGCACCCCTGTCATTTTTATAGGGAACTACCCCCGGAGAAACCAACAAGTCATCTTCCGTCGTGTTCCTCTTAGACTACAAGCAGTCTCTCTTTTTTCTTGGTCCGTCGAGCAAAACGCGCGAGACACGCAAATGACCACGTGCTTGACTGAAGGCGCGTGACTGAACGCGCTCGCGTGCACTCCCCTTAAGAAAAAGAAAGACTGATCGCAGTCTAAGTTGCTGTTTTAGAGAAGACTAAGAAAAGTACATCGACTTTCTTTCTTCTGGACTAAGAGAGAACACCTCTTTATATACTATAGGATATTATTTTCACGTACCACTAAACATTGCAGCAGTCAAAAGGTTATTGTGGAGTAACGGATATTTGTTGCCTATGACCGATTAACCTTCGGCAGTCTTAAATGCTAGCCATATACCTTTTACCAATAACGAAAAGTAAATATTGGGATCGGTATTTAAAGTATCAGCACTATGATTTTAGTCGGGGCTTGATTATTAACAACGACATCAAGGCAAAACAATTATTCATGGAAAGAAGGAGGGGGCGGTTTTAACTCCGAGCGACTAGAACGCTTTGTGTTGACGACAAATTGTATGTTTCCGCTAGATTATTCATACTGCATGCTCCGGGATACTTTCACTTTTAAGTTGGGAAATTTGACCTTATTTATAATTATCAGTATGTGCCTTCAGGAACGGTGCCTTTTAAGTCGTCATAGCCCAAGTTGCAGTGTTATTATACCCCCCACCCCCAAGACTAACCGCTCCCCCGGGTACGCCCACGCAGCTCATAAAATTACTTTTCCGCATCTGCGATGAAAATTAACTCTTGTTAGTCTCATTCACCTAACTTAATCAGCGTAGTATCACCCTTAACTCCTGTTATTGTCGCGGAACTAAATCTCAACTAAACTCATGTACATTCATCTTACTTTGGATTTTTACAAGATCATGCACTGTGCTCCAATCTGCGATCTGTTAAAAACAGAAGTTAGGATACCGAGAATAATTATGTAGGGTTCACTTGTCACTACTGTATTTTCTTACCGTCCATAAGATAGTCGTGAAGGAACTGCAGTAGGCCAAATTTCCCATCCACGCATTTTACTCTTTGAGTCGAGTGAACTAATCGGTATGTAGCACAGAACCGCAATATAAACCCAAGGCTACAGAACAATTGGTATAAACCACAGGAGGGGGGGGGGGGGGGTGGGTACTCCCTTATAATTGCTTTATAGGTAATTGCCGCCCTAAAGGATATGGTTTTTGCGCCGTTTTGGTCTGAAGACGGGTATAGACTTTGCCTATTTAGGTCTGAATTCGGGTATGGTATTCGAGGGAATACATGAGTGCATGAACGTATTTGTTGTTGTTAATGAGAAAGAAAGAGATCATGCGAATTCGAAATGGATTGCAAGAAATCTCTTTGTTGCATTCTAATCTAAGGAATGATAACATAATTTCTGCTTAGGCTAAGTCTGAAAACGGGTATGAATTTTAAAGGCCAGGTCTGAAAACGTGGTGGAAAATGACAAGTTTTTGGTCTGAAATAGAGTTAGGATTTGGAGAACTGGGCGGCACACCCCCACCAAGTATTCACAGGAGTACCCCCCCAGGTTATAACCCAACATTCTTTGATCATATGATTGCCTTTTACCTTTTACCGATCAACCTTTGACATGACGGTCTTTTATATGCTATACCCCTTTAAAACGAAAAGGAAATTACGAGGCCATTATATCGGGCAAAATCACTACGATTTTAGTCATAGCTTGATCGATCTTTTTAACTACGCCATTTTAATAAAAACAATTATTTTTCATAACAAGGAGGGGGTCGTGTTATAATTCCAAGTGACGTTTCTCTAAACCAAACACTTTGTGTTGAAGACAAAGTGTATGTTTCTCCCCTTTAGATTATTCAAACTGCATGATAAGACCTGCTTCGGAATAATTTTACTTTCAAGTTGGGAAATTTGGATATAAGGGTTTGTGCCGTTCAAGTCGTCATGGCCAAAGTTGCAGTGTTGTTGACCCCCCGGACCAACCGCTCCCCCAAAGACGCCCACGACACGCAATAATATTGAATACCTGCGATGTAAATTTACTTTTTTGTCTCATACATTTGTTTTTATAAAAGACTCATCGCACAACTCCTGGTATGTTCATAGAAGCTATAAATCTAAACTAACTATTCATCTTGCTTTCGATCCTTAATCGTAAAAATTGCAACGTGGTCTCTCTAATCTGTTGTAAACAGAAGCTAGAACACCGGAAACACATAAAATTATTTTTAAATGCGTGTATCTCAACTATTTCACGTTATTCGCTTACCTTGTAAAAGATAGTCATGTAAGAGCTGAAGTAGGCCAAATTTCCCATCCATGTATTCTACTCTTTGTGTCGAGCGAACGTCGCACAGAACCGCTTAAAAAACCCCAAGGCTGGCAAACGCCGACAATATGGGAAACCAAGTGTGTCGCATTGCATGCGTAGCCTGAATCTCCGAATTACCGCCCTTTATTTGGAGGTGATGATTTGAAGGGATGCAGCAGGAGCCCACAGGGTGCCGTCATTCTGTGTTCCCAAATAGTGGTTAGGTAGATCGCCACCAAGTTGCATGTTCGCGTGTAATACAACGCATAACCTATGTATAATATACGTGCAGTATAAAAGTATCACTGGAGTTGATAGCCACCTTGGGAATTAGGGCCTGGGGACGCAGGTTAATGGCCGGTCGTTTCCGTCTCCTTTTCAGCCTGCCAAGCAGGAGAAGCATACCAGACGCGCCAGAGGCAAGGCCACGGATAAAGAGAAACAAATAATTAGGAGTCAGGTGTGGGAAGGTGGGGGGAAGGGGGGGATTAAGGGACAAGTAAGGAATAAGGTGGTGGTTTCTCTTTGTTCAAAATTTTTGACTTTCGAGAAAAATTTCATATAGGGCAATTTCAGCGCCTGTTTGATATGCTGGCTCAAGGGGGTGGGCGCTAACTCGGGCGAGGGCGCTTATTAGAACGCGGGCGCTTATTCGAGGAAATACCTTACTACGCAATTTTGGAGGTAAGTTATGGGGAATGCGAAAGTGGCAAATTGCTGATCGGTTGCCCCTGGTTGGATCGACTAGAAACGAAAGCGAACATCACGCTGGGGGATTACAGTGAGCACACTCAGAGGCCGCTGTTGCTGTTTGTAGCAAAGACTTGTACGACAATTCTGTAGCCTGTGCTGCAGACGAAGCTAAAGCGGGGTTTGTTTTACGTCTGTGACGCAGGCTACGATACTGACGTTAAGAACTGAGCTTGAATGAGACAACGGCGTCACGCAATTCTCCTTCTAGCTCCTTCTAGGGAGCAGCACTGCATGGCAACACAAAGAGCAATAATGTTGATGACCAACCACTGATTTGCTTTAGTCCGATTTCCCTATTGCAGTTCTATTTTTTTACTCACAAGCGCCTACTAATAAAGGACAAAGTTAAATTTCATGGGTATTTATATTTATTTGTTTATATTCGAAAAGTGAAAAAGTGTTTCCATTGTACATTTAAGGAATATATTATTGTGTCCATATATAGTTGTTAAAGCGTTTTTCCCAGCAAATTAGAAAATTTTTACACTAGCTGGTCATCCAGAATTTGATTTCATGTGACTTTAGTACAATAACTCTTGGCTTCTTGTAGATCATAGTGTGAAAAAAATTATAACGGAGTACAAAAATATTTCTCACCAATTAATTCGAAAAGATTGTTAACGGCAGCTCGACAAAAGTAAAAAAACATGGAATAATTTTGGATGTTTAAAACTGATACTACAGCAACTGGTATGAATATCATACGTATCATTGACTTGACTCATCGACAACCACATGGTGTCAGCATCAGTTTTTAGATAAACTAGAATTATGTTTTTTTTTTCTGTCTTGCTTGTATTTTTTTTATCACAATTCAATCCCTGCATTTTGGATTGATATTATCGTATAGGGAGTACTTTTCTGACAATAACATCATGCACCATTCAGCTTGGTCACGCAAAGTTGAGGCTAAAGTAACGCAACTTAATGCCAAATCACGACACGTGGACGCTGTACTTGTGATAGTGTCATCGCAGGTGGTCACACAACGTTGTTGTAACGCAGCTCTATCATTTCCACGACATCATATGTCAAGAAGAGAGCCGCTGAATGCAGACTGTCACAAGAGGACGACAGATCATCACGATCTTTCCAATCAAGTCCACCAATCGATGAATGAAGCACAGTAAAGTCAGAATTTTTATCTTCATCTTGCTCTTTGCTTACGTCACCTTCGCATTCACTATGGTAACCGATACTCCTAGACGAAACGCTATTTAGAGGTTTAACAGAACACGGAACACTAATAACATCATAGTCTCTCATGCGGATATCCCTCGGGGATTTACTCGCAGAGTTCCCCTCCTCATCGCTACTGTCCTCTCCGGGAGAGTCTTCATTTTGAGAGTTCAGCCATTCCCGTACGCGAACAAAAGGTTCATCCTTTATGATATCAAAATCTGACAGGTCTATCTCCGTTTCGTCATCGCCCTCGTAAGGTTTCGAATCGTCCATAGGCTCTCCATTTTTCTTCCCACTTTTAGGAGAATCTGCGAGAAACGTTCTTTCCGTTGGAGCAACCATTAATTGCCCCCCGGGTAAAACTGACGCAACCGTATGGGTTAAACTTGTTCGTCTCTTTATTGTTGTTGAGTGTTCATGCGAGGATTCAGGACATGTGGGCAGGTGACAGCTTGAACGCGCTCTTCGCGCAAATGTTTGACAAGTGTAACCAGAACTCCAACCATTTCCCATAACGCTCACATAGTTCTGTTGCGAAGTTACCCAGTTAGACACATCTGAAAAGAAAAACAAGTCGTGCAGTGAGTTTTTTTGCGAATCTAGGATTTCCTGGCTTACGAAATCAAAAGAGATGGTTCAACCGCCGATGGTCGGACGTTAAATCGTCTTTTAGTGAAGTTAGATCCCTAAAATTTTAAAATTGACCATTCACAATTTCTCTATCGCGATAAAAACCCCGAATCTCCAGGAGCTATTTAGGTTTACTACAAAATTTCATACGCTCTTTGGATAAGAAAAATTAGCTCGAAAACCATAGCCTGCGAGCAAGCTATCCATTTTGAGCGGGATTTCTTGAGAAGTTAGGCGCCAGTGGAACACGAAAGGAGACGCAAATCGCCACTCGACATGGAGAGCTTGCTCCCAGGCTAAATAAACCACTACAAGTTTCACCGCGGTCTGGTGAAACTTATAAAACAGTAGCTGTTACGTTACCACTGTTAAGAAGCTCACATTGCCAAACTCAGCAGTAAGGCTAGCAACTAGCGCATGCGCATTGTCATATCAGCCACTGTTCCCTTTAGCTATGACTTATGGGGACAGAACATTGTGGCCGTTGTAGAGAGGTTTAAACAAGAGTCAATACATGGACTGTTAGCCCAAAAAAGTGGCCGTTGTAGAGAGGTGGTCGTTAGTAGAGGTTCAACTCTGTAGAGGGATTTAGAATCACGCTTAAGGAAATGGCAATCAATTTGTACGACGTGACCACGTTTTCCCTTTACTCGTTGTCTACTTTTTGATATATCTATTAAAAAATACGTAGTTTCATGTCAAGTTAATCCATACGAATTACTTTGGACAGTTTTTATCTGACATGGCAAAAATCCCGTTTCACTTTTGCCGTAAAAATGAATCTAAACTTCTCTATTATAACGCGGTGGTGCACGCGATGAAGACAAAATGTGCGCCTTTCCGCAAGTGAATTATTTTTCCATATGCATCTTATTACATCATTATTTTACTATAACTGTTATTCATGTTATCAATTGTGCAAGAAAATCATTTAATCGAATGAAGAATGATCTTAGCAGTTGTGAACGCAATTTATGTAATTGCGTAAGAAGCCTGAAAAAAATTCAGGACTTCAACGAGATTTGAGCCAATCATTTGAACTTTCACAAGAATAGCTCGTTCCCCAGTACGAAGTTTCATAGTTTTCAAAAAGAAGGGAGTAGCAAATGTCAAGCGTACCATCAAGCAATCCCTTTCCGTCTTGATCTATATCATCGGGTTGTATACTTCCAGAAAAACCGCTGTCCCCTGTAGAATGACAAGTACATCTTCTGCCCTTGCTATCACGGTACGGCTGTCCGGCGGCGAGTGGAGCGATAATATCATGCAGATCGCGACTGTCCTTTCCAGAAATGAAGTTTTCCATTTCTTTCACTGTGAGGTCGCTTTGAATGAACAGATGGAACACTGCATCCGCTAGGATCGCTGTGATTCTTGTAAGACTAGACAACAAAAGCAAAACAAGGACATTACTCGAAAAATCGCAAAATGGTTAGCCTGTTTCAGGCGTTCAGATAGTGGATAGCCTGTGTACAGACCCTCCCTCCCCTTGGGGGCTTATAGGGGAGTGCAACGCGAAGTCAAAGAGCCAGTCCTTCGCTGTTTTTCCTGCTCACATCTCTTTGCGTCGTCCCCACAAACTGAACGCCTGGAAGAGGCTACAAATGCATGCAAAAATTAAACGCTAAAATTCACGAGGCAAAACGTTTGCGCACAGAACCTGAGACACCCAGGTAATAAATACAACAAACAGCCAAAACAAAAATGAGACAACCAATTAAGATATTATCGGAAATGAAGGTAACTATTTGAGTTTGATATTTACCAAATCAGTGGATAGCAATTTTCAAGAGTTTAATTTTGATTGGCTTAGCGCTAGATCATATACTTGTACCTAGACGGACGTTTTGCATCTTCGCATATAAACATTGTTCTTAGGGCTAGACATTGTCATTCATCTATTCTTATTTGTACGCTAAAAACGCGTTCTAAACGCTTCGAGGGGCCCCCTTTGTAGAATCCATCAATCGTGCGGCCAGCCAGGTAAAAGTGCATAGGGCAAAACGATCTCGGAAGCTTTATTAGCGTGATATCGCCTTTAAAACGTGGGTCACGTTTTTCTCTGTTAAAAATAGCCCCTTTGGCACCAGTCACCGATATTGCATATGTGATAAAAAGACAAAGACAAGATTATAGACATTTTAAGTTTGTGAAGCGATCTTTGGACTGTTTATATTCAGACTAGATTCAGTGAAAGTTGTTCACGTGGTAAATGAATAACCAATGAATTGTAAAAACCTTGCTTTATTGCATCATTTAGTAATACATCCAAATATGGGCTACTTCAAACAATTAGACTTTTCACATAAATTTGGAATTTACAAATCAATTTAACGTGACAGGCTTTAGAAACTGACTTTTCCGTAACAAGGGGCTTAAAAAGCGATCATGTGTTTCCTCGGCATCAACTTGTTTAACGCGAAAGTCTCTAACAACTTACTGCTTGAATTACTATTCTTTAGCAGAACAAAACAGGTATCATCAATGATAAAAAGATTTTATCCATCGTGTTCAAATGGGCCAAGCAAATAAAGGATGTCGTTGTTCCGGTGTTATTTTGTCCTGTATTTCAAAGTAAATAATTTCACAAAACCCCTCGTTTCGAACACTTCTTTAACATTGACGTAACTTTTAACGCCGCGAGCCTTTTTTAGTATGTTCAGCGTTTCAGTTCATTTCAGAGAAAACTGATCCCTAGGCAGATTTAATTCTGGGACATGTACCGTGAGCTTGTACACGTTTTGTTTCATTGAACAAAAAATTTAAATTCTAAACTGTTGTTTGTTTCCGGTGATCAGTGTTTCATGGATTCTTGTCAACAGGGCTGGATTGGAGATCTGTGTTAACGAAATGGCGAAGGGGGCTTTTCTAGGGTGGTTCGAAGGCGGTGGTTCAATCCTCGAGGTTAAATTACAGATTACAAAGTACTGCATACAGAAGAACATCTCTATAAAATTCGAGCTGGAAAACCTGAGTGTAAAGTGAGAGATCGATGATCAACAAGATTTCCTATACAAAAGAATATAGTTTAAAAGTGTATGCTCATTATAGCGGATACAAACTATTCGCCAACTTTGGCGATGTCAACGTGAACACTGCGAGACAAAGGCGTTTTAAAATCACTTACAAACTCAGCCACTTCGATCATATACAACAACAATGAAATTAATTGAAATTCTTTTCAGAATACCTTTAAAAAGTTAACTAATTAACTTACCCAGCCAATGCTTCTTGCAGGCCGTTTCGTCGTTCTTCTATAAACCTCTGACTAAATCGCCCAAAAACTCTGTTCTGGATAGGTAAGGAGGGCAGCTTACTGCAAGCGAAAAGCGACCCACATGCGTTAATGAACGCGGAAGATTTTTATATAGCAACTGTGAATAAGGAAATTCACATTTGCTGGCTTTGAATTTGCATTTTATCTGACTTGTCTAACCGGGTTAATCTTGCACTGTACAAGGGCAACCAACATTTTCTGTTTTGTAACAATACGCGTGCTACAGCACAATTTTAACTCTCAACTTTATCTTAATGAACCGTAAAAACAAAGGATCAGTAGAGGCTGCTATGTAAATTCAAATTGACAGCTGGCAGTGTTGCTAAGCAACTAATGAAGTCTAGTCAGTCCCCCTCCCCTCACGCACAGACGTGTTTTAAGGGATGGCTCCTATTCGACGATCAATCTTTCCTCAGCAATCAAGTAATCGAAAGCATCAGTCATATTTTTTCTAACTTTGGGGAAAAATCCCTGCGTCAACGTAACTTTTTTTTTTCTCCAAAAATAAAAGAGAGGACATAAACTTGGCAATTTTACAAATTCTTAAGTGCTGTTTGCGTTGTTGCAAAATAACTTTCCCACAAGTCCAATACAGAAAACCAGAAATTGTTGAAAGGCCTTAAATCTGAAATTCATTTCATGATAACAAAACCTTGAAGCCTGCGTTTGCGTTTTATCTTTTATTTATAGCTAAAAAATAATGTTTCAGATCTTGGTTGGGCCGAAAATGATCTGAAAGCGTATTGTACAGTATATGAAAGGTTCCGATACTGTTTAGAAAAAGGATTAAGAAAAGGATTTGTTACACACTTTCATTTGACTCCTGTATTTGATCATCAGCTGATACATCAGCTGTTTTTTGCTTACTCATGAAAGCAGGATTAGCCAGTCTTTTGTGGAGCGCGGATGATTTTTACAGAAGAAAATAGAGGCGAGCAAGAGCCACAACTAAAACAGAAAGTGGTCGTTAAATAAAACTTCAACAGGAAGTGAGCGGAACCAGTTTGTTCAGCAGCGATTGATTGTTTCTTCTAATATCTCGAAATCTTGCTACTGCAGAGGAGCCAGTTGAGCGACTAAAAAATCTATAAGGCAACTATTGTTACAACTCAATGGAAATCACCGAAAAGTTGACGTTTTTTACTGTCTTGGCGGCGAACGTATCTTAACAGGTCCTAAAACGCTCCATAGACTTCGTGACCCCATCCTTCAAGTTAGACAACAAGTTCTGCCTAGTTCTAACCGCATCCGCTGAAAATATTTTGTTCGCTTTTGTTATAAGGCGTGTCGCAGATAAGGACGTTTGAGCTAAACCACAGTACTCGAAGGGGTTAGGTATTGTATTTGCAAAAGAACTTGGAGAATTATGACACAAGAGTGCGTAAACACTTCTAAAGAAAAAGCCCCCTGGTGCCATTTTGGGAATGAAAGTTTCAAGAAGTACTTCCTGTTGTTGAAGTTGAGGGGAATTTTTCTTGGGGGCAAGATGATGACGTCACAAGAATACGTAAGAGGATCTATATAGCAATACCCAAAAACAAAACAATAAAACAAAACAGGAGAGCACGCATCCCACACCGAAGGCTGCTTTTCTGGGGTAGAATTTCCGCGCAATAACTTTTGCGACTTCCGGAACACTTGATGATTATTTATAATTTTTTCACAATCCCACAGTAAATTACGGAAACATACAATGTTCTTCTAACTTTTGAGTATGTGAACTAAATCCTCCTATGTGACCATTCAAATGAAAACCTCTTCGACAGTAGAGTACATGGTACTATTAAAAAAGTATGTGGTTCTAACTTTCGAGTCTGTGGTAGCCTGTGTAGCAAGCGTTTCCGTGCGGTTTCGGAGCAAAGAATAATTCGAGGAACGAAAGACAAATCCCGTTCCTCGGTCTTTCTTTGCTCCGAAACCACACGGAAACGCTTGCTACACAGGCTAAGTCTGTGGATAAAATTTTGTGGTGTGACGATTCAAATAACACCTTTTCAGCAGTACTTTTACATGGTGCTATAATTTGTTTTTCAGTGTTTGCAAACTGAAATAATGACCAGTTTTCCTTGAGTTCCTATTCTAAAACAACTGGGAGAAAAAGAATTTAAAAGAAACTCTCCTTGTCTAGGCAGAACACTCGCAATGTTCGCGTGCCAAGATTTTTCAAGATAAAGTTGACTTCTTTCCAAGGTTGCCCCGGCATAAAGACATCCCGTACGGAAACTATTGAGTCTAAACTTAAAATCAAGCTTAAAAAATAGTCTAGCATTCGTGAAGAGAATTTTTTTCAGTGAAAGTTTTCTTGAATTACGTATACAACAAACATTCACCGAACTGAAGTATATGGAAGGTTATACTTAAGAAAATATCTATCTTCCTCGGGACAGACATTCTAGAGGTTAGCCAGCAACACATTTCTTGTGTTAAGTTTTTTTTCTTAAAAAAGTGGTTTTAAGTTTTATCCAATAGTAAGGTTTTGACGACAAGATCGCGCGCTGGAAGTGAGATTAATGTAGTGAGATTAGTGTGAGATTAGCGCTTAGTGCGGAGTTGACTAACATAAGCGCAAACAAAGGACGATTTAGTAAGCGCTCTTTTGAGGCTTGATCCGGTGATGGCTCGGTATATACCCCAGCTGTTGGAACTGGCCAAAACCCTAGAACTGCTCGTACTGACATACTACAAAATGCTACTTACAGTCCAAGGGAACTGTTTCTAGACAACTGTTTCCACAGCCACACAAACTCCGAGAAACGTCTTCTAACTTGTGATCTCTCTTTAGCGAAGATCGTGCTGTTAGTCTGTAATAACGGAATACAAAAAATTAGACATGATCAAGCATAGAAAAATATGTTGAAACGCGCGTAGGCAAACGGCAGAACGCGGTAGGTCTCCCCAGTCCTTGCCCGTTTTGTTTTTCTCTCTTATTTTTTCCCTTTTGTTGTTAACTTTTTTTTCGCTTTCGCTTTTATTTTGGCTCTTCTCGACTATTTACAGTGCTGTCTATCGCATACCACTTAATGAACAAATATTTGTCCAGCTTTGCCGCCGTACGTCTACTACTTGCCCGTTGAACGAAGCCACATAATTTACATGGGTTTATGGCGACTATTCTGTTCTTTAACACAATCCGAAATCCCTCATGCACGCGGCACTTTTTTTTGCGGATCAGCGACTTTTTGTTTTGTTTTGTTTTGTTTTTTGCGGGAACTAATAATTGTCATTCAGTTTGCGACGGATCCACTTTATTTTTCCCGTTGGGAATTTAAAACTTGAACGGTCAATTGAACATTAATATGGGTCAAAATACAGGCAAACCAACAACTGAAAACCTTCACAGTGGTGTATTGTATTTTTGTAATCAAATTGTTCTGGTAGTTGGTTGGGGTTGGGGGAAAACCCCTAAAATAATGAAAGAGTTGCTCCTCCACTCCTCGTAACTTCCAGAAAAAATCTGATGATTGATGTCGCTTAGACACTGCTGAAACCCTAAATGAACCCCAACTCTGAAACAATAGAGCTTCGGGCCAACAAAAACCTATCAAACTGAGAGGTTCTGAAGACGTTCTGGCCAACAGAAATGAACGCCGTAGGTCAGCAATACGTCTTTAACTAGATAAACAAATGGGACCTTTTCGAGTGTATCAAGGCGTGACGGTAACTTTTCCGTTACTCAATTGAACAGGCTCACATCTCTGAGTTCGGGGAACATTTTTGGCTTCTCCCGCAAGGGCTCGCTGGATGGCGACTCTGCCGCGAAAATAATTTTCCCCGAATTCGCATAAGCGAGCCTGCTCGCAGGCTATCGAAATGGTGGTCTTTTTCACTCTTAAAATAAATTGGCAATGATGACAGCCAATTTATTGTTTTGCAATTTGTCCCTCTCATGACCTCTTAAGAAATATGAAATAAATTTGAGCTACGCACAAAACGAGATTTATGCACATTTTAAGGGTGATTTCGAAATTTCCGACGAACAATCTGCTTCATTTCTAACATGGTAGTTACCCTCTCTTTCCCTCCCTCCCTTCGGGAAAAGAAAGTGAAAGCCAAAATAGCAAATCTTCCACTTTCCCTGATTCGCAATAAAAGAAATAGTATCAAAATACGGAAGAATGATCCTTTCAGCCAGGAACCGAAATGAAATGAAAAAATAAATCATTCGCACCTTTAAGCAATCAAGTTCGCCTTGCAAATCGCTTTGTCAGACTTATACGGAACATTTTTTCGGAGGTTAGTTCAAGATCGAGGCAGTACCAAAGAAACTAGCACCCAGTTGCGCTGAAACATGTGCAGTCTTCATTCGAATACTGAATTACACTTAATAAAATAAACTCGAACGATTTCGTCGTCAGATTCAGTTGCCAAATCGCTTTGTTCACTGTTTGTTTGCGGGCAAAATAATTATCACTACTTGTAGCTTTCATACAACTCGAGATTTCATCCAGCTTCCAAATCATCGCTCCAGACTGCAGGGAAAGGTGGCATATCAACTGTAATAAAAGTGAACTCACCAGAACTACTATCTCATAGTCGGAATACACTGGCCATCCGTGCACCAAATGAGTTCGGGGATTACGCACATGGATAGAAATAAACTGCAAAAGAAGAGTCGCAGTCTAATGTTAGGAACTGAGAACTATGACAATACATGCTTTAGGATACACATTTATAAACACCGCAAACATGGTAATCTGCATGTCTCTAAAAAAAAAAGGCTTACCAATGTACTTCTATTTCTTTGCAAAGGCATGCCGTTAAGGTGTCTAACCTTCTCGATGGGTTCAAACGACTATTGGTACAGCATTCATTCAGGAAGAGAAATGTCTCTCATCAGTTTCATCTCCACACGCGCTTTTTTAATCATCGCGAATCACGCTTTTGACGTGACTTGCGCAATTTACAAAATCACGCATGCTCGCGCACCGCTCCACGTGTCTATAGACCAAATTTGTATTTTGCTCACATGTCTAGTTAATTAAAATGCTGACGAAAAAGAATGGAAAATTCACTTTATATATCGTCAAATTCTTTACTTTGCCATTCCTGCATCCATATAAGTACATGAAATGATCTATTGCACACAGAAGGTACATTGTATTAGCCCTGGTATTTAAGTACCTAATTGTGGGTTCTAATTCAAGGTTTCGCTCACGATCCTCCAAAAAATCTCCCGCGAAAAAAAATCAACCTCCAAATTTACTCAGTTGAGGTATACAGCAGTAATATTGGCGTGAAACGAAATTGCTAAGGCAATAAGACCAGATGTTGGACAGTAGTTAGTAGTTGTTGCTGATCTTTTCAATATACCTTAAGATGTAATCGTAAGAGAGTGACACCGATTTACGTGTTTTTATACACAGGAGCCTATTACACGTAAGCTCTTGTAGACATCACTGCATGTTGTTTCTCTTGTACTTCGAGTGCATGTAGGTTGATCAAAAGAACGAAAGTGTTCTAATTACTTAACATTCCGTGGGCATAGCAAAAATAAAATCCCAAGCAAGAAAAATTAGTTCTCGCAAAATACCGTGACAAAAAATCGCCGATCCGATACATGAAACTCCCGCGAAAATGTCGTGCCACACCGCAGCTATGTCGCTAGGTTCAGGTCAAGTATATCTCAGCTTGAGCCGTCCACTCAGGTTTCGAATTATTTGTTTTCATCACGTACGAACGGTTATAAGAACAATTTTTACCTCGTTCATGCCCTGCTGCATTATCAAACATCACACTGGACTTAACGAATGAAATGAAATAAAAAGAGTAACTAAATCAGTCGGTTTCGCTGCAAGCAGAGGCCTTTTTTCCTCTAGTTCGCCGAATACCAGGGAAAAGGAACAATCAGTCGGTATATTTCCGGATCCTTTCGGCTAGGGAAAATCTGGGAACATTAAACACAGTTTATTATGAAATAACTAATTCAATGTTCTTTGGACTTAACGCCGCAATTTACGTCATTTATTCGTTTAATAAACTCGCCCAGTGGTCGGAGACATAAAATTATTTTTTTAGAAATTACAAAGAGAAGTTATAGGATCAGCACGACCTACGTTTGCGCAAGAGGGGTAAGGGACGAAAACGAAGAGCAGACGCCGTATGTTATGAGGCATTCACTAGTAGTGCATGCAGATGCATATTTTAATTGATTGGTTTCAAAAATCACTGAAACCTCTGGCCTAAGTTGACAGAGATCGCTCGAAGGTTTTGGAATGACACGGCTGTTAACTCTGCAGTCCTAAATTGAGCGTATCGTATCCTGGTTAGGTATAACTTGAATAAAATACGCAGCGTGTGTGACGTGTTTTATAAGGAGACTACGACAGCAACGACCACGAGTTAGCCTGGCTTAAAAAGCCTTTCTTTGAGAGGCCTCTGAGAAACCAGTAGAGATTCTTAGCCAACCCTTAAAGACAGCGAACGACCAAAAGCGAGTTGGGGACGTTATTCTGGCGACTGGGTTAAACTGGGTTGCATCTTATCGATGATGCGGACCCAATAAGATATTCTCGTTTCTTTCCCTTGTACAA
>OZ037777.1:8281995-8376995 GCA_964035525.1 Porites cylindrica | reverse complement strand
TTATGTATAAAAGGGGGACGTTGTGAAAAAATCACGCCCAATAATAATTAGTTGCATTCCCTTGCAAGATGTGTCAACTATAGTGACTCAAGAGTGCTTTGAAGGGAAAAATTTTGGACTTCTGGATAAGTGTCGTGAAATATTCTTTTCTTCACCACTCCAGGGATGGTGAATCATAGATAACTGCTCCCTTAACAAATTTATTTTTACAGTGCATGGCACCCATAACAGTACCAACAGTAACCAGGTGCTCACATGTTAAGGCTGTACCCTAATGTACAAAATCCTCAATGATCAATCAGCCCCTTATCTGAGAGCCTCCTGTAAAAAATCCTATTATTGTAACATCAACTATAATCTTAGGAATCTTGAAACTGATCTAGCACTTCCAAGGCCAAAAACTAATTTCCTCAAACATATTTTTAAGTATAGTGGTGCAATGCTCTGGAACAATCATTCTTACGAGGCAAAAACAGCACAATCACATCATCATTCTCCAAAAATTCCGGCTCACCAACATATATAATAATGATTATAAAATTAGCTGCATTGTGTAAATTGTTACATAATTAATTATTCTCTATTAAATTTTGTAACATTTTGCATTCTGATAGAGAACACCATATTGCTTCTATTTTTTGTAATATTTGTTTGCCTACGCCCACATGGAAATCAGCTTTTGTTTTGTGTGGCTAGCATAACTAAATACATTGTTGTTGTTGTTACTTCATGACTGCAGCCCCTTAACACAAGGACTATAATATTTCTTTACAGATGGATCTGAGACATCTGCCTCTGTCACCCTCATGGCAAACAATAGAGCTCTGGCAGCAGCATTAGGTACAATTACTTATGTTAGGAGGAGAAGACAGAGTGGCCAAATAGTTGGAGCGCTGGGCTTGAAATTTTTGAGCCCCCAATTCAAGTGCCGCCCTTACCACGGGCTGGATTTTTTTCTTGGTAGTCCTAAAATCACATCCTTGGCCGCACTTGTAAAGTAGCCAACTGGTTTGCCTCCTACCAGTTGGGATTTTTTTTACCATGTTATGTTCCATTATGTGTTTTATAATCCCTGAAAAGCCCCATGAGGGTAGGCTCAATTTCCGCCGCTCTCTCATTTCCTGAACAGCGGCTGGTAATTGAGCCTACATGAGGGGAGAGATTATTAAAGTACTCTAAAATTCCGAAAATAAGCCCCTCCATGTATAAGCCCCTCCAAATATAAGCCCCCCCAGGGGCTTGTACTTGGAAATTGCCCTCAAATACAAAGTAAAACAAAGCAAAAATGGTAAATTTCCTTCCAACTATAAGGCTAGCCCAATCAATTGTGAAACGCAAATTACCCTCCATAGATAAGCCCCTCCGAATATAAGCTCCTCCAAAAATAAGCCCCTCAAAAAGGGCGTTTGAAAAATATAAGCCCCAGGGCTTATTTTCAGAATTTTACGGTATTCAATTATTATTATTATTATTATGTAAAATTTAGCACAGGGATTTTCCCTAGGGAGAAATATCCAGTCAAGTCTCATCCCGAGACCTCAGACCTCCAGCACCTTTCTGAGGATATGTGCTGATCCGAGGAGTGCCGACTTTTGCATCGTTCTTGTTCGGTTTTTAATTCCTAGTTGCTCCAAGTGGCCTGCCAGCTTCTTTGACACTGAACCCAATGCACCTACAACCACTGGCACCACTTTTGTCCTTGATTTCCAGATCCTTTGAATCTCTCTTGCCAGGTCTTGGTACTTTTCACACTTTTCAGTTTCTTTCTGCAGAATATTACTATCTCCGGGAACAGCTATGTCCACAATGATTGTTTCCTTTGCCTTCTTTTTCTGAATTACAATGTCTGGCCTCCTGTGATGGATTTCACGGTCTGTTTGGAGGATAAAGTCCCACAACAGTTTAACCTCCTCATTCTCTTCTACGCTTTTGGGGGAATGCTCACACCATTTGTCACTGCACTCAACTCCATATTCCTTGCACACCTCCCAATGAATGACCCGCCCAACAACATCATGCCTCTTTTTATATTCTGTCTGCACAAGCTCGTGGCAACTACACAAAATATGCTGCACCGTTTCATGGTGGCTACCACACATTCTGCATTTGGATGATACATTTTGGTTTTCGATTCTGGCTTTTACGGCGTTTGTTCTTAGTGCCTGATCTTGCGCAGCAAAAATAAGCCCTTCTGTCTCCTTCTTCAGTTCACCAGTTCTTATCCAATCCCAAGACACACCAGATAGGTCATCTGTCTCTCTCTTGAACTGCCCATGCAGCTGCTTTCCAGACCAGTCCTCAGTTCTTTCCCTTTTCATCTTTTCCTTATATTCCTTTGGCGTTTCAATTTCATTGACATTCTTCCTCTTCCATGCAGCTTTCAACAACCATTCCTACCTCTGACAGACGTAGACACTGATATTTCTTTCTTCAATATTAATGGCATCCTCAATACTAATTAGTCCACGCCCTCCTTCTCTTCTTGGTAGGTACAAGCAGCTTACATTGGACCTGGGGTGAAGAGCGCAATGGATGGTTGATAGTTTCCTGGTCTTACGATCCAATTAAGCAAGCTCACTCTTTGTCCAATTTACAATCCCCCCACTGTACCAGAGTAGAGATACAGCCCAGCTGTTAATAGCCTTTATGACATTACCAGCATTGAGCTTTGAGGACAAAGTTTTCTTCACTCTCCTAATGTACTCCTTCTTCATACTTCTCAACAACTTTGTCATGCATAATGTCATCGGCCTCCAACACCCCCAGATATTTATAACCTTCAACATCATCTCCAATACACCTCGGATAATTCTTCCATCAGGCAATCTTATGCCCTCTGACTTATCCAGCTTGCCTCTTTTCATTACCATCGTTGCGCACTTCTTGATTCCAAAATCCATACCAATGTCACTGCTGAACACCCGGACAGTATGTACAAGTGAGTTAATTTCCTTCTCATTTCTTCCATATAATTTCAGGTCTTCCATCAACAATAAATGGGTTATCTTGCCCTCTTCCTTACTGAGTTGGTAGCCTGCTCCTGAATCGTTCAGTACACTGCTGAGAGGTAGCATTGCAATCACAAATAACAAAGGGGATAAGGAATCCCCCTGGAATATTCCTCTCCTGATGGACACTTCACCAAGGTCCTTACCACATGCTGTTAGTTGTGTTTTCCAGGACTCCATGCTTTCCCTCATTAGCCGCTTGATATTATCTGCAGCCCCTACAAGATCAAGTGATTCTAATATCCAGGAATGGGGAACAGAATCATACGCCTTCTTATAATCGATCCAAGCTATTGCTAAGTTGGTTCTCCTGTGCTTGCAGTCACAAAGTATTGCCATATCTATAACCAGTTGGTCTTTTGTTCCTCTGCTCTCCTTTCGGCAACCTTTCTGCTCATCTGGTAACAATGAGCTCTGGTGGTGATGTTGGTACAAATCCTCTGCTATGATCCCCGTGAATACTTTCCACATTATTGGTAAACATGTTATTGGCCTATAGTTTCTCACAGCATTCCCTTTCACCTTGTCTTTGATCAGCAGAACAGTTCGTCCCTTTGTCATACATTCAGGAATGCCCCTGCCATCAAGGCATTCTTGCAGCTGCAACGCCATCCGTTCATGTAGTTTCTTCATGCCCTTCAACCAGAATCCTTGTACGTTATCGGGGCCGGGAGCCTTCCAGTTTGGGATCTTCCTTATTGCTTGTAGCTTATCAATATCAATGGTCAGATCATGTTGTTGTTCTACCTGGGTCTTTCCCTCTAGGTCATTTAACCAACCAGCATCTCTTCTGTGTTCCACTGGCCGGTCCCAAATATTACTCCAAAACTCTCTGGCTTCATTAGCATCAGGAGTCGGTTGTTCACTTCCCTGTGAGTCATCAAGTTCTTTGTAAAACTGCCTCTGATTAACCTCAAATAACCGGTTCTGCTGGTATTGCAAAATTTGGTCATTGTATCGCTTGATTTTATGAGCTTTTGCACTGATACGCTGTTTTAGTTCTTCAATCACAACTGCGACCCCCTTGGTCTCTATTTTGTACTTTCTCCACAACTGATTCCTGATTCTCGGCCTACTGCACTCTTTTCTACAGACATGCTCTAATCGGCTAAGGTCTTTTCGCAGCTGATCCACCTGTCCTTGTAACCGTCTTTTCCACCATGGTTCTTTGGTTGCTTTCTTCTTGCCAGGTTTGAGACCCAGTCTTTCAGTTACTACTACTGCAGTGGCATGCAGTAGCCTGTTGGTTTCCGAGATGTCTTTTGTTTGTATTTGGGCCGCTACTTCTTCTACAACCTGGAGTTCCTCTCTTATCCTTCGCTTTGCAATTTTCTTCAAAGCTGGTACTTTGTGTTGGTCCTGACTCAATCTGATTTCATTCAGTCTTTTCCAAATTACCAGTTGGTCTTCAGACAATTGCCAAGGTGCTTCATCACACCCTTCACTCTGTACCTGGGCTTCTTGCGCCGTCTGTGGGTCCATCTCCTTTACATTCTCGGCGGGTAATTCATGCTCTTTACCATCGTTAGCTTCCTCTACAACAACTGTCCCATTTTGTTCATCACAGTTTCCATGCTTGTTCCTCTTGATCTCTTCTAGCTCCACAGCTGTGAACCATTTACTTTTCAAGATAGTACGGGCCTGGTCTGCAAGCCTCTATTCAGTCACTTTTACCATTCCTTTCTCATCCCACAACCTAAGCATTCTCTGGCGGTACCCTCTTTTCTCCGGGATGCTCTTAAAATAGCATTCCATCAAAACCCTATTCTCCTCGATTGACCATTTCCTTCTTCCCTTTCTCGAACTACTCTCTTGAGCAGCAGTAGCAGGAAAACGACTGGATGCTGGCTGCTGTCCCCAAGCAACCCTGCCGGGCGAGGCACCTTCGTCAAAGACTCCAGTCCTATTCACGCCATTACTCATATCCACAATAGACATACTTATCATCACATTGGTGAGAGATTATTATTATTCGTGATGCCACCACTAGATAGAATACCTACCAAGGTTTTACAGAGCCCTATCTACCCTGTGCTGTAACCCTAGCAGGGGTGGCTGTGGGGTTGCGAACACTTGCCAAAGGTGTCACCCCAGACTCTGGTGGGCGGGGTCGTCCATGTCCCAATTATTATTATTATTATTATATTATTAGTATTATTATTATTGTTATTATTATTCCATTTGTTTGCTAGTTGCATTTTGTAGTAAATTTCAGAGGAATTATACCATCTTTTGAGAATATGGATAGCAGGTTAAGGTATTCAGTCAATTATTGTTAGTACTTTTGGGGGGGGGTAAATACAGCTGTAAATGTCAATCTTTTTCAGCGGAGGCACAGCAACAAGTAAGATCCCTGCACCAAGAAAACATCAATCTGAAAAAGCAAATTTGTGACAACCATCTTAATTTTGTTGAGAAAAGTAGCAAACTAGAGAAACAAGTGAAATCTGTTGAATACCTCTCAAAAGAAGCTCAGGTAAGTTTAAGGTCTACTGTGTTTTCCTTGGGCAAGTACATGTACCCTTGCTGTAATAAACCTGCTGCTCAGGTTTTCACCATTTTTTAAAATTAGATGGAGGCATTAGGTTGAGTAGGGCAAGCTGGAAAGTTGGTTGGAGAGTCGGATTTTCTATTTTGCTTGAAGGTGTTACTGTGCTAAGAGTACACTGGTGCTGAAGCACCCCAAATTTAGAACTCCATCCCCCACAGCAAAACTTGCGAATAAGTGCCCTCCCTCCCTTGTCTTCACTTTCTTAAATAAGTTAAGTATATCCTCTTTCTTCTCTCACTTTTATAATAAAATTATTATTATTGTTTTTTAAACTTTGGCTATACTCGCATCGCAGTACACGAGAACAGTGTCTTCTTCACTGAGCAGGGGGGAAAGAATGTAGCTAGCATGTACTAGCCCAAGACACATTTTAACAACTAGCCAGATATAATTCTTGACCAGATTAGTTACAAATCTCCTGTAATTTGAATTCCCCCAAAAAACTTCACTTTCCCCATCGGGCAAGTTATAAAGAACAGAATCCACTAGGTCAATAGCAAAAACCACTGGCCCTGAGCTATCGGACATGACTTTCTCTGAATGCTGCTGAGTTAGTTCTACATGCATAGTTGGTCTCTGTGGCCAAGATGCTTATGAAGTTTAGTCTAAACTATCCTTTTACGGGCCCATGTTCACCCAAGTTGCTTTGCGCGCTTGTGTTTTTGTTTTGAAATGCTTTTTTTTCAATCTTTTGTCAAATTCAGTGTTTTGATTGGGCAGAGTGTTCACCTTTTTCACGCTTGGCCGAAGCATGACTCTCCACACACTGAAGATGACAATTTTCAACTACATGAAATCATTTTTCCGTAGTACAAGGCACGTGAAGCTGCTTGGGTGAACATGGGCCTTTAACAATATTTTATTATTGTAATAATCAATATTTCATATTGTTATAGGTTGTCTTCAGTAAGGTTTACAACCTGCTTAGTCAGTCCTCCGCATTTTATGTCCAAGGAACCAACAGTCTGTCAGATGCTGTAAATCTTGTCAGTTCTAGTCTGTCCAAGGTAGATGTAATGGACAATAGTGAGCAATATATGGAGCCACCGGAAGCAAAAATTGCATGCACCACTCCTCCTCCTGATGAGCCGACAGAAATGGAATTTACAGCATCACAGTCTGTTGTTATTGAAACTTTTGACCCAGCCATGACTGGAGGTTTGTTAAATTTGCCTTTTTGGTAGTAGTTGTCCTCAAGAACATGAATACATTGTGTCATTTTAAAAATGATTGTCCCTTTTTAGATCCACTAAATCAGTCAGATGTTGCTGATGATGGAATGTCATTAGACATTATAACACAAGAACTTGCCACAAGACGTTCAAAGAGGAAAAGTTGCACGGGCGTCAGTTATACTGAACCGGGTCTTCGCAAGTGAGGAATTTTTACTGTTAGTTTTTACTTTCATTTTGTATTATTATTTCACTCTGATTTCCATAGTACGTACATTGCATACTGTACAATACATGCTCGTGAAATTAAAACACGGCGGCAGTTATTACAAACTAAACTTTGCAGTGAAACTACTCCTGGAACTTATGGTTCCACTTGACTTTTGAACATTTTGACATTGTTTCTGTGGTTGATAAGAAACTAGAAAACCATGGGAAATTGTTGTTAATTTGGTAATGTTATTTATCACTGTTATCTGTGTTATTGTTAAATAGTAAACTGCGCAGAGGTGACCCATTTACAGACACCAAGTTATTTGGAGTAGAATTGGTGAAAGACTCTAGGAAAAGTAAGTCCACTTGAGTACTCACATACTAGCATCAGAGTAAAGGACCAGGCTAATTTAGAGATACATGTACTGTACAATGTGTTAATGAGTTCTAAAAGAATTTCACTGTGAATTCCAACTAAACCAAGTATTTTGAGACAATATTAGTCTGAAATGTCATCCATCTACACTGCCTATGCTGCAGCCTGTGGTGGGCACAACGGAGAGAGACTCTCCCTGCATCCTCCCTGCGCCCCCCCCCCCCACCCCCAGGGTCTGTTATGTTCTAGAAAAGGGTATCATTAATTCTTTGAAAAATTGATTAGTGGTACGAACTACGTTGTTATTTTTTAGAGTTTGGTTTATAGCCTGGGTTGGGAGTAGGTTGGGATGTTTGGTGCCTACTCTAGAAGAGGGGTTGCAAAATGCAGCTGAAAGTGATCCAAGCAGCGTGCCAAGAAGGTAGTGTCCAATAGCCTGGGGCTAGTGGATTTTGCTATCAGGCTAGTGAATCCTGTCGTTAACTTGCCCAACGGGCTATTGAAGTATTTTGAGGAATTAAACTTACAGAAGAACTCAGAAATCAATTCTGATCATAAAAAAATTGGGGGTGGGGGGGGGGGGGAGCTAGTTGAAATGATGTTTGGGCTAGTAAAAATGACTTTCTTTGCACCCTGTCCAAGGGTCACATGCTTTCAGTGGCACACCCCAACCTAAAAATTTCCGGGGAAATACTGGGCTGCATTTTTTAATTATGAGTTTGAGAAAGATTTTAGCCACCCATATCTCAATTCAACCTTGTATGGAGCTTTTTCACTCACATGTCCAGTATCTATGCAAATTTATTGGAACATAAGAAAAGAGTTCAACTCCCAGAGGATTGGTTTGGGACACCAACATGGCCGCCATTTCATTGTTTTGGGACACCAATATGACCGCTGTGATGTCATTTCAACACACTCTATTGGTATATATAGTGTATATATTGGTGATAGTGATGAAAATTTTTTCCAATATTTTTTTTACAGAAAAGAAAAATTTAAAGAGATCCGCTTCTTTACCAGGGATGAGTAACAATGTAAGTGCAGTAATAGTAGGAATGATGATAAGGGCCATGGCAACAAGAATGTCAATAAAGCAATATATTCAGATTAGCAAAACAACAACTTTGCATGTGTAGCACTCTTGCTTTTTTGTTTATTTCTTTGCCATCACTACATGGCTACAACTTGAAATTGCCTAATTTACATGTAAACAAACGACGACAAATTTCTCTTCCTCTTTTTGGACTTGGATATTTTTCTTAGGAATTCAGCTCTTGGAGAGTTTGCTTACATTTGACAAAGTAAGCAAAGTGGGATAAATGCTCTGATGTTTAAAAAACGTGAAGTCAGAAAGACAGTAGCAAAGCAATACTTGCAGTTAATGGTTATTAATTAAATAATAGGGTGCTGTTCCCTTTCCTTAAATGTTGCGTCTTAATTGGAGGGCAAGTTTATGTCTCTTCAGGGTGATCCTAAAAGCCAAGACGAGTTGAAACCTCAATCCCTGGTGGGTTCAACTGTTCTGAGCAGGTTCTTTTGGATGGACATTGCAATGCCTGCGCCCACTCCCACCCCAGTTGGGTGATGGCTTAATGTCCCATACCGGTAAAAAAAGTTGGAGAAGTATGGGCAGCAGAGTGTGTAGAGGTTTGGTGAGGTCAGGGTTGGGTAGGGTAGACATCACATTTGACCAATATTTGCAAATCCTTATATTTCCCTAAATTGGTTTTGCAGAAAAAACGAGCTCCTCTGAACAACCTGACAAACATAATCAGGGAAGAAAATTGAATTATAACTCTCTACTTGGAACAGTGAAGTTAGCAAGTTCATGCTTGAACTCACAAGGGAGCAAGGTTTGTAAGCAAGCAGGAGAAGTAAACAAGGAGTTAGCTTGCTTCTTAGAAAACTTCTCACATGTTCGCTCACGTAAGCCCACTTGCTTAACTGTCCAGACACAGCATGCTGCCAGTTTAATGCGGGAGATTATAATTGAAGGTAATATAAAATGATATTTATGGAAAACATTTGGATGAAATCATTTTAATCAAAAATGTCCAGCTTATTTATTGTTAGCTAGGCCAAAGATTTGTTGACTCTTGTAAAATATTTTAACGAGAACCTTGCTGTTTAAAAGAAATCTTGTGAGGCTCACGGACAAACTTTTGTCATTTAAACTTGCTTTACGAAATAGGCAAGACGTATGAAATAAATGTTATTGGTGCTATTATAAAGATATGAAAGTGTTATTTTGATTTCCCGGTTATTTTGTTTTTATGTTAAAGATTTGTCTCGCTGTTGTAGAAAGCTCATGACTGGAACTGTTAACAAAAACATCAATTTTAAATTTTGCACCTAGCGATTTTCTTATCGTATTCAAGCGAGAGTTGGGACACACAATCGGCATGTGAGGGACGAGTCGCTAAGTCTACCTTGGGGAGAACCAAGGTGAATCGACTAACGATTTTCATTCAGCTAACCAAGAGTCTTGAGCTAACATATTCTTGCTTTCTCCGTTACTTCATTGCTCAACTTCTGCCTCATAAGCCCACAATTTCTTGATTCGCTATTTGGGTACGTTTCGCCTTCACTACATTGATTGCATTGATCTTACTCCGCCGTGTCTTATATACCATGATGCTAGAAGTATGTTATAAGAAAGCAAATCCTTTTCCCGTCATCGCGGTCTTGTAAATCCATTTTGCAACAAAATACAAACTGATGTGAAGTATATATGAAATAATTCATTTTTGAACTTCGGTTGTAGATTCATTCATTCATTCATTCATTCTTCACTTTCAAAATACAAACTACTAAAGAAACAGAACTTTATTACAAGTTTTGTCGAACTAAACAAAAAATGGACTGCAACACATAGCTTTTTTACTAGCACAACTGTCCTTTTTCAATTACTTAATGTTTTTAGCATGTTTCTCTCTTTCTACACTAAGATGTGATATAAAGTTTTTCTTACACACAGCGAATTTCATCCGCGAACTGTTCGGAAAAAAGAGCGAAATGATATTTACAAAAAATATACTACAAGTTTCCCTTTCATTGACTTTTTCTTTACTTTGTGCGGTGTACTTTATTGGCAATTCATGGCAAACGCGTGCTTCTTTTAATTTACCCAATCAGAGGTAAACCACGCGTGCGACTGTTTTTCTCCCCGCGCGCTTAACGCACTGCTGTTTTCCCGCTTACTCCTTTCTCGTATCTTTTCTTTGAGCTCTGATTTGGTACGGATTGCCAGATCGATTCTTACTTTTCGTCATACAAGAACACTCCTCAATAAAGGATAACAACAACACTAATGCTACCGTATAACTGCCTTTTTCAGAAACTTATTGTGTTTAGCATGGAGTAAAAGCGATCACGAAATCGCTAGCCTAAGAAAAACGATGAAATCTCACGATGCCACCACTGGTTTCCCCTCGAAATGACGTCTGAGGAACGAGCGTAGAAATTCCATTCTGATGACGTATCCGCCACTACCCATATTAGGTTGGTGCTTCTGATTGGTCGTGCCGCGACGGAAACTTGCTTCAGCCAATCAAAAGCAGTACCCAGTTCTGTGTAGTGACACGTCATCAGTATGGAATTTCTGCGCACGTTCCTCAGACGTCATTTCGTGGGGAAACCAGTGCTGAAGTCGCGAAATGCCGGCTGTTTTCTCAGTCTAGATAATCGCTCACACTGCACCGCCAAAAAGTTACTTGGAATCTGTTTACAGCTTTTTCTCGCCCGGAAGGAAAGGGTTTTGTGCACACAGTGGCAGGGAACTAAGTGTATGATTAACGACTCGATGATGGGCCTCATCAGCTCGAATGACCAGAATGACATCACGCATTGTCGAGCCCTCCTAGAGAAAAAGTGGAGACAAAAAAGCGTGAAAGATTGTAACGAGTTTGAAATAATTTAAAATCGCACTCAGAGGAAAATTTTAGTGAAAAGTTTGAAAATTGTTCTAGAAAAATGTTTATTAATTCAATACTTCATAGCAAGCTTTAGAAGCTCTGAATGTCCATAGGACAAATTATTTTCAAATTATTTTACCAAACAGAGAGAGTCGTATATTGAGTATTAGGGAGCTCAAGGTGATGTTACACGGGACGATTCCCAACGACTATTTTTAGCGCAACACCGCGTTCCAATGTTGGAACAGTGTTGCAACCATTTGAGACAATGTCGCAACTATGTTGCGACGCTGTATTGTGGTAAAATCGTCGTTGCGAATCGTCCCGTGAAACAAAAGGTGATGTTACACGGGACGATTCGCAACGACGATTTTTAGCGCAACACAGCGTTCCAATGTTGGAACAGTGTTGCAACCATTTGAGACAATGTCGCAACTATGTTGCGACGCTGTATTGTGGTAAAATCGTCGTTGCGAATCGTCCCGTGAAACAAAAGGTGATGTTACACGGGACGATTCGCAACGACGATTTTTAGCGCAACACAGCGTTGCAATGCTGGAACAATGTTGTAACTATTCGACACAATGTCGCAACAATGTTGCAACGCTGTGTTGCGCTAAAAATCGTCGTTGCGAATCGTCTCGTGTAACATCACCTTTAAGCAACGACGACGGCGACGGCAACGAGAGCGGGAAAAAAGCAATAGCACCATATTAGCAAAACAGAAAATTTGCACGTGCATCACGCATTTTTGTACATTTCTTTGCCGTCGTTGCACGAATACAACGTGAAAGTGCCTAATTTCACGTTTTGTCGAGGACGGGAACACAAAAAACCAACTTTTTTCTCTACTTGGAATTTGATACAGTCCTTTAGAATTCAACTCAAAAAAATTTGCCGACATTTGATGAATTAAACGAGATGGAATAAGTGCGATAAGGTTTAAGGCAGCGCGAATTCATTTTTTAAGTGGCGTTTTCGTAGCCGTCGCCGTCTTTGTTGCCTCAGGTGATGTTACCCGAGACGATTCGCAACGACGATTTTTAGCGCAACACAGCAACACATTGTTTCGAATGGTTGCAACGTTGTTCCGACATTGCAAGGCTGTGTTGCGCTAAAAATCGTCGTTGCGAATCGCACCGTGTAACATCACCTTTAGGCTGATGTTACTCGGGACAATTCGCAACGACTAGTTTTAGCGCAATACAGCATTACAACATTGTTGTGATATTGTTTTGAATGGTTGCAGCATTGTTTCAACATTGCAACGATGTGTTGCGCTAAAAATCGTCGTTGCGAATCGTCCCGTGTAACATCACCTTTAAGCTCCCTACTGTCTCCCTATTGTTGGCGGCAGCGCCATGTCATGTGATAAAACGATTTAATTTGTTTCGCAAGACGAGGAAAAACTGAATTAAAATGATTTCAACGAACTAAGCGACACATACCGGCAATTTCCAGTAGTTGACAGCAATCTTAGGGGCCAGTAGATTTTCCCACAAAGGCAACTTGCCGCTGTCAATACACTAAATGTAAAAGAAACAACAAAACAAAGGAATTAATGGCACATGCTGAACCAAAGAGTCCTAGAACAGTACAAGATTTGACAAGATTCTCCTTGTGTCTTATTAAAAAATCACCTCAGAGATTATTCATCTAGTAACCCGAATGCAGTGAACAGTGAAGGACGTTATCAGCAACATTGCTTCCATGAAAGTGGAAACGGGCCGGGGCATGTCTCCATGGTAAAGGTTGTTTACCATTAGGAAATTGACTTTTTGCACACCTGAGCCGTGATTTTGAACAAACTTTTGGGCAGACCGTCTCTATAAGAATTAAGACAAATGGCAATACAAATACGGTAGCGTAGAGGCTTACTAAAAGAGAAAAGGGCTCACTTCCGGTTGACGTGCGTCGCTCAAAAACGTCGCTGCTTAAGCTCCCTATTTACGTGTGTAAACCGGTCGGTTCACGGTTTGGGCTAATGATAAACAAAATTCAGGACTGATAAATTTCGTACCGGAATCGGCGCGTTTACCATTTGCACAAATCAGTTCCATTTACCGCAAAACGTTCGCGAAAGCCTGAAACTAGGATTAAAAATAGCTCTGATGAAGTGAAGCACGAATCCTAGCTAGTTTCCGTTTGGAACATTTCGACCGGTAAAACGGGACTATCTTTTCAGAGTCTGTATAACTTCCAGGACTTTTCCACTGCATGGAACGACCCGAAAAGTTGTGTTCTACTTTCAAACCGAAACTTTCTGGAAACGTTTTGTAAATGGTAAGCCGCCAAGATGTATTGTATGGCAGTCTTGGGAGGAAAAGAGAAGTGTTGAAAGAGTATTGGGATCAGTGCTGGTAGAGTGCGAAGACGTTGTTGAAGGCTGTCGGCAGTTCGACTTGGCCAAGGCTTGCAAAAAGATGCAGGGGACAGCCTGCGCTGGCAGAGGGTTACATCCGATTACGGACGAAGTAACCTAAAGGGACTAAACTGAAGGCAGTTAAGAAAGGAGCTATATATACCTCAAGACAGTGAGTGTAAGTTTTGACTGCTTCTTCCTCCAAATATCCAACAAATCTGTGGCAGAACCTGGGACTCATGACGTAAGCCAGGAAAAACAAGTTCACAAAAATGCCTGACAAAATACAAAACACGAAATACAGGTTTGTAAGTAATACTAATATTAGTGTGGATCGTATAAAAACGAGCGTTTGACCAAAATAGGATGACCTCGAGCGGGAGTCAGATTTGTTTAACCACAACTTTGATCAGTTTTAAAGACAGAATTGGACAACACGAAGTTCTGTTACCTGCAAAATTTTAGTCAATTGTGATAATTTCAACTTGAAAACACAATGTCTCTCGAGATTTTTTTCTCTAGACGTAAGGAAAAATAGAACCTACCAAAAACTGACCTATTAATGTTGAAATCAGAACTGCCTACAGCCAATCTGATTAAAGAATTTCTTATAGTCACGATGGCTGACGGACTCGTCAAAGCAATAATAGTTTTCTCAGAAATAAAATTACCTTGAGCCAGTAAAATTGTTCCACGGAAAATTATTCCAGGTTTCTTCATTTCCAGAGCTGTCATCAAGTGCATCCTTTCGTTTTCAGCTTCCTCTATAAACAAATGAGATATTTTACTTTCAGGCAAAACATGCGCCTTGAAAGTCACGTCACCTACATAGCTATGGCGATTTATGCAAAGGAACTTTAACTTTTCATTTGTATTGCTATGATATGCTACGTTATGTTACGTTATCTAACGTTACGTCTGCTTTGCTACCTGTATGTTGCGGTACGCCGGTCATGTTTTGTTACACTACACTAGCTACACTTTGTTCTGATGTTGCGATATGTTGTTCTTTGCCACGTTAGATATTGAATGCTAGTTATTTGCTTAATCCTACTTTTTGTGTCTTAAAGTCACATTGCGTTACGCTACACTATGCTACGTTACGTTAGCTGTTGTGTTACGTTACGCTCTCTTATGCTACGTTATGTTGCGTAACGTATGTATTGCAGCTTTACACAACACTATGCCATGTTCTGCTATGTTGCGTCAGCTATGCTTTGTTCTGGTGTTACGTTGCGCTTTGCTACATTACGGTACGTTTGTTATGCTATTCTATTCTACGTTACGTTATCTATGTTTTGTTACGTTAGTAACATTACGTTTGCTATGTTATGTGACTTTTGGTTACCTTCATTACATTGCATTACGCTACGCCATGGCAAGCTGTTGCATTATGGTATGCGATGTTACGTTACGATTTGCTATATTACGTTACCGTTTATCTGTGTTGTGTTTTTGCGTGTAGTCGACTGAAATAGGTCAGATGCTACAGTCATCTTCAGTACTGTTACGGTTTGATTTGTCTAAAGTGACTCACCTAACAAGGTATGAATCCATCCGTTGTCTCTTGTAAGCTTTCTTAATGAGTGAAAGTGTCTTGACATAGCACCGATCATACCAGGAACTCCAGCTATTGTTTCCAGCATAATGATGCGACTAAGGGTAGAGCAAATATAAACTGATTGTACCTCTCTCTCCTTTCGTGGCCAGTGTGTATATGGAAGATTTTTAAAAATTTTAACAGTTTTTCAAGACAAAAATCTCTGTAAGACAGATACAGTTATAGTATGAGGGATACAGTTCAGTCATCTGAAGAGCTTGCCGTAACTTTTGGAGTGCCGCAGGGGTCCATCCTCGGACCCCTGTTGTTCATTGTCTAAGTTTTACTTTACCCAACAGACCATGCGGCCAAGCTAGTCCCGAGGGCTAGACCAAGCAGCTAAAGGTGGTCCCGAGGATAAAAACATACAATCAAAGGTGGTCCCGAGGGTAAGAACATACAGCCAAAAGTGGTCCTGAGGGTTACGTCATACAGACAAAAGTGGTCTCGAGGGTTAGACCATGCCGCCAAAGGTGGGCCCGCTGGTTTGTCCAGCCAAAGCTGGTCCCGAAGGTAAGGTGTTCGGCTCGGGGCAGGGTTCAAAGCTTCGTTCCCAAAGCCTCGTTATGTCGTTGTTAGCGAGAGAACCTCGAACGATGGTAGGAGATTTTAAATTGCTTGAAACTTACTTTAGCCAGCGATTTTCGTCCAACTCTATAAAGTGGTACAATGACAATGTGTCGAAAATGCCTCTTAAAGCCTGGACACTCCTGTATGCGAGCTGTAATTGAAAGGGAAAAAAGGAAACGCAAATGTAAGAAACAGTACGCTTGTTAGAAAAATTAATTCTTTATTATAGAATTGAGAAGGAAAAGAGCAAAGATGAGGGGAACTAAACGGCTGGATGCCAGTTCGCAAAAGACATTCTGAGGTTAACTAAGGAAAAAACAAAAATTCAATGACTACGCAAAGATACCTTGTCTACAAACTTTTCAGGTTTTTCGTGGGTTATCTGAACATTTACTACATCTTCTTGCGACCTGAAATCAAATGTGCTGAGATGAGGCCCGTTGGCTATAGCCTCCCACGCAGACGTTCTTAGGGGTTCAGGAACGCGTGACGAACCCCTAAGAACGTCTGCGTGGAAGGCTACATTGGCTAGGGAGGATCGAAATGACGAGTGATACTTTTGTTTCTCTTTGTTACCGTGTACAAGGCTATTTTCAGTGTTAAATCTTGACAAAATATGTTCGAACATTTTCTAATGAAAACCACTGAGTAGTTTTTTTTCCTGCAGTACTGTACATTACACCCTACAAGACTGGTCTAACGTTTGAGTCTGTGGATGAAATCTTCAAGTGTGACGATTCAAATGAAAGCTAATGAACAGTACTTTCCTGTGGTACTGTTTATTAAGCTGTACAAGGTGGTTCTAACTTTTGAGTTTGTGGATGAAATCTTTAAGTGTGACTATTAAGGAAAGCTTAGCTACTGAGCAGTACTTTCCATTGTTGCCGTAAAATAGGCTGTACAAGGTGGTCCTAACTTTTGAGTCTGTGAATGAAATCTTAAATGAAAGCTACCAGCAGTACTTTCCTGTGGTACCGCAAAGTACACTGTATAAGGTGGTTCTAACTCCATTGAGATAACCACAGCTCATTTTTACATGATTTGCAACTAAAACGTCTTTCATTCCGAAGACTGCACTCTTGTAAGCGTGGATTTTTGTTTCATTACCAGACTGGGTGTGGCATCCTGTACTCCTCATCTCCTAAAGTGTTTCCATCTTTACCAAAATGATTGATTGGAACGTCCTTGAAGTGCGGTTCAACTTGCTGTTTTTGAGTGACACTTGTGGACATAAGAGCGACCTAGAAAAAAAGGAAATTGATTCTAGTTTCAGTAGTTGTAAATACATCATATGATATGCCTATGAAAACGAAATTTTTAAAAATTAAAAGACTCTTCTTGATTCAGATTCAGCGATCGAGGTTGCAGCCCCGCATACACTAGTGCATGACCTTACGATCCGACAATGGCGACGTCCATGAAAACGTCGCTGAAAAATAGACTTCACATCCTTTCACTTTTTTTCGCGATTAATCCAAGGGTCCCAGTTACTTAAAAGAAGGGAAACTGGGTTGGAGCTGAAGAGAAGAGACCGCTCCCGAGTTGTGACAGACATGGTAGAATTTATCACCCTACCGTTTCCGTTCCCAAGTAAACTTAAAATTTGGTCAGGTCACGTCCTAGTTATGCAAGGAAGGCAAACAAATGTACAAAAAAGCGTGATGCTCATTAAACCTATTGCTTTTTTGACGTCCCGGCCGTTGCCATCGCCGTCGTAGTTTCGTAAGGTCCCTATTCTCTCTCAGGTAGTCTCGAAAAGTGCCGCCGAGGACGCTGTTTGTGTCGCCTTGCCCTGAGGAATTTTGTTTACCACGTGAAAGGAAAATAGAGAGTGGTTTCATGTTAGCGGACTAAAACAAACAGCAACATTGCGGATGTCCTTAAACTATGACGCTTCAGTTTCTCAGAAAAAAATCCTTGATGGCCAGAGAAAAATGTTCCTGTTGCAAGGTATCTTCCATTTTTTAAAAAACTACCACTGTCAATAATAAATTCTCATCCGACCTATAAATAACACACTTAGAAGTCCTTTTTGAAGCCAAAGTCCTTGCTGATATTGATGAGGAAAAACTGATTTAGTCCGGTGTTTCCCGGAAAACGTGATCATTGCGGAACTGATTGCTTATTCGAAGCAAGAAACGAAAAAATAACAATTTCGCTTCCTTTTCTTTTGCATTAAGTAATTTGTGTGTCTGAATGAAACGAAAAGAAGGTTATTTTTGTAATTTATCAACACTATGGTTGTGAAATGCTTGTTTATTTAATTTTTAGTTTCTTTCGATGATTACTATCATTATCGTCGTCATCGTCATCAACATCACGCATCATCAATTATATAAAAGAAAACATAGCTTAATTTCCAATTCTAAACACGGAACCGGCCGGAATTTTCCTCTGGAAATGATCATAGTTTTATGTATCTTTTTCATTTTTTTCCCGGAAAATTCATTAATGACTCGGTAATCTCAGTAGCTTTCTTTTCAATCGACCAAAAAGTGTTTTATTGGAAGAAAGACCTTTTTTTCCAGTAGATCCAACAACAAACACTTCCTATCCCCGAATAAGCACTTCTACAGGCAAAGAAAACATAAAAACGAATGTTTCCGTAAAATTAATTCAAGAAAGCCACAGTGCCGGAAGACAAAAATAAAAGACAAAATAAATAGAAAGAAACCCCGGAAAAAAGTACTTAGAATTTGAGTTCTTTACACGAACGAACTACCTCCAGTAATAGAAAGTTGATGATTTAACACTTTATAAAACATACACCGATATTTTGAAATATTTCCAAAAAACTGTGCTCTTGAGTGTAAAATATGCCTCGCTTCTTTTCTTTCTTTTCCGCATTGATTTCCACGCATCAAGGAAGATGATCTAAAGCGTCGAAACGGGCATTGCACATTTTTCATTTCATTTCCATTATTTCACTTTCAAGTGGAGGAGATTTCAAATAACAACGACGAAACAAGTAAAAGCGACTGAAACACGATTCTGATCCAGAAAGAGTTTTCGTGGAAAATGTATTATTGCTTACATTCAGAGGGTGAAATAATTTTTCTTTAGCAGGTTTTATTTACAGTTAAAACTAACGATTAAAACCACGTTTGGACTTGTAAAGTGCGATTTCAGAACGTTAAGACGACACAAATCGATATCAACTAGTAAAATTTAAAACATGGAAATATTAAAATTAGTAGATAATAATTAATCGCCACATTTTCGCATCAAAAATGAATTACAGTGTGTTTAAAGTCAGTTTATAACCAAAATTACCAAAACGTCTTGCTGGGGCTGGGATTTCCAAAATCTATAAATATAGGAAGTTTGTAGTTTTGAATGAAATAACAATATTCGTATGATGCCAAATTCTGAAACGACGAGAATTAAAATTACTTGAAAATACTTTATATGATTTCCCGCATATGTAATACAATTTGTGTTCGATAAACGTGCGGCCGTTCACAGTTTTACCTACCCCTGCCTGTCGAGAAGGAAGAATTCCTCTTTTGATCAAATATAAGGAAGAGTTTTCTGCAAAGACGACATCAAGTTGCTTTGTCAAAGAGAGCCCTGCAGTTCCTCTTACTAATAAACCAAGTCTGTGAAATGCGGCTGTAGCCATTTGGACAAGTCAATTTGATATGAAACTTTTGAGTTTGCAACGCTCGGTGTACTTCTGCGCGCGCTGTCTGGGGTATATATTTAAAATGGAAGGCTAACGCAATTTATAATTGTCATTGCAGCAGCACTCGTGACGTCACATGTGTTTAGTTCACTTCCTTCTCGGAATACTTTGAATAATTTAGAAAACTTGCTGAGTCATTTTAGACCCTGTTTAAATATAGCAAGGGACAAATTCCTAGAAAAATCACATTTTTTTTCTCAAAGCTGGGTGATATACGTAAATGTCATTTCAAACAAAATAAAGATACAAACACTTTTTTCGTTTTTATTCTTAATATTCTTTACGTCTATTAAGGAGAAAAAGAGAAATCATTAAATTAGTGATATTTTACCTTGTCGAACAGTAAGTGAGGGTTGCGTTAAAGCACTGAAACAGATGTGTTTTGGGAATTCAGACTTTGATATTTGCGTCTGATCACGTACAAATTGTTTGCGGTCTAGGTAAATTTTTGTCACGCAATATTTCATTTACCTTTATACTTAAATACATTTTTATAAAATAGGAAACTCCTGAAATTCAAAGACATCTTTTAATCAAGTCAAGCTAAGTTAAACTATCCTATACCATACAGGAAAAACGTCAAGACAAAACTATATTAGCTTCAGAAATACAAGTCATTAGCCATCAAGGTTTATATTTGCGTGACATTTTCTGTCACGACGACTTGTCCTCCTCCTCCATTTCTCCCCAAATCCTCAAAATCCACACAATTCAATAAATTTAAGAAGTGAACTTACATGCCGTTACAAATTAAAAATTGCTCAGGACTATAGTCTAGTTAGGTATTTTTTTTTTTAGGTATTTTTATTTATTTGCCACACAATTACATTACTTAAAGATGCCAAAAGAAAAAAAGAAAAAAAAAATGTAGGAAGAGATGGCGAGGAGGCCTAAAAGAAACTATAGAGCTTATGTTAATTAGGCCTCCTCAATTACAATTTTTCGAAGATGGCGTAAAAATTACGGCGACGGGTACAGTATAATATCAGGTGAAAAATTAAACTAATCAATATTACGGAAGTTTACATGTACAAATGTTGAATATTAAAAGGCTTTTTCACAAGATTTTTGTTGAAGTATACTAATAATTATTACAAATAAATGCCTTAAGTGCTCTTTTAAAGGAGAAAGGTGAGGAAGCGTTGATGATGTTGGTGTTTAAGGTGTTGCAAAATTTAGGTCCTTGATAAAAAACGGAAAATTGCTTGGTTCGGGTACGACAGAAAGGCAGACGAAATTTACACACAAAATACTAGTTGTCGCGATATTGACAGTTGACTCAACTGTGATAAAAAACAGACAGTCTCTATTGCTTCCGGTTGCTCTCTTTTGCTTGGGGCCTGGATCCGAGAAGACCTGGGCGCCATATTTGTTCTTAGCAAGTTCTTAGCCGGCCCCGCAGAGCTGAGTTTTGTCACTAATTTTTCTGATTTTGCAGCTTTCTAATAAGCGTAAATGAACGTGATGTGGACAAAACGGCTTCTGGAGTTTAAGTGTGAGTGTATTAGTTCATCCATTTTGTAATATTGTTTGTCGGTGCTTCAGATTTTGCGCGTAAACAAAAACAGTCGTAAAAAGTGTCTATGTTGGTACAATATTCACGTTCAAGTGCACTGGAACCTCCATGAAGCCCACTTTGATGGAGTTGGCAGCTTGATGGAAGTTTCATTTACAGTTCTTTTACACCATTATTTTGGAACTTGATCACTGGCCGCTTAATGGAAATCCCCCCCTCCCCCTTCACCTCTCTTCCCCCCGCAACCCCACTAGCCCTAACTCCACCCCCAAGCACAGGAAGCTGGTCACTATTAAATCTTAACAATTTTTAGGCATCAAGATGGTTTCCGAAAATCAACAGACTGTTAACAGTCTTTCAAGGTCTTGGGTGAGTGAGCATATCAAGTGCTCAAACAGGCCAAAATACTGCAAGCTTATAAGGCCATCCCCTTTTTTCTCCATTTGCTGTCGTCTGACCGACCCAAATTTTTGGCATCTTCAAAAAAAAAAAGTAACAACGTAGTTCAACCGTTTTTCGCTTGAAATAATCCTTTTATTCTGAAAAATGAGCATAGTAACAGCATAGAGAAAAACAGGAACAAAAACAGGAACATTTTTTACAGTATGTTGTGCATTTTTTTCATCCAAATATGTGAATGTTAACTTTTGACGTCGTCCTGGGGTACCAGGGCCTCCTATTCCGAGACTTCTTATGATTTTTTTGTTTGTTTTTTTTTTTCAATCCGACCGACCGACCCAATGTCAGGAAACACATTCGACAGTAAACGAAAAAAAAAAGGGGATGGCCTAAGGGGAAACTAGGTGGGGGAGATAGGGAGAGTTGATAAAGGTTTCATAGTGTTTTACAGTTCATGAACCAATCCAGTTTTCTCATGCTCACAACTGATGCTGCAGAGATTTAAACACATCGGTTATAGAGGAACAAATGGCCTCCTTTCCTCCCACTGCCCCAGTGCCTCTTTCTCTCTCGTTCACTCTCACTACTAGTCTTGTGGTCTGGACAATCTACGAGCCAGCAAGCTATGCAAGCGATGGGAAAAATAGAGTTTTATGAAATTGTAAATGCATGAAAAATGTTTTCTGCTTAGTTCCAAGGTTTTGCTGATGAAATATTTGCAAAATTACGCATGATTGATCGGCTTTCAATGATCAGGGTTAAGCGCTCATTTTATTGACTAGGGTTAAGCACTCGCTTTCCGGATTAGGGTTAAGGGCTGTTTAGGGTTAAAACCTTTTTTTATGGACGAGGGTTAAGCTCTTTGTGGTGTTAAACACTTATTTACAATGGTTAGCTTTCGGTTTTTTTTTTTCATATTACTACTTCTTCGATTTTTTTCAGTTTTTCTTTCGCATATGGCTCACTGGTTTGAACTGTGTCCTAACTTCTAGTCTTGCCAAGTCTAACCAATTTTTATACCCATTCAACTGACTACAAACAGATTGCAACAGAAGGAAAAAAAATTTCAGTGAAACCATTAAACACTGATTGAGAATTTCTATTGCTTGAAAATGACATTTTTTGGGATATATTTATCTCAGTCTTGTTTTGTGACATTTGTTGTTACTTTCCTCTGAATGTTCCTACAATTTACCTATTTAAGCTACAGATAAAGTAAAATTGAGTTTAACTGGAGTACATTTTCTTGTAGACCATCGGCAAATACAGCTGTTGGAAAGGATAGTTCATTGCATATGCAGGTGTGAAGTTTGTTCTGTCCTTAGGTCTGTAACCTGAATTATTAGTTCCTTTTTGTGTGCAAAAACTACTCATTCTAGAGGAAAACATATTGACGGTCATGAGCTTGCCCCTGGATAGTTTAGTCCCATATTGTACAGGTATCTGGACTAGTAATGCAGAAAGGGACTTTATTTAGTTTGCTATCTTAAGCACACTGGACAATAAAGACCTGTGACCAGTTCCTGAAAGGCCGATTAGCGCTAATCCATGGCTAAAATTGTGTTCTGTTTTTGTATTTTACCTTTCTATGTATTGCTTGGAGTAACATTTATCATTACTATATCTCGAAGTAAAGGCTAAACAGTATTTTGCAACTAGCTCATGTTGCATGTTCTTAGACAAGAAAACCTTGCTTAAAATTTGGTTTAATCCTGGGTTAAACTTAACCTTCTTTCAAGGAACTGGGCCCTGTTTTTAAAAAAGAACGTTTTTTGTGGTGTTATACCTTAATAATGTCTGTGACACTCTTTTATGGTAGACATTCTTCAACAAGCAATTCATATGAAGTGATCACAGAACTTAAGTACAGAGTTTCTCCACCTGGTTACGTACCTCCACATGTCACACGCCCTCCCTATGCCGATACAGGCATAGTACCAGAACCCCCTGAAGCTATTGAAATCAAAACAGATGAGCAAATTGCTGCTATGAGGACTGCATGTAGAACAGCACGGAAAGTCCTGAATATCGCAAGAGACAATATCAAGGTGAGAGAAGAAAAAGTGTGTGTTGTTTTGACAAGCCATTCTTAAGCTTTTGAGGGGATAAGTTATGAGGGGGTTCAATAAGTTAATGGATTGACACATTTTGCCTTAAAATATGTTAGGATTGAGGACTTGTGCAATAAATTATGAATAACCTGAGATCAGGTCCAATATTTTAGTGGTTCTCATACATTCTCTCTAATGGCTACTGCTAAAATTTTCATTTTTTCTTTTTGTTTTGCCTTGGCCGCTGGAATGTTATTTACAAAGTGAAACGAATATTGAGCCTGATCTCAGGTTAATTATGAATGAATGCATGAGTGTGTTCCTAAAATTCAAGTGTATATAATGGTCATTGGACTGAGTGAAGTCCAATTTGGTCTGTAATCAAAAGTGTATTCCTAAAATACAAGTGTATATAATGGTAATTGGACTGAGTGAAGTCCAATTTGGTCTGTAATCATAGGTAGTTTCGAAAATCATATATGAGTGACTCCTGGTATGCGATCGTTTGATTTGTTCAATCACGAGTATGATTACAAGCCGAACTGGACAGCAAGAAGTTCTGTTATATTACCAATTAGTCATAACTATAACAAAATTTGTGATATCTTATGCTTTCTTAAAACTAAAACACATGATATTTTGACAGTTTTTTTGCTAGAAGTGAAAGTAAAAACCCATTCAAGTGTGCGTGTATGATGGCGAATAATGTCCAGTTACTCTGTCCTATTGGTGCTGAAATCAGGACAGTTGATAGCCAATCAGATTTGAGAATTTTGTTATAGTTATGATTTGGAGGATTACAAATCAGCTTTGAATTTTAGCCCACTGATTCTGGACCCTGCATTTCTCAAAGTTTGGACCATAGATTTTGTACAAAGCTTGGATCAGAATCTTTGGTCAGCCTTGGATGAAAAGCTGGTGACTTTGTCCACTTTTTGTTAATAAAGACTTGTGCAATCTTTTTGCTAATTGTTTGGTGAGATCCTGGGGAAACCCATGTAATACCTAGTGAAAGGGGGATGTATGGATTTGTGGATGTTTTGTGTTTGGTCTTTATCAGAGAAAAAGTTTTGAGGTTACCATTTTTTTGGTACATTTTCAGTCCATTTTAGGAAAAACTGTTAAGAAATGTGCATTTAGTTGTCATTTATAAAGAGACTTAAATGAATAAAAAGTGTACCTTTATATAATTGTGCACTTTTTGGTCATCGGAGTGGCCAGTTTTTTGGTTTCTAGTGCGTTTTGTACATGGAGTAGTTGTAGTTTTGTGGTTTTGGGTGTGGTCTTCTCTGCTATATCAACTTAGTAAGCACTAAGCCTTCTGTGCTTTCTTTTAAGGTAGGTGTCACAACAGAAGATATTGACAAAGTTGTACACCAGGCAGCAATCTCATTTGGTGCTTATCCCTCTCCGCTGAACTACAAGGGATTTCCCAAGTCTGTTTGTACATCCGTTAACAATGTCGCTGTCCATGGCGTGCCCGATAGGTGATGTAGCTCTCATTAATATATAAATGGCAGAATAACATCCAAATCAACTACTCCTTCAAATCTTAATGTCTTTGAAATACACGCACACACACACAAAACCAAAAAAAGTTCTATTTATGTTGATTTATTTTATTTCGTCTACTTGCTACAATTAGGAGAATTATTAAAGGATTAAGTATTGTTTCTTCACTATCACCTATTACTTTGAGACAGTACTTGAGATACATTTTGGTGTAAGATGGCTTTGTGAATCCGACCCCTTTGTTCACAAATAGTTAATGCTGTACGAAGCCCCCCCTCTCCACACAGGTTTTAGTCTTGACAAAACACTTTTTTGTTGATTTGGTCTTAAATATAAATCTTTCTCATAGTCTTTTGACAATGTTGCTAACTGTGGAGTTAACTACAATACTGAAATTGTATTTGGTTGCAATATGTTCAGAAATAACATATGAAATTATTAATAATTTAGTTCTTTCCACTTTGTTTTTACAGTCGGCCCCTTCAGAATGGTGACATTGTCAGTGTGGATGTTTCAGTAAGTGTAATCACTGACTAGTTCACACCATTTAACCAAACTTAGAGATGCAATCAACCAGAACTTACTACTGTAAGCCTAGATGTAGTGCTGGGAAAAGAAATGGGAGGGAATGAATGTCTTCTCTTGAAGGGGCATAGGACGGGACTTCACAAAGGCTGTTCTTCCTGGCATATTTAGTTCTAACATTAACTGTTGCCAATTTTAGGTCTATATAGGAGGTGTACATGGTGATCTGTGCGAGACTTATGCAGTAGGCTCTGTGGACCCACAAGCACAAAAATTGTTAGAAAGCTGTCGCATGTGTTTAGATGCTGCTGTCAACATCTGTAGCCCTGGTACAAGGTTTTCTTGGATTGGTAATACAATAAGGTACAAGCTTTATGTGCTGCTTATTGCTTTTTAATAGTCATTTAAAGTAAAGGAACAAAACACTTGTATAAATTGTAGACCTTTCCACATTTTTTTGGTTATTCGCTAACTGGTCCCAGTAAAAAGTCTGTGATGGTAATAATACTCTCAGGGGTGGTGCTGTTGTCCCCCAAAGTTCATGACAAGGACTACTCACAGGTCACAAAGAAAATCATTTTTACAGCTTGCCATTCGGGCAAGCTGAAGCTAACATTTACTAGCCCAGACGTCATTTCAACTAGCCCAAAAGCTTTTTGAAGAGCAGAATTGATCTCACAGTTCTTCTGTTTTTCGAATTCCCCAAAAAAGATCACTTGCCCATCGGGCAAGTTGAAAACAGAATTCACTAGCCCAATAGCAAAATCCACTAGCCCCAGGCTGTCGGACACCACTTTCTTTGCATGCTGACTCAGTCCACCAGTGTGATGATGACAAAGCTAACAGAAGGTTCCCAATTTTGCAGCTTCATGGCTAAGAAAGATGGATTTAGAGTTTGCCCTTATCTGGCAGGTCATGGTGTAGGATCAGTGTTTCATGGACCACCTGAAATCTTGCACACAGGTGTGCATGTAAGCTGTTATAAAACAAAATGGTTATAAATAATGGTTATACTTTAGTACCGTAAATCCTCCATTAAGTCCATTAAGCCCTCTCTAACAATCTCCCCAAGAATGTTATGTAGTCCCCCCTCCCCTCCCTCTTTATTTTCAAATGACAAACTGTATGAATTAATCACAACTGTAACACCTCATGTGGACTGATTTGGTAATGGTTCATTAAACTCATTGCCAATAGATGAGCTTGGGAACTGGTGCCTTAAAGGTTGGACGGGAGCCTGAACGCCTCAGGCATAGCAAGGAGGCAACCCTGCGAGCGGGAACCACCTCTGCATGCAGCCGCCAACTGACACCATCACACTGAAAGAATTCAGTGGAAAATACTCACCTGACCTAATACTTACCACAGCAGAGAAGGGGAGGGACGGGCTGGGAGCCAGAATCTGCAACGATTTGCTAAGTAACAGATCCGCAAAGATCAGCTCAAAAATGCCAGCGTGAGATGCAACGTAAGTCACAAGATAAGCAAAAGGCCCCTGCGGACACCCCTCAGATCACGTACGCTTGAGGAGGACACAGCTGTCCGCATTGGCTTGCAATTTAACTTTGCCTAAATTACACTTAGCCACATTTAAACTCATCGCCAATAGATGAGCTTGGGAACTGGTACCTTAAAGGTTGGATGAGAGCCTGAACGCCTCAGGCATAGTAAGGAGGTATGCATGGCAACCCTGCGAGCGGGAACCACCCAAAATACGCAGCTCTCCAAGGTGCTTGGAGAGAGGAGGAACCCGCAAACAGGAGGGGGCCAGGGGACCTCCGAACTTCCCCAACAACCACAAGCACCGCGGAATCTTAAGGGTGAGCCTAACCCCGGGGTAAGACATACCTCACTGGTACCAAGGATCCACCACTGGCTTTCTTCATGTGGAGAGGGTGACGAACCAATTACGTCAGTTTCTGAGAAAGGGATGCCAGGGCCTCGGCCGGTGTCCTTATGTATAACTGGTAGGAGACAAAAGTTGAAGAACTTCCTTTGAGCCGTTGCATAAGTCTTGCGAGTGGATGGGGCTAGGCCATGCATAAGGAAGGTGTGACACTGCTGTTCTAGAGAAAACTGGTCAATTCCGACAGGAGCTAGGGAGGAATCGGTGTTGGGGTTGGCTGAGCATATCCGCAACGATTCGCTAAGCAACAGATCCGCAAAGATCAGCTCAAAAATGCCAGCATGAGGTGCAATGTAAGTCACAAGATAAGCAAAAGGCCCCTGCGGACACCCCTCAGATCACGTACGCTTGAGGAGGAGACCACTGACCGCATTGGCTTGCAATTTAACTTTGCCTAAATTACCTTTAGCCACATTTCATGTGCTGGAAGTTCTGATTTGTTCTTGATCTTTCTTTTGTATGACCTCCAGCCTCATGTGACTGAGCTTTTCAACTTTGTGAACTAGTTTTTATGGAGAACTGATACCATCATTTTTGCTAACGTAAATAAACCTCCCTCTCTATTAACCCCCCTCCCCCTCCCCCCAAATGTGCTTGAAATAAATAAGGGAGCTCAACAGAGGATTTATGATTTTTTTTTTCTTTACTTTGTAGTTAATTTCAATCCTGGAAAAATGGAAGCGGGAATGACATTTACTATAGGTGGGTGTTTTAAAATGAATGTGTTGTTTAGTCGCATGGTACTCTGCATGCTTGGCAGGAAATTCAATGCCAGATCCAGACCTTGAGATAAGTGTGGGGGGGGGGGGGGGGGGGGTCATCTCCCAAAAAATTTTTTTGCCCTTCAGGCCTCAGTTTGGTTTACAAAGTAAGGGGGACCTGGGCCCTCAGACCCCTCCCCTGGATCCTCCACTGAAACTACCAGGGGCTGAGCTAGGATTTTTCAAAAGCGGGGGTCACACTGTGTCACCCCCAGAGTATTTACTGGATTGGCATGTCGACATCCAGACCATGTTTTATGAAAACTGACATTTTTTTCGGATGAGCAGTGAGTGTGGCGGGAGGGACAAGCCTACAAGATTAATAATTTATGCTACATGGAAATTAAATTACCTGAAACTCATAAGGGGTTGTTGAACCCCTCATGAGTTTCTGGTTCCACATTGCATAAATTACTCTATTTTAGTTACGATCAAGAACATGGTCCACTGCAGCTGTTAGCTCCTGCAAGTGGAGTAAGTAACTATCTTGCAATGGAAAAGATTTATTGCATGTTGATTCTTCAGATTTGTGTGTTTTGGCCATCTGAGTTATCGGGACATAAAACAATTATCTCACAAAGGGGAGGGGGGGGGGTCATAGGCACCCCAGGACCACCCCCTAGCTATGCCCCTGACTAACACCATGGTGACAAACAAGTGAAGACTACAAGTTCAGTTCAATACAAATCTTGAAATGCGTAGTCAAAATATGACGTTTTTGCCATGTTTATTTTTAATATTTCAGAGCCTGTTCTTTGTGAAGGATCACCCACAATAAAAATTCTTGAAGATGGCTGGACTGTTATCACTGAAGATGGTAAAAGGTATCACCTGTACATTTTTCTCCTTCAACTTTGGTTTGATGTAATTATATTATGTAAATTGAACAGAGGTCAAGAGCTTGGAGCTGAAGGTCATGGCCGGTCTGCGGCTTAAGCTATGTCATAACAAATTTTTACAATAATTAATTGTTAGTAGAGGTTCAACTGTTTTGAGATTAAAGCTGTGTCATTTTTTAATATTTCTTCTTTAGGACAGCACAGTTTGAACACACACTGCTAATAACAGATACGGGTGTTGAGGTGCTTACAGCAGACGCCGAAGATTGACACAGAAACCAGCAATTTTGTGTTTATTCTATCTTCTCTCTGTCTGCTGGAGTGAGGCAGTAAGAAGAGAGACAGTAGAAATAAGCAGAGGGCTGGAGTAAACAAATAAAAGTGTATATTTTTAATTAAAAACAACAACAACAACAATAGCAAATAAAGATTATTGGTCATTGAAAGAAGTAATGTTACATTATTGAGACTGTCACTGGCACTCACTCCCTATATTTTTTTATGCTTCTGCCACCCAGGTTACTTGTAGGTTGATATCCAGTAGCCTCACCCCTTATTATTTTTTTTGAAAGATTTTTTTGGATATAAAACACTCTCAAATGTATAAAAGAACTTTACTTCAAGCTTTTTACAGTGGAACCTCGATATAACAAAGACCCAAGGGACTGGCAAAACATGTTTGCTATGATGACGTTTTGTTCTATCGAGGTCCTTTTTCATGTATCTTACTATTTCTGGGGTAAAGAAAATCAAGGACTTTGTTATATATCAAAGTGTCACTGTATTGAGCTGATGACAATTTGACTCAATCCTTAAATTTTGCACAGTTGATCCCCTATGGAAGGAAAAGGTTTCGTGAAAGGTTTGGCCAGCTTGTTGGTGCTGGCTTTGATTTGCAGGTGAGGGTGTTGCTTAAGGTTTTAGGATTAGGGTGAGGGTTCAAGACACACCCCTCAAACCTGCACCCGTCGGTATACAGCTTATTGTAGTTGATGGCATTTTGATATCAAACTAGATATCCACACCCCGGAATTCCAAAGACTGGAATTCAAGAGGAATTTATAAAAGTTTTTAAAGGGTGTGGGTTGTGATGGGCAAGCCTTAAAGGAGGGCGCTCACTACCTCTAGCTTCAGAAAAGAGAAACTACCCAATCTAATTACGTAATTTAGCTTGCCAAAATTACGATGCCCAGCCCGGAAACTTTAAACTCGTTTTTATTTTGACTTTTTCAAAATTATGTCAATCATGATTCCATTGTACGTTGACGTGGCGCGCGGAAAGAGGAGAAAACTGGAAACGAGGACGAAAAAAATCTCATTCCAGTCCTTCTCGGCCTGTTGTCACTTGCGTGTCTTCGTTTCTGGTATTGCACCATTTTCGATTGTTCGGGGTTGCCAAACAAATTGTTTCCGTATTTTTAAAGTGAATTTCATTTTGTTAGTTTATGCTAACTTCTGATCGAGAAATGCACCTGAAGAGTTCTGCTGGTCGTCCAAAAGGGACGTGTAAGAATGCTGTTTTACCGCCTTCAAGCGCTGACTTGGTGAGGGAGAGTGGCAATATGGCGGCTCAAACCGCCTTTAACGGCCACGTGGAAAGTCCCACTGAAAACGGCTACACTTTCAGTGCGTCGCCTCTTTACGAATCCAAGCCTCGTCTTTGACAATGGTAAGATTTCTTTCGTGTTTGAGTAGTTATTTTGAGTGCCATCTAATTCTTATAACGAAAAACGTTTAGAAAGAAGGGCGATTTCCATTTAGCCCAAAATTCCGGAAATTTCGGTTAGGAATCAAATGGAACGGACCGTTTCGTTTCGGTCCGACCGGAATGTTTGGGAACACCTTTGAAGACCGGTCCAGTCTTTTCGGTCGTTCCGACCGAAATTTCCCTTTCCATTTTACAAAATTGTTGTCCCTAGTACCGCTGGGTCGGTGTCCATATCCCCTCCCCCTCCCCCCACCGGTTGAGGACTTTTATTGTCTTCTTACCTCTAAAGATTTAATTAGTTAATCGCAATCACCCTTGAAGACTGGAATGCATTCTAAGAGGTCCAGATTTCAAAATTTTTCCAGAAACTCGTGCCCTCAAGTAGCGCTTTTGCCACCTTTTTTTTTTCCTTCTCCACTTGCCTGTGAAAACATCCGTTTCTCCTCGCTCTTTGCTGCTGGGGACGTTTCACGCCGAGGAACGTCTGCGGCTCGGGCAGTAATTCCATACTGATGATGCAAATCAATGTTTACATAATAAATCCGGTGTTCATGGGATTCCAAATATATTTTTGTCCAATTTTACGTGTCTTCTGGTCAATTTTGGTAAAGTGTTGTGTTCATGTGCCAACGAGCTCCAGTAAAACTCAAATGCGTCTTCTAGAGAACACTATATTCTACCAATATTGACTGTTTTGTTAGAGACTCTTTGCGTTGACATTTGACCTTTGTGGCCTTTTATCTTTTGTCTGTCATTCGTAAACAATAGCTAAAACAATGTAACTACTCCGTCGACTAATCAGCGCTTCTGACCGGATTCCGGACAGATTTTACGTCATCAGTATGGAATTTCTGTCGCTGAGTTGCAGACGTTTCTCCGCGCGAAACATCCCAAGTGGCGAAGAGCGAGGAGAAACGGATGTTTTCACAGGCTACTTCTCCACCAACTGCAAAGCTTCTACCACCTACATGAAATGTTATTGAAAACCCTGGGTTGGCGGGGCTAATCTGAAAAACCATTTGTGGGTTGTTCTATACCCTACTTACGTTGAGTACATGTTATACTACCCTGGTCCCAGAGGTTTTTCTTGATTTTTCTTCGCGAAAGAGATCAAGAGCAAGCTGCAAAGCGGCGACAACGAGTCGCGAAAGCGACGAGGAGAGAGAGAAAAACCTCTGGTTACCTTGATCCTGAATCTCACTTTCATGCAGACGACAGCTGTCAAACGCGTCAAATTGCTAATAAAAAGAGTGAACAATTGCTATTTAGCAAACACGTGCTTATCAGCCGCTATTTTTTTAATCGGGGGTAGACCTGGGGAAATTATGTTATGAACAAACCATCTCCACTTGGGACCAGCAAGTTGGTGAGTTATCCGTCGTGAGTTACTGCAGTGAGTTAGCGAGAGTATGAGTAGCCTCTTAAGGAAAGGTACTTACAAACATCAGGTAACAACTGAAATATTATATACTTTCCATGTCCGGTTGATAAAATAATGAGCACATCCTTTCGACTCAAGGTGGCGAACAAAGCTTTCTTCTCAGTGAGACTCAGGAAAGCGCTCATCAAGTACCGAGGTCAAATTTTCTTCGAATATTCTTTCAGGGGCAACATCCATCTCAAAATCTTGAAATATGGCGTGCCTTTACGTGCCTTGGTCCCGGGCAAATGTTATTGCGAGTGCAGTATACAAACAATTTTCTTCCCTTGTAGAGAGAGGCAGAATTTACCTTCAGAAATGAGGTGTGAATATCCTCAGCGTCCCCATGGTAGTTACAATTAATCGAGCCAATCAAATTTGTTTGCATGTTTGAAAAAATATCAACCAATCAACGCCTGAGGGTCAGCTCCTGACCCTGTCGTCTGCATGAAAGTGAGATTCGAGGTCAAGGTAACCAGAGGTTTTTCTCTCTCTCTCCTTGTTGCTTTTGCGACTCGTTGTCGCCGCTTCGCGGCTTGCTCTTGATCTCTTTCACGAAGAAAAATCAAGAAAAACCTCTGGGACCAGGGTAATGTTATACAATCCATCTTTCAATTTTAAGTTCAGGTCAAATTTTATTTTTCATTATCATACATTACCGTAACCATAAACACACATTACCTATTTTGAGCAATGATGTACGTTTTTGAGTTGGTATTGTTAAAATGTGTTGTGTAAGATAACAGGGAATTTGATCAGCTGGTGATAATTGCTGATATTTTGATGTCCTACAGGGGTCTTCCACCTTGCCTCCCCAAAAGGCCAGGAGCATCTTGTCGAGAGCCCGCTGGAGGACCAGTCATCCAGCTTTTGGTCAATAGATTCTGCTTGGGGTCAAAGTGACCATAGAGAGCTGTTCTTTGACCAAGTGGCTGAACTCGAGCAGTTGATGTCTGGGGAGAATTGCAGGGAAATTGTTTTTCAGAAGTCTTGGCCTGTTAATGGAGCGTTGTCTCTTGGTATTGCTCAAAATAAGGAGGATGTTGATGGCTTTGTAGAATTGTCAGATAGTGAAGAAAATTTAAATGCCGGTGGACTTAGTTGTCCTGGTCCTGGAATATCTTGTGTACAAAGCTCAGAAGAGAATCCTCCTCCAGAACAACAAGCCCTTGAGCACTCACCAGCAAGTTTGCCAAACAATGAGTCAATGCTGTTTGATCAATCACAAGATTCACCTTCCTCTGTAGGAAGCTCTTGCAGTGATGAAGCCTCTGAAAAGAGGATCAGAAACAATGAGGCTTCCAGGAAGTTTCGCCGTGCAAGGAAGGAAAGACACAAAACGTTGTTTGCTAAGGCAACTAAGCTGGAGAAGGAAAATTGGTCATTGAAGCTTCAGGTGAATGAGATGATGAGAGAAATTGCTTCCTTGAGGTCCATGCTTCCAAAGAATATTAATCATGTTTCATTTGTTTCATAAAATTAAAATGATATGTAGCTGTATTTTACACTTAATGTTTGCAAGGATTTGTAGCACTGTTTAATACTTATAACTTAGAAAATCAGACAGCTTCTTCTCATTTAAGGAGCTCCTAGTTTAACAGTGCTAATGGAGGAATATCAGGCAGGTTTTAGGAAATTATGTTAAGGGTAGTTCTTTAGGTGTACACCAAAACAAATTTGGAAATCTTTTTTGTCACCTATGTTGATTTGCGCATGTACATATCTTTAAGTAAATTGGTTCAAGATGAATTCACATTGCTAAGATACATTGTAGATATGTTTCTTTTGAACTTGAGTCATTCAAAACTATTTTGAAAAATTTCCAATGTTCAGGACAGTAGCCATTAAGGTTTTAAGTTGGCCTTTCTCTTAGGGAAAGTAGCCGGTCATTTATGTCTCAGATCCTCTTATATTGTTTTGTTATGTTTGACTTATTTTCAAATTTAAAGAGGCCAGTTGATTTTACGGCCAGCTAAAAAGCCAGCTGCAGGCTATTAATGACAGCCCTGATGTTGCCTACCCTGCGAGCAGAGGTTTCTCTTTTGAATGGTTTTTAGCGTTTACGAAGAAGTTTGCATTGCTTTCATTCGTGTAGTTGGTTTCTTTTTTAACAAACCAACGACGTGACTGACAAGTGACATGAACGACTTTGTAAACACTTTAACCCATGCAAGGAAGAAACCTCTGCTGACAGGCTAGATGATGCCTAAATTGAATTGGTTTTTCCTTATATAGTTATTGATATTACATTGTAAGTGAGAGTATGTGCTCACGTGTCTTTGATTTAGCATGTAAAGTTAGTAGCCATTGGTCTATTAATATTTATTATTGTAGTAGTTATAGAATAAAGTTAGTAGCCATTGGTCTATTTAATATTGTAGTAATTATAAAATATGTTCTACTTTTTTTCAATATTTTGGTGTAATTGTGGCTTAAGCTATTTATGTAAGAAATCTGGTTGGGGTCAGGGAAGTTTTGGCCAATCAGTGGTCTGCTAGTAATCGCTTGTAAAGGCATGCTTGTGACAAGTCAGGGAAATGGCTCATTCACCCTCTCCAGTACTGCCAGGTGGTGAGTGATGGCAACTTGCAGCCTTGCAGAACAGCTTCTCCTAGAACCCTTTCAGTCATTGTGATAGACAAGGAAGCTTGCAAACAAACGTCAAAGACCAAAGTGACCATTTTCAATTTGGGAAGTTTTAGGTACATGTATTATTTTTAGTAAAATCCAACTAGTTGTCTATTATCAAAGCTGCATTCTGATTGGTTGAGCTACTAGTAGGCTATATTTTCTAGCCCACTAGTAGCAAAAAGTGCTAGCTTTGAAAACCAAAACAATGGCAGCTGCATCACGTTTAGCTAGCTAAAGTTATTTTGTCTCGATATTTTTTACCAACTAGTTGGATTTTAATAAAACTTTTATTCCTCTCGCCCACATGGCCTCTGAGTCAATAGCTGATTCAGCCTTTGGCCTCATGGGCTATTGACTCGGAGCCCATTCGGGCTTGAGGAATAACGTTACATATTCTGACTTATTCCAATGAAATAACTCCCCTTTGAATGCTGTCAGGAATGCCTCCAGTAGCAATAATGGTTTAGTTTCCTCAGCAAGGTCACAAGTCACTGACTTTAATGCAACAGGTTTAATTCACTCCCGCATCGCAATCTCACATGGTTCAAAGACCCAAGTCACATTCGATTGCGCTCACATGTATGAGTAACTTGTCAATCAAAATCACAACTACTTATACACTCGGGCAAGTCTCCAACAATGCTGATCAAACTCAATTTGTGTAGTTATGAATGTTCAAATAAATTGCTTGTTTATGAAATTTGGTTTCAAACTTGTTTGTCAATAATACAAGTGTTAGTGGGGCTGAGAAGTAGATGTTCCATAATTTATTGTTCCATAAAGTTCTTAAAAAAAACAAATTTTGAAAATGAGTTATAGATTTTGAGTTAGAGGAGAATTAATAGTTTCTTGGAGGTTTCTTAGAGGTGCTGCTCTATTCCATGATAGAAAGGGTAAATCCTCAGTTGTCAATCTGAGGTGTTGCATGTTATGTTTCACTTAGCCTGCATAGTAAGCGTTTCCGTGCGAGTTCGTCGAGAAAGTTGGGACGAGATTGGAAACGCTTGCTACGCAGGCTATGTTTCACTCTTTTTACACATCCTTTTTATAGGTCTCCTATGTCAAACCTAACGTTCCCATTATGCCTTTCTCCATGTAGTGGCTGCTAAAAGAATATCTTTTCAGAAATGATGTATTTCCAACCAAGTTGCCATTTGGTTCCATTTTTCATCTATTTTCAATGAAAGTAGGCAGGGATCACAATAGCCCAGGGGAAATCCCTCACCACCCCTAACAACAGCCCTGCATTTCAGTTGAACAAACCAGAAAAGTTGTCTGTGATACATAAAATTGACTTTCACTTATATCTTTAAGTATATTATGTAAATCTTCAAGCATATGCATCTGATCTGTTCATGCAGTCATCACTTTGGACTGCTGGTAAGATCTCATCAGGCATAAGCCTACGTGGCAGGAGAAAAAACGGGGAGGGGAGGGGAAGAAAGCACAAAATCCCCTCTCCCTTATTTCCTCCCCCCCCCTCCCCCCCCTACACTTTTGAAGCATGCTACATAGGCCATCAAATCAGTCATTGGGAAATAATTCTAGTGAGATTGTTTGAGGACTGACTATATTTCCAGATCTGCCATTTGGCAGGTGCTCTATTGCTGGTTTGCACGTGACGTCATGGTGGCCATGTTGGTTGTAAAGAGCAAAAGCACTTCTCTCCTCTGGGAACTAAACCCTATTTTTCATGTAAATTCTTCGAGAAAAAAATTGTATTGACCACCAACATAGCCGCCTTGTCACGTGGTTGCAAACCAAGAATTAACCACGTTTTTTTCAACTATCAATCTTGAGTGATAACATAGACATGGGGAAAATATGAGATAGATTTCCATTCTCTGTATTTATGGGACGTTTGACTTGTTTATTTGGGGGATTGCAGGAAGGACCAGCTGATTTGTACCAATCGGTTTATTTTGTAGGAAAACCCTTCACTAAGGAAACATGCCAAACTATGCATTTGTTTCCTTATAACTTTTTTACAGTTTTTTTCAATGGAAAAATTGTCCAACCCATCTCATTCTGTTTTATCTTTAACCTATAGTCATCCATCATCAGAAATAAGGAACGCTCGCCTCCCCATTAAGGCCAGATTGTTTTGATTTTCTAAAATTGCGTGACCCAACCTTTCGACTTCAATCGCTTGTCACGGAAAGTTACGTCACAAGTGATGCAAGTGTTGTGAATGTTTGCAAATACGAGAGCCTGCAGTGCTAGTTCGGATGAACGATAAAACGCGAAAGGTTCGTCTTCTGGAAAGGGAGCTCATTTCCTGTCGCTGGCTTTCAAATCTCCTCTAGATGTGTAAAAAGTGAAAAATGTTTTCTACGAAGTCTACAAGACTTGCATGTTCTCTCGTGGGAACGGTGCTCAGATCGTCAGGTTCTCGGTGCATCATATTGCAGCGGTTTGGAATTCGAACTGAAAATGGCGGTCAACTGGTAGCAGCTCTTCGAAAATCCACAGTAAGCTTAGAGTTGTCGTCGTACGCTAGATTTTGGGTGTTGATAGTAAGCTGAGAATGTAAAAGATTATTAGAAATTACAGTAAAAATTAGTGTTCTATAATGCTTATGTAAGAGGATCATGCCAGGTTGGGGGAGAAACCCAAGATGAAGCATTGGAAAGTCAGTATGGTCTGTATAACGTGAATTAGGTGCTTACTGCTCAAATAGGATTTACCACTTTTGTTATAAATATTTGATCCTTTGATACAGTTACATTTTCGTTGATAAAACCGAGGATTTAATCCAAACATCTGAACTACTTGACAAGGTTTTGACAAAGAAGAAAAAAAAAACACCTGTGCATAATGCATCAGTCAATTACAGCTGCGACCAGCCCCAAACCCCCCCCCCCCCCCCCCGCTGGGCATTTGCCAACCCCAGGCTATTCCCAAGCTTTTGATACGCATGCGGTTTCCTATCAGAATATAACTACACTTAGGATTTTACTGGAAATATTTTAAACAAGCATATTGGCGTAATTATCAAGGACAGGAAAAAATTGAAGAGGGTCAGGGGTCAGCGTGCGGGAGGGGGGAGTTTGGGTCTGACTAGGCGCAGCTGGAAATCAGGAAAGGCTTGCATTTTTGAGCTTTTAACAGGTATCATTGTATTACTTTCCTTCACTTAAATATTGTCGGGGTTTAACAGTCGTCATAGTTACCAACACACACAGTACGCATACACCTGCCCCATATGGAAAGGAACTCTCCCAGGGAGGGGGGGGAGCTACTTCCTATATTGGCCTATAAGGGAGGGCTCTGCCACAAAGGGGGTACCTTTTTTAGGGTTCAGCTATATAAGAAGGGTACGGATTTCACTTGAAGTAAATGAAAGGGTAGGAAAATCTGTCTTTTCGGTCAGTAAAAGGACCCCAAAGGACTGACAGATGCATTTTATGCCTCTGAAAAAGTTGACAAAACTTTCTGGTTTTGATTTATCCATATTTTGAACACAGTGCATTTACATTGTACATCAGTTGAAAGGGATGCAAAGTTCTAAACTTAGGAATATAAAAGGTGTACCGTTTGCTAATAGTAGGTATATGAAAGAGTTACCTTTTCTGTAGCCTGTGAAAACAGCCGTTTCTCCTTGCTCTTCGCCACTGGGATGTTTTGCGAGAAGGAATGTCTGTGACTCAGCGACAGAAATTCCATACTGACAACGAATAACAATGTTTACATAAAAAATCCAGTAGTTATTTGTTCAATTTTATGTTTCTCCTGGTCGATTTCCGTAAAGTGTTATGTTCACCTGCGAGTGAGCTCCAGCAAAACTCAAATGCTTCTTCTAGAGAAGAATATATTCCACAAATATTGACTGTTTCGTTATAGATTCATCGCATTTAAATTTGACCTTTTTAGCTTTTTGTCTGTTGTCTGTCATCCATAACCAATAGCTATAACAATGTAACTACTCCGTGGTTCAACCAGCGCTTATGATCGGATTCCAGACAGATTTTACGCCATCAGTATGGAATTTCTGTCGCTGAAATGCAGAAGTTCCTCCTCGCGAAACATCCCCAGCGGCGAGGAGCGAGGAGAAATGGCTTTTTTGGCAGGTTACCTTTTGTGTCAGAAATGGTATATAACAGGGCTCACACAGTCTTGAAAAGTCCTTGAAATTTAGAGGAAGTCCTTGAAAAGTCCTTAAATTTCTGTGCAAGTACTTGAAAAGTTCTTGAATTTTCTTCAACTTTGAATGTAGTAGCGTGGAGAGAGTTTTTTCTGCTTTTTGGTTGTCCAAGACAGAATATAAATCATAGCTCAGTGAATTTAATGGTTATTTACATAAACTGCTCTATGTTTTATGCAATAATTAAACTATCAATATTATTTAAGGCAAGTGAACTGAAAAATGTAAAGAAGTTGGTGAAGAAAACAGTTCAAGCATGGACAGGGAATGTGCATTTTTCTGTGAAATTATATTCCTAGTAGGTGGTCGTTGAAAATCTAATGTGGTCCTTTAAAAGTAATTTAAATGTCCTTAAAAAATGGTTGCAATTTTTTGTATGAACCCTGTATAAAGGCAGCTGGGTAAGGGGTTGGCCTTGGGGACCAGAGCCTCCCCGTATAAAACTACCCTGGGGGAGTTCCCCACCTGGCAGCAGGCTCTCTTGTGGCGTACATAATCTCTGAATATCTGTGTTGACATAGTTGTATTTACCAGGTTTGTCTGTTGTCGACAAGTACCGTGCACGCTGAGAAGCAGCTACCACATTTTAAAGAGAGGGAACAGATTAAAGAAGCCGAAGGAGATGATGATCGCACACTGGGTAATGAAGTGTACAGGATGCCTCATCCTATTTGGTAAGAAAACAAAACAATGAGCGTTATAACTCATCATATACAGTGTAAATATTTCTCTAACCCTTCTTTATTTGATTGGCTCTAATCTCACAAATAATTTTCCGTAACCAGCTTATGTTGACCCAGAGTGCTTACAATTTGTGTGGAAAACCTGGTGAATCGTTTTAGAATACAAATGGATCAGTGAATTCTGGTGGAAATTTTATGGGGGAAAAAGGAGTACTTTTCTTGCTTTTACCATAACACCCAGGGAGGTACTCCATATAGTCAAGGGACAGGGATGATCAAAGGATTTTGGGGGGGTTCGAAATTTTCATTTCGGAGATTTTTTGGGTAGGAAATTTACCAAATATTTTTTTTGGTGGCTTATTTAAGTAAGGATTTTTGGGGGTTAATTGAAAAAAATCTGAAGTATTGGTGGTATTGCCCATGTATTACAGTTGCATAGTTCTGCGAATAAAGCACAACCAAACTTGTTAATACGGCTCAGAAATTCAGCATGGGATCTTGTGAGGGTTAAATTTTGGTTGACGGATTGTTTTTGCTTTTTATTTTTGCCCCCCAGTCACTTGAAATTCAGAGTACGTCCCCTCCTAGGCCAAAATGATCAAAACTCCATGTACCGTTTGCATGGATTACAAGGGCCAAGCTTCCTCGTGTCAGAAAAAGAAAAGTTTATCGGTATTTTGCAAATGGTACATGTCCAACTGAATGCCACCACTGTTTTCGGTGTGAAGAATGAAACCATTATGTACCATTTGTCAGATAGTAATTTTCACCAAACTTTCTGTACAAATGGTATATAAAGCACTTCAACTTTAAGAGATGATTAGGATATCCAAAAAAACCAGGGTTATCAAAAGACGGCTACTTTAAGGTTTTCGCCAGCTAGAAATAATTTCTAATTTATTCTTCGACTAAACAGAAAAACAATGGACGATAAAAAAAACTTGTCAAAGACATTCTTTTAATCATGTCCTGCATAATTAAAACAATACACACATCACAACGGATATCCATTTCCTGGGTAGGGAAAAACATATCACTAGGGATATGTGTTTCCCACATGGAGAAACCCATAGCACTAGCGATAAGTTTTTCCCAGGTGGGGAAACACACATCACTAGCGATATGTGTTTCCCACGAGGCTGAACACATATCACTAGGGTTATGTGTTTCCCACATGGGGGAACACATACCACTAGGGATATGTGTTTCCCAGGTGGGGGAACACATATCACTAGGGATACATGTTTCCCAGGTGGGAGAACACATATCACTAGGGATATGTGTTTCCAGGTGGGGGAACACATATCACTAGGAATATGTGTTTTCGAGATGGGGGAACACACATCACTAGGAAAATTTGTTTTCCAGGTGGGGGAACACATATCACTAGGGATGTGTGTTTGCAAGGTGGGGGAACACATATCACTAGAGATATGTGTTTCCCAGGTGGGGGAACACATATGACTAGGGATATGTGTTTCCCAGGTGGGGGAACACATATCAGTAGGAATATGTGTTTTCGAGGTGGGGAACACATATCACTAGGAAAATGTGTTTTCCAGGTGGGGGAACACATACCACTAGGGGTACCTGTTCCCCAACCTGGGAAGCACATATTCCTAGTGACATGTGTTCCCCCACCTGGGAAACATCTATCCCTAGTGCTATGGGTGTTCCCACGTGGGAAACACATATACCTATTGATATGTGTTCCCCAACCTTGAAAACACATATCCCTAGTGATACATATCACTAGTGATATGTGTTTTCTTTATCGGGTATATATAACACAGCGCTTAACCCATTGAGCCACTTATTTATTTTATTTAACTGCAAGGATTAGCTTTTCTGGTTTCTTTTTTCTTTTTTACAGTTCCAAATTAAATTTTAGTTGTTTTCTATATTTTCATTTAACTATTATAATGTTTTATATTTCAGGTCAGAAGATGATTTGCACAGTGTAAAAATTACCCATGAAGAACCAGTAACTAAAGTTGACAAGGTACAATGAAAATTTTGCAGTTATTATTGTTGTATGCATTAGAGTTTCAAAGGGTGCCTATGATTGGGAAATCTAGATTTAGATTTTAACGCTGCAGAGATCTCTGTTCTTGATTTTTCCCTTTTTTTGCTGTTGTTTTTTTTTGGAATATCCAAGAAAGGATTAAGAAAAACTGTTCTTAGGAACAGGAGTTTTGTACCCGCATGCATAATTAGCAAAAAGAAGACCACTGTCCAAAAGAGTATTTTTGCAAATCCTCTTTCGGATTTCCCAATTGAACAGTAAAGAAGGAAATCCATGAAATCCGGATTTGGATTTGTTAATTGAAATCTACCCTGAGGACGGATTTCTCGATTTCTGAAATCCATTTTCGTATTTTGCGTTCAATTGCAAAATCTGAAATTCTTTTTACAAAAAGTAAATCTGGATTTCTCAATCGATTGCAACCAAACTGTAATTGTTCTGGTTACCTGCATAGAGAATATGCTTTTAACCCCACAGTAGCATACTATAGAAGGGTTGAAAAGCTTTTCTGGCTGTTAATATTAGGGAGACATAAGAGACCTTTAGATTCGAGGACAAGGACGACTGCGAGTATGAGAATTGACTTAAAGGTTTTTTGCGTATTCTCATTAATGTAGACTTCCCGGAGAACTTCATTTTACCATTGTCCACGAGAAAGGTTTGCACTGTTATCTTTATAATATAGTGAAGGAGGTTACGTGCTCTTTCGATCGCAAAATGATAAAACTTCTAACATTTGATATGAATCTTGTTTTCGCCACCACAACATTTGTGCTAAAGCTGGGTGTAGAATGATGGTGGCTACCACCTTTTCTTGCCAAAATGATGCTGGTTCACTCTTGAGTGTTACTTAGTATTGGGAAAATCTCATAGTTGTAGGTTGTAGTCATCCTTGTCTCAGAATCTTAAGCTCTCTATAGACACCAAAAATACAGGAGAATTTTTTTTATGCTCCTTAAATTTTACAAGTTCCTGGGGTAAATCCCGTGTCCCGAACCCTTTAAATCACATAGTGACTGCCCTGGTCTGGGATAAAAGCCATGGACGCCGATGTGAATGGTTTTGTTTGTGTGTCCTTCCATCCCTACAAAGTCTGTGTTCACACTTAAGAGACAGATTATCTGTCTCAAATTATGAAATAGAGGGATAAACAGACAAATGTAATCAGACTGATAATTCATTGCCCCTGCTGGGTCACATTTAGTCCGCCAGATTATCAATTATACTTCTGAGTCAGATAATCTGTCACTTAAGTGTAAAAACACCCACCTGGCATGGATCACAGTCATAACCAATTTAAGTTTTTAGATGTTTCAGTTAATGTTTAAATTGCCTATGAGATATTATTAATAATAGTCTTCTTGTTTAACTTAAGCTTGCCTATGGTTCAGTCCAATTTCTGAGGATAGCATTTGATATTATTTCCTTGTACAAAGTGGGAAAGATGACAGAGAATAAGTGGCTAAAGTAAGTCAATCAGTCAATTGTAGTTAGTCATTTCAAATGTTTAATGCATAGCCTCTAAGGCAACTTCATTTTTCTCTGCACAAAAGCAATTTTACTACTTAAGTATTTACAGTCAACTCTCTCTAAGTCGGACACCTTTAGGGCAGGTACTAAGTGTCCGTCTAAGAGAGATGTCCGTCTTATAGAGAGTCAAATAAAGGGAGTAAAGAAAGGCAGGGACCAACTCTAGGTGTCCGTTTTACAGAGGTGTCCAACTTATAGAGGTGTCCGTTAAGAGAGAGAGTCGACTGTTTTTGTTTAATTGTTACATCAGCTGTGAATATTTTCCCTCAATTCTTTGTCTTATTTATATTCACAGAAATGTTGTACAATGAGTAAACCTAAAGTAAACAACGCTTTTGGATCATTAAGAAAAAGCACTGTTTAATGTTTAATTATTATTATGATTATATGATTACAATGATCATGATGGTTGTTATTATTATTATTATTATTATTATGTGGTAGTAGTAGCAGCAGCAGCAGTAGTAGTAGTAGTGGTAGTAGTAGTAGTTACTTTAGTAGTAGTCGTAAAAATGAGTAGTAGTGGTAGATTTTTGTTCGATGAATCTCAAGACCATAAAACAGCTATAATTTGTGTTAATTCAGACTCATACATTATTATTTTTTTGATACTGGCACTTGATTTGACCTATGTTTTTGTGTCCTTTGATTATCAACAGCCGCATTATTATGTTGGAGACAGTGGCAGGTGTACCAGGGATGATTGCGGCGATGGCTCGACACTTTCACTCCCTCAGGAAACTAACAAGAGATCATGGGTGGATTCACACACTGCTAGGTAATATTTCCAGTGAACTGAAGGGCCGTGCAAAATTCAAATATTTATTTTCTCCAACAAGCACCAATCAAACTGTCTTAAATTAATAGGTTTAACCAAGGTAAGTTTTTAAGTACTAATAATGGGCTATTGCTAGTCTATTCAAAATTTGCTATTATTTTGACAATACTATAACATTAATCGGCCTAGATATTTCTAACACTTCCGTACATCTGTCATATTTGAGCACTCATGCCATGTCCCAGAAACTTGTCGTTATGATAAATGTACTCAAAAACTTAGTTTTATAGTTTTAGGTACTTAAAACTTTTCATCAAACTTTTTAAGAGGAAGCTGAAAATGAGCGGATGCATTTGATGACAGCTTTGGAACTAAAAGAACCTGGAATTCTCTTCCGAGGAGTTATACTTTTGGCTCAGGGTAAGTTGTACAAAAAAATTATTTCTCCATAAATTTTCAAGACTTACTGGGTTTAAGGCATTTTAATGCAGGTGAAATGTGTAACCTGTTATTTAGCTCGAATTTTAGTGCCATGCTTATGTTCTTTTTCATTTCGCCTCTGCCTCCTCCTCCTCCACAAGCTTTTCTAAGGCTTGTAGTAGCATGGAACACAGCGAGAGCCCTGAGAAGTGGAGACAAGCAAGAGGTCCCAGGAACACTTTAATTTCCTTAATAATTAACTCAAATATCCGCCCAAACGTGATTGTGAGTAACTGCATGGGATGAGGCAGATTTTGACTAATGCCCACTCAGACTTAACCAGGGGGTGGGGGTTGGGGTTTGGGAGCTCGGGTTACAACATAATAATAATAATAATAATAATAATAATAATAATAATAATAACTGTTTATTCACAAATCCATGGAAAAGTGAAAAAGAGATAAAGGAGGTTATCCCTTTCTAGTTTAATCCATGGGGAAGCTCTGTCCAAACGGATCCAAGCCCTTTATCCTTTTATTTACCATTTTTGACAAGGTACCCCCTCTATATTCCTTCTATTGACAAATGGTATCCCTTTCATATACCCAGTGTAATTAGAACTTTCCATCCCTTTTAACTGCTGTAAAGGCACTGTATTTAAAATATGAATAAATCACAAAACCAGAACATTTCCCCAACTTTCTCACAGTGGTAAAATGCATTTGTCAGCCCCTTTGGGCCTTGCATTAAAAGAAATGACAGTTACCGTTTCTCATACTTAAACTTGTGAAATTCCTACCCTTTGATATGTACCTGAAGCCTGAAAAAGGTACCTCTTTCGGGCGGGGCCTCCCCGTATGGGCCATTATAGGGAGTACCTCCACGCCCCACGGTAGTTAACGTAAGATGCAAGCAAAATCTTTATTATATAGCTACAACTTTTTCCTTTTCTATTTCAACAGGTCTTTTTGTCAACTGCTTCTTCATAGCATACATGTTAAGCCCCAGATTTTGTCACAGATTTGTTGGATACCTAGAGGAGGAAGCAGTGAAGACTTACACCTACTGCTTAAAGGTGAATAACCTTTTTAAGTTAACCATCAGCTGCCTCACTTGAGAAGGTGGGGCCATCCTGGTGGATCCATGGGCTTGCACTGTTGTAGCAAGCTCGCTAGATGCTACAATCTTGAACAAAAATGTTACTTAGAAAAATGATTTTGCCTTGTCTAGTTTCAAGATGAAGCTCTTCAAGCACCAACAACTACGGACAAAATTAATAATCCCCCATTCCTCCGCAAAACAAATATGCTGAAGTCTGGCTGGATCATTTCTGTCCTTGACAGAACAACATTGGCCAGGGTGGGGCAAGGGGAGAGGTTATAGGGGTACCAAATCTGATGGATAGGCATTCTGTGGGTAAGAAACTGTAAAATTGTAAGCACTTTTTGTCCAAGATTGAAGATAGAGTTCATTCCAATAATGTGTTAATACAAAATGTACCACTTAGAGTGACCAACAGTAATTTTCTCCTAACAACATCAGCAGATCATCAAGAGTAAAGGTTATGAGAATTACTAAATTGATTACCAAAGGGAGAATGCTTTGATCTTAAGCCAAATTCTCTCAACTATTCTTAAAAGAAACGTATGGAGATCAGTCTAGAGAATTTGTACGTAGATAAAAGAAGAGAGAAGTAACAGCTGGAAATAGTATTATACCCCTGCCATGAGGCCGCAATCCAGGAACCTGTCAAAGTGAAACTGAATAAAATTTTCAGTGTTTCTGTAATGAATAAAATGGATGGGAGAAAAATAGAAATAAAATTCTAGCCACCTCTTACATGTAAATACATTGGACTTTTGACTATAAAAGGCAGCTGTTCGAAAGTGTTTAGTTGAGGTTGTTGAGTTCAGTTTTGAGCTATATTTTAACAAGATTGTTATTAATAAGTTTAAGACACTGTGACTTTGGAGGACAGGAAATTGAAGATGTCTCTGACCAGGTTCTTTTATGTAAAAAATTTCAATTCAAGGGCAGAAATATGTGATAAAATTATTGATTCAGTTAACATGGGTGTAAAATTTTCACAGTGTATTGATGATGGAACTCTACCGATTTGGAAAACAAAGCCTGCACCTCCTCTGGCTATTAACTACTGGAAGTTAAAGGTATTTAAGAAAATTTTTTCTTAAAATTTAAATTTCAAAGAGGGGATAATTTTTATAAGAGTGTCGAAGAAAATCCATGGCTCACAATAAAAAAAGAAAGAAAAAACTATGAAAAATATGTGCCAAGAGAGGAAGAGGAAAGGCCAGGTAACAGAAAACTTGAACCTTTGACTGACAATATCTCTCCAGCACAAATAGTTTACCGCACAACTGAATTTTACACAGATTGTAGCTCAGGGGAAATGGTAAAAAACTGAAGCATTACTGGAAGCAACAGGTCAAGAAGAATTAAATGAAGAAGATCGTAGTTATTGACACAACTTTTGCAGTTGTGGAAAGAGAGCCTGAAAAAGTAAGGCTTGCACGGGATTTGAACACTTGACCTCTGCAATACTGGTGCAGCGCTCAACTAGTTATTGAGCAAAGAAGCCAACTGGGAGTGGCTCATTGAGTTGATTCATTATAAACCCATAAAAGGATAAAAATATGAAAATTATACATAAGAACTGTGGAGTGAATGAAGAATTAAATGAAAGGAGATTATCGCAGTTATAGGGGATAATTAAGTAGAATTCAAAGTTTATTAAACTCAGTCACGTCGGCACGCACCCTCCTCACTACACAACAGTAGAGATTTTAATATTCGAGGACAAGTACGAGGACGAAATTGGATTTAAAGTTTTTTCGCATATTCTCAAGAAGTAGACACCCCAGATTATGCTTCATTTGTACTTTTTTTCACCAGAAAAGTTAGCACTGTTACCTTTATTGGAGGAGATTAAGCCCTCTCCCAATCGCAAAATGATAAAACTTCTAACATTATTTTGATAACTTGTTTCCGCCACTACAACACTCTGACTAAAACTCACACTAGAATGACGACTAGTATCACATTTTCACACCAAAATCATGTTGGCTTATGTGAACACAACTTAGTTTTGAGAAATTCTCGTACTTATATTCGTACTTGTCTTAAATAATTATAAAGGTTTCTAATATTGTTCAGTCTGTAGCTCTGAGTTTCTATATCATTTTCTTACAGGAAGGAGCTGTTATGCGGGATGCTATCCTGGCCATACGAGCAGATGAAGCACACCACAGAGTTGTTAATCACACACTAAGCTCAATGCACCTTAATGAGAAGAATCCATTTTCACCAGGCCAGAAGAAATTATAAGTGCAAGGTTATCTCTGGTGCCCAGACTTTGAAGATAAAAAAGAGGGTCTGTGAACAGGCAAAGTAAAATTGGACTTTTGTACAGAGTTTTTAAGAGTGCTAAAATATTATTTTATATTTCAGTGGCACCTCAATTTCTTGAAGCCCTGAATTTTTCTCAAACTATATTTATTACCCAAGCATAGCTATCACTTAAGGCTGGGGCCTGGGGATTTCACCCAGCAACACCCGGCTACTGTCATAACAGGGGTGGATCCAGGATTTTTCTTGGGAGGGGGCCGGGTGCACCACTAAGGAATGGCATAAGTGACTGGTGACGTAATTCAAAGTGGCACATACAACTTTCGAGCAAGACAGAAGGCAGTACACATAGAAGCGAAGCAAAATCCACAGGATACCCATGAATAGGACATGTGGCAATGATGCTCGCGGAACGTCTGCTCTGACCAATAGAAAGGATTCTGTGCCAAACTACCAATTTACGGCGTTTAACATAAATTCTTCAACCTCATCTCATGTTTACTTCAACACCAGTAAACCACCTAGTATTTTTTTGGCAGAATACCAGTGGTATGAGAAAGCTGCAGGTCATCTCGGGGGGGATGGGGTGCGCATCCCCTGCCCCCTCCCCCTAGATCCACCCCTGCATAGGAAACAAAAGGAAAACAGACTAAACCAAAAGAACTTCCTAAAATATTTAATTCCCTGTCAAGTGATTACAAAACCTGGTTACTTGAAATCTTGAAATCTGACCTGAGCCTAGAAGCCAACCAAACTTCACACACTCATGACCTTTTAGTGGAATGTTGCAATATATTTAATATAGAATTTTAATTTCTTTCTTTTTAATTTCAAATTCTTTGCTTCCTTGAGTTGATTGCTCAAAACCCTTAACTAATTTAAATTTAGCTGTGAAAAATGGTTTCAGTTTTGTTTGTCAGTTTACTGTTTATTTTAAGCCAATTATTAACGAGCTAAACATCATATTAGAGAGTTTGTAGTTCCATGGCGTAAATTTTATCTTCTTTTGTTTTGGGATATGATAGCGTGTTTGAAATAAAAGACAATAATTTTTAAACCAATCGCAAGTTTTCACATGACATCAAAACTTGAACCAGAGAATTATCAGTTCTTCTGAGTTTTCACTTTCATGAGGTATTACAAGAGTTAAACACTTATTATATTAATGTACAAATTTTCAGTTTAAATAGCTTGTTTGTTTTGTGATGGTGTGCTTAAATTTCTGAAATTCAATCACTCTATTTCATAGTATTGTGTTATACTAATAAAGCATGTATTCTGTAATTACATTACACTACTGCAAAATTAATAATACATTAATTTAATTTGTACATTTGATTAATTTATACATTGAAGTAGAAGCTAGGTTATAAAAGAAGGAAAAGGGTAGAATTATAAATTAATAAAGTAAATGTGCAACTAATGTACAAAACTACTGTAATTTGCTACAACCTGATGTCATGAAATACATTGTCATGTTATTTCTTGTCAACATCAGTTACACATAAGGAAAATAAGAGAAAAAATTGTGATTTTTATTTACACATTACTTTTTCTCCAGTTATTAGAGACCTTAAGATACACTGTTTCAGTGTACAAGTACAGGTAAATTACCCATGTGCGTACGGGTAGATTGCCTCTTATCGTGGAAAAATGGGTAGGCTACCAGCTAGAATGGTAATGTGATCATCTCATTTGGGAAATAATGGTCACCTTATCTTTAACTATGTAGCCAACATGGTCGCCTACCCGTACCCGGAGGGAAAAACTGTGTATCTTAAGGTCACTATTGTCAACTCATTTCCCCTAGATGTCCATCTATTATAATGATAGTGATGAAGACAATGAGTGTAGAGTGATGTTACTTAACCTGTAAAACAGATACTATAAAGAACTAATGCCAAATAGCTACAAGTAGACAAAAGAGAAGAGAATGAAGTAAGTGCATGTGTATATTATAGTACGCGGTAGTCTAATAACCTGGTTCATGGGTTAAGTAAAATCACTCTATTGTGTTAAATACACTATATCTTTTATATCTTAACGTAGGTGAAAGTTAACTAAGATATGCCTTAACTCTATTTTCCTTATGTTCAATGTTGCTTCCCTTGTGCTTATAAAGTGTCATCCCAGTTACAGTTAAAAACAATTTGGCCACAGCCAGCTTCTCTGTCGGGAATTGTGTGCCAATATTGTGTTTACATATTATTTCGTAGTATATTTTTATCCTTTCACTTTGTTATACTTCAAGTTGATGACAACGTTGATTGCCAAATATTTAGTTCATGATCTCCAGAAAGTTCAAGGGACAGTCACAAAGTGAACCGTGATAACTGATAAGATGTTGGGTTTCTTAATTTATTTCGTGGGAATAATACTAAATGTCAGTCACTTTATAATGATATAGGTTAGGTTTCATGTGTATTGTAGTCAGTTTAGGAGAGAAGATCATGCAATCTGAAAACAAGTTGTAAAGCTGAAATCTGTGAGATTTGATTAAACATTGAATACATTGGAATATGCAAGCAGACTTCTATTTGCCTCATCTCCAACACCTCCATTATTCACACCTATGTACACCTGGTAAGGAAATCTGCTTTGAATAAGTTGACATCCATTCAGATTGACTTTTACAGGGGAAGTTCATAAATAATTAATTACTAGTTACTAACTAAAGGTAATTCTTGATGTGTAAATCCCATTTGCACCATTCTTATGTGTGCATACGCTGCCTGTTCACCTATTGAAGGTCAAGTTGTATCTGATCTTGTACTGTTATTTTCTGGTTCAAATTTGAGTGAAATGCTGTTAATGCAGTATCTGAGACCAGTAGGCGCAGGGCCATCTGGGAACACATGACCAAGATGAGAATCACACTGTCAAGTAAAATGAAAAAAATAATTAGTAAGAAAATAGTTTGAAAGTTTTTAATATCTAAGTGAGTACATGCTCTTCAATCAAATGAATTGAGTGCTCGACTACAAAATAATACATTCTACCCAGAATAAATTATGAAGTCACATGACCATAACTTCTAATATAGATCTACATGACAGATTATCTTTAAAGAAAAAGAGAGACCTGTATTTACCCCATATTTCAAGACAGATTTATTCTCAGTTTTAAACAAAAGAAAACTGCATAGTACTGTGCTGCTCTTTGCAAACAACAACTTTTAAATAGGTTGCACCATCAAGAAAGTGCACAATGGCAAGTCAAAAATTTTATAAGTATTAATGTGAGTAAATAATGGCACTCCATATCCAGCGAGCAAGCTCGCTTGCGTGTGGGGTAATTACCACTATCTCATAGGGAAAGAAATCTTGATTTTACCTGCCGACAAAGAACTTCAGTTCTGACCATGCCGTAACTATAGTCAGTTTTTTCAGCAACTGACAGTTGAAGAGAACTTGCATTGTTGGAGCTAATTGTTTCTATTGCAGCATTAAATGATGGCCATCCTGTTCCGGATTCAAACTTCGCAGATGAACTGTACCCAAAGAAAAGATTTACACTGTCAGGTAAAGGAGCATTAACAAGACAAGAAGCTCAGGATAAACTGATTTCTGTAGTATGAAGTTATTTAGAGTAGCTCTGGTGGACAATACTGTGACAAAAAATCCTATCATAAGTTTTCCATATCCTCATGAGGTTTGCTTGATTATCCTCCTGACTGTATTTGGGAGCAAGAATTTGGACAGAAGAGATCTTTCATGTGGCAAAAAGATATTGTAAGTCTTTTAAGGGCTGTGGCAGAAGAACTACTAAGTGGATTTGCTAGTGCAAAATCATCTTTTTTAAGAGGCTACGGGCTAAGTAGACAGAATATATTGCCAGGATTGCTTACCTAAACAGGTCACTTCCACAGCAAACACACTTGTATTTTCCTTTGCCTTTAAATTCAACATATTCACCTGACCATGGCTAGAAGCAAACAGGTGAATTTTATTATAATATCAATAGTAAACACTGAGAGGAGCTGGGATAGACACAGCGGCACGAGAAGAGTCTAAGTACAGCTACTACATCAGTATGTCTGGTAAATAAATCTAGGTTCAATAACAACGTAAGTACTACTAAGTAACCAAGAGTGAGGTCATTACAGGGAAATCTCAGACCGATGGCTCTGACAATACATCAAGGCCAAGGTCTGAGATTTCTGTGTAATAACCGAACGGACAAGGTTAACAAGTTGTTTAGTACATGGCCTGTTTAGAGCTATTCTTAGAATGAATACATGCAATGAATAACACTGGAAGTAATTTTCAACATCCCCACATAAGAGATCATTTGAGGTCATGTTCACGAAAAAACCCTGGGGATGTGATCGAAACCACAAGACAAAGTTTCTTTGACAATGAGAAATTTTGGACCTTAGCCTGCAATCAGTTATTATTACTTGGTCTTACCGGCTCAGTTCCTTTTTGCCTGCAGACCCAGTATTGATCAGGAGTAAGTTTTGTTTTCCATTCTGTGTCTGAGTACTCGGCCAAGGAAACTAAACAAAACAAAATATTTATGTGGACAAGTACACTTTTGAATAATAGAGAGATCTGGAGTCACGTTTACGGCAAATGGCAAACGTGAGACGCAAGTTGAGACTTTCTCAAGTAATTGGGAAGTGAACAGATAAAAACTGTCCAAAATAAATCTGACAGATGACCATAACAAGAGACACCTTATTGCTGTGTACAAAATGATCAATAGCACATGACAAGTAACTGAAGACTTGGTCACATGGTACAATTATTTCACATTGCCAATTGTTGATGTGTCATTCTAAATCTCTCTATATAAGTGCTTATATGGGAACTCACAGCCCGTCAAGTATCCAACAAATTCCCTAGGGAGCAGTTGGGAAGGAATTGACATAGGCATTATGCCTTACTAATGCGCATGTCACCCATGATATTAATTACCAAGCAGAGGCGCATTGGTTCTTGAAATAGAATATTCTTTTGTTACATTCAATACACATGTGACTGTAAACAAAAGAAATGAAGTTATGAATATATGAAAATCATACCGGTATATAACTGCGGAGGAAATGTTTGTAAACAGTGAGTAAGGTCAGTCAACAGTTAAGGGGGTAGAAATGTTTCGAAACCTTTTGAGTTTTCTAATCCGGATTTCTAATATATTGATTTATATGTATTCCATGGTTAGTAATAATGCTAATTTTAGCGTAGGCGTATTGATCTTTTTAAACTTGTATTCGTGATGTTGTCACATAAGCTTATATCCACGCTGCTTTTTAAACCATGCAAAGAACGCTGAAATAACGTCACGAACCTTTGGAAACAAAAAACCCTCGATAAAATAACTGAAATCCTTTGTTATGCTTCACTGATGTATTTGTCATCTGAAGTCGAAACAATGATGAAACGTGTCTTGAAACTTGGCAATAACCAGCCGAACAACATACTCTGTGCAATGCTCTGGCCGCCATCTTTGTTATTCTTGGTGCTGACCAGAATGATCGCATCCTCTGAAAAACTTTTAACCCCGTCCCCAGGGTCTTCTCGCTTTCCAATATGGCGCCGCCCGCCGCCATATTGGAAAGCGAGAAGACCCTGGGGACGAGGTTGGCGTGGTTTGCAATGGGAAGCAAGAAAGGGAGAGAAAAAAAATCCTCATTTTTGCATCATAGTTACCGGTAAGTATCAACGTCACCAGGTTCTACAAAATTTCAAAATTCTCTTCTGCGCCAGACTTGTACCCAGTCGCCACTTCTATTTATTCTCGCAAAGGAATATGAAAGGCAATTTCACGCGCACAAAGGCGCTTGAGGAGAAGGGAGGAAATGCTTTGCGTTTTTCTTCCTTCAATCCATTGATGCACCGCGAACTCATTAAATCCTTCCCATTAATCACAGCGCATACAGAGAAGCGACTCGGTACTATTCTGCTTCTGCGCGTCGTTTTTTAAAAGCTCTTATCTCAACGTTTGATATTGTGATGACACTTGGTGGGTAGGGAGAAGGGGTGCTCTATACAATGGCCTATACGGGGAGATAACACCCGAAAGGGGTACCTTTTTCAAGTTTAAGGTATATAAAAGGGTAAGAATTTCACTAGTTAAAGAATTTTAAAGGTCATGTGCTGCGCGTTCTAGGCACCTGTCTCTAATTTTTTTTTGCTTCGTACGCCTCACAAGCGGACTTAGAATTTAGTGAGTTCTTTGTTAGTTCATTTTGTGTATACTGGATTCTGATGTCTTTACTTACTACCCCAGTAAGTTAAACAAGAAGAGGGCCTTTTTTAAAGTCGAAAAAAGCCATTCATGCGTGCCGATGAAAATGGAACATTACAAAGGCTGCTAACGTACTAAAACCAGTAGAGTCAGTAAAAAAAAACGTAGAACACGGCCGTAGTGACCGTACTAACGTGACTAGATGGCGGAATAAAATACCAGAACATAGATCATGGCCGTACTAAGTCCAAATTATATACCAGCATACATAAACGATGGCCGTAATAAGCGCACTATAAGTACTAAGACCGAATAAAATACCAACATACATGGAACATGGAACAGTGGCGGATCATTTTTAGACCAAACTGAGGCCCCAAGGGCCGGAAAAAATTTAATCGGAGACCGAGCCCCCCACTTATCTAAGAGTCTGGATGACTGCCCCCACCCCCTCCTTATCTCAGGGTCTGGATCCGGCACTGTAGTGCGCTTACTACGGCCATTTTCTACGTTTGTTGCCGTTTTATTCAGCCTTATAAATAGCATGAGACGCCAATTACGGACGGACATGGTCAAAGGAGGATATTACCATCTTCCCGTCATGCATTATGGTCAAACTATAATAGAGCAGTTAAATAAACAGATACTTAAAGTAGTTTTAAACGATTCATCCGGCAGTTAAGAGGATCTACTTACCAAACTTAATATGACAATCCTGGAGGCAGGTCGGGTGCAAACCATGATGGCGACATTGTACAAATGTTTACATGGAATGGCCCCGCCTTACCCCGGGCTTACCTTAAAGCTTACATTCAAGAGCGGAGTGTATCATGTGTATGTGATTATAATTTTTTGTAGGCTCTTATATTATGTAATTCGGAGATACTAGCACTATATGCTACTCTGCAATCCGAAGTAAAATAAAGTTTTGACTGAACGACATGAATGAATGAATACGTTTTCTAACAACTGCTTCATTGTCGTTAAGATAACCGGACTGTTGTGGTTGTGCGGCAACCTCGCCCCCAGGGCGCTTTTGTTGTGCAGCTGTGCGGCTGCTTTAGAGCGCATTCCAAAAGAAGATTAACCATCTCTAAAAGTAAAACTCGCACGTAGGGAACTTTTCCTTCAAATTTTTATTCAGCTAACTCAACCCCCAACACATTCTTTGGTACCCTAGCCTGCGTGGCATACACAGAAAAGAGGAAGGAGGAGGAAAAAAGCTCTTCTCTTTACTTCTCTCCCCAATTTCCCCTCGCTTTCCTCTTCTTTCTCCTCCCCTTTTGACGCCTACCTTGCAAGCTACTTCTTTTGGGGGATGTGCCGGCAGACGTGGCTGTCTCTAGGGTATAATGCACCTTGTTCCCTCCCCCCATCCCCCTCCCCCCAAAGTGCAGTATGGTCTAGTGATAAATCACGTGCTATACAAGAATGCTTTATTTGAACAGCAGCTTCAATTAGCGAGTTCCCTTTAAAACCCATGCTTGGGAGGCTACATAAAATGTCCCCGGAGTATTTAATCGCAAAAGGATTGCGAAAAAACGCATTTTCTTTTTCTTTTTTAACGTGTTGATTTAAAAAAGTTAAACAAAAGGAGCAAAAATATAAAGTGTTGGCAGAAATATTTATGCAAATGCACTAGGTCTAGGCATCTGATCAGAAGTAAACAGTTTTAGCGTCAACTCGTCTTCGCAATACGGCTATCCAAGTGAAAGAAAATTCACAGTTAACCTGCTGCACAAGAGGAAAAATTGCTCGAGTAAAGTGCCGCCAAACCTAACAGAAACGCGACATAATGGACATTGATCATTTTTAAGGAACTGGTAAGAGTTAAATTTTGTTGGTGGTGACCCATTTCGCATATTCCTTCTAGAGATGGTAACACGGACGACAGTTTAATGCTTTTTTGGTTAGTAGTCTCGTAGTTTGTTTTAGAATAAGTTCTGACCGGTTAGCGGTCAAAGTTTGACCTTTCTTTTATTTGCAAAATAGAAAGACCTTCAATATAAAATTTCATGTTTAATAGTATTCTTTACATCACATGTTTATCCTAATCGGTATTTCCAATAAGCCTGAATTCAAAGCCAACCCTGACTTTTACGTTTGCAGAGTTTTATCGGGTATAAAGGTCCTTACTACACGTGATTAAATCCGCGAAGTCGATTTAACAATATGGCTACTGAATATAAATGAGTTTTTGAAGTAGAAAAAGGTGATTGGATCCGAATATTTATACAAACTCTCCCGTTTTCTGACGTAAGACTTTTAAAAACGGCGGGCAATTCGAACCAATTTTGTTTTCTTTTTCTTAGGTTACTTGAACATTGGCCATTTTTGTACTAAGGATGCATTTTTCGTCCAGTCGGATAATGCGTCTATAATATCAATATTTCCTGGTATCGGAGAATTCAGTTAACACACCTGAACCTCTAAGGTTTTGTACCGCACCACACCAAACATAATTTTTTAGGCCCATCTTACACAAAATCAAGCGATATGAAAATAATTTTTTTAACTAACCCTTTTTCGAAAAATCCATTTTCCCGACCCTGTAATCGTGTAAAGAAAAAGATTTTCTTTTCCTAGAAGGGCGTGTTTTCTAATCTACGTAAACAGCTTCAGAAAACTTGACTTAAACCCATGTTTCGCTCAAACAACAAAGAACTTTAAGAATTAGCACCAAATCAATGAAATAAAACCTTGGCTAAAATTCAAAAATTGCATTTTTCGAAAAGGGGTTAGTCAAACTTTTGGTCAAAAATAAAAAGATCACAAAATTATCATTTTTCCAAATTAGTAAGGGGGGTTAGTCCATGGTTTTGGTAAAAAAAAATTAGGGTTTATTCTTCTTTTCGTTTATGGAAAAATTAGGCCAAAAAAGATGCTTTGTGACCTTCTAGATAAAAAAAACTAGCCTTTCTAGTCTTTCTAGACCGTATAAAAACATCGATTTAAGAAAGTCGCAAAATTTCCTTTTTTTCAAAGGGGGTAAGTCCATAGTTTTGGTCAAAAATTTAAAATGTCTTCTTCTTTTCTTTTTAGACAAAAAAGACCTAGAAAAAGTGTTTTGTTCACGTAATTTACTGAGAAAACAAGACGCTGTGGGAGCGTATATTTGGGCGTCGATAAAGATGTTAATGGCGCGGGGGGAGGCTAAGATTTTGTGTGTGTTCGGGGAGCTTTGAAAAATTGGTAAGTTCAAGGGAGAGGGCGTAAAATCTGGCTATAGAACTAAGGGCCTGTTTACATGGACTGGCCCGCTTTGCAAAGATCTCGGCACCATAGTTAAACGCAACAAAAATCAACTTTTGCGATTATATGACAACCGAGCCAGCCCGGTTAGCTGAGATCCCAGTATTGTGATGGAGGGATCCAGCGTGGAAATTTTCCAAGTAGTCACGCTTTTCGGGCGGCCCGGCGAATGAACCAAGCGAGAAACAGGACAGCGGGTAACACACTGCTAAAGCGCTTTGCTAGCGATTTCTAGCAAGATCCTTTCCGATAATCTGCAATGAAATTATGCATCATTTAATGTTACCTTTATTTATCTCATGCCAGTCACGGAATTTTGCGTGACATCTTCTTTGGCTCTCAACAATTGAGGACAAAAATACTGTGTCAAACTCTAGACAATAAGCCAAACCCGTCAATTCCAATTACCGTCGAACCTCTCTAATACGCCACCGAAGGGACAGAGCGAAGTGTCCCTATTAGGGAGCATGTCCGTATAAAAGAGGTCAATACGATGACGTCACTTTTATGACTCCACTTACAGTTTTAAGTGTGCAGTAGCTAAAACCAAGCTCACACTCGTCTTTAAACTGCATTTATTAATTCACAGTACAAAGACACTGTCTTTCTCTGTCATTTCATCTTCAGACAAATTACTGTTTGAAAACAAACCGAGCTACGGGCTATGCTGCATGTAAAAAGTTCTAAAGTAAAGCACAATGCTGAAAGCGTCTTTCACTATTTTGCAAGTGCAGTAAACAGTAACTAGAGTACAAAATGTAATAGAAAAGGTCTTAATGCTATCTGTAGTTATTGAAGCCTACAAAAAGTCGGTTATGTTCCTCTGTGCACCTTTCGCAAATCGTTATTTGGTATACAGCGACTGGACTTTATATCACCTTGCATAGCTCATCAGCCAGACTAGACGGGATTCACGTTGCGCAGATTCACCAAATCGGGATTCGGGACTCACCTAATCACCGCAGCGTTCGTAATAAAGAGGTTAAGTTTATATAAATTTACTCTGGCTCTGGGGCCGAGATTTAGTGTCCGTTGTCCGTATTAACGAGAGTCCATAATGTAAAGGTTTTTTTTAAATAAAATATATGAGAATTTTGTCGTGATATTGGAAACTGTCCGTAATAGAGAGGTGTCCGTACCGAAAGGTTCGACTGCATTTTGGACAGATTTACTTTCAAATTTCTGAAAAATATCCCGGCTTCTAGGTAAGATAAAAAATACCGTAAGCTTAAGATTTATAAGTTTATCTTTTCCGAGGAAAAAAATAATCCTCTGAAGGACATGTCCTTACTGGCAATGAATAGTCTGTACAATGAAAAAGGGCAATGACCGGTACCTATGGTCCACCGGAAAAAACTATAATTATTTTCCGAAAGGAAAATTTAAATCATTTAATAGTTTGTTTCACTAAGTCTACCTTGTTTTTTTCAATACGTTTGATTTCTATTGCCGATTTGTTTGCCTTGCGTTGTCTGTGGGACGTATTTAACAGGATAAAATGCTGTGCCGCGTGACACATCGCGCGGCAGACATTCTGGTCGCGTCGCTTGGCTTGCTTACATGGCTTGTTTACGTTCGCACGTATTGTGTGCCTATTGCAACTTTGAATCAAAACAAGCGATCTCGATTACCTTATTTGGGCGACGCCCAAATAGAGTAATCGAGTAACTAGCCTTTCTAGACAAAAGAAACATCAATTTAAGAAAGTTGCAAAATTTGCATTTTTCTAAAGGGGTTAGCCCATGGTTTTGGTCAAAATATTTGAATATTTTCTTCTTTTCGTTTTCGTCAAAATAGGGCCAGAAAAGGTGTTTGGGAAAACTGTAAATAAAAAACTAGCCTCTAAAGACTATAAAAACATCGATTTCAGTTTTTTCATTTTTGTAAAGGGTTAGTCCATTGTTGTGGTAAAAAATAGGAAATTTATTCCTCTTTTCTTTTTTGTTAAAACAGAGTTTGGTGGCGTTGTAGATTGAGAACAAGCCTTTCTAGTCTATAAAAACATTGATTTAAGAAAGTCGCAAAATTTCCATTTTTCCAAAGAGGTTAGTCCACAGTTTTGGTCAAAAATTTTTTTCTTGTTGATTGTTGCAAAATATAGCCAGAGAAAAAGTGTTTGGTGACGTTGCACTTTTTAAACCTAGCCTTTCTAGTCTATAAAAACATCGATTTAAAAAAGTCGCATTTTTCAAAAGGGATTAGTCCATGGTTTTGGTCAAAACTTTGACATTTTTTCTTCTTTTCTTTTTTGGCGAAAGCGCCTGAGAAAAGGGGTTTGGTGACGTTGTAAATAAATTTAAGAAAGACGAAAAATTTGCATTTTTCCAAAGGGGTTAGACCATGGTTTTGATCAAAAATTCGAAATTTTTTCTTTTTCTTTTTTTTGGCAAAATAGGCCAAAAGGTGTTTGGTGACGCTGTAGGTAGAAAACTAGCCTATTTAGTCTATAAAAACATCGATTTAAGAAAGTCGCAAAATTTGCATTTTTCAGTGAAATTTTTTCTTCTTTTTCTTTCTGGGAAAATAGACCAAGAAAAAGTGTTTGGTGACGTTGTAAATAGAACACTAGCCTCTGAAGACTAAAAAAATATAGATTTAAGAAAGTCGCAAAATTTCTTTTCGTTTTTTTCTGCAAAATAGGGTCAGAAATGTTGAAGTTTAAAACTACCCTTTCTAGTATATAAAAACATCAATTTAAGAAAGTTGGAAAATTGTTCTGGTCAAAAATTGTTCTGGTCAAAAATTGGAAATTTTTTCGTCTTTTCGTTTTTGACAAAATATGGCCTTAAAAGGTGTCTGGGGACGTTGTAAATAGAAAAAGCTAGAAGACTAGCCTCTTAAGACTATAAAAACATCATCTGCAGTGATGTATTTGCGCGTTAAAGGTAAGCAGTAAAGGACGTCGAACGCACGGGCTCTTCTTACGTAAGTGCCAAACGTTGAACTTTTCATGGGACGAACCAAAATGGGCGGATTAAGTTCGCAAAAAGTTCAACGTCTGACCCTGTCTGCGTCAAATGGTGAAGTCTGATTGATTCGACGTTTCATTGGTTCGACGTCTGACCTAAAAGACGAATTTAACTTAATTCATGTCGACCCTAATATAATTACAATTTGGTTCATCTCAAGAAAAGTTCGACTTAATTTTTTTTCAGTGAGGATAGAGGATGAAGTCAAAGAAATCGCGGCAAGTGCATCAAGGGCGGGAAGGAAAAACAAATATTTTGAAATGTCTTAATTTTTTTACTTCGAGAAATCAAGGAAAAGAGCTTTTAAGCTATGGTTGTTCCTGCCTCCGTTGCGAACTGAACTGGAATTCTGTAGTGTTGTTTGTAAAGGCGAGTGGAAATCTGGAAAATAACCAATAGGAACCTCAACCCACATGTTCGACACATGTGACCACGACTCCGGATTTGAACCCATCTCAACGCTGCGCCTATATTTGCATGGGATTGTGCACAAGTAGCGGCTGGCAGTTCTAGTCTTAAAGACACTAGGCCACGAGGATATTGATGTTTCAGGTAAATTCTGTGCCAAACTCAGTAATAAGTGCCTTTACCCATTAGGGCGATTTTTGTATGACCTTGAAATGAAAACGCGCGAACAAAACAGAAACAACAAAAAAACGGAAATAGAGCGATTTGATTGGTTTATTGAACGGATACAAACGCGCGTGGCTTTTGGTTACTCGAGAACTTTCTAGAAATCAAACGATACTTCGCTTTGACGTCATACTGCAACACGATTGGACAATCGAACGATGCTTTCTCTATATTAGGGTTTTCTTTGGCGGGAAAACGAAGAGGCCATGTTTTGATCTTTTCATCACTTGGCTGATAAAACAAATAACGAACACTTAGAGTACTTAGCGAAACCATTTTTCAAGGTCATACGAAAATCGCTCTACTCAAACGGACAGATATTTTCGCAGCTCAACTGATCATGTAGAAATGGAGGTCTTGCCCTATCAGGGAATTTCCAAGACAGTCCTGAATTCGGGATTCCACGCCTTGGATTCCTGATTCCAGGTGCCTGATTCCAGTCTTTGTCAGTGGAACTTGGATTCTCGATTCGTTGAGCTGTATTCCGGATTACAAAGCCCAGCAAAATTTTCCCGGATTCTGGATTCCACAAGCAAAAATTAGGGCTCCCTTGCATGGGGCAAAATAATAATAGCCTATGTACAGAACCCCCCTCCCCTCAGTAAAAATCGGAGAAGGGGCCCCTTCTCCGATTTTTACTGAGTTGAGGGGAGGGTCTGTACAAAGGCTAGATAATAAGTGTCCTTAATTAATTCTTCTTGCTCAATCCGCTAACTGTCTAACTTTGTTTGACTTTCAGAAAAATGCAAGTGTCCAAAAATAATCCACGCCCAACTGGTATGATATCCCACCCTACGTAGAGAAACATTCCGGGCGAAATCCCTCGGGACTGTCCCCGTTATTACTCGGAAGAATTGTTGAACAATGCTGTGGATATTGCACAGGTGGTGACGAGGAGTCTGAGATCTCTTATTCCAAGCGCCAAGAAACACAGGTAAAGATATTTTTAAAAACACTTAACAGATAAAGAGGACTTTGCAGTTCTTAGTTCTCTTCTAAGGTGGATTTCTACTGTGGCGTAGATCTACGAGCGTATGCACGTACCTTTTACGTGCGTAAAAAAATAGAGGCAATGTATGAAAGGTCGCGCTTAACGTATAAAAGGCTGATCTAGCAACAAAACGTCAGTTAAAGACTGAGCGCGCAGATCAAACAACTGGCTTGACCAATGGCAGAGCGGCAAATTGGGTACCGGAAGTCGCGTTTAGTCCTTTCCGGGCACTTTTCCGTCGTCAAATGACGTTCCCGTTCTGCTGCTAAATCAGCCTAACGTAGAACCTGGCCGGCATTCCTCTCTTGTTCGTACTGTTGGACATTTTCTCCTCTTACGTTTACAACACGTTGACAACAAAGACAGTCAAATCCTGGATCAACCAGATAGTGGGAGAAAAGCTGATCTCTACTATCAGACTATCCACAAGTTCATGCTTCTGGTAGGATCTCCCGGCGTCGCATTCATTGTTGTTGATGAACCACCCGGTACCTCAGCAAACACTGTGTTCAACTCTGTTCTATCTGGGCGGCATGTGTTGGTATTTACGTCACTGATGGCGTTGCTGTCCGGTATCATTATGTGGGGACTGGTAAGTAGTGAACGAGTGTTCCCTGGGTAGAGTGTGCCAGGCTCTCAGATAGTAGGAACGTCTCGAGAATAAAACAATCCAAGCGCAAACTAGTCTGCTACACAGCCGTTTTTAGTGTCGTCACGCAACGTTCCTCCCCACTAACGGCTGCTGAAAACCGAACTACATTCCTTTCCCTTTGTGTTTGTGGTCTAACGAACAAACCAATCATGTACAAGAAATTTGACAATACGCGAGCCGCAGGGCGCTAGGCAGCGAGCACGCTTCTCAGTTTTCGACAAATCAATCAATCGTCGCTGAATTTAGACGGGCTCTGTGTTTTCAAGCAACGAAAAGGTTAATTTGCAAAAAAGTTTGTTTTAAGCGGTCAAGAAAGTTCCAAGTGAAAAGAAGGTTTGATAGACCTAGAAAACTTTTACCAAGATCGGTTTGGTTCTTCATTTAACGTGCATATGTGCTGATATGTAGTGAAGAATTTAATGTACCGGATGTGCTCATTGTGTTCTGTGAAGACTAAACTCTCAAGGGTACTGAGTCAAAAAGCAATCTTATAAATTATCGATGAGCGATTTCCCGAAACTATACCTGGCAACTTTAATGAGCACATCCATGTTGTGAATCGCAATTTGCTCGACTTTCTTGCTGTTGCTGCTATCTCCTAAATTTTGAAGAGGACTCGACTACGACAACACTGTAGTTAATCGCTTGTTTTCACGCGACGATTTTGATTATTCTGTCATTCACACATGGGGCAACGATAAAAGCAAAGCTGTGATTGGAGGAGTCACAGTACCGCAAAGGTGGCGCGAACACTTTCCAGAAAATGGGAGCTGAATTATAATTGGCTAATCACGGGAAAGGAATGTAGTTCGGTTTTCAGCAGCCGTTAGTGGGGAGGAGCGTTGCGTGACGACACTAAAAACGGCTGTGTAGCAGACTAAGCGCAAACAAGACGCGCGCGATTTGGGGAAGGGCCCGCTCTATCTCTCCCCAGCTCCCGCGAGTTTTCTGTATCATTTTTTCACTGCACGACTCCATATTACTATCTTGGAGACTGGAACAGGCTATCCCTGGGGACTGCACACTGTCCCCCAGAGACTAGCTACCTGTAGCTCTCGGCTAACAAAGGCCTTCGAAGGTCCTTTCCCTAAAATCCCCGCTGTGGATTTGCGCGCAACGTGTCAAACTAAACGTACGGAAAAATGGGCAACAGAAAACATGCAACTTGTCATGCAACAATGCTGCAAAATGAGTTGATTAGCGATGTTGCGCGTTTTACCATCCATAACAAACCTGTCTTACAACAAATCAGGTTGTTAACAGGTTTGAACTGGGTGATAAAACGCGCAACATCGCTTTTCAACTTGTTCTGCAGTAATGTTGCAAAACAAGTTACGCGTTTTTGATGCCCGTTTTACCGAAGCTTAAGAAGGGGTTGTTCTTATTATTTAGCGACAATTTATTCTTTTAAACTGGACACGCAATTCACATCAGGAACGGATAAGTTCTCATTACAAAATCCCTTTAATCCTTTTAATTTACTTCGTAATTATAAGTTTCAATTGATCCCTTTGTTACGGAGGCACTCGATAAACAACCAACAAACGGTGGCTCTAACACCGGTAAAGCAACCAAAACTACTTTAAAATCACCATGATGCGTTATGTTTTAGGGCACGTTGTACAATTCTGACGAATTTTCCAGGTCGTTAATTAAAGCGGGGGGAAGAAGGTTTATGGTGGGCATTTGTTACCATGACAACCGTTGGGTGAGTTCTACGCTTTATTATCTCGTTATCAAACAAACAGTTACTGGTCGAAGAATGAAAAAGATTTTTGTATGTAAGTCTGAAGCGTGTGCCAGAAAGAGGTTTATAAGGTAGCGGCCTAACCTTTAAACCCTATCCAACCAAGGAACCCACCGAATTGTTAGGTTTTTGCAGCATAAAGCAACTCCATGCTTGTCCGCTACCGGAAATTCCAAAGAATCAAGTTACGTTTCTCAAAGATGAAGTGATTCCTCCTACCGGCACTGGATTAACCACAAAATTATGTTAGATTTCTTAAGCATTGAACATCCTGAGTTCATCACAGGGTTAAGAGATAGTAGAACGGGAAACAAAAACGGGGAACTTGTTTTACAACATTGCTACAAAACAAGTCGCGTCTTTCCACTTACGTTCAAACCTGCCTTGCTACAAACCAGGTTGTTGCAGGTTGCGAAAAATTAAAGTGTTGCAGAAAGTAGAGAGTAGTTCTACTTTTTGGAACAATTTTTTACAACCCGCAACAAGCTGATTTGTCGCAATACATGGTAAAACGTGCAACATCGCTTTTCTACTCGTTTTGCAGCAATGTCTAAGACTCTGTAGTTCAACTGAGGCAGAGAGGTTCAGTCAACCTCAAGGATTGATCCAGGAAAAAAAAGGGGCACCTTTTTCCAGTTGCTGGACTAGTAAACGCGCCTACTCTCATCGTTGCGTTCCCGGAAAAAAACCTTTCCTCAGCTTAGAAAGCTTTTAAATGTCTTCTGTTATTGTAAACGTAAATGATCATATGTTGACTCTTTATGCAAGAGTGGATGTCGGAGTCTCGTGAAGTGAAACTAAATTTTCTTGAGTGAAAACTCATCTATTCCTTTGTCCCTAACAGCTACGGTGATCGTTCGTCTCGAGGATTCGTGGCTCATATTTTTGCAATAATCTTGGTACTAGTCTGGGTTCTAGTTGGCCTCGGTATCACGTCCATAACGGATGTCGTTACCACGGCCATAACGCTGAGCACTGACGTGAAGTATTACGGCGCTAAGGGGAGTTTAAACTAGCTAGCGCATGATTTTTTGGTATTACTTTCATCATCATCATCGGTCGACAGAAGAGCAGTCGACTGTAACTCGTCTCCAACTGGCTCGGTCTTAGGCAGTGCGCACGATGTCATCCTATGAGAAAAGCTTATTGGTGTTCGATCCATTCCTGGACTCAGCTGGAAAAGGATTTATCCGGTTGGTCTCCCTGGGGGTCTTCTTCCTTGGGAGGGCTCATACCCCAACATGCTTCTATAACATGAGTTGGCAAAAGCGGTTAGTTTCTCACTCATGTCTTTGGTGATTATCTACGTTTCGCAGCGATACAGTTGAACGGAAAGACAATATTGTTCTAAAGAGGCGCAGTTTCAGATCCAAAGGTATTGTCTGCGAATAGCAGATCTTGTCAAGGCTCCAGAAAGCAGACCACGCGCGCGAGAAGGTATTACTTTAAAACCCTAAAAACACATTAGAATCATAGAAAACGCTGAGATAATGGTTCTGTCTGACAGACCGTCATAGCCTTATAGGCAACTAGTTTTATTTGTTTCCCTTAGATTGTAGCAGTTGCATATTCCACCGAGTACGGATTAGGACTCAACAAGAACGCGAAAATGCAAGGCAAGTTTTAAAACACGTTTGATAATGTTTGAAAAGAAACCTTCGAGAGGGAAATGACGAAAGACAGATTTCTTTATTTCTGTCAACTTAGGTTACCACTCGTTCGCACTGATCATATGATGCGGCCTTATTAGGCTTAATATTTTAGTATTCCTTAATAAGCCTCGTTCCCAGTCGTCCTCGGCGATTTCGGCTATGACGTCACTTTGGGAAAATTCGCCAAGGACGAATCGTTCTCGATTCTAAGCCTCCTCTGCTCACTCAGATACGCGAACTGACCTGGGGACGAGGCTGTTCCTTAACGTCATACACCTGGGTAACATCAGAAAAGGCGAGGGAACATGACGGTACATGCGCAACATGTCATCCCTACAGGTCCTTGCATAATGTACCTGAGACATTTCCTAGTAACACGTCCCCTTGTCTGCATTGAATGTAACACGCCCTGATCCTTAACACAGAAATAAATTACCTGCATTTAGCCGCATGAGAGCGAGGATCGAAATTCGCCAATCACTAAAAGCCACAGATACCCAAGGACGTAACAAGTGTGGGGCAGTCAGAGGGACTTCAGTGGACAGCAAAAATTTTGAAAGAAAAATTAGGCAAGATGTCATACCATATATATTTTTTCATACAACACTCAGTTTCCTTGATGAGAATTTTCGTCCGGCAACAGCTTTGATGGCGCCGCTATTAATCGTGCGTAGCCAATCGACACCATCGCCTGATGAAGGCGACGTTTATTTGGAGAGAAGTTGTTGCGAGAAAGAGGCTCACCCTCCCATCCGAGTCAGCTTTAACCCTTTAAATCCTAAGATCAAAATTTGAGTTCTCATTTGTTGCTCCTATTCATTTCCTACAGAGGTAGTGAAGAGAAGATGATAAAATATCAAGTATATTCATCTTGTGTGATCATATCCATAACTCCAGGAGCCCATCATGGATCCATCATCACGGAGCCATCATCATGATGGGCTCCTGATAACTCCCACGACCACTCTGTTTTACAAAGCATTGATATTTCAAGGAGAAATTTGATGCTGATCACTCTTAAGCCTTAGAGGGTTAAGGAGCTTTTATATATAAAAAAATCCCCCCTTTTGTCCGAGCCAAGAGCTAACATCCGCGCTTGCGCATGCTGTGATTGTCTCGCCTTAACCGAGTTGACCGGGCTGGGCGGGGCCTATGTGTAATCAATAACAAGTGACCCCCCTGGGAGGAGCACCCTTCTAGCCGATCCAACTTTTTGTTTCTCAAGTAAACGGTTCGCCCCGTTTTGTAAGGAAATTTACGAAACATTGGCTCGTCCACCGTAGCTCGGGTAGGCGAGTGAGCCGTCTACCCGGGATAAGTTTTCTCCATATAAACGAGGGGCTTACCAATAAAGCTCAAAGATCAAACTACGATGAATAACATATCTTTCATTGAATTGATTTTTTTTTTCACGCAGCATAGATTTGGTGTCTATTGTGGGCCCGCTGACACAGTGACAATTCAAGAGTATTCTAGTAGACACGTACGTCGCTGGAAAAATGAAAGAATTCTCTAGCGAAGAGCTACGAGTAAACAAAATCATCGATCATAACTATGGTACATACATACTATGGGGTTGTATTTGGAGATGGACGATTGTCAGAAAAGACCTTTCAGAACTGCTTCGAGGACTACTTTCTCTCAAACCAAGCTGAAATCTTCGAAATAGTAAAAGCGAATACTGAGCTAATGGAGGTAAGTTTGTTCGGAAATCTTTTAAACTTGCTATGTTTTGGTTAACGAGTAAAACGCGGTGGGTAGCTTCATGGTCATTTTGATTTCTTCGAGGATTAGACTTCACATAATGCTAAGGTCAACACTCACATGGATTTTTTACCCTAAAAGATAATTCACAATTGCGTTCACACTTCTGTCACAAGAGCAAACTTCACTCACATAGAATATCACATTAGACACTAACTTTGTACTGACTGGGTTCACACTGATCAGTCACCAACAACCGTTGTTTTAAGGACTATACTCACATGGACGGATAAATTACTGATACTTTTGGGCTCATGCATCTATCGCCAATTACAGTCTTTTAAACGACTATACTCATATGGACAATCACACTAGACAACTTACTGAATACTACTGGGTTCACACATCAATCACCATCAACACTCTTTTTAAGGACCAAAACCGCATGGAAGATCACACCAGACCAGTTACTGATATTACTGCGTTTTCAAATTAGTCACCAACACGAACCTTTTAACCGACTACACAGACATAAAAGATCACAATAAGACAAACTAGTTATGATACTCAGGAGCCCATAACCCGGAGCGAGCAACTCTCATACTAGGCCTATGTCACTGCGTTTTTACGGTCCAGTTTATTTTTAGACACATTTTATGGAACTTTTTCCCGGGAAAATTAAATCTCCACCATGTCTATGAGCGCATTCGAAGTATAAGATATCAAAAAGGAAAACTAAACGTTATTAAAAGGCAAAAACATCATTTTTAGGTCTGTAGGTTTTGCTGACTGGTTTGTGGAATTTAAATGATATTCAAAATTCCGGCCAAAAGCGTTCTGAAAATAAACTGATCCGTATAAAAAGCTGTGACACGAACGCTTGGAAGTTGCTCGCTCCGCGTTATAAGCTCCTGTGACACTTTATTCATCCCTCAACAAAACCACTTTTAGCGAACGATTTCGCCAGACCAACTACATTCTCATCCTCAGAGCCATTCAGCTTAATTTATTACAAACGAGCAACCTCGTTCCCAGGGCTTTTCCCATTGAATTTCAAGACCAACTGATTACAACACCCACATGAACCAATGAAAACATCTATCACGTGTCTTCTTATTTGTGGTAAATTTAGCTTCTTTTTTCCCCTTACTTACAACTTTCTTTGCCTGCAAGGGCCTATTAGTCACTCCAGAATAGTTTTTTTGGACTCCTAAAAGTGACATTAGACAGATTAAGGAATGAAAATTCGACGGCGTTGACGAAGGTGCGCGCAGATCTGAAAAGAGCTTGACCAATGGCAAGATTTTTAGCCTGTTCCAGGCGTTCAGATAGTAGAGCGCAGGAGAAAGCTTCACGAAGAAAAAAAGCGAGGGCAGACTAGGGGGGCAAAGGGTTCTCCCGCTCTCACCCCCACTGTTCTCTCCCCCGCCGTTTTCCCGGTGTACAATTTAACTCGCTCCCCACTGACCGCCGCGCTCTACTATCTGAACGCCTGGAACAGGCTACAAGATTTTCGAAACGAGGCTTTGCGGTAAAATTTGCTAGTTTGACGTAAACATGCATAATTTAGAAACGAGAAGGAAGCTGGGTCGAGTTAACTTTGGCAAAGACTTCTGGGACTGTTACCGGAGTGTTCAATAGCTACGATCCCAGAAGTGTTAGCGAAAGTAAACTCGGCTCAGTTTCCTTTTAGCCAGTTCCAGACGTTCAAAACGCTTTTCCTTCTCGTTTATAAAGGGGCGAATTCTGTGTACTACTCCTACCTCCCCGCCTCCCAACTAAAAAGGCTTTTTTCTCCATTTATGCCATCAGAATACTATAGCTTGGGTTTGTTCTCATTACAGAAGTCCTTGCAGATGAACTCGAACTTGTCGGTTGGGCCTGGGTACGAAACGGCAAAAAGGAATCTGGACATGATGGACTCGCTGATGCAAGAAGTTCAGGAGTTTTACGACAACTGGACGAAGCGACTCGACGATATCACAGCTAAACATGAAGAGGAACAAAGACTACAAGTTAAAAAAGAAAAACTAGAAACTTTACATTATGACTGGATGTATTGCTGGTACTGTGTACTCCGTGAGTCACACTATATTCCATATGCACTGTAAACAATACCAAAAACAAGGAAGCGGGAAAATTTCCTTTGCTGGCTGATTCAAGACTAAATTGTCGCTTAAGAGTCGGAAGGAAGTCCCTGTTCGTACGTTCATCGGTCGTTGACGATAATGGCAGATTATGGATGAAAGTGATCATTGTTACTTTTTTGGATGCAGTAGCGACTGTAGATGTGGCAGGTGCAGAACACAGGTCACAGGTCACAAGTGCAGGACGCTGCTCTATTGATTAATAACGGAGGTAGGCAGTTTTCCCTTAAGCTAAAACTCTATTTCAGGTTGTGATTAGGGCTAGGAGACACTTTAAATGCTGTTTATTTACCGTAGCATGTTGACCTGTACTCGAACCTGCACTTATGACCTGTGATCTGCGTTTTTTTGTACCTGCCGCTGTAGATGTCCTCACAGCAAGCAACAATGATGTTAAAACTTCACGAAACTCGAACCGTGCATTTTGCACGACCATTAAATCATTGTTTCGTTTTGAGAGAATAAACAAACTCGACCGCTTTCAGTCGTATTGGCAACTTTTTTCCTTTTTTTTTACCCCTTGAAATACTACGTGACATTCCTGTTATCTCATCAATCCTAAAGGGCGTGCAAAGATGACGGGTATGGTGATAAAATCGTGAATAAGGTCTGTTTCTGTGACATAAAACCGCCTCCAATCGCTATGGTAGTTGGAAAAATGAATTAGTGTGCCTGTTTTCAGTTTGACGTTTCCATTACCTACTGGTATTTTTTACTACTTCAGTCTGTAAATACACATCTTATATTGCTCATTAATTAAATGAGAGTGCTTTGTAATATTTGCCTGTTTTATGAGAAAATGTGACTATAGTCAACAGAACGTTTCTTGATCTACTTCCTCTCCAGATCTAGTACTCTTACTTCCTTGTATTGCCGCTCAGCTTCCGGTACAAAGCCGCAGTAATAGGGACCTTAAGATCCGACGATCGCGGCGGCAACGAGAACGGCAAAAAACAATAGGTTTAATAACCAAAACGACAATTTTGCACGTGCATCACGCTTTTTTGTACAATTCTTTACCGTCGTTTTACGACTACGACGTGAAAATGCCTTAATTTTGGTCAGGTAGCAGCTGCTCTGAAGAGAAGTCACCAATGGTGCCTAACTCTGACCCCAAGCAATACTAAAACAGTTGAAAGAATGACATGTCAATGTTTTCTGCGACCAATCAGGAGAGACCTTACGAGCAGTCCTACACAACTGCTTACTTCACTTTTTACAGAGGAAGTACACAAGCGACAACGAAATTTCCTCCTCTTTCTGAACTACGATATGAGACGGAGGAAAGACGGAGGGTTCACCTACATTTGACAAAGTTAGTGACTTGGAGTAATCGCTATGAAGGTGAAAGAACGCGAATATTTTCAACGACGTTTTCGCTGCCGTCGCCGTCCTCGGATCTTAAGGTCGCTAATGACGGAGAGAAAGGAAAACCCTTCAATATTTTTCAGAAAGTGGCTATTAGGAAAACGAGATGCCACTACATATGAGAGAAAAGTACGTTCTGGAAACTGGGCTTTTTTTTACATCTTCTCCACACGAAACCACAGCAGGGAGAACTGTCCTAAATCAACTTCTTGCTTTGTACTCTTTTTACACCTGGTTTCTAACCTTTAGGGATGCACAGCAGGGAGAACTCTCCTAAATCAACTTCTTCCTTTGTACTCTTTTTACACCTGGTTTCTAACCTTTAGGGATGCACAGCAGGGAGAACTCTCCTAAATCAACTTCTTGCTTTGTACTGTTTTTACACCTGGTTGTCAAACCTTCAGGGATGAACATCACCATATGTCCCTTAATTTTTATTCCAAAATCACGCCCCTGTGTCCGTCATACCAATCTAAAACAATAACAATCGCACTCCGGTGATTACCATAATCGGAGTCCCATTCACAGTCCTCACATTCGAAGTCAATAGAAAGTTTAAGCAGGGACGTTTTTGAGCGACGCACGTCAACCGGAAGTGTAGCCTGCGAAGCACCAGACGCATTTCCGGTCGACGACCGGAAATGCGTCTGGTGCTTCGCAGGCTACCGGAAGTGAGCATTTTTCTCATTTAATATGCCTTAGCGCTACCAAATTTGTATTGCTAAGTGTGTTTACTCTTATAGAGATGATTTGTCCCAAAATTTGTTCAAAATCACGGCTCAAGAGTGCAAAAGGTTCACTTCCGGTTGACGTGCGTGGTTCAAAAACGTCGCTGCTTAAGGTTCTCTTGAAAATAATGTCAGAAAATGGAATTTATTCGCCTCCCATGAAGGTAATTTCCAACACCTTTTTGTTTGTCTATTCTTTGTGCGGCGCCCTCATCAAAATTGCGCGCGGGTATCACACGCGATGGCGCAATTATTTCGATTGAACCAATCCCTTAACTGGAAAAATCAGAAGTTAAAGTATCCAGTTGCGTTCTCCTACTACGATTATAGCAAACGTATCAGAAATTGGCACACGTAGACAAACCCCTGGCCTGGCCAGTACCTAACACATATTACCAGGTGTTAATAGACCCTCTATTTTCTCTTCAAAGTCCGTCGAACGCGCGTGATAAAAAACAAAAACTGCGGGAGATTTACTGACCGCCAGCGCAAGGGGGTAGGGGTGGGGGAGTAAAAAAAAAGACGTGCGCTCGCTGATGTCTTCGAAAAGAACGAAAAGAAAAATAAAACAACGTCTGTGTACAAGCTACAGCTGTCTCAAACCGGGGTCGATCTTATTAGGGCTCATCAGCCTGGTCACTAGCCATCTGACCTATGAACCGCGGACTCTAGCTCATGGAAAAGGTTGAAACTGTAGTGTCAATTCAAAGTTAATGAGAGATAACCTGCCTATTTTACTTAAAGGCTCGCAATTGCAAGGGTAGTGATTACTTTCACATTTAAGATCGTCCTTCGATTCCTGGGCACGCGCAAATCATATTTTGGGCTAACATAAGTTCATGTGGGTTTCACCACTCACATTCCTCATGTGCTGGTTTCATTACACAGTTGAAATACTCGTCACTGTTAGAAGTAACATTTACTATTTATCTCACTCATAAATTGTGAACAAATAAACAAATAATAGGCATGAATGTTTATTTCCTGACTAAGTGTGCTCGAGAAACGCGAAACGAGTACTGCGAAAGCTCGCGCGTGAGCCTCACGCGCCAATTGAGAGACTGGGTTCTACAAGAAACCAATATGGCGACAGATTATTAACCGCACAGAACGTGTGTAGTAAATTGGATCGAAAGTAACATAATCAGACTTCTGGAACTCGGATTTGAACTTCAACAGTCCTTTTACTTACTCGTCAACACTTGGCTTTATGGCAGAGGTCGTGAAAAATCTGGCACGGATCTTGTGAGGTATGTTTAATTAGCTTGACTTAAGCTTAAATTTAAGGCTCACGCGCAAGTAACATATTGATAATTAAAGGATTAAACTTATGGTTTAAATCATCAAGTAAATCATCAATTAAGTCCAGGAGATCTGGTAAAAATTGAATTGAAACCTGAAATTTGGCAGGTGCAGAACACAGGTCTCAAGTGCAGGGCATTGCTCTGTTGATAAATAACTGAGATAAACAGTGTCCCCTTAATTAGGCTAAAACTCTATTTTGGGTTTTGATTCCTTGTGGAGAGAGTTTATAATGTTGTCAAACTTTGTATCAGTTGTGGAATGTGTGTGGATTGCACACTGAGGCAGAAACACAAGTTGACCTTGGTAGGTAGTTGCAGTGACATCATTGATTGTGATGTCGAGTTGCATCAAGGTTTCCAAGCAACATAACTTCCACTGGGAGCAATGAAAGGCTGATATGTTTTTTTTTCTCTGTGAAGAAAATATGGTTAAAATGTTTACTGTTGGTGAATTGCGACCAATTCTCCTCATGCAAATGCAGGGAACTGCAACTCTACAACTAGACACTGATTGGCTGTTGGCCATAATATATTCTTCAACTGTGAGAAAATGAGTTAAAGTAGGGCTGTTACTGTCGAAACGCTTCTTAGTTTGAATATATCTTTGAATCCTTGATAATTACTGCTCCGCCAGCTTCAGACAGCATGTACTGGCAGAATTTCATGGGCAAATGCGTTAAATAATTTGCTGTGCCTAATTAATATTAATTTGGTGACTTGACACAGGAGTCTAGGAGATGACTTTACATTTGGGTGGTCTGTGTTCAACTCAATGGCCAAGGTTTTTTTTCCTTTTTTCCATGTTGTTTTTTTGTTTTTCTTAACCACATTTTTTTACCTATTGGCTTGTTTACCGTTATTCATACTGCTGCTAGTTTATGGCTTCATGAGGTGATAAACATATTTCTATTTAGGGCTGGGAGATACTTTTAGTGTTTTTTACTGACTGTAGCATGGTGACCTGTACTCAAGCAGCCTGCACTTGTGATCTGACCTGTGACCTGAGTTTTGTACCTGCCACCTAAAATTAACAGACACCCACAACACATCTGTTGTCATTAGCTTAGTGGAGCTGTCCTTAGATTTAATACAGGTTCGTTTTGCAGAAAATATGGGCAGAAATGCTTAAAAAAATGTTAGCCATTTGTTTGCTTATGGATACTTATAAGATACCGGTAGGTTTCACTGTACGGTACCACTCAAAAGTAAGTTGACAGTCACTCGCGTCTCAATCCTCGAGACGCGAGACTCGATTCTTGATACTCAAAACTTTCGAGGATCGAGTCTTACGTGTAGAGGATCGAGTCTCGAGTTTCGATGATCATGGATCGAGGATCAAGTTTTAAATTTCAAGTCGAGAGAGCGCTCTCTCTAAAAGTGTACACTTATCTTTCATTCTAAAACTCACGGCTCCGTGCTTTGGGCGAGAATCATTTGCTTTCGTGTAAACGAAGCTCGCGCTTGGAAAGCAAAAATGTTCGCTTCTGGTCCCCTGTTAATAGTCCTTTTGAAGCTTGCTTTTTGGAAGTGAAGGCGAGATACATATATGTATTAGCTTTCAAAAAGTAAACAAAACAAAAAAACGCATACTAGAAATGGCCGTATTAATATCGCTCGTGCACAGTATACAGCCGCAATTCTTTTTGACGTCCCATCATTCTTAGGTCAGACTAGCGGTAAAAAGAGCCTCTGTTTGAAAATGAACAATAACTAAACGACTCTGTAGATAATTGTACTCAAACCAAATTTTCCAACCATAAATCTTCTTTAATCGTTTGAAAACAAGATTCACAGTAACAGATCCACACGCTTCGATTCAAAAACTAGATCTTATCTATCTCACAAATTGATAACACCTGCCACGCAGTCTGTCTGTCTGTCAAACTCCGAATCATGTGACAACTACTTTTCTGACGTTTTATAGAGTGCCCGTGCCATGCTCGTGCATTCGTTGTCACTTTCTGTCATTTGAACGAAACGAGTTTGGATCTTTTTTTCAATACTCAAACGATTGTGTGTTAAAATCTTGCCTCAGCAAACAAAGTTTCTGGTGACATCAGCTAGATTTGCATAAAAGCCAGTTTTATAATTCACGGAGTCGCTGAGCCGTGTTTTTGAATGAACATGGCGAATGAAAGGTTACATAAATTATGTGAAATTGACTAATGGCAAATTTAATAACTCAAGTGCTCATGAAAAAGTTGCTTTTTGTTACAAAAAAAGTTTTCCGTGAAATTATTGTGTGACTTTGTGTAGATTTGCATACTTACATACAGTAACAGCGTGACAAGCCATGGCATTGCTGAGTTTTCAAATAAAATTATCGAGTCAAAGGCTACATGTCCTAAGCCGCCTTTACACGAAAGAAGTTGAAGCTTGTCAAACAAGCAAATTTAACAACTCAAATGTCATAATCTTCATCATGATTTGCATAAAACTGCGACAAGCTTAATTCAAAGAATGAATTGCCGAGCCGCACTGTTCATCTGTGAAAATCTCAGAACATGGCGGGCAAAGGCTACATACACTGTACATGCAGGATAAATCTTTGAAAATGAAAATATCGATTTACGGTCATTGAAAGCTTGCTGAACCCTGACAATTCAGACAGTTACAGAACACCGCATCGCAAGCACTGATCGATGGTGCGAAGATCTGAACGGCTACGTGACTGTACAACATCGTTCTTTCGGAAAACCTAGCTTCTTGGATCCTCGATCCCCGATCATCAAAACTCGAGACTCGATCCTCACGTCTCAAGACTCGATCCTCACATCTCGAAACTCGAAACGTTTGAACTTCGAGACGCGAGGATCGAGTCTCGAGTTTCGAGCTTCAAGTGTCAACTTACTTTTGAGCGGTACTGTTCATGCACATACAGCGATCTCATGGGTATTTTGCAGAACACCAAATAACCGCTTAATGCCAGATGACTCTGAGGTTTAGTGATTAGGGCTGGGAAACTGAGTGAATCAGGTTCCATTGATGGTCCTAGTATACTGGGCAAACTAACCTGGAACTTGAGTCACTTAGTTTCGTAACCCTGATCACTAAATTTCCGAGCTGCTTGTGGTTGGGCAGTTGTTTGGGATTTTGCAAAATATGCCTACTGCACATACATGTACATAGTAAAAAGCAAGAGCTATTGCCTTGAGGCACTGCATTACCAAAATGTGTTATGGTGGGCTACATGTAGAAGTGTAAGCTTTTCACACATGTCAGCTGACAAACTTAACCAATATCATCCTACCCTTTGGGCAAGCTGATTTTGTCTTGGGGGCAGGGAGAGGTACTGAACAAAATTCTATACAGGGGAGGTCTGTCCCATAGTCCAACCCCTCACCCTTTTATATACCATTTTGGACAGAAAAGGTACCCCTTTTGTATACTTTTTATTGACAAATGGTACCCCTTTCACATACCTAGTTTACAACACTACATCCCTTAATAAATGCACTGTTACGTTCCCAGTGTCGTAGACACGCTGCGTTAGGCACTGGAGTTCGCTAGGTTAACCACCGTGAAGCACTAGGTGGTCAGCAAAATTCAATGGCATTTATTAAAGTCGGGTTAGTCTGACTATTTACAGCACTTGCGGTGAAAACTAGAAAGAAATGTGCTATTTTTACGTCAGAAGAAACAAAAAACTAAGATTATGCTCCCTGCGTGAAAAAAGAAGGAAAAACAAACTACAAAATTTACAGGCGTGACTTACATCTGATCTTGTCTCCGGGAGTTAGAACTCCAAATCTTCTACAGTTGTAATAACTCTGAAGGTTCTCCAATAGCTCCTTACTGTGTGATAGACTCCTTACAACTGAGTAAACGTGCTTTAGGAAAAGACTAATCTAATGCATGCCTTCTGACGTAAAGGAAATAAAACTGAATAAAGCTTTGTATGCCTAGCCAAAAAACGGATACGCGATGATCATGTAATGAAATACTAAAACAACGCCAAAATTGAAAACAGTCCTTGAGTGTAACTAATTATTATAAATGTCTTTGTCCACGGATAACGTGACATGCATCATCTGCAAAATATGAATAAATTACTAAACCAGAAAGTCTTCTTGTCTTTTTCACTGCCAGGGGTGTCTTATATACAAGTTCTAACCTTTAAACAGTTGCAACGTGTTAACTCAATTTTTGTCAATGTGTTTTTCTCTAAGTGATGGACTGCATTGTGTCACATATTTTGGAATCTTGATAAAGAGGAATAGCATGGCAACCTGCGGGACAATGTAATGCAATCAGAAAATGAGATCAGCAAGAAAAGGCAGCTCTGAGGACAAGGTAAACAACTCTTCTATTATTTTACAGTAATATGTGTGACATACCATATTTACTTGATTGAATGAACCCTTGATAAAATGCCGGAGAGAAGCAAAACAATAAAAAATATTAGTACCTTATTGTCACTTAATTTCTTGAGTAATAAATTTCATGTAAAAATCATGAGCCATATTTTGCGAGTATTTAATTTTGCAATTTTTGGGGCAAGGTAGAATTGGAGTACATTAGATTTGTCTATTCTTAATATGTCAGCTAGGTAACTTTGACCTCAATACAGTAAAGACAGAATTAATATTTTTATCATAAACAACAGCAAACAATGACAATTTCTTAATATTTTATGGATATGTATGTACCTGGTATTAAATTTTACAATTTTTATCTTTGTGAGTATTAGATAAAATGCAAATATTGAATTTTGTTATTTTTCGGAATCTCAAAAATCGCAAAATTTAATACTTGCAAAATCAAGTGAGGATAAGGTAATAAAATTAATATCACCCTCAAATAAACATCTCACCTAATCAGAAGAAGCTGCAAAATTAATGTCTCTATCAACCAAAAGCACAATAAACACTTAATTACTTGTTGTGAGAGAAACATTTGATCTTCTTTCACGAAAATCTCACGCCTTGTAAACATTGAGATTTTCAAAACAAAATTAACGATTTCCTGAGGGACCAGTCTTGAAGTGAGGTGTTGTATAGCCCAAGAAGAAAAACTTTTTAGTGTACAAATTTATGAAAAAAAATCTTGCGAGTGGTTATCATTCGTGGGTAACAGTGCGCTGTTACCCTCCGATGTCATACATTTTGCAATGTTGCCTGCTTTGAGATTTTGGCGAGAAACAGTTTCATTGTTAGATTTCATGGGACCTCAAAGTACCGGCCAATGAGAGCATGTGTTTTTTGGGAAACAATTTCCTGCTATAAAACAACAGTTATTGTAACCATAACAGTGCTTCCCATTTACTCCAGATAAGATTTTACCTCTTAAAATTTTCTCTTGATGATGTACAATCTGTGTAATTTTAGCCAACCATATGATGGTATTCTTATATAATTATTATAATATTAATAATGTACATAATAATTTGCATTTGTATTTTTTTAAATTTACAATCAAGCTAGGTCAAGCGTAGCCCCCAAGATTCCATTAATGAATTCATTATTCGAAAGTTGAATCCATTGTTAGTTGTAGATGTCAGATTCTTCTCTGAAATGTCTACCATTTCAGTTTTCTTGAATTTGATGTGATTGTGTTCAAAACAATAAGTTTATAGATATCTTATTGGATGGTTTAGTGTGTAGTATCATGGGATATTTTTACAAGTCGCACTGTATTCTGGCGAGCCCATAGGGCGAGTCAAAATACAAGAGACCAGTAAAAATATCTCATGATACTACACACTAGACCATCCAATGAGAGATTCATTATTCAACTCGAGGAATATAAAATAGAACTCAGTAAATGTGCAGCAAATGACTGACACAAGCCAAGTTTTCAGGCTCTTGCATCAATGCTGTTGCTGATTGGTCAGGACTTGTCCAACTAGTATACTCGGTAAATCAATTTTTTCACAAGTCTTTGTGGGCATGTTCAAACATTTGCTAGATGGTAATCAGTTATGTAAAATGGACTGCAAGTAGGAAAACTGAGTGGAGCAAGTTGTGATGGAAAGATGAAAACTCTTCTACAAATTCAAGGAGTTTCAAAGAGCTACTCATAAACAAAATACCTGAAACCTCATCTTCACCGGGTTATAAAATTACTAACAAAAAGAGAACATCTTATTTCTACCATATCAAGTTTCCACACTTTTTAAAAGAACTAGAGGTGATGACTGTTGTCACACAACTTCAGGTCTGTTTTTGTCTTCTCTGTGGTATCTTTAGCGTAAGTTTGTTTGCTCTCTCTCTTTTTACATGTAATAAAATGTCGACATTTTGTTGTTGTTCAGACAACATTCCATTATTTTCATCCAAAAATGATGAATTTTCTGGCAATCGCGTGTTTGTGCAGGATTAAAACCGGTCAAACCGGTCTTCTGGAGTACAAATACCATGAGATATTTGTACTCGTTTCTAGCGTTATTTGTACTCTTCCTGGTAAAGTTGAATAATAAAGAGCAGTAATTGGAAAAAAATTCATTTTGCATGCAGGAATGCAGATTTGAATAACTATTTCATACTGACTGCGGCAATGACTAATGGTTTCATTTTTCAAATAATCTTTCATTAAAGGAATCTTGGGGTATGCTTGAGCTGGCTTGACTGTGAAGAAAATCAAGTCAATGAAACAGTCAGCTATTCATTCATTCCATTAAACAAGGAGTGATTCTATTAAATGAGAAAATAACTGAATGTTAGAAGTAATCGGTCTGTTAGTCAGTTACGGCTAAAGATAGTCAATCAAACAGTCATACAGTCAGTCAGTCAATCAATCATTCGATCATTCAATCATTCAATCAATTAAAGGAGGGCTCATAATATTATTTATGTAAAAGTGAAGTTGTTCAACTGAAATCAAATCTCGAGTTACATTTAACAATCAATTGAAACTTCATGACAAAGTGATAAAACAAAATGATAGACTTACAGATTATTGTCACCTGAGGTGAAAAAGGTTAAACACCATTACAGTGACACAAGCAATTCTTGCTTTCACAGACAACTCTGAATCTTTTTACAATTTGATTGCATGGCTTAACACATCCCACAGTTCCAACAGCCCTGACACTCAGATGACACAATGTTTTAAGCCTACATCTGGGCTTCTAAATGCTAAGTGTTTACTCAAAGGATTAAAACAATAGAAAGAACATTGTCAAACGTTATATCAAGGCCTATTGTAAAGAGAGAGAAATTTCAAGTTTTTGACCAAAATGATGGGTTAACCCGTTTTAGAAAAATGCAAATTGTTTGATTACTTTTAAATGACATTTTCATAGTGTAGAAAGCATTGTTTTTTATCTAGAACATCATCAAACATTATATGAGGGGGAGGAACTTATTTTCGTGAAGCCGTGATCTACAATTTTTGGTGTCCGTGAAATATCCTGATTTACTGAAAAACTGTTCTGTGAATAGTGATTGAAGTGTACTCCGTGAAACACGAACTGCCAAAAACGTCTATACTGTACTCATACATTGAAGATGAATTGAAGGAATGAAATCATTAATTTGGGCAAACGATCTTAACTAGCATCTGGCGGTTTGATTTAACTTCACTTTTGAGGCTTTTGATGTAACCTCACTCTTTAGTGCGCTCAGACCCACCCACAGCTGGCTACCCTAGGTAACTTATAGCCATGTGGAGATCACACAAACTCGTGGCAAAGAATCAAATTCAATGTTTGTTGTGTGACTCGTGAGATGCAAAATTATTGTTCGTGAACTCATGATGAGACCCCTGCTTGTCCCCAGCTCCTCTTATATCTACAACATACCGGTAGGCCTATTTTGACCAAAATAGTGTTTTTTTAATAACCCCTTTAAATTTACATTTTTATAGTCTGTAGAGCCTTGTTTTATTGCTGGAAGATCATTAAACATCATATCTAGACCTTAATTTTAAAGAAAAACTAACTTGGAAGAAATTTCAAAGTTTTGACGAAAATGATGGGTTAACCCCTTTGAAAAAATGCAAATTGTTTGATCATTTTAAAATGACATTTTCAGTCGAGCTTGCTTTAGCAGAGTGACACTCTAAAAACACAGGTGTTTCTAAATTTTTTTTCTTCGTCGGTGGGCACCAGTTGGGAGGCCATGCTCCCAGGAGTTCCTAGCGGAGACCATAGAAACTGGGGATGAGAATCGTGACGACTTTCATTGTATGCAAATGGGTCTTGTGATGAGCATGCGGCTTATTTTTGGTGATGACTGAAATGACGCATTTAAGTTGATCACATTTTTTGCTGTTTGTCAATGATGTAATTTTCCCTGATTCAAGGTCCTTGATTTTCATGTATGCATGCGTATTAAAAAGTAAATACCTCGATGAGGAAATATTATAGCAGGGAAATCCTGTGGTGTATTGAGGTGTTACATTTCTCAGAATATTGTCACAATTACTGGAACTCTACGGTTAATAGATTCACTGTGTTGTATTGTAATAATTAATTGATAGATTTTTGGAGTTGTTAAGAAGTGACATCGGGTTGCACTTTGTAAATACAGTGTACGTGAGATATCAATGATTTAACCTTCAACTACTACTGGAAGCAACTTCAACTACCTATCTGATGTTACATATGTGTCATGGATGTGTTTATACAGGTAGCTTTGTACTTGACCATCATGCATGCTACTTGCAGCACTTCATGTCGATCCATGTCCATAGAATAGAAATCCCATATCAAGCTTTTCCGGAACGGAATTTGAAAGCGTTGATTACTTTAGAACAAGTGAACACTTCAGAGGTCGAAAAATGAATGATATTAATGAGCAAAACTTCGAGGTTTACTGGAGAACTAGGATCGGAGATTGGGGATCGGGGATCTGGGATCAGTTGAAAAAACTTGAAATGAAATAGATTTTAACTAAATCGTGGATGATGGTGATGTCATTGGGGGTTGCAGACTGTAGATGAATTTCAGGGAACATAACCCCGTTCGCTTTACTGAATGCTAAATTTAAGGAAACTACTCCAACTGTGACTGAGTCAGTGATTGTCTTGACAAGAAAGTGAAATTTTCCTGGAAAATGAAGCGCTTTATCCCAGTGATACTGTGATAATGCATGCTGTGTACAGCTCTAAAAATTGTACTCTGAGACCGCATAAAAATCAATAATTATTGTGTGGAGATACAATGATACTAAGATACTAAGCAGCTAGGGAAAATGTTATTACTTTCATGCAATTTTGATATCTTATAAAACACACAACAAATTCAACAGGAATATGTGCAAACTGAATTAATTGTCTGTCATAATAAGGTTCTGCTTAACTTACACGTGCGTTACATGGAAGCTATACAGTTATATATACATTTACACTAATAAAAATCATTTTCACTTTTTTGAGTGTAAAATCTCTGAAAGAGTTCTCCTCATTGGAGCATTATCAATATGCAAAAGGTAATTTTCAAATTTTCACGCTGGTGTGAAACTAAGATGTGCAGCCTGTCTCTCCTTGCAATTTTTACGTTTTGAGTATTTACATTATGACATATAACTCTCGTTTTGTATTCCAAATGAAAAATTAGTATAACAGCACCAGCGCCTTTGACAACAAAACTTATCTCCAAGCCCTGCATGGGCTCAATGCTACTAAGAGTGTTCTTGTTATAGTATAGAAAGCATTGTTTTTATTTAGAACATCATCAAACATTATATCTAGGTCAGTTTTAAAGAGAAGCAAACTGGTAAGAACTTTCAAAATTTTGACCAAAATCATGGGTTAACCCCTATGGAAAAAATGCAATTTCTTTGGACTATGGTATAATGTAATTTTTATAGTCTAGAAAGCCTGTTTTCTATCTACAACATCATCAAACAGCATAATAAATTATCCTCTAGGTTCATTTTAAAGAAAAACAAAATAATTCAAAAGAACTTTCAAATTTTTGACCAAAATAATGGGTTAACCCCTTTGGAAAAATGCAATTTTTTTGACCATATGTTAAAATGACATTAAATGCCTACAGTGTATTCTTAAACTATAAGCACATGTTTTGATTCAGAACAGTGACTATTGTCCTTGAGAGATTTCTACAGACTCCATTAGAACTATCTTGTGTACAGCAAGGTTTCCTTCTTCACTGTAAGACTTTTCCTCATGATGTGAGACCATGATGACGGCCTGCATAAATCTTGGCAGTCAGACCAAGAGGCCAAGATGTTCTAGGGCATCTTTCATCTAAAACTAGGATTATGTCGCCAACAAGGAAACTCCTCGAAGGATTCAGTCGCTTCTGTCTGATAGCCCGTAGTTGTGGCAGGTACTTGCAAGTCCACTGACGCCAGATTACTGCGGACAGATATCAAACCTCTTACCACCTCTTATAGTAGTGCATGTCTTCTTTGTGGAAATGAACCAGGGATTAAAGTCACGGTTCTGACCGAAGAGTAAATGATTTGGTATAAGTGCTCTGCAATCACTAGGGTCATTTAAAGATTTTCTTATCAGCCTTCTTTTCACAAATATGCAGTTCAACTTCACACATAAGTGTTGATAATCTCTAGCTCATCATCCAACTTCTTTTAAGGCCCTGGAATGATGAAAATTGTAATGTTTTTTCATTCAGTGGGCAAGGTCATAGAATTCTGAGGACACATTTTAGTGCTTCCCTTCAAAGCAGAATATTGGAAGAGCAAAGGATACTGAGAAAAGTGAAAGGGTGCCATGCCCTCTCTTCTCTGTCTGCACCCAATCATCCCCTGCATGCTTTCTTTTCACCTCTTCCCAGCCTTTTACCTTCAGTCACATTGATAGAAATGTTTGGTAGCCCCCCGAAAAAAACATGTCAGGAAAAAATCATGACCCCCTCCCCACAATAAAAAAGTAGCCATAGCACCACGTTTACATAAATTTTGAATTCCCCTTAAATGAAACAGTCCATAAACTATTTAAAATAAACAGTTAGCCAGTCAATAATCAATCACAAAGTGAGTCAGTCTATTTAAGTCCACCTTTCAACCATTCAAACAGTGAGCCAGTCAGTTAATCAGTCATTCAGTAATTCATCAGTCTATCAATTATTCAAACAGTTTGCTCGTCAGTTAAACAATCAATCAATCAATCATTTATTTAGTCAGCCATTCAGTCGGTCAATTAGCCAGTCTATAGGTGCAGAAAATTTTCGACCCCAGTGCAAAGATAGTTTTACCCAAGATATTTCAATGTTATCCTAACGTCTTGTCTCATAGTCAAATGTTTAAGTCAGTTATTGGTTGCATGATGATTGTAAATTATGTGACCATTTTAATGCACTGTACATCAGCGCTAGGTCCAGGCCTCTATCATTCCTAAGTGTTTGGCTAAATACTTTGAAGGATAGTCTCTAATGAAGTCCAACTCTTAGCAGGAATCCAGGAGGCCTGGACCTATCAACTATATGAAGATTGTCTTGAATTCATAAAAATGGTTTGTTTGTCATTATGTCGATAGAAAAAAGAAAAATCTTATTGGGATCCACGTTCAACACACATTTGTTTAAGTGATTCACAAAACTACAGTTTCATCTTATGACCTCAGTTGTTTTCCACTCAATATTTGATAGGAACTGTTTGTTTGTCACAAAGAAACAAATAAAATGTTCAGTCTGTATTTAATAGCCATAGTTGTTTTTAGCAACATATTATACTTTAGAGGCAGAGTGTAAAATCCTCTGGGTTAATATCAACATACAGTACATGTAGTGGGGTGTAAGACCTTGTAAGTTTGTGCCTTTTATAACCCAAATGAAGGAAACACCATACATTTTGTATCCCTAGTGATATGTGTTCTCCTACCTGGGAAACACATACATTAGTCCCTAGTGATATGTGTCCTCTGCCTGGGAAACACATATCCCTAGTGATATATGCTCCCCTACCTAGGAAACACATATCCCTAGTGATATATGCTCCCCTACCTAGGAAACACACATCCCTAATGATATGTGTTCCCCTACCTGGAAAACACATATCCCTTAGTGCTATGTGTTCCCCTACCTGGGAAACACAAAACTCTAGTGATATGTGTTCTCCTACCCAGGAAATGCATATCCCTAGTGATACGTGTTCCCCTATCCAGGAAACACATATCCCTTGTGATATGTGTGCCCCTACCTGGGAAACACATATCCCTAGTGATATGTGCTCCCCTACCCAGGAAACACGTGTCCCTAGTCATATGTGTTCCCATACCTTGGAAACACATATCCCTAGTGATATTTGTTCCCCTACCTTGGAAACCCAAAACCCTAGTGCTATGTGTTTCCCTACCTGGGAAACACATATCCCTAGTGATATGTGTTCCCCTACCCAGGAAACACATATCCCTAGTGACATGTGTTCCCCTACTTGGGAAACACATATCCAGCTAGTGATGTCTGTTCCTCTACCTGGGAAACACATATCCCTAGTAATATGTGTTCCCCTACCTGAAATAGACGTATCCCTAGTGCTATGTGTTCCCCTACCTGGGAAACACATATCCCTAGTGATATGTGTTCCCCTACCCAGGAAAGACATATCCCTAGTGATATGTGTTCTCCTACCTTGGAAACCCAAAACCGTAGTGATATGTGTTCCCCTACCTGGGAAACACATATCCAGCCAGTGATGTGTGTTCCCCTACCTGGGAAACACATATCCCTAGCGAAATGTGTTCCCCTACCCAAGAAACACATATCCCTAGTGATATGTGTTCCCCTATCTGAGATAGACATATTGCTGGTGATATGTGTTCCCCTACCTGGGTCACTAGCTCCAGGCCTCTATCATTCCTAAGTGTTGGGCTAAATTCTTTGAAGGATAGTCTCTAATGAAGTCCAACTCTTAGCAGGAATCCAGGAGGCCTGGACCTATCAACTATATGAAGATTGTCTTGAATTCATAAAAATGGTTTGTTTGTCATTATGTCGATAGAAAAAAGAAATATCTTATTGGGATCCACGTTCAACACACATTTGTTTAAGTGATTCACAAAACTACAGTTTCATCTTATGACCTCAGTTGTTTTCCACACAATATTTGATAGGAACTGTTTGTTTGTCAAAAGAAACAAATAAAATGTTCAGTCTGTATTTAATAGCCATAGTTGTTTTTAGCAACATATTATACTTTAGAGGCAGAGTGTAAAATCCTCTGGGTTAATATCAACATACAGTACATGTAGTGGGGTGTAAGACCTTGTAAGTTTGTGCCTTTTATAACCCGAATAAAGGAAACACCATACATTTTGTATCCCTACTGATATGTGTTCTCCTACCTGGAAAACACATACATTAGTCCCTAGTGATATGTGTCCTCTGCCTGGGAAACACATATCCCTAGTGATATGTGTTCTCCCACCTGGGAAACACGCATCCCTAATGATATGTGTTCCCCTACCTGGACAACACATATCCCTTAGTGCTATGTGTTCCCCTACCTGGGAAACACACACCCTAGTGATATGTGTTCCCCCACCTGGGAAACACATATCCGTAGTGATATGTGTTCCCCTACCCAGGAAACACATATCCCTAGTGATACGTGTTCCCCTACCCAGGAAACACATATCCCTAGTGATATGTGTTCCCCCACCTGGGAAACACGCATCCCTAGTCATATGTGTTCCCGTGCCTGGGAAACACATATCCCTAGTGATATTTGTTCCCCTACCTTGGAAACCCAAAACCCTAGTGCTATGTCTTCCCCTACCTGGGAAACACATATCCCTAGTGATATGTGTTCCCCTACGCAGGAAACAGGTATACCTTGTGATATGTGTTCCCGTACCTGGAAAACACATATCCCTAGTGATATGTGTTCCCCTACCTGGGAAACACATATCCACCTAGTGATGTCTATTCCTCTACCTGGGAAACACATATCCCTAGTGATATGTGTTCCCCTACCTGGGATAGACATATCCCTAGTGATGCGTGTTCCCCTACCTGGGAAACACATGTCCCTAGTGATATGTGCTTCCCTACACAGGAAACACATATTCCTTGTGATACGTGTTCCCGTACCTGGGAAACACGTATCCCTAGTGATATGTGTTCCCCTACCTTGGAAGCCCAAAACCTTAGTGATATGTGTTCCCCTACCTGGGAAACACATATCCAGCTAGTGATGTGTGTTCCCCTACCTGGAAAACACATATCCATAGTGATATGTGTTCCCCTATGTAGGAACACATATCCCTAGTGATATGTGTTCCCCAACCTGGAAAACACATATCCCTAGTGATATGTGCTCCCCTACCTGGGAAACACATATCCCTAATGATATGTGTTCCCCTACCTGGGAAACACACATCCCTAGTGATATGTGTTCTCCTACCTGGAAAACACATATCCCTAGTGATATGTGTTCCCCTACCCAGGAAACACATATCCCTAGTGATACGTGTTCTCCTACCCAGGAAACACATATCCCTAGTGATATGTGTTCCCCCACCTGGGAAACACGCATCCCTAATGATATGGTTCCCCTACCTGGAAAACACATATCCCTTAGTGCTATGTGTTCCCCTACCTGGAAAACACAAAACTTTAGTGATATGTGTTCCCCTACCCAGGAAACACATATCCCTAGTGATATGTGTTCCCCTACCCAGGAAACACATATCCCTAGTGATATGTGCTCCCCTACCCAGGAAACACGTGTCCCTAGTCATATGTGTTTCCGTACTGGGAAACACATATCTCTAGTGATATTTGTTCCCCTACCTTGGAATCCCAAAACCCTAGTGCTATGTCTTCCCCTACCTGGGAAACACATATCCCTAATGATATGTGTTCCCCTACCCAGGAAACAGGTATCCCTTGTGATATGTGTTCCCGTACCTGGAAAACACATATCCCTAGTGACATGTGTTCCCCTACCTTGGAAACCCAAAACCCTAGTGATATGTGTTCCCCTACCTGGGAAACACATATCCACCTAGTGATGTCTATTCCTCTACCTGGGAAACACATATCCCTAGTGATATGTGTTCCCCTACCTGGGATAGACATATCCCTAGTGATGCGTGTTCCCCTACCTGGGAAACACATGTCCCTAGTGATATGTGCTCCCCTACACAGGAAACACATATTCCTTGTGATACGTGTTCCCGTACCTGGGAAACACGTATCCCTAGTGATATGTGTTCCCCTACCTTGGAAGCCCAAAACCTTAGTGATATGTGTTCCCCTACCTGGGAAACACATATCCAGCTAGTGATGTGTGTTCCCCTACCTGGAAAACACATATCCATAGTGATATGTGTTCCCCTATGTAGGAAACACATATCCCTAGTGATATGTGTTCCCCAACCTGGAAAACACATATCCCTAGTGATATGTGCTCCCCTACCTGGGAAACACATATCCCTAATGATATGTGTTCCCCTACCTGGGAAACACACATCCCTAGTGATATGTGTTCCCCTACCTGGGAAACACACATCCCTAGTGATACAGGTTCCCCTACCCAGGAAACACGTATCCCTAGTGATATGTGTTCCCTACCTGGGAAACACATATCCCTAGTGATATGTGTTTCCCTACCTGGAAAACACATATCCCTTAGTCCTATGTGTTCCCCCACCTGGGAAACACATCCCTAGTGATATGTGTTCCCCTACCTGGAAAACACAAAACTCTAGTGATGTGTGTTCCCCTACCCAGGAAACCCATATCCCGAGTGATACGTGTTCGCCTACTCAGGAAACACATATCCCTAGTGATATGTGTTCCCCTACCTGGGAAACACATATCCCTAGTGATATGTGCTCCCCTACCTAGGAAACACCTGTCCCTAGTGATATGTGTTCCTGTACCTGGGAAACACATATCCCTAGTGATATTTGTTCCCCTACCTTGGAAACCCAAAACCCTAGTGCTCTGTGTTCCCCTACCTGGGAAACACATATCCCTAGTGATATGTGTTCCCCTAACTTGGAAACCCAAAACCCTAGTGATATGTGTTCCCCTACCTGGGAAACACATATCCAGCTAGTGATGTCTGTTCCTCTACCTGGGAAACACATAACCCTAGTGATATGTGTTCCCCTACCCAGGAAACACATCTCCCTAGTGACATGTGTTCCCCTATCTGGGATAGACATATCCCTAGTGATACGTGTTCCCCTACCTGGAAAACACATATCCCTGGTGATATGTGCTCCCCTACCCAGGAAACACATATCCCTTGTGATACGTGTTCCCGTACCTGGGAAACACATATCCCTAGTGATATGTGTTCCCCTACCTTGGAAACCCAAAACCCTAGTGATATGTGTTCCCCTACCTGGGAAACACAAATCCAGCTAGTGATGTGTGTTCCCATACCTGGGAAACACATATCCCTAGTGATATTTGTTCCCCTACCTAGAAAACACATATCCCTAGTGATATGTGTTCCCCTATCCAGGAAACACATATCCCTTGTGATATGTGTGCCCCTACCTGGGAAACACATATCCCTAGTGATACGTGCTCCCCTACCCAGGAAACACGTGTCCCTAATCATATGTGTTCCCGTACCTTGGAAACACATATCCCTAGTGATATCTGTTCCCCTACCTTGGAAACCCAAAACCCTAGTGCTATGTGTTTCCCTACCTAGGAAACACTTATCCCTAGTGATATGTGTTCCCCTACCCAGGAAACACATATCCCTAGTGATATGTGTTCCCCTACCTGGGAAACACATATCCAGCTAGTGATGTCTGTTCCTCTACCTGGGAAACACATATCCCTAGTTATATGTGTTCCCCTACCCAGGAAAGACATATCCCTAGTGATATGTGTTCTCCTACCTTGGAAACCCAAAACCGTAGTGATATGTGTTCCCCTACCTGGGAAACACATATCCAGCTAGTGATGTGTGTTCCCCTACCTGGAAAAACACATATCCCTAGCGAAATGTGTTCCCCTACCCAAGAAACACATATCCCTAGTGATATGTGTTCCCCTACTTGGGATAGACATATCGCTGGTGATATGTGTTCCCCTACCTGGGAAACACATATCCCTAGTGATATGTGTTCCCCTACCTGGGAAACACATATCTTTAGTGATATGTGTTTCCTTTCCCAGGAATCACGTATCCGTAGTGATATGTGTTTCCGTACCTGGGAAAGACATACTCACATATGTGTTCCCCTACCTGGGAAACACATATCCCTAGTGATATGTGTTCCCCTACCTGGGAAACACATATCCCTAGTGATATGTGTTCCCCTACCTGGGAAACACATATCCCTAGTGATATGTGTTCCCCTACCTGGGAAACACATATCCCTAGTGATATGTGTTCCCTTACCTGGGAAACACATATTCCTAGCGATATGTGTTCCCTTACCTTGGAAACTCACATCTCTAGTGATGTATGTTCTCCTACCTGGGAAACACATATCCCTAGTTATATGTGTTCCCCTACCTGGGAAACACATATCCCTAGTTATATGTGTTCCCCTACCTGGGAAACACATATCCCTAGTAACATGTGTTCCCCTACCTGGGAAACACATATCCCTAGTGATGTATGTTCCCCTACCTGGGAGACACATATCCCTAGTGTTATGTGTTCCCCTACCTGGGAAACACATATCCCTAGTGTTATGTGTTCCTCTACCTGGGAAACACGTATCCCTAGTGATATGTGTTCCCCTACCTGGGAAACACATATCCCTAGTGATATGTGTTCCCCTACCTGGGAAATTCATATCCCTAGTGATATGTGTTCCCCTACCTGGGAAACACATATCCCTAGTGATATGTGTTCCCCTACCTGGGAAACACGTATCCCTAGTAATATGTGTTCCCTTACCTGGGAAACAGACACAGGGCTGTAAGTTTATAAAACTTTGAGAGATCACTCGAACAGATTGGTGGCTATACCTCATCACATAATTATCTGGATGAGACATTAACTTCCCTGGATTTGACTGGAAGCACAATTGCCTTTTTCCAATGTGTCCTTTCCCTGAGCTAACCTGAAAATTTGCTGATTGTCTTGACAATGATGGCTTAGTTTAACTTATAAGCAATCTTTCTTGGAGGTAATTAATGTCTTAGACTTGTTTTTAACTAATGCCAGTCTTATCATGAAGAGCCAAGTCAACCGAGGTATTAGTGATCATGATGCTGCGTTTGTTGAGGGTATAAATATCAAAACAACACTCAACAAACATAGACGCAGGATGGTTGCCTTTTATAGAAAAACAGACTGGAATGCCTTAAAGAACACGTGTAGACTTTTTCGTGCATTCTATTGCCTGTGATCGGTCAATAAATGATAATTTGTTGTCTAGTTTTTCAAAACCAGTTTTGCATCAGTGTGCAAGACAACTGCTGTTAGCCTTGATCTATTCTTTAAATGCAATGAAATGTGTAAAAGTAGGGAAAGTTTTAACAGAAGTTGAAACATGTTAATTTAGTTTTTGTCAATCTGATTTTCGTTCAGTGATGGACTGCTTTATGTCACAGTTTTTGGAATCTTGATGAAGAGGAATAACATGGTAACCTGAGAGACAATGTAATACGATCAGATAACAAGATCAGCAAGAAGAAGCAGCCCTAGGCACAAGGTGAAAAAACTCTTCAATTGTTTTTTTCTTTTACAGTAATACAGTGTATTTACCAGTATGTGTGAAATACCATATTTATTTGATTCAGGTGACTCCAACTTAATTATAAGCAAATTTTAGTATTTTTCTAACTTGTTTGCGTCACGTCAACTTATTTATCAGATAATTCTTTATTTGTTATATAATGTTATTATATACTCACAAACATGTAGATTGTTATTGTTTGAATGGTTTTTAACTGACAAACTGACACTTTGATTATTTAACTGACTGTCTAACAGTTTAAATGGTTGACTGATAATCAAATTCCCTCCTCCCCAGGACGGCAAAGGTGTCAAATGCCTGGGGTATGCCGGGGGGGGGGGGGGAAGGTTGAAGGATAGATTTGACTGATACAATGTAGATACATGTACCTGGGATAAACAGTTTCCCCTTAAGCGAAAACTCTATTTCGGATTTTGATTGTTCTTTGAGAGAGTTTATAATGTCAGTTGTGGAATGAGCGTAGATTGTGCTTAATGTCAGTTGTGGAATGTGTGTGGATTTGGATTGCTACCACCCCAAATGTTTGGTTGCTATAACTTCTTTCCCTGGGAATATACTTCAGAGACTGAGTGTGAAATCCGCTGTACGTGTAGTGGGGTGTAAGACCTTGTAAGTTTGTGCCTTTTATAACCCGAATGAAGGAGACGCCATAAGTTTACCAAACTTTGAGAGATCACTCCAACAAATTGGTGGCTATACCTCATCACATAATTTTCTGGATACCAAGAGACATAAACTTCTCTGGATTTGATTCTAAGCACAAAATTTTTTATTTCTAATGTGTCGTTTCCCAGACCTTACCTGAAAACTGGGTGATTGTCTTGACGGTCATGGCTTAGTCTAACTTATAACCAATCTTGCATGTGTGTAATTAATGTCTTAGACTTTTTATGACTAACAACAGTCTTATCATCAAGACTCAAGTCATCCGAGGTATTAGTGATCATGATGGTGTGTTTGTTGAGGGTATAAATATCACAGCAACAGTCAACAAACAAAAACGCGGGATGGTTGCCTTGTATAGAAAAACAGACTCAGATGCCTTAAAGAACATATGTAGACTCTGTCGTGCACTCTACTGCCTGTGATCTGTCAATAAATGATTATTTGTGGTCTAGTTAATTCCTGGCCAATAATAATAATAATAAATGGAATTCGATGGGGTGTGAACCTTATCTTTTGCTGCTGGTAATGCGGACAATGAATTTCATTCTTTTGCCCAAGAGATCGTTGTCGCGCTGGAGGAAGTTAAAAGGCGTTCTTCTGCAGAGACTGCTCCATGAGAAAATACAATAATATCCCCCCCCTTCTGCCAGAAATATGCAGAGAAGAAATATGTCACGTTTGCGGCGTGAAAATGCGATCTACCTCTTGTGAAGTTGTCATATTTTGTCCAAAATGCGTCTTAAGAAAAGAGATTTTTTCACAAGCCCCGCTGAGAATAAAATAAAAAACCCAAAAGATTATTTTTTCGCAGGAAAAAACATTTTTTTACAACTTTAAGGATTTATTCTTGAGGTGATGTTGATTGAGCAGGTTGTTGTGGTTTACAACGCTGTAAATGAATTTGCCGGTTCTGACCAAAAAAGAGAATATAGCGCCGGTAGCTTTTACACTCCAATAATTGATGTTGTCACTTCTGGCGAAACATCCGATGGCGATTTTATTTGGCAATCTTTTCTGAAACATCACAACCTGCTAAATTAAAAAATATACATATTGCGTGACACATCACAAAAAATAGCAAAAACCCTGACAAGGAGGCAGCTCTGGAGGCCAATTTTCCCATTTATCCTCTGGGACAGAGGTTCCAAATGCCGTTTCACCTCTGGCGGTGAGGGTTCCCATTTAAACCTCTGGGACAGAGTTAATAGTTCGAGCACCTCCAGTACTTGCTGGGCCGGAGTCTTGGACCGTCAGCAAGCTCGACAGTCCCCCCCGTAAGTTGTCCTACCGCACGGGTTAGTCAAGCAGGCTTCAGAGAGTTGGCCTTTCTCTCACCGCCCTATAACCCCACCGGCACATCCGCCATCGGATATATCCAACCTAACTTTGTCTTAGAAAATCGACTTATATATTTAGATGGAAACCTCATTTCGCTCACTTATGGTACGGTTCTTCACAGACGCATGCGTTTTTGCCCCCAAGAAATTGTTTGGACTTTTCGTTGATTCATACACAACATCCCCGTTCAGTTCAGGCATGAAAAATATGGCTGTCATTTGGAAAAGTTGTTTTCCTTCAAAATCTCGGCTAGCCCAGCGTCTCACAAACTCTTGTTACAAAGACGCACCTTAGAGAGGTGCTCAATATGTTACATGTATAAGATTAAATTTGCTATTAACGGTGCATGCCATTGGAGACTTCGTAGCATGCATTTTCGACCCTTGGACGACTTAAGAAACATCTAGGAGAAACCATGAACATAAATCAAGATCAACTTCTGCACGTCAAAACTTTGATAATGAAGAAACTGGAGACTGTTAAGGTTACAAGCAAACAAACAGGTTTTTGTTCCACACAACTGTGCAAACGACATCCTGGGAAATTTGAGTAGAGGTATACGCTTTGCGTGGTATACGATAAGCCTCCCCCGCCGGCCCCTTACGTTTGAAAATGCTCCGCTGCCTCTTAACTGGGTCCTAAGAATCATTTGTATTCGTAAACTAAAAGAAAAAACGTAAAGAGGTCTGGAGATTCAGTCGAGAACTGCCGATTCTTTGCAGCAGGCCTCTGGTGTCATCTTCTTCAGGAGCGTTCAGTGAATGCTTTTTTGGTAATGCAATTTAATAGTCAAAGATTTCTCGTAGTAGAAATTGTACCTCGTAAAATTTCGCTATCGAGAAGACCATGAAATAAATGGAGTTGTGTAAACCCGTCAAGTCAGACCATTTGGTTGTAAAGTTTAATAATTATTTTTTCTCGTTTAGTTTCCCTGCTTCCTTCACATTTATAGGAAGCTTGCTTCTTCACTAGCTATTGTTCAATAGCACAAAAAGGCGGGGAAACAATCATTGGTGATTTATTTCTAGGATATATTCAGTTTTAATTATTTTTGATGAAGAGGACACGTTTTTTGTGTCTATGAAAATCGAGTCTGATTTGAGGAGCTGCAACTGCTGAAAAGAAGTTCACAGTAGCATCAATTTTACACGCATTTTTCGTTCCCTTTCCACCATGAGACAGAGAAAACAACAAAGTTACATAAGTCAGAAAATAGTGAACATTGTTTAATTATACGCAAAAGAATACCGTTAAAATGTACCACAAACGTCTAGTTACACATTCCTTTATGGAGCAACCGTTTTTAAGTTCAGAAAGAGCCTTTTGTTGAAGATCTTTTCCCGGTGTTACTATTTTTTTTTATCGATTCGACAGAATACCGATAAAATAAGTCAAAGTCTTGTAGTTACACATCTCTAAATGTGGCCCTTCGTTGA
>OZ037777.1:8056995-8276995 GCA_964035525.1 Porites cylindrica | reverse complement strand
GTCCTTGATCAAACATTCACTTTACAACTTGAATTCGTCTTTTTCCAAGCATACAGTTGCTTGCGCGAATATAACCATGCTGTGTTGTGTTAGTCATGGGTCAATCAGTCATGGGTTAATCTTTTGTTTTCTGTCCCACGAGACTTGATCCTCCACCCGATTCTCAATAGCTTTTTCCCGATTCTTGATTCTCAATTCGTGCAGGAATCAAGAATCGTGAATTGCGTCGAGAATCAAAAGTTGAATGGTACTGAAACTGTTTGAATGGTTGATTCACTGATGAAATAATGTTTGATTGATTACCTGAGTGGCTTGATTGAACTGTTTGAATGGTTGATTGACTGACAGGCAAACTGTTAAATTAATTTATTAACTGACTGGCTCACTTTTTGAATGGTTGATAGGTGGACTGATGGACTGACTGACATTTGTTGATGTAATTGCAATTTTTTGTTATTTTTCTACAAATTGCCCATACAATTGTCACTATCAATTTAGCAACAGATAGTCAGTATGTTGGCCAATTATATTGCAGAATTTGTGATTATAATTATTACTCTTCAGTGCACCTTGCTTTTGACTTAGCATTTTATCTATCTTTAGAAGCATAATACCAGTGATACCATTGCATTATAGAATGTATTTGTACTTGTAAATATTCATGTAAAAATCTCTTTCTTGCTTTATAGGAAGCAACAACCAGAATGGTAGACTGATGGAGATTTGCATTAATGATTGTGGAGTAGTATTGGACACTAGATGGGAACAAATCAACTGGCTGGATGACATAACATACACCAAGTACAAGGCAAGTGGATAATGGAGAGGGCAGACTGGACTGCAAACAAGACAGCTGGCTGGGCAGTGGACAGGGCAAACTAGAGCTGGCTGCTGGATGACATCACCTAGTACAAGAAGTGTCAATGGAGAGGATGGATTAGACGGCAAGTGATATGAGACATCATGTGTGCCTGGTTCAAGAGTTGGGTTGTGGATTGAGGAGAGTCTTGCAACACCTGGTTTGTATTGTGTGATAATTGCATTGACTAGAAATCTTAATTAAAATTATCTTACCATTAGTATCTATATTAATAATAACAATAATACTTTTCTAATTCCTGATCGCAAAAATGATTTAAAAAATTTCTGGCCCTGCCCGGGAGGCCTGAATGTGGGGTACAGCTGGCCTGGGGTTTTCCTCCTAGGAGCTAGTGGACGTACGGGGAGGTTTTTCACCCAGCTGTTGTTCCACAACCCCCATTCACTCAAGATTTTCTTAAACAGAAGAACAGAACTTTAATATTATAGAGCATAAAAAATGCATGTCAATCCTTTAATTACCCAATTGTTGTATGACTGAAATAACTTCCATATAGTATGTCTGTAGGTCTGGAGTCCAAATTTTTTTACATTGAAACCTTTTCAACTTTCCAAAATCTTTGCAAATATTGATATGATCTCTGGGGTCTATAAAAAATTTTTCTGGGAAACAGTGGAAACTTAAGAAATTATTATTTACGGATTGTAAGGGGGGTTGCCAGAAAGTAGTCTGAGATGTCCAGAAATTTTGATTGGCTTTTATCAAGAAAAAATTATTTTGGGGGATCTTCATTATTGTAGGTTAGGTGAAATTTTCAAAAATTTATGCATGTAGTCTGACGTTTTTCAGTCATGTGATAAATTGGAAGTAATTCCTTGATTGTCAAAAAAATTCATTAGTAATACACATTATTTGTCCAGTGTGTGTGTGCCACCATTGTACAAACAGAGGCCACTGGGAAATGACAATAATTTACCAGCATTTTTACATTTGGGACTGTTTTCATTGAATAAATCACTTTTATACAAAGGATTGTAAAGTTTTGATCTTTAATTGGCAAGTCATTCCTAGACACATGTTTGTACAACCACTTATTGATAAGATTTAAAGCTTCCATCACAAGATTCCATTGAGCAGTGGTTTTGTTTAACACAACATCTTAGTAGTAGCTTATGACTGTAGCAATAGGAGTCAAACAATCTCATAAAGCTTGGTAAAGGTTAGGGTCACATTTCAAGGACAGGTTTTTTTTGTTTCATTATTTTGAGCAGTAAATCAGTCTGACAATTAAGGGGGGAGGACACTTGTGAGGTTGCTGTTGGAAGGTTGCTGTGGTTACCTCCTTGTACCTTTCTTGATAACTAAACATCCTTGAAATCAGTTTTCTAGGCATTAATTCCCATGCTCATCTATTAGTGATGAATTTAATAATCAACTAATGGGTTATATCAGATGTTATGCTTATTTTCTGAAATATCTTTCTTTCCCCTGGAGATTTTAGTAGGAGGGTGTGGGTCTTTGGGGGGATTTTACAGGGAAATTACGCACTCATAGAATCATTTAGACTATTATATCCAGGAACCCAGTGCCATATTGTTCATTGGAAACACGAGTGGTCACATCAAGCTGCAACTTCATAATTTTTGCCTTTTCAAACTTTTCTGAATTAACTTTGTTTCATATTATGGCTGATGATAAACAAAAGTTTCATGCATTTCTTGAGCAAGAGGAGAATAGAACCCTAAAATAGGAAAGATTTCCAGGGAATTCTTCAAAAATTCAAGTTGCAACGAGAAAAAAAAGGAGCCAGATATTAGTGTCTGCTGTGATTCAGAGAGAATTTACGTTCCTTTGTCTCTCCAAGTTCTTGTTCAAAGTATCAATGATTATTTCCAAGAAAATAGAGTAAGATTTTGTGCTTTCTGGAACCAGAGTCATGGATAGGATAATATGTTATTGCATCATTTTAGTATTAAGGAAAGCATGTAAGGTCTTATTAATGAAGGTAGGGAAAATGACATACTGGTATTTTGGCCTGAAATAGAGTAAAGGTACCCAGGTCACATGCTAGACAATAATAATGTTATCATAATTCTACAATAATTACCTTTCTTCAATACATTAAGGTTACCACATTTGTCAGCACATCAATTAGGTTACCACATTTTTTCCCATTTGGTTTTTTCAGTATTCTTTACTGCTATGGCAATTTTAATTAGAGGGTTTACACACTGCGTTTCCTCAGAAGTCATTTTACAGGGTAGCAGGTAAAGGCATTGCAGAATGTGAGCTGTTTTTTCAAGTTACATGTTTAGATTCCTTTGCCGCTGAAAACTGGTAACCTAATGTTTTTAACTGCTCATTGGAATCTTGTTTAACATCACTGGGAATGCTAGGTGGGATCAGATGTTTTCATCATTAATAATTAATAATTGATCAATAATTAATCAAAAATTATTGACAGCATGTTAAAATCAACACATTGCTACCAAAATTTCACAGATTTGAAGGATAGGCATTTTCTGCCCTCCTGACAATTAAGAGCAACACTACTTTTTACTTATTCAAGTAATCTGGCAAAAAATCAGCTTCAGGTCCAGGTTTTCTCACGTTAAGACAGCATAATGTTGGTAGCACTGTGTTGTTCCTGTTTTATAAGCAAGGTGAAGCAGTTAAAAACTGGAATGTCAAAATTGATTTATTCTTTTTGATGTTCTCTAGGGTAAAAATAATTTGCTTGGGCGGGACACAAAGTAAATCCCAAATTTAGGACTGAAATGCAAAAGATTTAGTTTTTGTCACAGTTCTTATATAATCAGGATTCAGCCCGTTGGTACCCTGGGAGTAATTCAGGGAATCGTATTTAACTTTGAAATTGTTTGCTTGAAAAACTTAGTCGTTACAGTTGGGTGGGGATGTGTCTAGTTATGCTTCCCTTGGTTATAATATTTATATCATCATCATCATCATCATTATTATTATTATTATTAATTTTATCATTTATCACTAGACCATTGGCACAATTGCTTCATCCAACTGCAAACTACCAGAGGATTCTTTAGTTATTCAAGGATCCTTTAGTTATTAAAACTTTGATTCGTTTAATTTCTTTGGGATCACTGAATCTAATTATGGAACCTAGGGGAATTAATAGGATTTCTGGTAGTATTTTGTAGTCAAGTGAAGCCGTTGTAAACATTAATGGTCTATTGAAATCCTATATTATTTACATAGCAAATAGCAAGCCCATTAGCATCACAAGTAGGACTTTTAACAGGCATTAACTAGCATTAATTAAACCCTCACAAGCATAAATCATTTATTGCTAAAAACTAAGTGATTCTGTATTGGCAGTAAAAAAGGGGTCAATTTAAATATATTTGATTGGACACATACACAGACAAAAATGAGCTTTAAGGTTTAAGTTCATTATCCCATACAACATACTACAAGGCATAAGTTCTTGCTGCCTCTGCCTACTAAAAATCAAACAGGAACCAAACGGAAATAATTTAACAAAACCATAAAGTACTGAAAAACTGTTTTTCATGCAAGGTTAACTTACAATAACACAAAGTACTGGGTGTCATCTCAGTGCCATTAATAAGGTTAGATTTCATCAAAGACGTAATATTTATTTAATACTGTTTAAGGTCATCACTGGTCTGTTTTTTCATCCCCAGCTTTCATCTCGTGCAAATCTAGAAAACAAAGTAGCACCTAATTTCACAACTTATACAGTTGCAGCTTTGCAATGGTTTTACCATTGGAGAACACGAAGAACTTTTAGAATAGCTTTCAAACATCCTAGCAACATTATTCAAGACAGCATAATTAACACTGCAGGCTATTAGTGACCATCACATTCTCTTAATTATGTTCAGATAATTATTTTATAATGCTTGTCTATATTTCTTGGTGTTACATAAGTTCCCTGCTTAAATATCATGTTGTTATTTAGTTGTTGTTTTTTTTTTTACTCTAGGTTTTTGCTTCTTAGCAGTAAAAAACTAGTAAAAAAATTAGGGTTATAAGTAATTTTTTCGGAATTTTACTGTAACACCAAGTAATATAGGGTTATTATGTTTTTAAAGTGCTAATGGGCTTGCATTTTCTACTTAAAATTTTAGCTTCTTATTTAATTTCAGATCTAAGGTGGCACACTCACAAGATTAGGAGCCGATCACTTGGGAAAGTTCATGTTTAATCTAGCCAACCTCGCTCCTGCTGGGCTGTGGAAGCTCTGCCTCTGAGAAGGTGTGAATTCTGATGTCCTCTGAGATATTCCAATGGAGAAATCCTGGGAAACTTTATCTGTTCTTGTAATTCATGCTGGGGGCAGTTGAGCACTTGGAAGATTTGGCCGTTTGTTCTCAAGTGGGGAGGACAGTGTGGAGGAAGGTGAGAGTTTGCTTCTTATGTTCTTGGGGCTTCATTCATTTTGTCATAATACTACCCACACCTTTTTGCAAAAAAAAAAAAAAAAAAACAGTAAGGTGCTTGTCTGCAATCAATATGTCTGGGAATGTTCCACTGCGGTAGGATGAAAAACAGGGGTGCTAACATTGTGTCACTAACGAAGTAGGTGAGTGGATGGAGGATTCGAGGACAGAGGACTGGACACTGAATCTCAGTGGTCTGGCGTGGGTGGATTTTTACAAATGTCGTCAAATTGAGCTGATAGTCATAAAAATCTCTCTAATGGGGGGCAACTGGTAATGGAGTTCTCTTCTAAACCTAAAAATTTCACATCTATCTCAAGCTTGCTTAGGCCTAATAATAATAAACCGTTCAAACCATCGCAGAGGATATATGCAAATCAATTATTATCTTAATTATTATTTCATTCTCATATTTGCGGCTTGAATTATCTAAAACTGATCAGAACTAAGGTTTTATTACATCAACATCTGTTGTTTTTTTGTCTGTTGTTTTTGTGTCAACTGGAAACAACAGTCAAACAAACTTGGCTGTTGATGTTAGACTAACTTCTCTTTGATATTATTTAAACCTTCGGAAAGCAAAATAACTAAATCATTTTAATTTAGGACTCAATTATTATCCCAATCATCATTTCATTCTCATATTTCCGGCTTGAATTATCTAAAACTGATCAGAACTAAGGTTTTATTACATCAACATCTGTTGTTTTTTTGTCTGTTGTTTTTGTGTCAACTGGAATAACAGTCAAACAAACTTGGCTGTTGATGTTAAGGACTAACTTCTCTTTGATACGGAAACCTAGATAACTAAACCGTATTAATTTAGGATCAAATTACTACGATTAAATTAACTTGGTTAATCAGACTGTTGTGGAAGTCTTCTCTATTTCCTTTTTTTGAAGGGGACAGAGTAGATTTCCTTGGCTTGTGTGATAAATCAAGTTAATTTGACCTTCATGCTTTAGGTTCGGTTGTAGGCATAAATTTATAAACAACGTTTTCTCATAAGCATAGATTTTAGTATCTTCCTTAAATTTTCAGCTAATTTCATTCAGCAGTGACTACAATTGATACATTAAAATCGGCTTTCCCATAAAGGACTGAAAGATGCTTTTTATTTATTTATTTTTTTAAATTTAAACAGCGCATTTGACTAGTTCCAGTCTTTTGTTGGAAACTTGATGTTAAGTATCCATTCCGGTCACGACAGCTGAAACATCTCTAGGGAAATTGGCTCAAATTACTATTCCGGCAAATTTTCATTATTATGCGGATACTCATCGCGGCTAGCTGCATAAATTAAGACTTAAATCAAATCCAAGTTTTTCCAGCTAACATTTAATTTTACTTTATAGGATAAAAAATTTATATTTCCGCTAATTTCCGTTATGTCCTTTTCCGTTTCGAAATGCGCAAATTTGTCCGTTATTTTCATTAGAAGTAAAAGGATCCAAAATTTAACTTAAATGAAATATTTATTTACATAGTCGCTCTAGATCTAATCCCTTTGGCGAAATTTGAAGGCGAAATCTATTCGGCACTGATTCTAAATAACGGCATCCTAATTTATAATAGGGCGGGCAAATTTAGATATTAAGAAACATTAAGACCAAAACTCAATCGCGGCACATCGGCATTTTAGGATAAATGATAATAGACGGCGTTAGAATAAAATCTTATTTCACCTAAACATTAATCACTAAACATTAAAATAGGGCGAGAGAAATCCAGCATTAGTTGCTTCGCAGAGGAGAGATTATTAATGACTTGTGCTCTTTGGTGAAGTTTGTTAAATGAAGGTCAGTCAGACCAGCGCGATTCTTTGTTCAATTCTCTGCCTTCGTTTCTGACGGACACTCACTCGAAAAGTGAGTTACACTCTCTAGCACCCTCTTTTTTCTTGTCCGAGTCTCTGGATATTTTCACGATATATTGACTCTGTAGATACGCGTCTTCAACTAAAACAAATTTTATTTTTCGCTGATAATTATTTTTGGCCGGTGTGGTATTGTGACATAAATGAATGGGACCCTAAGGGTATGAGGAGCAAACTCTCACTTTCCTCTACGCTGCCCACCCCACTTGGGAACAAACGACTGAATTTTCTAAGTGTCCAACTGCCCCCAGCTTGAATGAAGGGATCAGATAAAACAGACCAGGATTTTAAAGTTGGAATATTAAATGAGGACAGAAGAATGAACACCGACTCGGAGCAGAGTGGAAGCAGCCCGGCAGGGGCGAGGAAGGCTAGATTATTATTTTTTTATAATTTTTTTATTGTAAATTCATGGACAACAGAGACAAGTTTTATTTCTTCAATAAAGTATTGTTATCTTCAGTACCCGTGCCGTTAACTTTGTAATCCAACTACTTGAGTGAACCAGATAAACGCCCTAAAGGCTTGGACACAGCGAAACATTGCGCACAGTAAAGACTTGTTTACACCAGCGACATAAACACAAGCACAAGTTAAGTGCGGAAGTAACAGCACAAGAATAAACACAAACACAGGAGAAAGTACCCACTGATTCTTTCTATTCTCACCAGTAATTCACGCATTTAAAGCACAAGTACAAGAAAACCAAACTTGTTCGTTTTATTCTTCTTACGCTTGCTCTTTAATTTTGTGAATTAGTGATGATCAAGAAAAGAATGAGTGTGTTCCTTCTTCCCATGTTTCTGCTTATGCTTTTGTTGTTGACGATCTCACTGAACTCAGTTGTACCGGTTTTGCTTGCGTATATGTCGCTGGTATAAACTAATCTTTGACTTACACCGTTTTCCAACCAAGCGATTGTTGCATTCAATGTTGTTGCAGATTTATTGAACAATTTGCTTTTCTTTGCACATCGCAAGCAACAATCTCAGCGCTAAAAAACGACGTAAATTTACTAGGCGCAATGCTTCAATGTGTCCGAGCCTTTACGTTTGAGAAAACCATAAGTACTTCAACAACAAAGTACAAGTGTTGATGCGAACTTGGAAAAACAAAACACTATTAAGAGAACTTTCGCCCACGCAAATTCTTATAACTTGCTGATAAATTTTCAAGGTGTTTCGATTGAGTTCTTCGGAGACCATACCGATATTTTTCATTCATATTAAAAAGTGATTTTATCCTTAAGTGATCGCTACTGAATGATTTTGGATTTAATAGCCGTGATAAATTGTTCAATAAAAAATTTCTAAATGACTCAAATTAATCCTACGCTGTTTAATATCATAATTCACTGCTTGGAAATTTTGGTGAATTTTCTTTCATGCGATCCTGAAAACTCAGCTGTTATCCCACCACCTGTCTTAGTGCAACTTTATTCTAAATTTTGATTATTAGCGCTTCTCTGTAAATCTCTAGAACTGCTTGAGACAATTCTTTTTAAACCTCACCAAATAATCTTCATGATGTGCATAATTATGTCTGAAACTTTCATTAAGATTGATTCACTGTAACACCTTGAAATTTCAAGGCAAACGTAGCCTACAAACTGGCCAAAAATCTGCGTTAGTACAACATTCATCGTTTTGACGTTATGCTAATTTTTCTAATTTAATGCGGATCATCCATACCTCCATGACCAGTACATTTTAGTTTGAATTTTGTTGCAACTTTTGAATGTAAAACATTGACAATATTCACACTAAGGCGAATGAAAAATATCGGTATGGTCTCCGAAAAACTGTATTGAAACACCTCAAGGTCTTTCTCAAACTCGCACCAACACTCGTATTTTCAGATTAAAGCACTATCTGGTTTAAATCAAGAGAGAGAGAGAGAGAGCTAAGTTCTGCTTTTGATAAACCCTTAGTAAATCTTTGTGGTAAAAATCAGACTGATCTTCGTCAAGCAGTTTGCATTTCGACGCAAAGTAAGCCACAAACAAGTGTTTTTCAGGAACGAAATCGGCCAAAAAATAATTATCTCTTATGAAATAAAATGGTGCAATCTTCCTTGAAGTGGCCCTTGGGGTTGTCACCCAGAGACAAACGCCTTGCGTGACTATCTCAAGGACAACTGCAAACAAGACTACGATTCTGAAGCAAACTGGAAATAAAATGGATTCATAACGCACTCCTTTGTGGCGCATTTTGCGATATAAACAAATCATTGACAAAGTTAGTCTCAAATTACACACTAAGCGTTTTCCAAGACCTTTTTCTTGATACTGTGAACTTCTCTTAGTTCCCAAGTGATGAAAATGCCAATTCTCCTTGCTCATTCTCACAGCCCATTTATATCAGTGACTTGATTTCTCGCGTGCCAAACCAATACCCTAAATGGTCGTTTTCTTCATCTAACCACCCTTCCAGCTTCAAAACGTATTTGTTTTGACTAAAAAGCGATTCCATATTTCAAGGCGCCAAAAGCTAGTACCCACTCCCCTTGCAATTTAGGCAATTTAAGATAGATTTGAGATTCGTCAAAAAGTTCACAGTAAATAAACCAAGAAATAAACTAGCACAGACATGCGATCCACCAAGACTATACAGTCGAGACAAGTCATTCATTCAGTTAGTAAATAAAGTCAAAGTCAATAAAACACTAAATTGTTCAGTCAATACGTCAATATATCAGTTAAGCAGTAAATGAGAAGATATATCAGTAAGTCAAACAGTCAGCAAGTAACGAGGTAAATTGTTCAGGTAGTTCGGAAAACAAGCCCTCCTAGACTATAAAAAAGGATTTCACATGGTCGCCATTTTGGATTTTTTCAGGGAATAACCTATGATTTTGGTCAAAAATTACAAACTTCCTCTTCGTTCGTTTTAGGAAAAAAAATTGGCCTTGAAGTAGTGTTTGACGATTATCTAGTTAAAAAACAAGCCGTCCAAGACTATAAAATATTGATTTTAAACAGTGGCCATATTAGATTTTCTCAAAGGGGTCAACCCATGATTTTGGTCAAAAAATGGAAATTTTATCATTCAGCCTGTATAAATTTTTGTCCACAGTCAGTCAGCCAGTCAGCTATGCAGTCAGTCAGCCAGTTAGTCAACCAGTCAGTCAATTAGTCAGTCAGCTAGTCAATCAGTCAGTTAATCAGCCAGTCAGTCATTCAGCCAGTCGGTCAGTCAATCAGTCAACAAGCCAGTCATTTAGTCAGTCAGCAAGTCAGTCACTCAGTATGTCAATCAGTCAGTCAGTCAGCCAGTCAATCAGCCAGCCAGTCAGCCAGTCAGCCAGTCAGCTAGTCAGCTAGTCACTCATCAGTCAGTTGGCCAGTTAATCACTCAGCCAGTCAGTCTGTCTGTCAGTCCGGCAGTCAGTCGGTAAGTCAGTCAGCCAGCCAGCCAGTCAGCCAGCCAGTCGGTCAGTCAATCAGTCAACAAGCCAGTCATTTAGTCAGTCAGCAAGTCAGTCACTCAGTATGTCAATCAGTCAGTCAGTCAGCCAGTCAATCAGCCAGCCAGTCAGCCAGTCAGCCAGTCAGCTAGTCACTCATCAGCCAGTTGGCCAGTTAATCATTCAGCCAGTCAGTCTGTCTGTCAGTCCGGCAGTCAGCCAGTCAGTCAGTCAATGATTTTGGTAAAAAATATTGGTCAAATTTCCTTTTTGTTTGTTTTAGGAAAAAATAGGCCTTGAAGTAGTGTTTGACAATTATCTAGTTAGAAAACAAGTCGTCCTAGACTATAAAATGTTGATGTTAAACAGTAGCCATACTGGATTTTCTCAATGGGGTCAACCCATGATTTTGGTCAAAAAATGGAAATTTTATCTTTGCATGTTTTTGGACAAATTGGCCTTGAAATGTTGTTTGATGATCATTGAGGTAGAAAACCACCCCTCCTAGACTATAAAAATTTGGATATGACAAAGTTGCCAAACTGAGATTTTTTACATAGGGGTTAACCCAAGATTTTGATTTTGTTTGTTTGTTTGTTTATTTTGTGGCAAAATAAGTCTAGAAACAATGTCTGATGATCATCTAGTTAAAAATCAAGGCAATTTAACGATTAATAAGTCGTTTTTTCTTGCAACAAATCATTCAGCCTGTATAAATTTTTGTCCACAGTCTGTCAGCCAGTCAGCTATGCAGTCAGTCAGTCAGTCAGTCAGCCAGTTAGTCAACCAGTCAGTCAGTTAGTCAGTCAGCCAGCAAGTCAATTAGTCAACAAGCCAGTCAGTTAGTCAGTCAGTCAGCAGGTCAGTCATCAGCCAGTTGACCAGTCAATCATTCAGCCAGTCAGTCTGCCTGTCCGTCCGGCAGTCAGTAAGTCAGTCAGTAAGCCAGTCAGCAGTCAGTGAGTAAGTCAATGATTTTGGTCAAAAAGTGCAAATTTCCTTTTAGTTTGTTTTAGGAAAAAATAGGCTAGGCTATGCAGGTAGTCAGTCAGTCAGCAAGTCAGTCAGGTAGTCAGTCCATCAGTCAGTCAGTCAGCCGGTCAGTTAGTCAGCAAATCAATGATTTTGGTTAAAAATTGCAAATTTCCTTTTTGTTTGTTTTAGGAAAAAATAGGTCTTGAGGTAGTGTTTGACGATTATCTAGTTAGAAAAGAAGTCGTCCTAGACTATAAAAATATTGATTTTAAACAGTGGCCATATTGTTTTTTCTCAAAGGGGTCAACCCATGATTTTGGTCGAAAAATGGAAATTTCATCTTTGTATGTTTTTGGACAAATGGACCTTGAAATATTGTTTGACGATCATTGAGGTAGAAAACAAGCCCTCCTAGACTATAAAATTTTGGATATTACAATGTTGCCATGCTGAGATTTTTTCGTAGGGGTTAACCCAAGATTTTGGTCAAAAATTGCAAATTTCCTTTTCGTTTGCTTTTTTGTGGCAAAATAAGTCTAGAAATAAAGTCTGATGATCATCTAGTTAAAAATCAAGCCCTCAGTCAATCAACGGTGCTAGCAATTTAATGATTAATTGTTGTTTCATAAAGTGCTAAGTTCAACCATTCTTTTTGCCAACTTTTTTTGAGTTGTTGAGTTGAGGTTGCCACTTTGAGTTGCATATTGTCTTTTTATCAACAATCTAAACTTAATTCATTGCTTTCTGTTGTAAACCTTTTCCTTAAACTTTCCAGGTACAATTGTAGTGTACATAAGGTTCTTTGAACCAGAAATTGACTTAAATGAATGGTAATATGAAACTTGCAACAAATCATTCAGCCTGTATAAATTTTTATCCAAAGTCAGTCAACGAGTCAGCTATGCATTCAGTCAGTCAGCAAGTCAGTCAGCCAGTTAGTCAACCAGTCAGTCAGTTAGTCAGTCAGTCAATTAGTTAGGCAGTCAGTCAGCCAGCCAGTCAGCCAGCCAGTCAGCCAGCCAGTCAGCCAGTCAGCCAGTCAGCCAGACAGTCAGTCAGCCAGTCAGTCATTCATCCAGTCGGTCAGTCAGTCAGTCTGTCAGCAAGTAAGTCAATCAGCCACACAGTAAGCCAGTCAGGCAGAATGTTAGTCCATCAGGCAGCTAACAAGTCAATCAGTTAGTGGTGCTAGCTGTATGAGCCACAATGTAGATTGCATGTCTGATCTAAACAACAGTCAGTTTTACATCTCTTCATCTTCCATGTGAAAATCTTGAGAACTTTGAACAAAGTTCTAACCATATTGCCAACAAAATTTAAAATTTGTTATGGTTTTCAAATTTTAAATTTTACAAAACATTATAACATTATGATCAGTCCATTTTAAAATTTTTACAAAGTTGTTGTTTCATAAAGTGCTAAGTTCAACCATTATTTTTGCTAACGTTTTTTGAGTTGTTGAGTTGAGGTTGCCACTTTGAGTTGCATATTTTGTTTTCATTAGTTGACAATCTAAACTTAATTCATTGCTTTCTGTTGTAGACCTTTTCCTTAAACTTTCTAGGTACAAAAATTGACTTGGATGAATGGTAATATGAAACTTCAATGGGTATTAATGCAAGCTTCCAGCACAATGCATGAATTATTAATCTTCACATTGGAAAAAATTAATGCTGGGTTGCTTCTCCTTTTTAAGCCAAAATTTTCCCTTGTTTTCCTTCACGTTTCCACATGTTTATTAACACAATGATTGTGAGCTTTAATCAAAGTTTTTAATATCATTGGTTCACTGACAATATGGCAGTTTTAAATTTTTGCAATGACTTTGCAAGTGCAAAAATTGGCACATGAAAATGGTGTAAAACTGCTTTTTAACTATAGCAGAACTTAGCTAATATCTATAACATAGCTGTGGCAAAACAGCTGATCAAAAGCAAACTAATACTTATCCAGGAGTAAAATCAAAAATCTATTAGGCATGATTAATTACCAGGCCAAAGGTTTTAAACGGGGTGGTTGTTTGCACAACAGGATTATAAAATTAAATTTTTACATGCATTATCATGAAATAAGATGAAGGGTGTGAAAATTTCCAAAGCCAGTCAGAAAATCAATGTGAAACCGCTACATGTAACCTGTTCCAGTGGTTCATTGAAACTCTCAAATTATGTTTCAAGTGGTATGAACACAGAAAAAGTGTTTTGGAAGTCAATGTTTTCCTTCATTTTGTGTAGACAGTGACTTTGATTGCCTTTTGATCTTCAAATACAGACTGCTTTTCCTGAAAAAGTTAGGGTCAATTGAAGTTTTCCAACTACACTAAGCCAGATGCTCTGAAAATAGACATTGATTCAACTCACTTTTTTAACTTCAATTCTTCGAGGAGTTCCCAATTCTGTTCAAAATCATTGCAACGTTTCTGCACAACAGCAACTAAAGTGATTTTGCCGTCAACTACATACAAGGCATCAGCTGTTGACAATTTTGCCTTGTATGTTTTACTTACTAATTTCTGCAGTTGAAAGATTGCATTAAGAAACCTTGTAGCACAAAAAACCCTGCACAAAAAATCTCCACATGCCTTGTATCATGTGAATGTTGTAGTGAACTACTGGGTGTGCGCAAACCAACCAACCCCTTACAGATGCACTTTATTGTTAACTCCTCTAAAGTGCATTTAAAAGCATTTTTAATTTTGTGTCCTGGATAAGATTAATAATTGTCTTTTGAACAAGCAAGCCACATTTTGTTTATCTGGTTCACTCAAGAGCTGGATTACAAAGCATTTATATACAGCACTTACGGTACTTAAGATAACCTCCAAAGCTTAAAATATATGTTGAAGACTTGATCCAGTCTGTTTGTGGCAATATGCATCTGATCTGGATAAGAAAAATATGAGCCTACATAAGCAACAGGTTAAACCAACTAAGGCAAGTTACAATCATTAAGATTACAAAAACAAATTATTCTAATTTTTCATTTCATTTATTATCTAAGAACCATTAAAGTTAAGTGGATTGAATAATAATTATAGAGAAAATTTAAGGGCCTTCTTTCTCCAGTGACAAAACAAAAGTGCTGTTCAATAGTGTGTTTTCACATGATGTCACGAAGGTCATATTGGTGTCCCAAACCAGTCCTGTGGGAGTTAAACTCTTCTCTTATGCAAACGCTTTCTTTTTTTGCAATAAATTTGCATCGATGCTGTCCACGTGAGTGAAAACACTCTATAGTTTGGCTAAGTAGAGCAACACATCGGGCTAGCATGTTTGCAAAACTGCAAGACTACTTGAGGCTTGTAAACGTAAACAACATCTTGACAAAAGGGTGAGCAATTTTTAAAATTTTCATCTCACCCTGCCCAATCAAATTTGTTATTTCAAGGTTTGAATAAAATCTCGGAATCTAATGGGCAAGAGCAGCTTGAATTACACAATGTCTGATAAAGATTTTTCGCCAAATAAATAAGTTGGTGCCTCAAGCCTTTTTGTAACAGATTGTAGCTATGATAATAAAAATTTACAATTTATAATAATAATAATAACTTTACTCATTGAGGTTACCCACATCACATTCAGAGACTGGTAAATTTGAGGAAGTAGAGTAATATATGGTACACATGTAAAACTGTCCAATTTAACTATGAGTCATCCCTAATCAAAGTGACAACCAATTTACTACATGATTAAGTTACATTCTACTTTGCCATGTTAGTAGTAGTAGGAGTAGTAGGAGGTCTAGGATTTTCCCCGGCTTCTAAAGGGCATAACTAAGGGTCTTCAATAAGAGCTGGCAGCTAGCGAAATTTGCTGGCCATTCATGTAAACTTGCCACCTACTTTTCATTGGAAATTACTCCAGTTTTTTTAAAAAAAATCACGATTTAAAACAGTTACTAAAACAACCAGTGGTTCATACTGTAGCTTATTATATTGGCGAGACGAAATAAATAAATACAGGTAAATAAGAAATTATTCATTTGCTGTCACTGAATAAAAATGCCAAAATTTAATGATGTCTGTGTTCTGTTTAAAAACTCTAATTTTTGCTCCATTTTGGCTAAGTCAGGGTTGTCGTTAAGATTTCGAGTTGCCGGGTAAATAGAAGTAGGCGGGGAATCAAACACCTAGGGGTTTCTTTTGGTTCTAATTTTCTTTTATTTTCCATTAAAAGTAGCCGGAGGCCACAATCATAGTAGCCGGGGGAAATCCCCACCCCTTGGGTCTTAATGACAGCCCTGGAAGTAGAGCAACACATCGGGCTACCGTATTTTCTTTCGATGAGCAACCAACATGTTGCTGAGATAAAGTCAAATTTACAATGACGGTATGTTAGCTGAAAAGAAGGGATGGGGGGGGGGGGGTGTTGGTGGGACTGCAAGACTATAGTGTACTTCAGGCTAGTAAACTTAAACATCTTGACAAAAGGGTACACAATTTTTTAAAAATATTCATCTCATCCTGCCTAATCAAAGTTGTTATTTCAAGGGTTGAATAAAATTTTGGAATCTAATGGGCAAGAGCAGCTTGAATTACACAATGTCTTATAAACATTTTTCGCCAAATAAATAAGTTGGTGCCTCAAGCCTTTTTGTAACAGATTGTAGTTATGGTAATAGAAAATTAATAATTTATCACAATAATAATAATAACTTTACTCATTGAGGTTACCCACACCACATTCAGAGACTGGTAAATTTGAGGAAGTAGAGTAATATATGGTACACATGTAAAACTGTCCAATTTAACTATGAGTCATCCCTAATCAAAGTGACAACCAATTTACTACATGATTAAGTTACATTCTACTTTGCCATGTTAGTAGTAGTACAAATGAAGGTCACAAACCAACCTATGAACTTGTGATCTCTTTTCTGTGGCAATAATGTCCTTTAGTGTGCACAGCTGCCTCCATCATTGGAGCCACTCATGAACATGCATCTGAAGATCTGTTCCACCCTGTTCACAACAAATTGCCATATTAATTTTAATATCAAAAGATTTCGCCTGAATAAGGGTTGTGGAACAACAGTGCCTGGTGAAATACCTAATTCCTGTAGAACAACCTGCTTTTAGGGAAAAACCCCAGCTGTTCCTCAGATCAGGGCTGTCAATAAGGGCAGGAGGCCCAGGATTTTCCCCGGCTTCTAAAGGGCATAACTAAGGGTTTTCAGTAGTGTACTTCAGGCTAGTAAACTTAAACATCTTGACAAAAGGGTAAGGAATTTTTTAAAAATTTTTATCTCACCCTGCCCAATCAAAGTTGTTATTTCAAGGATTGAATAATAATAACTTTACTCATTGAGGTTACCCACATCACATTCAGAAACTGGTAAATTTGAGGAAGTAGAGTAATGTATGGTACACGTAAAACGGTCCAATTTACATGTAACTAAGAGTCATCCCTAGTCAAAATGACAACCAATTTACTACATGATTAAGTTACACTCTACTTTGCCATGCTAGTAGCAGTACAAATGAAGGTCACAAACCAACCTATGAACTTATGATCTCTATCCTGTAGCAATAATGTCCTTTAGTTTGCACAGCTGCCTCCATCATTGGAACCACTCGTGAACATGCATCTGAAGATCTGTTTGACCCTGTTCACAACAAATTGCCACATTAATTTTAATATCAAAAGATTTCGCCTGAATAAGGGTTGTGGAACAACAGTGCCCAGTGAAATACCTAATTCCTGTAGAACAACCTGCTTTTAGGGGAAAACCCCAGCTGTTCCTCAGATCAGGGCTGTCAATAAGGGCAGGAGGCCCAGGATTTTCCCGGGCTTCTAAAGGGCATAACTAAGGGTTTTCAATAAGAGCCAGCAGCTAAAGAAATTCCCTGGCTATTTCATGTGAACTCGCCACCTACTTTTCATTGGAAATTACTCCAGTTTTTTTTTTTTACAAATAACATGATTTAAAACAGTTATTAAAACAACCAGTGGTTCATACTGTAGCTATTGGCAAGACGAAATAAATAAACACAGGTAAATAAGAAATTATTCATCTGCTGTCACAGTATAAAAAAGGACAAAATTTAATGATGTCTGTGTTCTGTTTAAAAACTCTAATTTTTGCTCGAGTTTGGCCAAGTAGAGCAACACATCGGGCTAGCATATTTTCTTCCGATGGGCAAGATGAAGATAAGGGCAGGAGGCCTGGGATTTGCCCCGGCTTCTAAAGAGCATAACTAAGGGTTTTCAATAAGAGCCGGCAGCCAGCTAGCCTGAATTTCATCCAATTACTTTGCGACTGTTATTACTCCCTCAGTAATGTCTGAATTGACCGGCTCTTAATGCCTTCCAGTGACGTCACTACTCCTTGACCTTTGCTTCAATTCACACAAAAAGCAAAACATGATTTTCAAGTGGCAAACCAAGAAAATATCGTTTGGAAATGTCTGCATGATACAGAATTGCTTTATTTTTTTAAATTGTAATTCATGTTTAACGTTCAAACTATCAACTGCATGCAGTACAACTCTGAACTGGTTGTACTGAATTCTATAATCAAACTCGGTCCCAATCATGCCAAGAAATAAAGACACACACGGAACACTTAGTTCAAAAACACAATGATTTGCTTTCATTGAAAAGAAGCTATTTGGTCCTTAACGAAGAAAAAAAACAAGGAAACAAGAAAGAAAAGCTAACAGAATCATTACACTTGACGGTCAAAATAGCAAGAAGGTCAAATTATAACATTGATCTCAGAAAACTTCACGTAAACAAAATCACCGGCCGCCGAAACCACAAAGCGGTTCTAAATGAAAAACCTACCGACTCTCCGCAATGATTCTTCATTCGCAGTTCAATTTAGCATTTCAGTTTCGAAGACAGGGGCAGTTTTGCTGTTTAAGGTAAAGATTAAGCTTATAGAAATGTTTGAACTACATGAAAGAATGCCAGAGATGTGATCCGCTGAATATCAAGCGACAATAGTTATACATAATTAAGTGAATGTTTAGACAATCAACCAATCAAAATCCCTACCCAGTTTCCGGGTAGTGAGTGACGTCACCGGACAGCATTAACGGCCGGTCGATTCAGACGTTACTGAAGGAGTAATAATGACTTGAAGAAATCGGGATGAAATTCAGGCTATTTCACGTGTACTGGCCAACTACTTTTCATTAGAAATTACTCCAATATTTTTTTACAAATAGTTAACATGATTTAAAACAGTTACTAAAACAACCAGTGGTTCACGCTGTAGCTATTGGCAAGAAGAAATGAAATTTACCGGTAAATAAGAAATTACTCGTTTGCTGTCACTGAAATAAAAAAGCCAAAATTTAATGATGTCTGTGTTCTGTTCAAAAACTCTAATTTTTGCTCCAGAATGCTGGAAATGTATTCTAAAAGGCCTAGATTTTGAAAATTTTCTGGGGGACATGCCCCTGGAGTGCCCTAGAAACAGATGCAAGTTTTTTTCCACCTCTTCCTAATCCAAAGCTTTTGCCACCTACTTAAGACCTTATTGAAAACCCTGTTAAGAAACCTGATAGCAAACGAAAGCAAAATAAAACCAAAGGGACATGTTAACTGTTCAGTTACCCAGCCTGCAAAAACAGACCTTTCTCCTTGTTCACTGCCGCTGGGGGATGTTTCATGAGGAGGAACGTTTGTCACTCAGTGACAGAAATTCCATACCCTTCACTAGATGACATAAAATCTGTCCAGAATTTGGTCATAAGCGCTGACTGGATGACGGAGTGGTCACATTCTTTTATCAAAGACTTACAGTGGAACAATAGATCGCAGTTAAGTCAGTCAGTCAGCCAGTTAGTCAACCAGTCAGTCAATTAGTCAGTCAGTCAGTCAGTTAGCCAGTGAGCCAGTCGATCAGTCAGTCAATCACACAGCCAGTCAGTCATTCAGCCAGTCGGTCAGTCAGCAAGTCTATCAGTCAACAAGCCAGTCAGTTAGTCAGTCAGTCAGCAAGTTAGTCACTCAGTATGTCAATCAGTCAGTCAGTCTGCCAGCCAGTCAGTCATCAGCCAGTTGGCCAGTCAATCATTCAGCCAGTCAGTCTGTCTGTCAGTCCGGCAGTCAGTCAGTCAGTCAGTCAGTCAATGATTTTGGTCAAAAATTGCAAATTTCCTTTTCGTTTGTTTTAGGAAAAAATAGGCCTTGAAGTAGTGTTTAACAATTATCTAGTTAGAAAACAAGTCGTCCTAGACTATAAAATATTGATTTTAAACAGTGGCCATATTGGATTTTCTCAAAGGGGTCAACCCATGATTTTGGTCAAAAAATGGAAATTTTACCATACCCTTCACTGGATGAGATAAAATCATGGTCGGACTCACCGGACACTTTGCTGCCATTTTGGAACATCTGGGCAACTGAAAAAGCTTGGGCTCATTACTGCAGAATCCCAGATGTTTGACTAGATAGAAGTTGAAAGTAAGGTAGTTTTTGAGCCGCCGTCAAATCAGAGTTGTTGTCAGAGATGTTTTTGAATACTTTTATTTAAAAAAATAGTACTCATCCTTGGGTCTATTTTTTTGCGCCCCATTTGATGTGACAACATACATTTTATACAGCAATTTTTTTCCAAATTGCGGAAATCCTTCAAGGCCTTGCTCTAGAATAAACCCTGTAGTACAATTGTAACATTCACTCTTTATGGCTCAATTCAATAATGCGTCTATTCATGTCTCACTGTATGCACCGTGTGTTCTTGCAACTATATTTATACGTGTACGCAATCGTCCACTGGCTTGGCTTAAGACATATTATGTTTGTCTAGCTATGAATCTATAGCAAACAATCAATACAAGAAGCATTAGAGTTTTGCTGGAGCTTGTTCGCAAATGAACACAACACTTAACCAAAATCGACCAAGAGAAATATAAAATTGAACAAATTTGCATTTGGAACCCAAGCACTACAGGATTTATTACAAATGTGTAAACATTGATTTGCATCATCAGTATAGAATTTCTGTTGCTGATTCCTGCAAAACGTCCCAAGCGGCGAGGAGCAAGGATAAAAGGCTGTTTTTTGCAGGCTAATTCCCTGCCAACTATAGTTTCATATACCCATCAACTTGACATTTTAGCCAGAACCCTGCCCCATGTAAATGACTTCCTAGCCTGTGTCAGCAAACATCTCCAGAACTAAATCTTTTTCTAAAATTCTGCAAGTAACCAATGAGAGTATTACCAATGAAGGTTCCCAAACTAACCTATTATAACAACTTGTGATCTTTTTCCTGTGGCCATGATCTCCGTTATGTCAGCTACTCCTCTAATGTTGGAGCCACTTATAAACACCTGAAGATCTGCTACAATCCAGTTCAAGACAAATCTTTGTTCTTCTCCTCTGCCTGAAAAAGAAAAAAAAGGAATCGAAGATTGAGCAAAGTTTCATGTAATTATGTACAGGATAATTTTAGAATTCCAAAGTATTATTAAATATGGTTGAACCTCTCCACAATGGCCACCTTGGGGACAGAAGAAAGTAGCCATAATGATTGATGATTGGATCTGTTATCAAATTCTCTCCACTAATTCTTTAAGAAAATGTATGGAGATTAGTCTGGAGAATTTTTATGTTGATATTGGCGCAGAGAGGTGAGATAATTTGTCAGTGATACTACATGAACTCATGATGTACTTGTTTGCAATAGTTTGATGTAACTAGCAGTAGCCATTGGCTAGGAAGTGTGGGTGAAACCATTTTTATAATTATATAGGTGAATTTGATTGATATCAATTGTATCAATCAATCGGTAGATATCGATGACACACTATGTTTGGATTATCAATTTATCTTAATTTTACCGATTTCATCGATTAATATCCGAAGATACATCTGTTCATCCAAATGATAACTGATTTCATGCAAACAGTGAATTTCTTGACAAATGAATTGCAATTGAGAGTCGAAGTATCAAACAATTATCACTTTTTAAAAAAATCTTTAAAAAAATCTTATCTTTTCTTTAAAACCAGGCACCAGTTGTTCGAAAGGTGGATAACACTATCCACCGAATAAATTTCTATCCAATGGATTATTGGTTTCCAATGGATTATTGGTTTCCCTAATACTTATCCTCTCGATAGCGATTTATCCGGTGGATAGCGCTATCCAGCGTTTGAACAACCAGGACCAGGTTTAAAATCGTCTTCTGATGGCCAATATTGGTCAGGTTTGTGGGAGACTACTATTTGACGATTTAGATCTGCCGCCCTTTCAAAATAACATCAGTGTAGCAGTTCCGGGTGTAGATACATAACAGAGAAGCCAATGTATAAAAATTGAAATCAATACTGAATCATTAGCGTATGCAATCAAGTAACTTTTATCGATTGTTAATGGCAAACAGTGAAAATCTATCTAGGGAAATCTTTTAGCCTGAATTTCAGACATCCCTTCGAGTGAAGGGGATGTCTGAAAAAGAACAACTGAGAACTGAACATTATTACCAAAACGCTTTTGTTATTAGGTACAAAATAAAGGGTTTTAAAGAGAAACTTGTGTGTGTTGTAGTTTCCACATTTCTCATTTTAATTCATGTTTGTTGATTAGTTGTTACTCGTGGGTGTGTTTTCTTGGCTGCACTATCTAACTTATGCCAAAAAAAACAAAATTGGTGGACTTCCATTATAAATCGTTAAAATCATGAAAAATCAATAATAGTGATTTGACACAACAAAAATTATTTAAGTTATCGATTTTCACCAATTTTTATCGATTGACTGCTGCTGGGGTTAATAATAGCCTACAAGTTCTCCAGGGCGCTCTGGTGGTAGGGCGGGAAAAGAAAAGAGAGCTTGCAACTACATCTCTGGAATTTCAATATCTGCATCAAAAAAATTGATCCAAATTGCTGATTGGCGAGTATGACATTAGTTATATTGTCAATACCCTTGGTTCATGCTTTCACATGTTTTTCATTGTTTGTTTACATTCGCACTCATTTAAGCTTCGCACTGATTAAAGGAAATCTTACAGCTCAGTCGCGTTGGAGAGCTTGCTCGCAACCTAAGAAATCATAATCATAAAACAACGAAATTAAAACACAAGAAGAAAACAATGGACAATGAAAAACCAAAGAGAATTAGAACTGCCCACATAGCTTTCGTGCAGAAAACAATGGAAGGTGCAACGGGGATCTTAGTCAAGCCGATCACATGGAAGATTCAGCAAGGGAAAAACTTATGGGATTGAAATTTACCGTGAATGAAAGCCTGGAAACTATCCAAAAACTGGCAAAACAATAATTCTGGAAAATACCAGGCCAAATCTGCAATAATGCAATTTAGCAGTTATGGTAGTTTATGAGTACAGTAATGTAGAAAGAGGCTATGATGTCGTGTTCTTGATCTCATTGACACACAAAAATTTTTTATCAGCCCTCCTCCTCCCCATTCCTGCCTCTTCCTTGTTGTATGGTTTGTATTTTTCAGGTGGTTGATTGCCCTCACCTTCGCCAGCAATACATGTTTAATAAAAGTTTGAGTTCGTGTTTGTATTGGATTTTCAGAGTTTAATAAACAGGCTATGTGCAAAATTTCACATAGCCATTTTTCGCCATCATGTTGTTTGTATTGCCTTTTCAAATGGAGCACAGCACATATTTCATTCCGATTAAGGTTTGCCATTTTGTGGGTAGATTGAAGCATAAATATAATACTACTGGGTTGCCTCTCACTGAAGATAATTAGGAAACTGTCAATAATATTCTAAAACATAGATTTTGTAAGCCACAGTTGTTGATTTCTAACCACATGGAAGCTTTGAAATTGCTATAGTCAGTTCAGTGCATGAAACGAAGAAACTACATGTATGTGATTTGTATGACAATATTGAGATTAGTTTGAAGGCACTTGGCATTGAATCAGAGTCTTTTGGAAATTTATCAGTTCCAGTCATAATGGAGAAAATATATTCCTTCTGAGTTAAGATTAATCATCAGTCCCAAGTTTGGCAGTAAAGCAAATTGGATTTTGGATGTGAAATGCACTGAAATCTGAGTTGGAGGCAAGAAAGAAGGTGCAATGCGGTGAAAACAAGTACAGATGTAGTCCAACCAATTCTACCCCCCAACAAACAGAAGGAAACAACCAGAATTTTACAACCTGGAGACCTGATGCTACTGCAGCAGAAGCAAAGAAACAAAATACTTTAGCATAGTATACTTGGAATGCTGCGCATGTTCTGGTACTGTACAGATGTGAATTTTCTAGCTCCACACTAGGAGTGCATATTTTGTTTAATAAAGACAGCTGCCCACCTAGACTATAGCCTTTGCTATTTGGGGGCAGTGAGAAAATATAATATGTCTGAATAAACTAATAAATGAAATGAAATAAATGAATGTTGTTGAATAGATTACAATTTTAAGTTATTTAACGTAAATTTTGCAGTTTAAGTATGGTTAGAGATTAAAATAATAATATTAAATGAAAGCTTTCAAAATTCTATGAGACTTCAACATATAAACTTCTTACACTTGAATAGAATAAATTTTGAACAGCGCTCAACTCTGAGAGGAGCAATGGTTATAATGATCAATTAGTAGTAAGATTTCAATTCATCGCTATATTGCGACAACGCTGTTTCATGTGGTCAAAGAATGGCCACACTCATCGGGCAATATTCACAAATGACCATTAAATTACAAGAACTGGCAATAAAAGCTAACTTGGGGTTGCTATGGTATTTACAAACAGTTGCTATAGTAAAAGCAAAGTTATAGTTGCTATGATATATATAAACAGTAAAAAATAGATGCTACGTGACATTCGCCAATCTTGTCACTTGCAGATAGATAACTGCGGCTTGTTTATGCGACATCAAGAATATAAATCACAAGTAACCAGCTACAAATAGAGGCTATGCATCCATTGACTACAGCAATCGAGGCATCAGTATAGCTTCTTTTCTCGTTCAGCAAAACCAGCTGGTGGCTTCAAACAACTTCATAGCAAGCGACCGAGGTAACAGTTTTTCTCCATTGTTCTTACTTTTGTAATTGAACCGAAAATCCAAATTCACGGTAATTTCGACAGATGTCACTTAAAAATTCTTTTCCTTCACATTATCTGCCAGGTTTTTTTAGCTGTCCTGCTGTGTAAAATCCTAGAATCCCGATGAGCTTTTAAAAGAATAATGTTCATTGCTGCAATGTTTTGATTTTTCATCCATGCAGTCCAGGCGAGTCCGTCCGCGCGTTGACAGTTTTGATAGACGTGTGACATGTGAATAGCGGAAGTCCCTTGTCTTTTCCGGTTTGTTCTAGTCGGGGTGATTCAACGAGTTTTTGTGGGCGTTTTTAATAAAACAATTATTCCACTCGCGCTTGTTGGATATGAGATGATTATAGCCAACTCGGCGCTACACGCCTTGTTGGCTATCTATCATCTCATATCCAACGCGCTCTCGTGGAATAATTGTTAAATATACATGACCACTGACCAGACCATTCACCACCCCCCGCCTCGACATTGTACTGATCAACAAAGCGGAGAGCAGGGTAAAAACTTATAGAAATAGCTGTGCCGTGGGATGTCAATATTGAGAACACGTACAAACATGGAGAAGGCTGACCATTATAAAGATCTGGCCAAAAAGCTCTCCATGTTGTGGCAGAAGCGGGTAACGATATTATTTCAATCATTGTTGAATCGCTGGCATGTGTAAAGAGCAGCCTTGATCAGGCTCTGAAAGACCTAAATATTGAAGATGAGTGCCGCAGCTACAGTGTATACTCTGCAAAAGACAGCTGTCTGGCCTCAGCAATATTATTATATTTTGCACAGAGTCTTTAATCTGCTAAGCTTAGAGAACTGACCATACTCTGCCAAGTGGATTTCCCTCTACAATACAGCAAACATGCACACATACTGTGAAACTTTAACATAATAATAATAATAATAATAATAATTAGGAACTATGATGGCACTGATTAAGAAGCTCCCAAGGAAGCATGTGTGGCTCCATTTAAAACTGATAATAAGGGATTATTTCGAAGCAGATGAAGTTTAGACAGAGCTCGATGTTGCAACCTGTGGGGTCGCCAATGTGACCAGCTTTTACACAGTGGGGACTAAATTTTCATACCTGGTCACCAACTTGGCCTCCAAGATAGGTCACTTTCTTATTTGGGAAAACGTACACTAATGATAATTTGTTTTCCTTTACAAAACTAATGGATAATTAACAGTTTTTCTAATGCTGTAACATTTTGCCCAAATGCTTTAACGGTTTGTCTAAACATTTGAATGATTTGTCTAAACACCTACACGATTTCTTCCAACACTCTAACAGATTGTTCTAATGATCTAACAGTTGGGCTGTCTAACATTTGACTTTTACTTGAAAGAGGATTGTGAAAATCACAAGTGATGAATTCGATGGAAGACTTAGGCCATCCTCTTTTTTTTCTCCATTTAGCACCATCCGATCGACCCCAAATTTTTGGCATTTTCCAAAAAAAAGGAACGACATAGTTAAACCATTTTTCACTTGAATTATTCTTATTATTCTTTTAATCTGAAAAATGAGCATAGTAACAGCATAGAGAAAAACAGGAACAAAACCAGGAACATTTTTTACAGTACACAACTATTTTTTTTTCAGTGCTTCTCAGTTTCACATCTTCTATTGGTTTAAAACTATAATTTGAATTCTCTTCTAACTCCTCCTCCTTGTAAAATTCAGTTTCATTTTCGGTTGCCTTGAGTAGCGGCTTAACCTTCCTTGCCCATGCAGTATGCTTGCCTTCTCCACACTGACATTGGGGGGAATAGACTGCATGACCAGCCAAGGAGCTGGGACTAGTGTTTTATGCTAGTCTGCTATCTCTCAGTTTTACCTTTCTAAAGCTGTTGTTATACAAAGTCTGTTGCCTGCTTTTTACGCCTAGTCTGTGTTTTATACCCAGTCCGCAGTCCACGTTTTATACCGCTTTCTTATTATCCTAATCATCCTAGTCATCTTAGCCATCCAAGTTATCACTTATGACTATCTTCTTAGAAATAACTATTGCCCCATATCAGTGCTGCCAATCCTATCTAAAATTCTTGAAAACATGTAGCGAAGTCGCTATTAAAATATCTTCAAGAGAACAACAATTAGAATCAGCCTTCCATTGGGTTGTTCCAGAAAAATCCACACCCCCCCGACAGATGGGATTCTGGAAATTCTCGCGGGAGGGGGGGTCGAAGACTCCGGAAATCCAGGCGGGAGGGGGGGTTGACCTTAAAAAAGTCTTCTGCAGGGGTCATTTCGACCGATAGTTGATACAAATCAAACGTTTAGTTCGATGACACTTAAGCGCTTTCAGACCCTGAAAATAGTCAAAATGTTTTGTTCATATATTTCTCACCTGACATAAATGATAATCTAAGTTGCTTTACAGGTCCTTTTATAGCAGAAAACGCGAACAAGATACTAAAGAACGGGCCTGAAGGAACTCGTCGCAACGTTGTTGTCACGAAGAGCGTCAAACGCCTGACACATTTCTACTCGTACCCAGAGCCCGCGCGCGAAGAGCGAAGAGTGATTTTTATAAGCTAAGAAATTATGTAAACACTCGTTCAGGTGTCGTTCGCATTTTTGTTTTTTGCTCCTTTCGTTTTTAGTTCCACGCGATAGAATTCTTAGTTTAATATAAGCTGAAGCTTTAGAAATTAAAACAAAAACATTTAGACGTGTTTGCATGTATTTTCCATTAAAAATAAATTAAATTTAAGCCTTTTATTTTTTCCCGGAAATCCAGGCGGGAGGGGGGGTCTTCCACCTTGGAAATCCAGTTGGGAGGGGGGGTCTTCTGCTTCAGGAAATCCAGGTGAGAGGGGGGTTAAAAAAGGACCCCATCCGTCGGGGGGGTGTGGATTTTTTCTGGAATAACCCATTCTGGTAATTCCACTGAAACTGCACTATCAGACTCGCTGACAAAATTTTCTTTAAAATGGACAATGATGAACTCACAGAACTAGTATTTTGTTGATTTCCATAAAGCTTTTGACATACTCGATCACAATCTATTATTGAAGAAATTATCAGTGTATGGTGCCAACCCAGATAGCGTGGCTTGGTTTCAATATTATTGTATCTAGAAGGGTGACGGCAGTTTGTGAAACTAGGGCACAAATTTATACCATCTCAGCTGAAACCTGTCAGGAAAGGAGTACTGTGTGGATCAATCCTCGCTCCTTTTTTATTTCTCCTATTTGTGAATGATATACCTTTACATTTAAACAACTCCACCACTGATATACATGCTGACGATACCACCCTGTCCTTGAGTGCAAACTGGAACAATATCACTTCTTTAATTAAGGCTCTTGCTAATGATTTGGAGAATATTGAGAAATGGTCGACTGAAAACTGAATTGTACATCAATACCAAGAAGACCAAAGCATTACTTGTTATGGAAAAAAGGTTACAACCTACGCTTCGTGTGGAAACAGCAATCTTACAACTACACCTTAATGCCACAAATATCAACGAAATATTGCATCACAAGTTACTGGGTTTAATCTTAGCTTTGAAGCACACATAGATGAATTATGTACAAGAAACTGACAAAATGCCTTTGACTATTCTTATATCAAGTAAGGCCACAAATTAATTTTCTAACTTGCTCTTTTTTTTTCTTTAATAGTCATTTATTTACAAAACACATGTTACAGTTACAAAATTTTAAATCTAAAAGAAAGTATATAACGATATTACAGATTGAATCAAAATTACATAAAAGTGAAAAAGAATAGTACAGCAGTTGTAATAATTTGCACAGTAACGTTAAACCTGTTAATTAACCGATTATTCCGGTAAGTTGGATTCTTACTAGCTAATTGAAGGAAGGGGTTTTTCGAAATCATAATTCCAACTGATTTTAGTCTTAACCCATTCGCCCCTGAACCGCCCGTAACCGCCCGTGTGGATCCAGGTCCTTTCTACCCTTTGTGACGTCATCAGTTTTAACGGTCAAGGACAACTTTCTTCGCTAACTTGTGCAGAGTGAAGAGATCTTTCAAACCATACCAGAATGAGCACAATTCAGTCAAGGACACCGGAGAAAGAAGCAAAAAACCATGTGACAAGGACCTGAAAATCTCCACGAAAATCTTGTTCCATTACCCGCCTACCTTTCCTTTCACCTAATCCTAAGATCCTAAAAGCTTTCCTAAAAACTCTTCCCACCAAAATGAAGCCTACTAAATGCCCAGCAAGAGAAAAAAAAAATGAGGCAAGAAAAGCGAAAAAAGAAGGGAGGAGAGAAAGCGAAAAGTAAAAGTCAAGACTGCTCTGTCACTTTTAAACCCAAAAATGTCGAAATTTTGCTTTCTGCGCATGCCCGAACTTCGCAAGCTGATATTTTGCATCTGGATCAGAAGGCCGCCAAGTGTACAACCTGTAAACCGGTTTGTGGTAAGTTTTAGCTCTTTATAGCACGACAGCGACCAGAAAACCACTCGACTAGCTTCAAAACGCGTTTTTGGGCAAAATCTCCAGGAGCGAATGGGTTAAATTCATCCAAAGATAAATCTTTAGGAGCTAACTTATTTCTGCACAAGTAATATTGAGTAAACAAAAGAGTAAAATCCAGCTTTTTGACAATTGCCAATGAGCTATGATTCTTTCTATCATCATTAAGACCAAAGATTAGGGACGTTGAGAATGGCACAAAGGAGGTGGCATTTTCGACGTTGAACCATTTGATTACTTTTGAAAAAAACCACTTGGTCCAGTGGCAGTTACAAAAAGTATGGATTATTGAATCATTTTGTTTGCAGTAAGGACAAATCGCATTTTCTGCAATACCATACGTAAACAGTTCTCTTTGGGTGACGACAATTCTGTGTAAGAGTTTAAAGTAGAATTCTCTTAGTTCGTTATCTCTGCAAATATTTTTCACATAGGAGAAATATTTTTTCTGGTAGGAGGTCTCTTTCCCATTTCATGTTAGCATTTATTTCATGTTGATCTTTACTAGTCAAAAGCCAGTAGTGGCTTCTATTTTTCATTTTATGTAAATCTAATGAAAGGTCTGCTGAGAGCTGGAAGGAGCTTTGAGACAAAATACTAGTTTTATCAATGTAGTATCTCCATGCGTCATTGATCAGATCCTTAGGAATCGCAGAAACAACTTGCATGTATTGTAACAAATTACCGTTCAGATGAAATTTCCTGAGCAAGAAAGTACCTTACCATCATCTCCTAAGAGATCCTGAACAAGAAAGACATTTTTATTCAACCAACTTCTATAAAAGATTGGTTGGCTGCCAATTAAACCGGCAAAATTGCGTATTATAAGAAATTTAAAATTCTAAGAAATGAAGTAATATCCACTTATAGAAGTGAGGGAGACACATCTTATCAAGAAAATTCTTATCATAATTACAATGTAGCAGGAAGTTCAAGCCACCGTATTTATCGAGAAAGTGGTTGGGAATGACCTTCCATGATTTGTCGTCATGCATTGGTATACTTTTTAAGAACCTGGATATCCATGCCAGTTTAAGTGATTTAGCCATAGTCTTTATGCTTGGAGCACATAGACCACCTTTGTTCTAGTCTTGGACCATAATTTTGCGTTTGTTTGATTTTTCCAGATAAATTTAAAAATGCTTGAATTAACAGCTTGAACCAATTATTGTGTTAGGAAATCGAGGGTTGAAAGTGGGTGAACTACATGTAGCTGTGAGATGGCAAGAGATTTTGTTATAAGACACTTACCAAAAAGAGTGACGTTCCTAGAGTTCCATTTTATTATGCCAAGAATGGTGTCAAGGTTTTGCATTTTTCCTTTAAAATTAAATTCCTTGTTTTGTTTCTCATTGTATGAAATGTAGGTTCCAAGGACTCTAAGCGGTTCTTTGGGCCACTTAAAGTTAAAAGGTTCGTCCCTGTGGTTACCAAAACGCTGTTGGTTTTTGAAGGGTTTAGCCTAAGGCCAGATAGATTCCCAAAGGAATTAAGAACGGTGATAGCTCGATTGACCGAATTGCAATCATTGCATAAAAGAGTTGTGTCATCAGCAAACTGGATTAGTTTAAGTTCTTTTTGAAAGACTGTTATTCCTTTTATTGTTTTGTCTTGTCTAATTTTGCACGCAAAGATTTCCACCCCATACGATAAATAAATAAGGGGACAAAGGGCAGCTTTGTCTCACTCCCCTCAACAATTTAAAGAAATTTGTGCAAAAACCATCATTATGAACAGCGGGCTCTGAATTATTATACAAAGTTGAGACCCATTGTTGTATACTGTTTCCAAAATCAAAGAGTGCAAGACTTCTTTTAATGAAGCTCCATTCGATAGTATCAAAAGCTTTACAAAAATAAAGCTGTACAAGAATACCTGGAATGTTTTGTATTTTTGTTTGATTTACTATATCGTTGACCAATCTAATATTTGCTCAATGTATCTACCTTTCAGAAGGCCTGTTTGGTCATGGCTTATTAAGAGATCCAAAACCTTTTCAAATCTCATAGCTATGACTTGATGCAATTTTATAGTCAACATTTAGCAACGTAATCGGACACCAATTTGCATGCTTTAGGAGGTTTGAGTCTTCTTTTGGGAGGAAAGATATTACACCTCTTCGCTGTGAAATTGACATTTCGCCTTTCACATTGCCTCATTAAAACAATTTACTAAGTCCTGTCCTGGTAGATCAAAGAAACAATTATAAAACTCCCATGTAAAACCGTCCTCGCCTGGTGATTTCCCGCTACTTAAAGTCTGCAGTACTACTTTGCACTCCACCAGTGTAATTTCGCCTTCTAATTCGTTTCTCTGTTGGTCTTGGAGTTTAGGAGTTTTTAGACTTTGTACAAACAAAATAATAGAACAAGTCATTTTTGTCTAATCTGGAGTTATACAATTGCTTATAAAAGGTTTCAATTTTCTTTAAGATTTCGTCCTCATTAGTCAAGGTTGTACCTTCTGCTCCCTCCAGCTTTTTAATTGACTGTAACGATTGTAGTTCCTCTTCTCTGGGTTGAAAAAGAAAGTGCTCGGCTTTTCACCTCATTCAATTCAATTCAATTCAATTCCTGAGTATTTGCTTTGGATGGCAGCATAGCTGTCAGTGATTAAGGGTTATAAAGCCAGTTATGTTGTACCTCAGTCCAATCTGATAATCTTGCTGGAAGAAATTGCTACAAAGAGTCTTACGGATACAGAAGAGAGCTGTATGCATTAGAACAACAGGCATGTTAACTATGTTTAATGAACTTAACTGGATTCCATTTTTTATTGGAACATATGTATAGATCTTCTATGCCTATAAGAGACTGGAGGGAACGACTCCAGATTACATTAATTCTATATCAAAGACAAATTCTGAGATTCATAACAGATCCACTCATTTTTTAAATTTAAATTTTCATTGTCCTATTCTTAAGAAAAACACAGAAGGAGGCCAGACTTTTAGCATGAGGATGATTAGAAATTGGAATGAACTGTACTATTATTTTGTACTATTTATTTCCAACATCTTTGCATAACTTGATTGACACAACGATGTAATTTGATGTCATTATGAGGTCATGTTGTTAAATTTACTGGCAAAATCCAATTCCATAATATTATTTTCCAAGTTTACAATCAACTGTGCAAAGTTAATACTCGGGATATTAATGGGAAATGTCAGCGAGAAAAATGTCATAAGAATATTTGGGCCTTAAAGTCGTGTCATATTTGAATTATGGCAAACGTCTCAAATCGAAAATAGGTCTTGGATGGTTTATCAGCGTTGATTTTTGTTTATAAAGGGCCACAAGTTTATCAGTTTAGATCATAACTGTCACCCGTTTACCCTTTTTGAACAAAGGCATCACTTCACTTCACTTCACTTAGCCATCCTACTTTTTGTTATCATCCTAATCATTGTAGTTATTGTAGTCATCCTAGTCAGTGCATTCATCCCAATCATCCAGTCATCCAAGTTAATACAGTTATATAAATCACACATTATTGAAAAGAACAGATTGAAAAAATATCCTAGTCGACTCAGTTATTTTAGCCTTCATATACATAGCACTAGTCCTGGTCATTCCTTTCATTCCAGTCTTGTCACCTAAACCTCTCAACCCCATCATCATAGTCATCCAAGGCATCCTAGTCATCCTAGTCACCCTAGTACTACCAGTCATCTCAGTCAACCTTGACATCCTAGTCACTCTAGTCATCCTAGTGATCCTAGTGATCCTAGTGATCCTAGTCACCCTAGTACTACCAGTCATCCCAGTCAACCTAGACATCCTAGTCACTCTAGTCATCCCTATCACCCTAGTCACCTTAGTCACCCTAGTCACCCTAGTCACCTTAGTCACCCTAATCACACTAGTAAACCAAGTCACCCTAGTCACCCAAGTCACCCTAGTCACCTTAGTCACCCTAGTCACACTAGTAAACCAAGTCATCCTAGTCACCCCAGTCACCCTAGTCACCCTAGTCACCCAAGTCACCCTAGTCTCCTACAGTAAGTCACCCCAGTCACCCTAGTCACACTAGTAAACTAAGTCGTTCTAGTCAGCAAGTCACCCTAGTCACCCTAGTCATGCAAGTCACCCTAGTCACCCTAGTCATACAAGTCACCCTCATCACCCAAGTCACCCTGGTGAACCTATTAACGCACGTCCCCCTTGTCACCCTAGTCATCCTAGTCATCCTAGTCACTCAAGTCACCCAAGTCACCCCAGTCAACCTAGTCACCCTAGTCACGCCAGTAACCCAAGTCATTCTAGTCACCCTAGTCACACTAGACTCTCAAGTCATCCTAGTCACCCGTGTCACTCTAGTCACCCAAGTCACCCTAGCTAATCTAGTCGCCCAATTCACCCTAATCAGCCTAGTCACCCTAGTCACTAAAGTCACCCAAGTTACCAAGCACTAGGATTTCAAATCCCATGGACAACTTTCAGTTCTGCGGCAAGAGATCAAGGGAAACTATCTGTAACAATTTTTAGGTTCCTTGAAAATTCATAAGAACCCATAATGTACAGAAACATGTTGTTAAACATACTTTAAAATTAAAGAACATCAGAGTGTACTATTTTTTACAAAAAACTTCAGTGTCTATTAAAATGTCAGAAGAAGGCCAATTTAAGTGCTAAATGTGTGCCCCCTAAAGTGTCAAAAACTCCAGACACCTCTTTGATCCAAAGAAGAAGAAGAAGAAAAATGTTCACTACATATCTTCTGTTTTCGTAAAGAGATTTGGGCCTTGTCATCAGTTTCAATAGTGAAATTATCACTAAAAGACCAACTTTTGGAGTCATACAGTAATTATATTTTTTTCTTGGCACTGGAAGCCATAACAACCGCTGTTGTTAACTGTAAAACATCTGCGTGCAACAATATGTAAATTGGCTGCCACCGAGGACTATTGTGTGTCAATTATTCATAGTCCCTCCAACGAATTGGTTGGGGAGACTATGAATTAACCTTTTAAAATTAAGGTGGTGGCCCACTAGGTTATTTTGTTCGGGAAGAATTAGTTTGCCAGGCCTAATCTACTGTGATCGAACTGCCCATTCCAGTGGGTTTAATACTTTTTGTAAAATAACTAAGATAGTACGCGCGTTCTGATTGGTTAAAAACCTATGGTTTATTGTGCCGGTAAACTCATAGAAAACTTTAAGTTATTTTATAAAAGCAATAGACAGCACTTTCTATGGGTTTACCGGCATGATAACCCACTTGGGATGTTAAGAGAACATGAGAAAAGCTTGTACATCACGAGCCGAAGGCGAGTGATTTAGAAGCTTTTTGAGTGTTCTCCCAACATCCCGCCTGGGTTATCACGTAAACCCATAGAAAGTATGGTCTATTGCTTCAGAGAAGTACAGATTATGACAACACTTTTTTCTGGCTTGAGTTAGCCTGGGTAGCAGTCGTTTCCGTTTCCTTTAGGCCAAGCGGGGCAAAAGCAAAAAGATGTGCGAGGCAAAAAGGAGCAAGACTGCTACACAGGCTAGGCTTGAGTGTACAGCTGCTATGCATACTTAGCCTTTTAAACAAGAAACAATTGACATTATTTTTAACTGGGACATTTCCACAACGCACCCCCACCCCCTTCTCCCAAACTCTATGCCCCCCAAAATATAGCAGGACAGTATTACAGCTGTTAGTGACTAATTTGATCTTCTGGAAATTCCAAAAACTATTTTAGTTCTATGTTCATAAAACATAGCAGAGTCAATTTTGGTGTTTTAAATACTATTAAATCACAGTAAATTCCTGTTTCTAAAAACTTGCAAAACAAATTAAGTTTCAGTTTTATTTCTGTCGCATAGTGTGTTTAAAGCCCTTCTTACTACCCATGGCAAGTGAATATGTTTCTATTTGACAGGGCAGTTTACAAATAGCATATTCCTTTATAGCAAGGAAAGACTTTTCACAAGCAGGGAGCGAATTTCACCATTTTAAATGATTTCTTCTGGACACCATGGCGGCCATTGTTTCTGGAGTTCCCACACAAGCTAATAACATCATCATACTGCATTATAGACAAAAATTCTGTGTAGATATAGGGACAACTCCACAAAATAATTTTGTGTTTGTTACAAATTTTGTCTTTTTTTGATGGAGAAAGCCCATTATAATATGTCATAATTTGGCTCCACAGGCTGTCACATAATTAACCCTATCCTAGATTGTGAGCAGTCTCTCATTTTCTTCAGATTTAGTGAGGGGAGTGCACGTGCATGCAAGTGGTGAGCGGCAAAGCCGAGAGACACGAGAAACGAAGGCTGCAGCCTGACAAGAAAATAGAGAGGCTGCCCACATAGCCAGAGCAAAATTGGCCTCACAACGCAAAATACTATTGGCTGATCCATTGACAAGTTGATGATGGCTGTAGCACTGCAGGAATGTTTGTCACATTTTTCGAAAATACAAACATTAGGTAAAGAGCGAAGAGAAGTATTAGAAGGTTTCATCTCTCTTGGTGAGTGACGTGATCGCTCCTTAAATGCTCAAAGCCTCTCCTCACTGACGAGGAATGCTTTAGGCCTTGCTTTAGAACTTATAACAGAAAGTTGCATAGACTAGAAGACTGTTTATTTTAAAAAGATAAAACAAAAGTAATTACCAACAGATGCACTACAGGACATCATACTATAAAATAGAACAAAGACTCGGTTACACTGAATCTCAAGAAAAAACAAAATAATTGGCACCTAAAGAATGATCTTGAGTGACTTGCAGGGCAATTTTCTATAGTTGGCTTGGCTTTAGTTAACCTACAATTAGGATGTGTAGAACACTATCCCATGAGAATTCAACATCCTGCGAACAAGAAAGGAGCTAGGCCTCAGGTGATCTCATTCAAAACATACATGTACATTGTAAACCACAGGAAACCACTTATCAATATGCGAGAAATAGACCAGCTTCATGACCTCTAAATGTGAGACTAGAGGCCAAAATTAAGATTTGCTCAGTCAATTGGTTTAGAATTGACTCTATGCACTGCATAAGCCATTAAAAAGAAAAGAAGGAAACCTCTGTTGTTAAAGCAAACTCTAAGGTCACATTTCACGTCCTTGGCCTGTGACAACACTTCAGTTTTCACACCAAAAAATTACTAGATTGTGAAAGACCATTCCCTCTGGTTTTTGCAGGTAGACTCTCTGTTTTTGTACCTCTCATGTTTCGTGCCTTCAGTTATGCACCTAGTCACGTGTCTCACGCGTTTTGCTCAACAGACTAAGAAACAAGAGACTGCCCTTAGTCTAACTCTATCCCATCCCAAATTGTTTTTGCAGAGTCAACTTGATTAAAATGTTAATTTTTATCAATCTTCAGGCAGCAGAGGCAGCAGTTACAGCTATTGGTTGTGGCAAAAAGGAGAAAGAGCACAAAGTTTTGTTTTAAAAAAATTATCTGAAAAAATTATCTTAAAGACATTAAAACAAAGTGGGCATTGCAATCCTTTTCAGCCATCCATCCACCTTCTGTTAATTCCCTTTGTAATGTTTTTCTATTTTTCTCTTGTTTTTCCGTGGGATGAAAAATCCGGTTTGGTTTGTTTTGCATTATTATTGCAAAGCCAGCCAATAGGATTGCATAAAATCTTTATCTTTTATCTTTCTTTCAAGCTGACCAATGGGATTGTACAAAATCTTTATCGATTTTTAATCGATTTGCTTCCTCTGAGGAATGTTTCAGAACATTCCTTGGCAAATTTGTCACTTGTCAGGTTTAAGATGGCTTGTTAACCAGCGAAATCCTTCGGGATACTGGCAAGTCAAGGGAGGCAACCTAGGCCAAATTGTTTCTTTTTATTTTGGTTCTTGTCCCTTCATGATTCTTTTTTGTTTAGGTCTAGCTTTTTCTTAAGGTTTTAGTAGCGTCTGGTGGGGGGACATGATTTCAGATAAATTTTTCTAGTCGGAGTTCACCAGTATTTGCCGAGCAGAGCTAGAGGTCAGTTTTTTCTTTACTTATTGAAAACACCATGACGATGGAAGGTTAAATCGCATAAATTTCAACTAGTACCCTTGACGAGTGGTGGTGAAATCGCTAAAATATTGTCCTTGTTGATCAACAACTCGCTTTTGACATGGGTTGGACTTCTGGATGGGACACAGATCCTGACCTTAGTGAACTTATTATACCTAAGAATCATGGATAACCATTGGAACTATGTTAACTTTGAGGCCTTTGAAACACATTGCAATTAATTTTTAATCGGATCAAGAGCATCTTGGAATATTAAACTTTCATGTTGGATTAAAACATTGGAACTTTATCGAACTTTGTAACCTTGGATAGAGCAAGCAGATGTTTTGTTTTGTTTTGTTTTGTTCCATTAACCTAAAACTGCAATATTTATTTCTCTTTGAAAAAGTTACCTGTGGCAACTTACTACCAAGATATGATGTATCTTTATATGTATACATGTAGTTCCTGTTCAGGTTAAGAAAAGCATTATGTTCTCCATTACTTGTTTCCATGAACATTCCAACTTAAGTTACACAGGTAAACCTTGTTTTGATGCAAAATAACTTCTTTTTCTTATCCAAATTGCGCTACGAAAGTGACTACATGGCGATAGATCAAAACAAGATCAACTCCATCCTTGCAACCACTGACAACTATAAATTCAGTCATAAGCATACAGGTAACATACTCATCAATACCCATAACATGACACATCTTTCTGATTTTCCCAATTTTTCCAAATTCAGATAGAATGCCATCATGCTTCCATAGACCAATGCACCCCACGGGAACGACTTTAGGTGTCTTGTGTACTTTATCTTTAACATTATTTTCAGGAAATACAGAGGTGTACTGGCAAACAAGTATGGAATAGTGTTTTGGGTATTGAATTTTAATTACCATAACATTTTGTGAACTTAGCTTTAAATTTCGTCAATTAGCAGTCTTGCTTGTGTAAACAGCGAGACTCATAATCTGCAAGCTGCTTTTTTTCTTCGTATTTAGGACACAAAAGGGCAGTCATGGTCCCAGGCATTCCTAGTGGAGACTGTGGAAACTGGGAATGAGAACCGTTGAATGACTGAAGCCACTAATGTTTTGCGAAGAAAGCTTATAAAAGATAAATGTGATTTAGAGCTTTTCCGGAACAGGTAGGTCCACGAATTCTATCACTTGAAACCTTTGATTACTTTGAAACAAGTGAATACTTCAGTGGTCAAAGAAAAAATAAAAACGAAGAAGAATCTTAATTAGCAAAACTTTGATGGTGAGGCAAAGTAAACTTTCACTGTATGCTAATGATCTTGTGATGAGCATGCAGTTCATTTTTGGCGACGATTGAAATTCATCAAGTTTTTGTATCTGGCAATGATGTAATTTCTCTTGAATTGAGGCCCTTGAATTATCATGTAATTATACACCCGTATAGCCTGCGATCGCAGATGTATTTTCGGTCGTCGCTAACACGAATACTAATAAAATCAATTCAGAAACAAATCAACAAATACGATATAAAAAGTCAATATCCTGAAGGAACTCAACCGCCAATAAAGTAAAAAGGGAAAAACTTTAGCGAGTAAATCCTGTAAAATTAATTGCCTACTTATTTCTTATCTAAACTGTAATCTCCAAGCAAGTGAGACTTAAACGCCGCTTTTAAGAGCGTTCCTGTTATTGTTCATTTGAGAAGCTACATCAAACACTCCAGAAAAAGGAAAGGGAAAACAAGACGAGAAATGGAGCCAAACTGCATCCTGCACTTGTTTGCGGGATCCTTACTTGAGATGTGACAGTCACCTATTGGTCAATTTTTCTTTAAATCTAAATTGAACACCTTTCTTTTTAAGCAAGACTTTTTTGAAGCATTGTAAAGCGCTTAGCACTGAAAAGTGTAGGCGCTATATAAATATTATTATTATTATTATTATTATTATTACAGTGTAGCAACAATCCCAGAATCTTTGCAAAAGTAGACTCTGTGCAGTTTCCTTCTTTTTCTAAAGTACGGAGTAGCCAGACACCTCAAAGTAGGTCTTGAAAACTTTCGCTTCACCTCACTTTTCAACCAACATCTTGGTGTCTCCTCCTGAGCCACATCTTTACCCAAAATTTCCTTAAGTTCTCTCACCCACCCCATCTCCAGGCTTGATATACAGTGAAACCTGTATTTCACGGACCCCACATTAGTATACGGGGATGATTAAAAGCCCGGAAAAGGGCTCTCTTGGAATTACCTGATGATTTTAAACCTAAGCTCAAGTTAAGCAAAGTTAAGCATACCTCGCAAGACCTGTGCCTTGATTTTCACGACTTCTGCCATGCCACATCCGTGAATTTTTTATGCCACAAACGAGGCAAAGCGTTGACGAATAAGTTAAAGAAACAATGGAGGTCAAATCAGAGTTCCTGGAGTCTAATTATGTTACTTTGTGTCCAATTTAAAAACACACGCGTTCTGTGTGTCCACTCCGCCGCCATATTGGTTTCTTTTTAGGACCCAGTCTCATTTGGCGCGTGAGGCTCACGCGCGAGCTTTCGCAATACTTGTTTCGCCTTTCTCGACTACACTCGACTCGGGCGTAAACGCGCTCTAGTTGATTTGTATTGTAGTCTTCTGCAAAGCCCGAGCTTCGAGGGCCTCAGAAAAATATATGTTCTTACGACTTATTGGTGAGAATCAGATAAATAGTAAATCTTAATTACGTCTAACAGTGACGAGTATTTCAACTGGCATAGGGGTGGAAATTGCTCCCCCCGCTTTTTAGGCGCTTTTGTTTCCCCACTAAAATACGCCATTTTTCACACTAAAATGCTCGATCTTTCCCAAAAAAGATACTAAAATGCTTCGATAATGCTCATAATCGGAGGCTTTTTCATCAATTTTAAACGCCAACGCGAACAAAAACAAGTGAATAGTCTTTTCTACCGCAAAAAAAAAGTTCCTCTACAAGACTGTATAGGTGAAACATAATTCTCCAGAAAAAAATGCCATTAAAATGGTCGAATAATGCTGCTTTTGCCTCACTAAAAACTCACGAAAAAATTAATGCTAGCATAATGTCCAAAAGCCTATACATGAGTAACTATATTCTGAGCTATTGAGCGCAAAATATGTTCATCGCATGTGTAGGAATCGAACTGTGACTAAAGTAAGGTACTCACTACGAGCGAGCTTACATTTAACGATAAGTAAAAATATCAAATTATTTCTCTTAGAACATTTAAATCATACTAGGAACGCCATCGCGCCATACCCGTGGGGGTACTCAAAGGAGTTTTATACGGGGAGGCTACACCCCGAGCTCCAACCCTTAACCCTTTTATATACCATTTTTGACGTAAAGGAGGCCCCGTTACGTATACCCTCTATTGACAAATGGTACCCCTTTCACATACCTAGTAAAGAACGTTGCATCCCTTCAACTGCTGTAAATGCACTATCTTAAATAGGTCACAAAACCAGAAAGTTTTTCACTGCCATAAAAATATTCATCTTTTAGCCATAGGGCCTAGTATCGACAGAAATGGCGGATTTCCCTACCCTTTCATACAATTCAACCAGTGAGGTCCCCACCCTTTCATATACCTGAAGCCTGTATAAAGTACCCCTTCTCCCTTCTCTTCAGCTGGAACCCGAATTCCCTTCTTTTAAGTAACTGAGCCCTTTGGAATAATCGCGAAAAAAGTGAAAGGATGTGAAGTGAATTTTTCAGCGACATTTTCATGGACGTCGCCGTTGTCGGGTCGTAAGGTCTCTAACGCGCATCCTCGATTTCTTCCTTCGCCCTAAAAAGAACCGGCGCCGGCTATGGAAGAGTTAATATTAATAGTTTCCTCAAAGAAAATATAAAATCGAGTAATACTAGAGACAAGGTGAAAACAACGAGAACGGTAAAAAAAAACAACAACAACAGATCTAATTAGCAAAAAACAAACTTTGCACGTGCAGCACACTTTTTTTCTAATTAGCAAAAAAACTTTGCACGTGCAGCACAGTTGTTTCTAATTAACCGAAAAAACAACTTTGCACGTGCAGCACACTCTCACCGCCGCTATATAATTTTCATGTTTTCCTTCCAACGAAATTGGTCTCCGTTGTTATTTATTTCTCGCTCTAGCTCTTTCCCTGTTATCCAAGTTAATGTAGACTAGTGGAAAGAAAGACTTGTTTTTTTTTTCTCTTTAAAAGTCCGGGCGGCCAAATGAAATACCGCCGAAACGAGCGGGGTGCTTGAAGTGTAAAAATTTCACCTCAGCTACAACAAACTCCCCCCCCCCCCCCGACTAGCTGACTCCTGACTTCCCTCCCCCTCCCCCAGAGTCTGTACGGTCAGCGTTCGGTCGTACGCTGACGTCATGACCAAATTTTCTTAGGTATGGGGCTCCGCTCGCGGGCGAAGTAACCGTTTAGGAGAAACTTCCTTGACAATGACTCTGAACGTGAGGAATGTGAATGTGATTCCAATTATGGTACTTTATTGATATTTACCGTCAAAGACGATTTTATCAGTTCTCAATAAAGAACCAAAATACAAGGTGGAAAAGCTCAACTACAGGAAGTTGGAAGTTGTGTAGCCAAGGATCAAAAATAAACCATCCTGAATCAGTCCACGTAAAGTTTTACAGTCGAGATTGATTAGTACAGTCTATCATTTATTAGTGAAGAATAATAAGGGGGAGGGGAGAGGCGCTTGAGAGGGCGGGGCTTATTAACTTTCTTCCCCAGAAATGGGGGAGCTTATTGGAGAGAAGGCGCTTATTTGAGAGGGGGTGGCTTAATAGAGGATTTACGGTAATTTCGCGTTTTTATGAGACGGTAATATTTCGCAGGGTTTTATTTTTACGATTTCAATAGGGAAATATTAGTCTGAGATCATGTCCTCTCCCTACTGTCCCTCTATGTCTCTCATGGGAAGAGTTTTTTCCCCTCTCGCCTCGCCCGCTCTTAAAAAAGAAAAAAAAACACGTGATAGCGATGCGATAGTGATGGTAGGTTATTTAACACTTTATTTAGGCCAGGGGGCTTTCTCGGTTTTCAAAACATATAGGGTTTAGATTGGGCATGAAAAGTAGCCTTTCTAGTCTATAAAATCATCGATTTAAGAAAGTTGCAAAGTTTGCATTTTTTCAAAGGTTTTTGGTGAAAAATTTGTCATTTTTTCTTCTTTTCGTTTTTGGCGAAATAGGGCCAGAAAAGGTCTTTGTGGGCGTTGTAAATAGAAAACTAGCCTGTCAACACTATAAAAACATCGGTTTAAGAAAGTCGCAAAATTTGCATTTTTCCAAAAGGGTTAGGCAATGGTTTTGGTCAAAAATTTGAAATTTTTTCTTCTTTTCGTTTTTAGCAAAAAAAGGGCAAGTAAAGATAATTGGTGACGTTTTAGACTGAGAACTAGCCTTTCTAATCTATAAAAACACCGATTTAAGAAAGTCGCAAAATCTGCGTTTTTCCAAAGGGAAAAAATTTGTCATTTTTTCTTCTTTTCTATTTTTGGCGAAATAGGGCCAGAAAAGGTGTTTGGGGACGATGTAAATAGAAAACTAGCCTCTAAGGACTATAAAAACATCGGTTTAAGAAATTCGCAAAATTTGCATTCTCCCAAAGGGGCTAGGCCATGGTTTTAGTCAAAAATTTGAAACTCTTTCTTCTCTTCGTTTTAGGCAAAATGGGCCGGAAAAAAAGGTGTTTGGTGACGTTTTAGATTGAAAACTGGCCTTTCTAGTCTATAAAAACATCGATTTAAGAAAGTCGCAAAATTTGCATTTTTCCGAAAGGGTTAGGCCGTGGTTTTGGTCTAAAATTTGTCATTTTTTCTTCTTTTCGTTTTAGTAAAAAAAGGGCAAGTAAAGGTATTTGGTGACATTTTAGAAAAAAAACTAGCCGTTCTAGCCTATAAAAACATCGATTTAAAAAAGTCGCAAAATTTGCATTTTTCCAAAGGGAAAAATTTTTTCATTTTTTCTTCTTTTCGTTTTTGGCGAAATAGGGCCAGAAAAGGTGCTAAGGACTATAAAAACATCGGTTTAAGAAAGTTGCAAAATTTGCATTCTCCCAAAGGGGCTAGGCCATGGTTTTGGTCCAAAATTTGAAATTTTTTCTTCTTTTCGTTTTTGGCAAAATATGCCGAGAAAAGGTGTTTGGTTACGTTTTAGATTGAAAACTAGCCTTTCTAGTCTATAGAAACATCGATTTAAGAAAGTCGCAAAATTTGCATTTTTCCAAAAGGGTTAGGACATAGCCTTTGTTTGGTCAAAATTTGAATTTTTTTCTTCTTTTCGTTTTTATCAAAAAGGGCAAGTAAAGGTGTTTTGTCACTTTTTCGATTGAAAACTAGCCTTTCTAGTCCATAAAAATATCGATTTAAGAAAGTCGCAAAATTTGCATTTTTCCAAAGAAGTTAGTCCATGGTTTTGGTAAAAAATTTGTCATTTTTTCTTCTTTTCCATTTTTGGCGAAATAGGGCCAGAAAAGGTTTTGTGGACGTTGTGAATAGAGAACTAGCCTCTCAAGACTATAAAAACATCGGTTTAAGAAAGTCGCAAAATTTGCATTCTCCCAAAGGGCCATGGTTTTGGTCAAATATTTAAAATTTTTTCTTCTTTTCGTTTTTGGCAATATAGGCCGAGAAAAGGTGTTTGGTTACGTTTTAGATTAAAAAGTAGCCATTCTAGGCTATGAAAACATCGATTTTAGAAAGTCGCAAAATTTGAATGTTTTCAAAGGGGTCAGTCCATAGTTTTGGTCAAAAATTAGAAATTTTTTCTCTTATGCGATTTTGACAAAATAGGCCGGGAAAAGGTGTTTGGTGCTGTTTTAGATTAAACGCTAGACTTTTTAGTCTTTAAAAACCATCGATTCAAGAAGGTCGCAGAATTTACCTTTTTTCAAAGGGGTCAGTCCGGGGTTTTGGTCACAAATTTGAAATTTTTCCTTTTCTTTGTTGTTACCAAAATAGGCCGGGAAATGGTGTTTAGTGACTGTTTCAAGGGATTTATCGCATAAACAAGAAAGCTCTTAGTAGCGTTGAGTCTCGCTTGCTTAGAGCCCATGGGCTGTTGTCAAAGGCGCTGGTGCTGTTATGCTACTTTTTCGTTTTGAATACAAAACGAGTGTTATATGTCATAGTGTTAACACTCAAAACGTAAAAATTGCAAGGAGAGAAAGGCCGCACATCTTAGCTTCACACCGGTTTGAAACCTTTGAGAACCTTTTACATCTTGATATGTCTCCAGTGATGAGAACTCTTTCAGAGATTTGACACTCAAAAAATTGAACGATGATTTTTATCACTATAAATATATATGTTTTCTGCGGGAAAAGCGAGCGAGAGAGCTGGGCCAAACTACCGGGACCGGAAATGAGAAGCGAAGGACTTTGAGAAAGTCTAATGACCAGTTTACTTTTATCACTGATCTGATCGGAGACTGTTTGTGACCCATTAAACTCTGTGCACCACCAAAAACGGTCTGTGTTGAAGGGTGTGGCCACGCGGGACTGAAGTAGTTTCCGCCAAACAATTCTGTCATTTTCAGATGCAGCACTTGCTACATCAATTTTTATGTATTATACTATATATTTTTTTATATTTTCTCCGTCTTTTAACTTCTTGGCCATCATGAGTTAGCCTGGGCTTATATCAGTTACTGTTTTGTTTAGTTTATTCATTTTAAATTTTTATTCGTATCAAATTTCCAACAGTACCGCTTTTTAACTATATTTATGTATTTGTAACGACTTTCCGTTTCTTCAATAAATCCCTCGAAGAGGAACGGCTTAACCGTTCGAAACATCGGGAATACTCAAGCCGCTTTGTTCTTTCCTGTTTTGATATTACAGTTACTTAACTAATAAGCGACTTCCCCGAAGACGGAGTGTTCTTCGGAGTATTTTACACAAACCTTGCCTTGTTACATCTTCCAATTTTATTATTACCATTTATTGTTTTGTTGCAAAATAAACATACTACACTTGCTGAAAACAGGGAAAATCTAATAAGTGCCCGCCCTGAATAAGCGCCCACCCTCAAGGTCCAAAAATTTAATAAGCGCCCGGGGCGGTTAATTGAATAAATACGATATTGAAATTCATACTAAAGAGCCTGTAAAAAATTTTTTCGCGTTGAGTTCAATGGATAATCAATAATTTTTTTATTGCTGAAAACAATCAATCACAGGTAAACAAGAAAAGGCCAAAGATATACTATGTGGATCTGCTACTTGTAAATTATCATCTATTTACTTATTCATTTATTTATTTTTCATTAAAAGGGTACGAAACGAAACAAAGAGGAAAATCGAGCACAGACTAGAAACTGCCCACCTACCCCTCCCCTAAGCCAAAATTTTGCCGTAAGTGAGGAGTAAGTGTTAATAGAGACCTTTAGCATCAGGTTTTTCATGAAAAACCGCAAACCGCAAACTGCAAAATGTCACGTGACCATGTTGCCCTAGGGGAGGGGTAGGTGGACAGTTTCCCAGAAAAGTATAATTATCTGACTTGCACATAAATTACAAGGAATTAATTTCATTTTTTTAATTAACAATAGTTTACGGCGTTCTGAATGCCAAGTCCAATATAAAATAAACGTTGGCGGTCTCTTTAAATAAACCGTGTCAGGAGCCCATGACCGTGTTTGGTTCGATGAAAAATCTTAATCTTCGAGTTAAATACTCCGGTCAGCAAGAGAAGCGGGGGTTAGAGGTTGATTATTTTGCCCAGTCAACATTTTGCAGCAAGAAATTCACTGAGCACTTTAAACTGTGAGAATTTCTGAAGCTCAGCAAGAGATGTGATGTAAAATGCGCTTAGCTTTTGAGCTATTCGCCACGGAAACTGGGTCGAGTTAACTTTCGCAAAGGCTTCTGGGACACTTACTAGGGACTGGAGAAAAACGTGCGATCCCATAAACAACTGCGGGCACAGTTCGGCTCCAATTCCCTCCTCATTTAAAAAGTGGCGAATAGGCTAGCTTGAAGAAATATATAAACAAGGTCGACCTATATTTCTTAAAAAACGTAACAAAACAGTAAAATCACTTGTCCAAAAAAAGTCACGATCCTTCACGCATTAGCTTTCTTTCCCTTCCGCACCAAACTTGCTAATGAGGCATTTTCATCATCGCCATCGTCGAATTCTTCTTGTATCTCTTTATCTCCTGCCGTCGTCTTTGTATCTTTCTTCAGTTTCGCCTCTTTATCTGTTTTTGTTACATCTTTTTCACGTTTATCCCTCGCTGCCTTTGGTGAATCTTCTGGCTTCTCATTTTCTACTTTTGCTGTGTTCACTCCTTGCTCTCTTTTTACAATGTCTGCTTTCTTCGCATTTCTTTCCTTCTCCTTTTCTGCCTTTGTTGTTACATCTTGTGGTTTCTCTTTGTCCCTGTCTGTTCCCTTAACATTTTCACGTTCTTCTTTCTCTTTATCTACTTTCTTAACATCCTCCTTCCCTTTCTCCTTATCAGCTTTTTTAGCATTTTCTTTTGTTTTTTGTGTCCTTGTTGCGTTTTCTCGTTTCTCCTCGATTACTTTCTCAACATGTTTTTCTTCCTGCTCATCTGCTTTCTTTGAATCTGCTTTCCGCTTCTCATTTCCTGCCTGCTTTGCGTCCTGTTGTTTCTCTTTTTCTTCCTTTGTCATATCACATGCTTTCTCTTCCTTCTTATCTGCTCTGTTTCCTTTTCCTTGTCTCTCTTCCTCTTTATCTCCTCTCTTCACATCTCCTTGTTGTTGTTTCTCTACCCTTGTTACCTCTTCTCGTTCTACGTCTGCTTTCTTTACATTTCCGTCGCCTTTCCCCTTGTCTTTATCTGCCTTCTTTACATCTTTGCCTAGTTTCAATTTTTCCTCCTCTACTTTCGTTTCATCTTGTTTTTTTGGCTCTTTACTCGATCTTTCTACATCTTCTGCTTCTCTCGAGTCTACTTTCTTTTTACTTCCGTCTACCTTCTTGGATTGGTCTGCTTTCTCAAATTCTCCCTTTTGTTCTTCTTTCTCTTTAATGGCTTTATTTACATTTGTTTGCATGTCTTTTTCAGCCGCTTTGTTCTGATCTTCAACTCCTTCCTCTTTCTTTTTCTTGTCTTTCTTTACACTTTTGTCTCCTTCGTCTTTTCCTTCATCCGCGTTCTTTTCATTCTTTTCACTGTTTTTCTGCTTTGTTTCTTTGTCATATTTTTCTGTTTTAGCGTCAGTTGTACTCATATCTTCTACATCTACATATTCGTCGCTTTCCTCTTCCTAACAAATAAAATCAACATGCCAAAGTGTAAAGACTTTCTGTATAGTAGTGGTGGTAGTTAAATGGTAACGCTAATGGGCTTTAACCAATAAACAGCACCACAACAAAGAACTTCTCAGTAATGTTTTAGCCACCCACCCCCCCTTCCCCCGCAACGGCCCCCCTCCTAGAACCGCTTGCGGAGGAGAGGTATAAGCCCAGGACTTAGAAGCGGCAGGTTGATATCGTACCCCCGGAGGGGTATTCCTGGGAATTCGTGATGGGGGTGTGCCGGCCGGTTCTCCAAATCCTGACCCAATTTCACACCCCAAAATTGACATTTTCCACACCCGTTTTCAGACCTGGCGTAGGCAGAAATTATGTTATCATTACCGGACATTGCAGGGAGCTCCAGTTGGTGTTTTCATAAGTGAGAGTCCGAAATAGCGGGAGTTTATTTCAGTCAAACGACTGAAATTTATTTTCTTAAAATCTACCTCGAATTCGCGTATTACTCTTTCTTTCTTATTCCGTTGAAACGACAAATACGTTCATGCATTCCCTCGAAAACCATACCCGTTTTCAGACCAAAACGGCGCAAAAACCATATCCTGTGGGGTACCCTCCCCCCCCCCCCCCCCCACGGGTATCGTATGAAATATTGCTCCTCGTGTTATCCAAAGTTCTCAATCACTTACCGATTCGTCACATTCTGTGCAGAACCACAGGTATCCTCGCGTCTTGGGGTTGGCCTGCAAAATAAAAATAAAAAGTAAGATAAGTCTTAACGAAAAGGAGCTCTTTCCATCCTACAAGACAGTAGACAAAAAATAACGATAACTCCAAATTTGTTTTGCAAAACACTATCATGTGATAGGACAGCTGACTGGGTTTCATTTAAATGGTCAGACTGAAGGATTTTATCCACAGGCTTAAAAGTTAGAAGTACACCTCAACTTTGTACTAACAATTTTGAACGAGGAACGTAGTGTGACAGTCACGGCAAAGTAAAGGTTGCAGCTTTATGATAACGTGTTACTCTGTGAGCTGTTACTGAACAGACGCACGGCAACATGCGACCGAGACGATTTCTTTCAGTTGAGGCCATTTCAAGTCGCCAAGAATACTCTTCGTCTCGGGTTTTTCCTTTTTCTTGTAAACAGCTCGTGATAAACTATTTTCGAGGACTTACTTGCTCAATTCGAAATAATCTCGCGACAACTTTCAAAACCGAGCAACTTGTTGGACAAAATAAAGCAAAAATTCTCCCCGTGACGTCATCTGTATGTCTGCACTCTAATATTTCATAGACAACGACCAATCACAGGGCTCGTGGTATTCAGGCTTTGTAAAACTAGTACGCTATTTGATATCTTGTAAAAAAGTAAAAAACGGTCTTTGCATCAAAATAATTTCAAAAATTATGGTTTAGTTTTGTTATTCAAGCTTATATTTAGGCCGTTTCCTAGCTATTCACTATTGCTACGGATGGAAAGGATTGACATGGATTAAAAGTTTTTAAAAAGTGGGCCATCTTTTTTTTGCTATACCTGCAAAAACCAACAAAAAATGCTGGATCATTATACATTTCTAGGAATCTGCCTACCTAGCCCTCCCCTAAGCCAACATTTTGCTTTAAGTGAGAAGTAAATGTTAATGTTGGCTTAGGGGAGGGGTTGGTGGGCAGATGGTTTGTGCTCGCTGAGGAAATTTGATTGATATCTTATTCATATCTCTGTAAAAGCACTTTGTGTGTAGTCAGGCACAAAGTAATGACTTCAGCACAGAATTGACCTAAAAAAGCGATATCCTCGTGACATACGCCCTTTAAAACTGAACTTACTTTTATCGGAGGATCAAGGCATTGGAAGTGATAACAAAGCTTGCACTGGTCGCATCTACATAAAAGTAGTAAAGAATAAATAAGTGAGTAAATAAATAAATAAACAATGTCATCAGGCCTGGCACTGATCAGGCTACTTAAGTCTGCAGAAACCGCCATATTTGATTTTAAAAGCAGAGGAAATTGGGAGGGGGTGGGGGGGGGGGTGTAGAAAATGTGACCATTAAAGTTGAGATAAGCTTACAAATATTACAACAACAACGAAATATAAAAGCAAACAAACAAAGAAGAGTGAATTTCAGGGTGGGGGAAAGGTCTGTATAACTCTTCTGCGCTCTGCGGTGACTTAAGAAACGTTGAAATCTTCACCACCTTCACCAAGACCATAATGCACCATAATTTCTCCTAGGTATAACAGTCGTCCCAAGAGAAATCGGAGACAATGGTTATGCCAAATTCTGGGGTGTAAACAAGGTGCATTATTGTCTCGGTGACAATGGTGAACTTCCCAGCATACCTCACAAGATTAGAATTGGTGCCGCTCTGTTTGCAAACACAACACTCAGTGCGAGAGTCTTCAGGCTTCTTCTTCTTTTCAGGTGGTTCTATGCTTCTTCGCCCAGGGCGCCTTCCTCTTTTCGCTGCAGGCGCAGAGCTTTCTTCTAATTTTGGCTTCTGCGAAAATCAACCACAGATCTTGATTAGTAAACGGCCACAAATAAATGCACAAGTTTTCTGAGGAATCTGTTTAAGATGAACGCGTAGTTGCATCAAACATTGTATTTCTAAATGGACAGAAGTGTATAGGTTTCTGAAATTCCCTGAGAACTGCAAATTTCCCTGACCAAATGAATTAACAAATTCAGAAATTAGTCTTTGATGGACTCAACCGCCCCCCTCCCCCCCCCCACCCCTCACAGCAATCCTCTCCACGACTGATTTATGCTTTCAGCAAGTCACGTGGAGTGTCCATGAATTGATAAAAAAAAATGAGTACTCTTAAAATTTCACTTTATCTTGACTTCTTTCAAGGACTTAAATTTTCCCTTGGTCAAAGTGAAATTCTCTGACTCTTGCCTGGCCTTGAAGAATAATTTTCGCTAACCATTTCCTGACCGATAGTAACCATGCGAGAGGGAAAGACGAGCCCCTCCTGCACGCTCGGTGTTGGTCCCGCAATAATAAGTTCTCTTTTTGGCCATGTAATTAATCCTTTGTATATTGATCAAGCTTGTTCCATGAAGATGGCTGGGTATTCATCGTTCTTTTTTGCGTTTTTATTGGCCAATATCTAGCCATGTTGACCACACCCATGTACAATAACGCATTTTTCCTACCGGATCAATGAGTGGTTTCACGACAAAAAACATGCAGGGGTCGGCAATGCCCCAACTCCTTAGAACAATAAAAGCTGTAGGATATGGGGAGTAGTGACAATAGAGGTCCTGAAGAAGCGCAGGGCTACATGAATCAGACAGCCCTCACCCGAGTTACTCAAAAGAAGGGAATTTAGGTTAGAACTGATGAGAGGGGACTGCGCCCGAGATCAGACAGAGATAGTAGAATTTATCGCCTTGCACAACTTAATAACCAATTCCACAGGAAAGAACTGCCGAGTAGCTTCCACTCAAATGGTCACGTGGCTCCACCTACAAGCTCCAAAGTCAGAATTGCATTTAATGTCTCCAGCGGTTAACTCCGATTGTGTCAGGCTTGAGTCAGTAGACAGATGAAAGTAGTTTGCAACATGTATTCCTGATGCAACCTGACTTACCTCTCCCTTGTCTGGAGTGAATTTAGTAGGTTCTTTGATGACCCGTCTTTGGCGGCCTTGAGAAATGGGTGTGGTGTCCTCAGTATCGACTTCCATTTCGTCATCATCATCGCTGGAGTCACACTCTGAACACTGCCTGTAATAACAAACAAATACGCTAAGGCTTGAAAAATTATGCACCGCGAAACATTGCTGTTCCCTCGGATGAAGTGCACGTTTATGGAGATCTTATAGCTAAATTCGTTGTATTGGGATGCGTGTTTTGCAAACTTCGAAAGAATTTTGAGTTTTTCTGTTCCGTCAATCATCTTAGCGGACCTCTTAGGAAACAAATGTTTACTTGTGATTGGTGCATTTCGATCCACTTTGTTTGTTTCTGTCTTTCAAGGTTCGTTGCTTGTGATCGCCCTGTTTCGGGCAATAGTCGAACAGTTTTCTTCAAATATTTTTCTGATCTTTCTTATTCTTGTCTCTTGAAAGAATAAAGCAATGTCTGCCTCCTGCCCTCTACAAAAATACCACTCATCATCACGATTTCCTTCGCTATTCTTGAGCAGTCTAGACTCCTTCTCAGTTTTGTTTTTGCGGGCCAAGCTGGGCGAGTGCGTTGCATCGTCGCCGCTGAAGGGTTGAAAGACTAACCTGAAGAATGCAAGCAATTACTTCCCAAAGAAAAATAAAGCGATCGTAAGTGTTTGAGTTGGTCTTTAGTTATTTCATAGCGTTTGCGACCTCGTCCTGTCTGTGAAAGATCCAGCGTTGCAGAATAAGATATATCCAGTGAGTCAAAAATCTACATTGTTGCGGCATTCTATCCGACTTGAAAGCAAATCAGTTATGTAGGTTAAAGAATTCTTCAGGTGCTGCACAGGAACTTGAATCGCATTCGACGGAATACCAGTAGCATTTGTGAAACCATTCGACATGTCATTCAGCAGGAATGACAACGTGCCGAAGCATCCTCTAATCGACTCCTCGTTTGAATCAGAACGTCTGTCTCTTAACTTATCAGCACTAGCCAACAGATTAAGAACGCTTTTTAGATTCTTTAAGAAAATCGCGAACCCACGTTCATTTCTCTCTCGTAACACCAGTGCACGTGACCGACGAGTACGAGCCGCCTGTTTGTTTTAGGTGCATTACCGTAGAGGCTTATGGGACATTTGCCAAAACTACGAAAAAATAATTATGACTAACGAAAAATAATTCTCGAATGGAAAAAATTAAATTATCATTATATTATGAGAAACGTACAACAAAATCAATTAATTATCCAAAAAACATAATTATAGCAGACAAAAAACTAATCAGCAACCGTAAAATAATTTGCGTAATGGACAAAAATAATTTCCAAGAAACATAATAATATAGACGGCACATAAAAAAAATTAATTCCTGGTGAGGAAAACATAATTATGACGCATGGAAAAGTTAAAAAGAACACGAAAATAATTACTGGCATAGCTAAAAATAATTACAAACAGACAAAATATTAATAGCAGGTACTCATCAAATTAATTCATCAAGAGGGAAAAATTAATCACGCAATTTTGACCATGACGGGCCTTCATATTTACTGACCAATCAAGCCTTTTGTCTCCAGCTGTTTAACAAAATTAGCCTATAACCGATGAGTCTGATTGAGACCTTTAAACTAAAGGCACACACAGTAAATCATCTGGCAGGTTTAACCATGGCCGAGCAGTTCTGTACTGCAAAGCTACATGATACGGTCGAGGGAATAATTATTCAGTTGTAGATATTTTTTGAACGAAAAGTTCATGTAAATTTACTAGTAAGTTAAACCATGGCTGAACAGTGCTGCTCTCAAGCGGTGATTTTTTTGCTAAAATTTACTCGCTAAAGAAGAACTTCCCGCCTTGCTTTCTTTGTTTTATATTTCACATTCTCCTTCCAAAAATCAATGAAAAGGTAATCGCGGGGCGTGAAAGACGTTCACCCATTCACAAAATGTGTTCATGTAAGGAAGTTTCTGGATATATGGACAAAAGTACAAAAATCTTTGTACTGTGGTTGCTTGTATTAAGCATAAAGGTTAAAAAAAAAACAAGGAAAAAAAAGAGCATTTTGACAAGAAATGAGTTAACAAAAGAGGAAGGCCAGTCGCGCTCGCTGTACGGTGGTCCATCCAGACTTTAACATGGCGAGTTTTACACTTGAGAGTTATCTGAAAGAAAAAAGAAGGAAGACGAGAACAGCCCAAAATATTCGGTTCCAGTCCCTTCCAGAAACCCTACCGGCTTTGAAAACGCAAATCCTCGCTGACGTCACATTAAACTACGAAACAGGTGTTAAATTTTTCAAACTGAAAGTTTGCGTCGGATGGCTTAAAATTTTAAAAAGGAATAGAACTTCAAAAATCCATCACTACTTTATCATGTTTCAAAGACTTTCGGCTCGTCGGTTAAATTGAGAGAAAAACCTCGCCGTTTCAACTTTTTAGAATGATTTAACCTTCTATTGTTAAACCAGCCGTTTTAGATTAAATAAGCACATCTTTCCCAGCTTGAACTTTTCGCATCTCAGTTATCAACAAAGAGGTAATTGGAACTTGATGGAAACGAACCATGTATTGAACATTTTAAACGCTGTGTTTTCATTATGTATGTTATATTAATAAACGACCTTACAACCCTGTACTCTACAAACAATACACAGTGCGTTTGAGGCATATTAACCCGTCTAAATTAACATCGAGCGTCAAAGAAGTCGTCTATTTTAAAAATGGAACAGAGAACAGGTAACTAATGTAAAATGCTTGAAAAAAAACCGGCAAGATAAAAAAATGGCGGAACAGTACTGCAATCGAACGTTGGAAGAATTTCTACAACTTGCCCGTTACAGAGAATCTTTCTTCTTTTCTCTCTGTTTCAAACTTCGCGTTTTCTCTCGTGACAAGTCTTGGAAATATTTTAGTAATTCGCGCCTTATTCAAAGCTTCGTCAATACCAGCCAACGTCAAGAACCTGTTCCTTAGTCTGGCTTTCTCTGATCTTGGGGTGGGATTCGTGTCGCAGCTAATGGCCGGCATTATTGTTGCCGTGATACTGAACACAGCATCAAAAGAAGACTACAACTTAACGTCACTCTGTCCAACAGTTATAAATTTGTGGTTATATCTTTTCTATTTTCTCTGCGCTGCATCTCTCCTAACTCTCACGACCATTGCATTCGACAGACTTCTCGCTGTTTCGCTCCATTTGCGATATCAAGAGCTTGTCACGTCCAAACGCGTCACTATAGTATTGATATCTATATCGTTAACAAGTTTTATCACTGCCTTGATATACAATTTCCTTCCGAAAAGCAATGAAATGGTAGCTGCAGTTATTTTACTGGTAGGGTATTTTCTGACCACAGTGGCATGTGTTCATATTTACAAAGTCGTCAAATATCACCAGAATCAGATATACAGTCAAAATCAGCTTCAAAATGCCCAAACAAGGGAGGCACTCAGACAAAGGAAGTCCGCTTATAATGCTTTATTTGTCTATTTTGTTTTTCTAGTTTGTTGTCTTCCTTTTTTGCCTTCACTAATATTGTACTTGATTAATACTTCTGAAATTTCGTTTCTCATAGCCAAATGTGCGTCGTTATTCTTAATTTACCTGAATTCATCATTAAATCCAATTGTTTATTGCTGGCGGTACCGAGAGATTCGCCAAATTGTAAAAAGCACAATGAAGAAAATACTTCGTTTGGACGAGAATATAACGTAAGGATGCGAAGTTCTGCGAGACGAAATTTGGTGAGAACGAGCAATTCTAGAAGGAAACTGGGACGAGCTAACTTTCGCAAAGACTACTAGGACTGTTACAAGGAACAAGGGAAAAAATGACCAAAAATGACCGCGCTGATGGCGCCTCCCCACCTGAGTAACAGTTTCAGAAAAAATTGCAGGAAATATTTCGGCCCTAATCGTTTCAAAAGTGGCGAATGGACTTGCTGTGCCCAAAGACCAAGGAAAGGTGTTGTAGACGGAAGAGGATTGGTCGCTACAATTGGAATTGGTCTCTCAATAGAGAACTTGAAAGCAGACACCTTTGAACTAAATTACGTCTACGACTTTCACGAAATGTAAAAGACTTACAGCGCTAAAAGACTAACATATAAAAGTGAATTTCAATTCAGCATTTTAAACATTGGGATGCAAGGCGATTTTTGTAGTAACTAACCACCTAAAATTGAATTCTTCAAAACACGATCTGGTCTCTCCGAATTGCGAAGAAAGAAGACACCTTTAGGGCACCTACTTAATCAAACTCAGTTCCCTTTTTCATGTCAACTAACTTCTTAAAGAGAAAAGAGGGGATTTTCCCCTTTTTATGGACAAAACTGTGTATGGCGCAAGAACCTTACAGGCGTGATTGTACCGATTACTTGCAAAGAATAAGCAACAATGTGACAAAATGGCCATTGTTCAAGCTGTAATCGATTTCCATCCGAGCAATCGGCAGCCAAAGTAGTAGCTTACAACTGACTGTATGTGTCCACTGAAAAAGTGAAGTCTCTCTTTCGCTTGGCCGTGGGAGATCTGGGTACGAGATAAGACGCGCCCTGCGGCTTGTCGTAAGCTACAGCGGAAGTTGCAATGTTGAGGATCTTTAGAGACGAACACATGTACTCGTTAGCATTCGAAAAGAGTTTACAAATAAGCAAGGTCATTCGCTTTGCGGCAGTCAATTTAGAAAAACCGTCGCAAGTCTACATTTGAGACAAATCTCAAAGAAAGACGAAGAAGGACGAAAACAGTCCATAATGTTAGGCTCCAGTCCATTTATAAAAACCTCACCGACTTGCAAGACTAAAAAGCCTAGCTGACTGGACGTCACCTTACTTACTACTACTGAAACAGGTGCTAAACGTTTTAAAACTGAAGCATTGCATCAAAATGCTTAAAATTTTAAATAAAAAATAGAACTAAACAAAATCCATCTGTATTCTATTATGTTTCAAAACTTCGCTGGACAGTTAAATTTAGAGGAAAAACTTACCCTTTTAACGGTTTAGAATAAATTAAAGTTCTATTTCCTATACCGAGCATTTGCAATTAAACAAACGGTTCTTCTCAGCAGGCAACAGCTCACATGTCAATTATGGACAGAGAGGTAACTTGAACTTTACGGAAAGGACCCTATATTTAAGCAATAGAAAACGTTTTCTGTGTTTTCATAGCCTGATATAAACACGAGAGGGGTTTGGGAGAATTCTGGACAGTTATGCAAACCCAACACGAAGTCGAGAGTTTGCATAACTGTCGATAATTCTCTCAACGCCTCGAGTGTTTATATCAGGCTATGCAAACACTGGAAAAAAGTTTTCTATTGCTTTTATAAAATAAATTTCCCGAGAAAAAACGAAAAACTCTTTGTATGGCACTGATTAAAAGAGAAATTCTTACCAGTAGCAAATTCTTGTCCACGAAGTCTTGCACGCGTAATCAGTTGTCGTTTTGCAAAAAGATGCTTTCCAAAATACGGACTTTTCTCGCTTCAAATGTCAGCTTAAGCGAAAAAAAATTGACACACTTTCTTTGTAACGATTTTCCAAGTTTCAGCCGACCGAGGAATAGGCAAATAAAGTAAACTTGTCGAGTTTTGAACTTGAAAACTTTTTCAAATTCGCGCTTGCGTGATTAGCGCGCGAAAAGCAAAACATCTTGACGCCAAAACCATGTTTACATACTCGCATGCAAACACTCATCTCAGCCAATCAGAGCGCGCGTACTATCTTAGTTATTTTATAAATTGCGGTGTTTCATTCCTTTGTTTTCAATGCTAGTGTTGCAAAACCTTCCCTTTGCATTGTTTTCTGGGTTGGCCTTGTTTTGTACAATTTGATTCGGTGTTTCAACCCTTAAAAATCTCTCCCAACAATAACACTGAATTTCTGTTTGCACTCTACCCATAACATTAAGTCTAAGGCTTTGGTTAATGAACCGGCTTTATTACGCGCTACAGCAGATGGCCGAAGTGAAAAAAAGCTAATAAAAGGAGGGGGTAATTAAGGTAGTTATCAGTTTTAACCACGACAAATACATGCATATTGTGACAAGTAAAACTATGGCTGAACAGACTTGCACGGCTCGATTTCTGGATTATTGAATTAAACTGGTTTCCCACAGGAGAAGTTTCTTCCTTGGTTTCTGTGTTTTAAACTTTGTATTTTCCCTCGTGGCGACTCTAGGAAATCTTTTGGCCATCCGTGCCTTAATGAAGACCTCAACGATACCAGCCACCGTCAAGAAGATGTTCGTAAGTCTGGCTTTCTCTGATCTTGCAGTTGGATTGTTACCGCAGCTAATGACCGCTATTATGAGCGCCGTGATGTTGAAAATGGCATCAAGTGGAGACGACTTTGCCTTCTTTTGTCCAACAGTTTTTTTGATTGTGCATTTATATTTTCTGTATCTTCTCGCCGCTTCATCTTTCCTGAATGTTATTATCATTGCATTTGATAGAATTCTCGCTGTTTCGCTCCATCTGCGATATGAGGAGCTTGTCACGCCCAGACGTGTTACAATAGTGTTGGTGTCTTTATGGTTAACAAGCTGCATCTTCCCCTTCCTGGTTATTTTCCTCCCGAAAGGCATTGAAATGATACCTGGCGTTATTTCCGTTATAGGATATGTTCTGACAACCGTGGCGTACATTCGTCTTTACAAAGTTGTCAGATATCATCAGAATCAGATATACAGTCAAAATCAGCTTCAAAATGCCCAAAGAAGAGAGGCACACCGACAAAGGAAGTCAGCCTATAATAGTTTATTTGTCTCTGTAGTTTTCTTAGCATGTTATTTTCCCTTTTTGCCTTGCACTATATTGTATGTGACAAACAGTTCAGAAATTTCATTTCTCGTGGCTCATTTTGCGTCTATGCTCCTGATTTACCTGAATTCATCATTAAATCCCTTTGTTTATTGTTGGAGGTTCCCAGAGATTCGCCAAAGTGTAAAAAGCACAGTAAAACAGATATTTCAAATGAACGAGAACATGTCATAAAGAAGGAATTAAAGATCTGGGTAGTTTGAACCTATAGTCTTTTCAGTGTCTTTGCGAAGACTGGAAAACGAAATTTATTGAGAAAACTAATGGACTTGCTTTAGGCCAAAAGAAAATGCAAAATGTAAAACGAAAAAGAATAGTCTATTACAAAACTGGCTTGCTATAGGCGCACGCATCGATTTTAAAATATTACATTTAAAAATTTAAACGATTTAGCTCCTTACTATTTGACTTCGCTCCTTCTCAAATACCAGCCGGATCGTTTACTCCGCTCATCTAATAGATTTGCTTTTACAAGTTCCTTCTGTTAATACCGTGGCTTATGACACCGCTCATTTTCATACCATACACCGATAATCTGGAACAGTCTACCAGATCATATCAAAAACTCTCAATCTGTTTCTACTTTAAAGCAACGTTTGAAAACTTTTCTTTTTAGGAACAACTACTATATATAGTTTCACTTAGACTTTATTTACTATTATAAGCGCATGGAGAATTCTTTAAATGCGCCATGAAAACCTACTACTACTAATACTATTATTATTATTAAAATAGAAATGGTCTTGAGATATTGGGAAAGGACAAATGACTAGTAAAGTGGTCACCGTTATAACTTTCACAAATTTCTCACAGGAACAAAGTTATGAGGATCTTGTCATGTGATGGTCTAACTTTGCTTAGCCCTTTGAGCCCTAAGATTGATCATAATCAAAGTTCTCCTTGTAATACCTATGCTTTGGAACACGGAGCGGTCATGAGAATTACGGACATGATTACACAGATTCTTTAACAACTTCTCCCAACTACTCTTATAGGAAATGTAAAGGGACAACAAATAGACAATACAATTTAAAGGATTAATATGTGGCAAGTATAATTCTTGCACAAAATGGTCATAGATCTTTGCCAAGAAAAAGCATTTCACATTCCACTGACTGATGAGAAAGGCCAAAACTATTAGGTTCAGGTCCTTCCAGAAACCTCACCGGCTTTGAAAACGCAAAACCCTCGCAAACGTCACATTAAACTACGAAACAGGTGTTACATTTTTCAAACTAAACGTTTGCGTCGGATTGCTTAGAATTTTAAAACGAATAGCATTAAAAAAATCCATCACTACTTTATTATGTTTCCAAGATTTCCAACTGGTCGGTTAAATTGAGAGACAAATCTCGCCGTTTCAACGTTTTAGAATGATTTAATCTTCTTTAGTTAAACCAGGCGTTTTAGATTAAACAAGCATATCTTTCCCAGCTTGAAACTACTTACATATTAATTATCAACGAAGAGGTAATTGTATTTGGTAATTGTATTTTCCCTCGTGGCGACTCTAGGAAATCTTTTTGTCATCCGCGCCTTAATGAAGAACGCAACGATACCAGCTAACGTCAAGAAGCTGTTTCTAAGTCTGGCTTTCTCTTATCTTGCAGTTGGATTGTGTTCGCAGCTAATGACCGCTTTTTTCAGTGCCGTGATGTTGAAGATGGCATCAAGTGGGGACGACTTAGCCTTCTTTTGTCCAACAGTTTTGATCGTGCATTCATATTTTGTGTCTCTTCTCGCCGCTGCATCTTTCATGAATATTACTGTCATCGCAGGCGATAGACTTCTCGCCATTTCGCTCCATATGCGCTATCAGGAACTTTTCACGCCCTTACGTGTTACAATAGTGTTGGTGTCTTTATGGTTAACAAGTTGCGTCTATGCCTTCACATTATTTTTCACTCCAAAAGGCACTGCAATGGCAGGTGCGGTTATTTCCATTATAGGATATGTTCTGACAACCTTGGCGAATGTTCGTATTTACAAAGTTATCAGATATCATCAGAATCAGATATACAGGCAAAATCAGCTGCAAAATGCCCGAGCAAGAGAGGCACACCGACAAAGGAAGTCCGCCTATAATAGTTTATTGATCTCTGTAGTTTTCTTGGCCTGTTATTTTCCCTTTTTGCCTTACACAATATTGTCTTCGATAAACCCCTCTGAAGTTTCATTTCTCGTAGCTCATTTTGCGTCGATATTCCTGATTTACCTGAATTCATCATTAAATCCTTTTGTTTATTGTTGGCGGTACCCAGAGATTCGCCAAACTGTAAAAAGCACAGTAAAGCAAATATTTCACATCAACGAGAACATGTCATAAGGAAGGAATTAAAGCTCTCGCTAGTTTGAAATGACAGTCTTTTCAGTGTCTTTGCGAAGTCTGGAAAACGAAATTTAGTAAGAAAACTAATGAACTTGCTTTAGGCCAAAAGAAAATGATAAATGTAAAACGAAAAAGAATAGTCTATTACAAAATGGAAATGGTGTTGAGAAATTGGGAAACGACACATGACTTGTAAAGAGGTCACCGTTATAACTTTCACAAATTTATCACAGGAACAAAGTTATGAGGATCTTGTCATGTGATGGTCTAACTGTGCTTAGCCCTTTGAGCCCTAAGATTGATCAACATCAAAGCTCTCCTGGTAGTACCTATGCTTTAGAAAACGGAGCGGTCGTGAGAATTAGGGACATGATCACACAGATTCTTTAACAACTTCTCCCAACTACTATTATAGGAAATGTATAGGGACAACAAATGAGAATTTGAATATAGACATTACAATTTGAAGGGTTCATATGTGACAAGTATAATTCTTCCACAAAATGGTCTTAGATCTTCGCCAAGAAAAAGCATTTCAAATTCAACTGACCGATGTCGGAGACACGAGAATATAACGAACGTGTCACTTTCAAGATGCGTATCATTTTATTCTGGGCAATCGAGAGCAAAAGACAGTTCCATATTTATACACTGGAATCCTAATTTTTTGGCGTTTAGTGGGGAAGAGCTTACAAACGAGCAAGGTTATTTGAGCTCGCTGTGCGCTAGTCCATTCAGACTACATAACACCGTCATGAGTCCCCAGCTGAGGCTAATTAGTTTCCAGTCCTTTTTTAAAAACATCACCAGTTTTGAAGACTCAATAGCCTGCGTGGCAGGCGTCAAAAGCCTCGCTGACGACACCTCGAACTAAGGAACAAGTGCTAAAGTTTTCAAACTGAAAGACTGCTTAGAAGTTTAAATAAAAGAATAGAATTGAACAAAATCCATCATTATTTTATTATGTGTAAATCATCTGCTGGTGGGATCAGTTAAGAAAAAAACTCGCTCTCTCAACGTTTTACATAATTTAACGTTCTAGTTTTATGCCGATCGTTTTCAATTAAACAAGTGGTTCCTCTTCGCAGGGAGTAGCTCACATTTCAATTATGGGACAGAGAGGACGACAGAGAGATAAGTGGAAATTGATGGACAAGGACTATATATTGCGGCGTTTAATTGTTTTGTTTTCTATACTAATTTCGCAAAACCTTCCCATTGCATTGTTTTCTGAGTTGGCCTTGTTCACAATCTGAGTCGGTGTTTCAAACCTTAACGTTTTGTACCAACAATAAGAATTTCTGTACTCGCTCTAACTATAAACATTGAGTCTAAAGCTTTAGTTAATGAACCAGCTATATAACGTGTCACAGCAGATGGCTTTTATGAAAGGTAGCTAATTAACCGAGGGCGTCATCAATGTGAATATTTTACCAAAAGGAAAAATTCATCTATACAATTTGACAGGTTAAACCATGGCTGAACAGTACTGCAGTCAAGTGCTGGATTCCTTTTTAAAACTTGTTCGTCATAGCAGGTCTTCCATCCTTGCTTTCTGTGTTTTACAATTTACATTTTCCCTCGTGGCGACTCTCGGAAATCTTTTAGTTATCCGCGCTTTAATAAAGGCCTCAACGATACCAGCCAACGTCAGGAAGATGTTCATAAGTCTGGCTTTCTCTGATCTTGCAGTTGGATTGTTGCCGCAGCTTATGGACGCTATTATCTATGCCGTGGTGTGGAAGACGACGTCAAGGGGAGACAACTTAGCCTTCCTTTGTCCAACAGTTTTAAGCGTGCTTTATTATTTTATGTATCCTCTCCTCGCTACATCTTTCCTGAATGTTATTTTCATTGCATTTGATAGACTTCTGGCTGTTTCGCTCCATTTGCGATATCAGGAGCTGGTCACCGCCAGAAGTGTTACAACAGTGGTGTCTGTATAGATAATAAGTTGCGTCCTCGCCATCCAATTTATTTTCTTTCCAAAAGAAATTGACATGGTGGCTGCAGTTATTTGCCTTATAGGATATGTTCTAACGACCATGGCATATGCTCGAATTTACAAAGTTGTCAAGTATCATCAAAATCAGATATACAGTCAAAATCAGATTCAAAATGCCCAAACAAGGGAGGCACTCCGACAAAGGAAGTCCGCCTATAATAGTTTATTTGTCTCAGTAGTTTTTTTAGCCTGTTATTTTCCTTTTTTTCCTTGTACCATACTGTACATGGCAAACACCTCCGAAATTTCATTTCTCATAGCTCAATTTGCCTCGTTTTTCTTAATTTGCTTGAATTCATCATTAAATCCTCTTGTTTATTGCTGGCGGTACCGAGAGATTCGCCAAATTGTAAAAAACACAATGAAGAAAATAATTCACATGAACGAGAACATGACTTGAGGAGAGACCTTGAGTTCTAAGACACGAAATTTAGCGACAAAAAGCAATGGACTTTCTGTGGCCAAAGACCAACGAAACGTGCAAAAGGGAAAAGATTGGTGTCTTCGACAACGGAATTGTTCTCTCTGAATAGAGAAACGAAAAGACACTTTTGATCTAAATTCCGTTTATAACTTCAACGAAACGGAATTTAGTAAGAAAACCAATGGACGTTCTGCGCAAAAAGACCATGAGAAAATGTAAAAGGGCATTTCAATTCGGTATTTCTGCCACTGGGCTCAAGGTGACTTTATTAAGATAAGTACCTAGGTAATATTGGTCTCTTCGAAACTGGATCTGTTCTCTCTGAATTGCAAAACAAGAAGACGCCTACATATCACTTACTTATTGAAAATCAGTTACTGTCCGCTTTTCATCGTAAACTAACTAACTTCTAAAAGAGACAAGCCTGCCCCAGTGTGTGGGAATTTTCCCCTTTTATGGACAAATCTGTGTTAACTATGGCACCAAGACCCTTGGCGGTTTCGAGGAAAGGTCTTACAACCGTCATTTTAACGCTTACTGCCAAAGAACACGTAACAATGTGACAAAATCGCCACTTTCAAAGTGTAAACGAGCAATCAACAGCCGGAGTGGTTTCTTATAACTGTATCTTTGTCTGCATTTCAAAAGTGAAATCTACCATTCGCTTTGCCGTGGGAGATCTGGGTATGTCATTAGGCGCGTCTCAAGGCGGAACTTCTATTCTCGAAGCTCTTAAGAAACGAACAAACACACTTCAATATTTAGTAACTTTAGCAACCTTTGGACAAGTCCGCCTATACCATCGCGAGTCCACATTTGATACAAATCTGTTCTTGTTTTCACTTCGCTAACAGACAACCAGCCACTTTTAGCACCTTAAACACAATCAACTAAGCTTTGTAATGGCGTATCCCTCTCATCGAAAAAAGACAATTAGGATACCGTCACATACTATTCTTTATTATTTCTATTATTTCCCAATCCCAAAAATCATATCAATCAACGGTGGAAACAGGCCAAAATCAGACGTCTTTATGAACACAATTTGGATTTTGGAGCACTGTTGCCTGTTGAAAGGTTCATCAACGACAGAATGGCCGTACAAGAAACTCTACACATTTCCAACGTTAGCTTTTGCGACGTTTTCCGTTGTGAACTAGTCACTCAAATATCTTTATCAGCTCCCAGTGTTATATAGGCCCACCATCCTTGTGTAATAGGTTTTTGACAAGAAGCCAGGTGCATACTAGAAATACTAGGAATAAAGATAAACTTCATATACCATCTTATCAGCAACAGGTCAGCGATCTTTCTCATATAGGGCTGTTCAGCTCTGGAATGACCTTCCAGAAAGTTTAGCAAACATAGAGTCATTTAATGTTTTTAAGAATGCGATTAAAGGACGTGCACTTGACGAGTTTTTAAGCCATTGACTTTCAATAGGTGTAATCATGCATATGTTATATTTTTTAAATAATATGGTAATGTTTTATCACTTTCAAATGTTTATTTTAGATTTCTATTGTTCATATTAGATTTTATTGTAATTGGTATGTGAAAACCCATTTTAATTGGATGTACCAATAAAGTTGATTGATTGATTGATTGATTGATTGAAAGCATTTTAAAATGTTTGATGATTTACTGACCAATCAAGCCTTTTGTCTCCAGCTGTTTAACAAAATTAGCCTATAACCGATGAGTATGATTGAGACTTTTAAACTAAAGCCACACACAATAAATCATCTGGCAGGTTTAACCATGACCGAGCAGTTCTGTACTGCAAAGCTACATGAATTTGAGCAATTCGTTCTCCAAAAGAGAGATTATACGCTGGCCTTTTGTGTTTTACACCTGGCGTCTCCAGCTGTTCAACAAAATTAGCCTATAACCGATGAGTTTGATTGGGACTTTAAAACTAAAGCGACACGCAAGGCAGGTTTAACCATGACCGATCAGTTCTGTATTGCAAACCTACATGAATTTGCGCAATTCGTTCTCCAAAAGAGAGATTCTATGCTGGCCTTTTGTGTTTTACACCTGGCGTTTTCAGTTGTGGCCACTCTTGGAAATCTCTCGGATTTTCGCCCTCGTTTATCGCAGCTTCGCCGTTCGCGTGCAAAGAAAAATAAGAGACTGCTAGCAGTCTAAATGTTTGACGATTTACTGACCAATCAAGCCTTTTGTCTCCAGTTGTTTAACAAAATTAGCCCATAACCGATGAGTCTGATTAAGACTTTTAAACTAAAGCGACACGCAATAAATCATCTGGCAGGTTTAACCATGACCGAGCAGTTCTGTACTGCAAAGCTACATGAATTTGAGCAATTCGTTCTCCAAAAGAGAGATTCTATGCTGGCCTTTTGTGTTTTACACCTGGCGTTTCCAGTTGTGGCCACTCTTGAAAAACTCGCGGGTTTTCGCCCTCGTTTATCGCAGCTTCACCGTTCAAGTACAGTAACTTTGCAAAGAAAAATAAGAGACTGCTCGCAGTCTAAATGTTTGACGATTTGCTGACCAATCAAGCCTGTTATCTCCAGTTGTTTAACAAAATTAGCCTATAACCGATGAGTCTGATTGAGACTTTTAAACTAAAGCCACACACAATAAATCATCTGGCAGGTTTAACCATGACCGAGCAGTTCTGTACTGCAAAGCTACATGAATTTGAGCAATTTGTTCTCCAAAAGAGAGATTCTATGCTGGCCTTTTGTGTTTTACACCTGGCGTTTTCAGTTGTGGCCACTCTTGGAAATCGTTTAGTGATCCGGGCCTTGTTTAATGCCTCATCGATACCAGCCACCGTCAAGAAGCTGTTTTTGAGTCTGGCTTTCTCTGATCTTGCCGTGGGGTTGTTTCCGCAACTCATGTCCGGGGTTATCAGCGCCGTCGTATTGAAAATGGCATCAAGTGAAGAAAACACCTTTACCTCATTTTGCCCAACGGTTCTAACAGTGTATTATTATCTTTTGTTTCTTCTCGGCGCTGCGTCTTTCCTAACTGTTACTGCTATAGCAATAGATAGACTTCTCGCTGTTTCGCTCCATCTGCGATATCAGGAGCTTGTCACTTCCAAACGTGTCATCACTATATTGGTGTTTCTATGGTTGACGAGTTGCATCACTGCCTTCATATACGTTTTCCTGCCCAAAGGCAGTGAAACGGTATCTGGTGTTATTTCATTTGCAGGACATATTTTGACAACAGTGGCTTACGTTCGCGTTTACAAAATTGCAAAATCTCATCAGAATCAGATCAACAGTCAAAATCAACTGCAAATTGCCGAAACAGTGGAGGTAATCCGACAAAAGAAGTCTGCCTACAATACTTTATTTTTCTATGCAGTTTATTTAGCTTGTTATCTTCCATATCTGCCCTCCGCAATATTGTACTTGCTACACAGATCGAATATCTCCTTTTTCGTACCAAAATGGGCCTCAATATTCTTGCTGTTTCTGAATTCGTCGTTAAATCCTTACGTATACTGCTGGCGATATCGAGAGATCCGGGAAATTGTGAAGAGCACAATAAAGAAACTATTTCGCATGAAATAAAAAAAGGAAATTAGTTTGACCGTTTTAAAGTCCTATAAAACGCCAAGTATTACGTTACACACTTGTTTACAAGAACAAAAGGTTGTTGTAAAAAGTACAAAGAAAAATCTCTCAGAACTTGAAAGTGGTCTTTTTGATGGAGAAAAAAGAGTGATTGAATAAACAGTGACAATGGTTTCAATTTTAATGGTTTCGTGAGAAAGGTTAGATGTAACTATTTGATGATGTGACCAATCAACTGCAAGACCTTCGGCACCACAACCGTTAAAACTGAGGTGCTACTGGCCGGAGCTACTGCTCATTGGCGATTTCAATACCAGAGTTGGATCTGATCACCAAGCCTGGCCCTCTTGTCTAGGACATCACGGCTCCGGAAAAATGAACAAAAGGGACAACGACTTTTGGAACTCTGCTCCTTGCGCAATCTGTGCATAACCTACACCTTCTTTGAAGGTAAGCCGCAACATTGTGTTTCATGGAAACCTCCTCGGTCCCACAGATGGCATCAGCTTGATCTACTTATCACCAGACCACGCAGTCTGCTCAACGTTCTCTCCATTCGCAGTTACCACAGCACCGACTGCAATACTGATCATGTCCTGGTGTGCAACTCCACCGCACAAAGAAACCAGGCCATCCCGGCATAAACACTGCAAGCACTTCTGACTCAGCGTCAGCACAAATTCCTCAGCAAGGTACACGAAGCCCTCGAGGACCCCCAGGGTCAGGATGCCACCTCCAGGTGGGACCTCTTGAGGGAGGCCATCCACTCTTCGGCCATGTCGGCTCTCGGCGGAACGGACAGGCCTAGTCACAGCTGGTTCAACGCCAGCCTAACGATCATGGAGCCCCTTATTGAGGTCAAACAACAAGCCCACTTGAAATACAGAAAGAACCCATGTGAGAAAATGCTGACAGCACTCCCCGCTGCATGCAGTTTAACTCAGAGTACTGCCAGACGTTGTGCAAATGGCCATTGGTTTAAAATTTGAAACGAAATACAGCTAACCACAGTCTTGGGCAATATCAGAGGCACGTAACACGGCATCAAGAAAGCTTTGGGTCCATTACAGACCCCAAAGAGCAAATGGACAGATGGGTGGAACACTACTCTGAGCTCTCTCTCTGCGTGAGACATTTGTTAACTACGCTGCCCTCAACTGAATTACCTTTCTCCCAGTCATGGACGAGCTTGACGCTGAGCCGACCATTGAAGAGTTTGTACTAGAATACCCTCAAATAAAAGCCGAAAACTGAACACATCTCAATAATGGACAGAGCGGTAATAATAACTTGATGAAAAGAGACCATATTCTATTGCGGTGGGGGTTTAAGTTTTTTTTCCATCTATCCCCGTGTTCAATTGTTTGCTTGTCGCAAAACCTTCCCCTTACTCCTGGGTTTGTCTGCAAATGATTTAGTTTCCCAACCCTAAAAATTATTGTACCAGCAATAAAAATTCCTGGTTGAACTCTTCTCTTTAAACACTAAGTCTACGGTTTAGCAAGTTAACCAACCATCGACATTAGGGAGTTTAAGATACCACTACGACGACGGCCACGAAAACGTTGCTTAAAAAGTGAATTCAGTTCGCGTTCTTACAATCACTATCGGGATTACTCCAACTCATTTACTTTGTCAAACGCAAGCGAACTCTTTGTGAGCCGAATTCCTAAGAACCATATTCAAGTTCAGAAAGAGAAAGAAAATTTAGCCGTCGCTTGTTTACGTCCTCCATAAAACGGTGAAATTAGAAAATTTCCCGTCGTAGTCGTGCAGTGACGGCAAAGAAATGTACAAAAAAGCGTGATGCACGTGCACAGTTGTTGTTTTCCTTATTCAACCTATTGCTTTTTTGAAGTTCTCGTTGTCGTCGCCGCCGAGGCATCTTAAAGTCCATATTAACACGAAGCATCACAGCAGATGGCTATTTTGAAAGGAAGCTAACATACGGTCGAGGGAATAATTATTGTAGATATTTTTTGAACGAAAAGTTCATGTAAATTTACTAGTAAGTTAAACCATCGCTGAACAGTGCTGCACTCAAGCGTTGAATTTTTTGTTAAAATTTACTCGCTACAGGATAACTTCTCGCCTTGCTTTCTTCGTTTTATAATTCACAATCTCTTTCCGAAAAGCAATGACAAGGTAGTCGCGAAAATTTGCTTTGTAGAATATACTATGACAACCGTGGCACATGTTCGTATTCGTAAAAATGTAAAATATCACCAGAATCAGATAAGCAGTCATAATCAGCTTGAAACTGAGCAAACAAGGGAGGCATTGCCGCAAAAGAAGTTCACCAATTCACAAAATGTGTTCATGTAAAGACGTTTCTGGATATATAACGTCCTAGTGTAATATGGACAAAAGTACAAAAATCTTTGTACTGTGGTTGCTTGTATTAAGCTTAAAGTTAAAAAAAAAAAAACAAGGAAAAAAAAGAGCATTTTGACAAGAAATGAGTTAACAAAAGAGGAAGACCAGTCGCACTCGCTGTACAGTGGTCCATCGAGATTTTTACATAGCGAGTTTTACATTTGACAGTTATCTGAAAGAAAAAAGAAGGAAGACGAGAACAGCCCAAAATATTCGGTTCCAGTCCCTTCCAGAAACCTCACCGGCTTTGAAAACGCAAATCCTCGCTGACGTCACATAAAACTACGAAAGAGGTGTTAAATTTTTCAAACTGAAAGTCTGCGTCGGATGGCTTAAAATTTTAAGGAGGAATAGAACTTAAAAAATCCATCACTACTTTATTATGTTTCAAAGACTTTCGGCTCGTCGGTTAAATTGAGAGAAAAAACTCGCCGTTTCAGCTTTTTAGAATGATTTAAACTTCTATTGTTAAACCAGCCGTTTTAGATTAAATAAGCACATCTTTCTCAGCTTGAAACTACTCGCATCTCATTTATCAACAAAGAGGTAATTAGAACTTGATGGAAACGCACATTTTAAACGTTTTGTTTTCATTACGTATGTTAATAAACGACCTTACAACCCTGTACTCTACAAACAATACACACTGCCTTTGAGGCATATTAAACCGTCTACATTAACATCGACCGTCAAAGTAGTCGGCTATTTTAAAAAACGAATGGAGAAAGGGTGACTAAGGTGAAATGCTTGAAAAACAACCGGCAAGATAAAAATGGCTGAACAGTACTGCAATCGAACGTTGGAAGGTTTTCTACAACTTGCCCGTCACAGAGAAACTTTCTTCTATTCTCTCTGTGTTTCAAACTTCGCGTTTTCTCTCGTAACAAGTCTTGGAAATATTTTAGTAATTCGCGCCTTACTGAAAGCTTCATCAATGACAGCCAACGTCAAGAAGCTGTTCCTTAATCTGGCTTTCTCTGATCGTGGGGTGGGATTGGTGTCGCAGCTAATGACCGGCATTATTTATGCAGTGATACTGAAAAGAAGACTACAACTTAACGTCACTCTGTCCAACAGTTATAAATTTGTGGTTATATCTCTTCTTTTTCTCTGCGCTGCAACTTTCCTAACTCTCACGACCATTGCATGCGACAGACTTCTCGCTGTTTCACTCCATCTGTGATATCAAGAGCTTGTCACGTCCAAACGTGTCACTATAGTATTGATATCCACATGGTTAACAAGTTGTATCACTGCCTTGCTATACATTTTCCTTCCGAAAAGCAATGAAATGGTAGCAGTAGTTATTTTTCTGGTAGGGTATGTTTTAACAACAGTGGCATATGTTCGTATTTACAAAGTCGTCAAATATCACTAGCGTCAGATATACGGTCAAAATCAGCTTCAAAATGCAAAAACAAGGGAGGCACTCAGACAAAGGAAGTCCGCTAAAAATGCATTATATGCTATTTTGTTTTTCTAGTTTGTTATCTTCCTTTTTTGCCTTCTACAATATTGTACTTGACTAATACTTCTGAAATTTCGTTTCTCATAGCCAAATCTGCGTCGTCATTCTTAATTTACCTGAATTCATCATTAAATCCCATTGTTTATTACTGGCGGTATCGAGAGATTCGCCAAATTGTAAAAAGCACAATGAGGAAAATACGTCGTTTGGACGAGAACATGACGTGAGGATGCGACGTTCTACGAGACGAAATTTGGTGAGAACGAGCAATTCTAGAAGGAAACTGGGACGAGTTAACTTTCGCAAAGACTTTTGGGACTGTTACAAGGGACAAGAGAAAAATGACCAAAAATGACCGCGCTGATGGGCGCCTCCCCACCTGAGTAACAATCCCAGAAAAAATTGCGGGAAATATTTCGGCCCTAATCGTTTCAAAAGTGGCGAATGGACTTGCTGTGCCCAAAGACCAAGGAAAGTGTAAACGGGAGAAGATTGGTCGCTACAATTGGAATTGGTCTCTCAATAGAGAACCTCAAAACAGACACCTTTGAACTAAATTCCGTCTACGACTTTCACGAAATGTAATGGACTTACAGTGGAAAAAGACTAACATATAAAAGTGAATTTCAATTCAGCATTTTAAACATTGGGATGCAAGGTGATTTTTGTAATAACTTCCTACCTAGAACTGAATTCTTCAAAACACGATCTGGTCACTCCGAATTGCGAAAAAAGAAGACACCTTTAGGGCACCTACTTAATGAAACTCAGTTCCCTTTTTCATCGTCAACTAACTTCTTAAAGAGAAAAATTTAATAGGATTTTCCCCTTTTTATGGACAAAACTGTGTTTGCTACGGCTCAAGAACCTTAGCGTTTACAAGCGTGATGGTACCGATTACCAGCAAAGAATAACTAACAATGTGACAAAATGGCCATTTTTTTAAGCTGTAATTGATTTCCATCCGAGCAATCGAAAGCAAAAGTACCAGCTTACAACAGACTGTATGTCTCCATTAAAAAAATGAAGTCTCTCTTTTGCTTGGCCGTGGGAGATCTGGATACGAGATAAGACGCGTCCTACGGCTTGTCGTAAGCTACAGCGGAAGTTGCAATGTTGAGGCTCTTTAGAGACAAACACATATACTCATTGGCATTCGCGAAGAGTTTACAAATAAGCAAGGTCATTCGCTTTGCGGCAGTCAATTCAGAAAAACCGTCGCAAGTCTACATTTGAAACAAATCTCAAAGAAAGACGAAGGAAGACGAAAACAGTCCATAATGTTAGGCTCCAGTCCATTTATAAAAACCTCACCGGCTTGCAAGACTTAAAAGCCTCGCTGACTGGACGTCACTTTACTAACTACTACTGAAACAGGTGTTTAACATTTTAAAACTGAAGCATTGCGTCAAAATGCTTAAAATTTTAAATAAAAAAATAGAATTAAACAAAATCTATCTGTATTTTATTATATTTCAAAAATTTCGCTGGACGGTTAAATTTAGAGGAAAGACTCGCCCTTTCAACGTTTTAGAATAAATTTAAGTTCTATTTTCTAAACCGAGCATTTGCAATTAAACGAACGGTTCTTCTCAGCAGGCAACAGCTCACATGTCAATTATGGACAGAGAGGTAATTGGAACTTTATGGAAAGGACTATATATTGCGGTGTTTAGTTCTTTTGTTTTCAATGCTAGTGTTGCAAAACCTTCCCCGTACATTGTTTTCTGGGTTGGCCTTGTTTTGTACCATTTGATTCGGTGTTTCAACCCTTAAAAATCTATACCAACAATAACACTAAATTTCTGTTTGCACTCTACCTATAACATTAAGTCTAGGGCTTTAGTTAATGAGCCGGCTATATGACGCGCTACAGCAGGTGGCCGATGTGAAAAAAAGCTAATAAAAGGAGGGGGTAATTTAGGTAGATATCAGTTTTAACCACGACAAATACATGCACACTGTGACAAGTATAACTATGGCTGAACAGACCTGCACTCAATTTCTGGATCGATGGATTAAACTGGTTTCCCACAGGAGAAGTTTCTCCCTTGGTTTCTGTGTTTTAAACTTTGTATTTTCCCTTGTGGCGACTCTAGGAAATCTCTTAGTCATCCGTGCCTTAATGAACAACTCAACGATACCAGCTACCGTCAAGAAGCTGTTTCTAAGTCTGGCTTTCTCTGATCTTGCAGTTGGATTGTGTTCGCAGCTAATGACCGCTATTATCAGTACCGTGATGTTGAAGATGGCATCAAGTGAAGACGACTTAGCCTTCTTTTGTCCAACAGTTTTGATTGTGTTATTATATTTTATGCATCTCCTCGCCATTGCATCTTTCCTGAATGTTACTGTCATTGCATTTGACAGACTTCTCGCTGTTTCGCTCCACCTGCGATATCAGGAGCTTGTTACACCCACACGTGTTACAATAGTGTTGGTGTCTTTATGGTTAACAAGTTGCATCTCTGCCTTCCTATATATTTTCCTTCTGAAAGGCTTTCCACTGGCTGCGGTTATTTCCGTTATAGGATATGTTATGACAACCCTTGCGTATGTTCGTATTTACAAAGTTGTCAGATATCATCAGAATCAGATATACAGTCAAAACCAGCTTCAAAATGCCCAAGTAAGGGAGGCACACAAACAAAGAAAATCCGCCTATAATAGTTTATTTGTCTCTGTAGTTTTCTTACTTTGTTATCTTCCTTTACTGCCTAGTAGAATATTGTATTTGACAAACACTTCTGAAATTTCATTTCACGAAGCTTATTTTGCCTCGATATTCTTGATTTACCTTAATTCATCATTAAATCTCTTTATTTATTGTTGGCGGTACCCAGAGATTCGCCAAAGTGTAAAAAGCACAGTAAAGCAAATTTTTTCACATGAACGAGAACATGTCATAAGGAAGGAATTAAAGATCTGGGTAGTTTGAACTGACAGTCTTTTCAGTGTCTTTGCGAAGTCTGAAAAACGAAATTTAGTGAGAAAACTAATGGACTTGCTTTAGGCCAAAAGAAAATGAAAAGTGTAAAACAAAAAAGAATAATCTATTACAAAATAGAAATGGTGTCGAGAAATTGGGAAACGACACATGACTAGTAAACTGGTCACCGTTATAACTTTCACAAATTTATCACAGGAACAAAGTTATGAGGATCTTGTCATGTGATGGTCTAACTGTGCTTAGCCGTTTGAACCCTAAGATTGATCAGCATCAAAGTTCTCCTTGTAATACCTATGCTTTAGAAAACGGAGTGGTCCTGAGAATTATGGACATGATCACACAGATTCTTTAACAACTTCTCCCAACTACTATTATAGGAAATGTAAAGCGACAACAAATGAGAATTTAAATATAGACATTACAATTTGAAGGATTAATATGTGACAAGTATAGTTCTTGCACAAAATGGTCTTAGATCTTTGCCAAGAAAAAGCATTTCAAATTCCACTGACTGATGAGAAAGGCCCAAACTATTAGGTTCAAGTCCTTTCCAGAAAGCGCACCGGCTTTGAAAACGCAAAACCCTCGCTGACGTCACATTAAACTACGAAACAGGTGTTACATTTTTCAAACTGAAAGTTTGCGTCGGATGGCTTAGAATTTTAAAACGAATAGAATTTAAAAAAAAAAACCTCACTACTTTATTATGTTTTAAAGATTTCCGGCTGGACGGTTAAATTGAGAGAAAAATCTCGCCGTTTCAACTTTTCAGAATGATTTAGCCTTCTATAGTTAAACCAGCCGTTTTACATTAAACAAGCACATCTTTCCCAGCTAGGAAACTACTCGCATCTCAGTTATCAACAAAGAGGTAATTAGAACTTGATGGACACGAACCATGTATTGCACATTTTAAACGTTGTGTTTTCATTACGTATGTTAATAAACAACCTTATAACCCTGTACTATACAAACAATACACACTTCGTTCGAGGCATATTAAACCGACTACATTAACATCGAGCGTCAAAGTCGTCGGCTATTTTAAAAAACGAATAGAGAAGCGGCGACAAAGGTAAAATACTTGAAAAACAACCGGCAAGATAAAAAATGGCGGAACAGTTCTGCAATCAAAAGTTGGAAGGTTTTCTACAACTCGCCCGTTACAGAGAAACTTTCTTTTTTTCTCTCTGTGTTTCACACTTCGCGTTTTCTCTCGTGACAAGTCTCGGGAATATTTTACTGATTCGCGCCTTATTCAGAGCGTCATCAATACCAGCCAACGAGAAGAAGCTGTTCCTTAGTCTGGCTTTCTCTGATCTTGGGGTGGGATTGGTGTCGCAGCTAATGGCCGGCATTATTTATGCCGCGATACTGAAGACAGCATCAAAAGAAGATTACAACTTAACGTCACTCTGTCCAACAGTTTTAATTTTGGACTCTTATCTGTTCTTTTTTCTCTGCACTGCATCTTTCCTAACTCTCTCGACCATTGCACTCGACAGACTTCTCGCCGTTTCGCTCCATCTGCGATATCAAGAGCTTGTCACGTCCAAACGTGTCACTATAGTATTGATATCTATATGGTTAACAAGTTCTATCACTGCCTTGATGTACATTTTCCTTCCGAAAAGCAATGAAATGGTAGCTGCAGTTATTTTACTGGTAGGGTATGTTCTGACAACAGTGGCATATGTTCGTATTTACAAAATCGTCAAATATCACCAGAATCAGATATACAGTCAAAATCAGCTTCAAAATGCACAAACAAGGGAGGCACTCAGACAAGGGAAGTCCGCTTATAATACTCTTTTTGTCTATTTTGTTTCTCTAGTTTGTTATCTTCCTCATTTGCCTTCTGTAATATTGTACTTGACTGATACTTCTGAAACTTCGTTTCTCATAGCCAAATCTGCGTCGCCATTCTTAATTTACCTGAATTCATCATTTAATCCAATTGTTTATTGCTGGCGATACCGAGAGATTCGCCAAATTGTAAAAAGCACAATGAAGAAAATACTTCGTTTGGACGAGAATATGACGTGAGGATGCGAAGTTCTACGAGACGAAATTTGGAGAGAACGAGCAATTCTAGAAGGAAACTGGGGCGAGTTAACTTTCGCAAAGACTTCTGGGACTATTACTAGGGAGAAGGGAAAAAATAACCAAAAATGACCACGCTGATCGGCGCGTCCCCACCTGAGTAACAGTCCCAAGAAAAAATTGCGGGAAATATTTCGGCCCTAATCGTTTTAAAAGTGGCGAATGGACTTGCTCTGCCCAAAGACCAAGGAAAGGTGTAAACAGGAGAATATTGGTCGCTACAACTGGAATTGGTCTCTCAATAGAGACCCTGAAAACAGACACCTTTGAACTAAATTCCGTCTACGACTTCCACGAAATGTAATGGACTTACAGTGGAAAAAGAATAACATATAAAAGTGAATTTCAATTCAGCATTTTAAACATTGGGATGCAAGGCGATTTTTGTAATAACTACGTACCTAGAATTGAATTCTTCAAAACACGATCTGGTCTCTCCCAATTGCGAAAAAAGAAGACACCTTTAGGGCACCTACTTAATGAAACTCAGTTCCCTTTTTCATCGTCAACTAACTTCTAAAAGAGAAAAATTTAAGAGGATTTTCCTCTTTTTATGGACAAAACTGTGTTTGCTATGGCTCAAGAACCTTAGCGTTTACAAGCGTGATTGTACCGATTACTCGCAAAGAATAAGTAACAATGTGACAAAATGGCCATTTTTTAGGCTGTAATCGATTTCCATCTGAAGAATCGACAGCTAAAGTAGTTGTTTACCACTGTATGCATGTCTCCATTAAAAAAAGTGAAGTCTTTCTTTCGCTTGGCCGTGGGAGATATGGATACGCGATAAGACGCATTCCTACGGCTTGTTGAGGCTCTTTAGAGACAAACGCATATACTCATTGGCATTCGAAAAGAGTTTACAAATAAGCAAGGTCATTCGCTGTGCGCTGGTCCATTCAGAAAAACCGTCGCAAGTCTACATTTGAGACAAATCTCACGGAAAGACGAAGGAAGACGAAAACCGTCCAAAATGTTAGGCTCCAGTCCATTTATAAAAACCTCATCGGCTTGCAAGACTAAAAAGCCTCGCTGACTAGACGTCACTTTACTAACTACGACTAAAACAGGTGCTAAACGTTCTAAAACTGAAGCATTGCATCAAAATGCTTAAAATTTTAAATAAAAAATAGAACTAAACAAAATCCATCTCCATTTTATTATGTTTCAAAACTTCGCTGGACAGTTAAATTTAGAGCGAAAACTCACCCTTTCAACGTTTTAGAATGAACTGAAGTTCTATTTTCTATTCCGAGCATTTGCAATTAAACAAACGGTTCTTCTCAGCAGGAACCAGCTCACTGATCAATTATGAACAGAGAAGTAATTGGAACTTTATGGAAAGGACTATATATTGCAGTGTTTAATTGTCCTGTTTTCAATACTAGTGTTGCAAAACCTTCCCCTTGCATTGTTTTCTGGGTTCGCCTTGTTTTATACAATTTGATTCGGTGTTTCAACCCTTAAAAATCTATACCAACAATAACACTGAATTTCTGTTTGCACTCTAACTATAACATTAAGTCTAAGGCTTTAGTTAATGAACCGGCTTTACTACGCACTACCACTACTACCGCAGGTGGCCGATGTGAAAAAAAGCTAATAAAACGAGGGGTAATTAATGTAGATATCAGTTTTAACCACGACAAATACATACATATTGTATATTTACAAAACTATGGCTGAACAGGCCTGCACTCGACTTCTGGATTATTTCGTTAAACTGGTTTCCTACGGGAGAAGTTTCTTCCTTGGTTTCTGTGTTTTAAACTTTGTATTTTCCCTCGTGGCGACTCTAGGAAATCTCTTAGTAACCCGTGCCTTAACGAAGAACTCAGCGATACCAGCGACCGTCAGGATTTCGGAGACATAAGAACGTGACGAACGTTCATGTTACAATACAATACTGCTCTCTCTGAATTGTGAAACAACAAGAAACCTTTAGGGCACTTACTTAAAAAACTGTATATGTACCGATTACTACCAAAGAACAAGTAAAAATGTAACAAAATGGCGAATTTTTAAGATGGAAACGATTTCCATCTGAGCAATCGCCAGACAGAAAAGTTGGTTACAACTGTACGTATGTCTCGATTTAAAATACAAAGTCTCTCTTTCGCTTGACCGTGGAAAATCTGGGTACGAGATAAACGCGTCCTACGGCGTAAGCCTAAAGCGAAAGTTGCCATGTTAAGGCTCTTTAGAGAAGAACACAAATACTCGTTGGCATTTGAGACGAGTTTCAGATTACATTGTCGTGAGTCCCCAATTGAGGCTTATCTGAAAGAAAGAAGAAGGAGGACGAGAAGACCCTGAAAAATTACGTTTCGGTCCTTTTTCAGAAACCTTTTCGACTCGCCTCGTCGACTTTGAAGACTCAAACGCCTCGTGGACGACACCTTGAACTACCAAAAAGATACTAACTGAAAACTTACGTCAGATTCCTTATAAGTTTAAATAAAAGTATAGAATTAAATAAAATCTATCATTATTTTATGTGTACATAATTTGCTGGTCGGATGAATTATTAAAGAGAAAATAACTCGCCCTTTCAAGCTTACACCGAGCGTTGCCAATTAAAGAAGAAGTTCTACTTTATAGCAGGGAGCATCCCACATGTCAATTAAGGACAGAGAGGTAATTGGAACTTGATGAAAACGGACTATATATTGCGGTGTTTAATTGTTTTGTTTTCAATACTTATGTCGCAAAACTTTCCCCTTATTTTCTGAATTGGCCTTGTTTTCTACAATGTTGCTCAGTATTTCAACATTTAAAATTTATATCAACGATCAGACTGAATTTCTGTTTGCACTTTACCTATAAAACATTGAGTCTAACGCTTTAGTTAAAGAACCGGCTATATGACGTGTCACAGCAGATGGCTTATTTGAAAGGTATAATATAAACGGAGGTGTAATCAATATAGATATTTCATCGAAAACAAAAACTTCATGTAAATAATCTAGCAAGTTAAACCATGGCTGAACAGTACTGCACTCGAGTCCTGGATTTTTGTTACCAGTTCTCTCATTGTTCGCCTCAGAAGAAGTTTCTTCTTTGCTTTCTGTGTTTTAAACTTTGTATTTTCTCTCGTGGCGACTCTAGCAAATCTGTTACTTATCCACGCGTTAACGAAGGCCTCTACACTACCAACCAACGTCAAGAAGATGTTGAATTGCAAAAAAGAGGAGAACTGGGGCGAGGCAGAGGGAAAGAGAGATGATACTGTTTTTTCTTCTCTCCCTCTCCCTTTTTTCCTTATTTCGCCCTAGCGACAACCCATGGATTGCTATTTCTACTCTCCCCGATCTTCATCTGTCAAAAAAAATTAAAGATGGCAGATAATTCTCTACTCACCAAAGACACTTGGCCGATCGCTTGGGCATGCGCGTTAGAGGTGGATCGACGCATGCCAGGTGATAGTGGTAGTGGCACGTGTCACACTGCACCAGTTAATGTTGATTCTCGGTTGTTTTGCACGTGTTGCACCTGCCGGGGAAAAGGTGACAAAACATTCAGGTTATGTTATAACTTCCTCTTCCTGTTTAAACAGACCATTTACTCGAGCCAACGGAAAACGCTTTTTGTACGATGACGTGTTATTATTACTAAGACAGTCGACACAGTCAACTCCCGATAACTCGAAACTTCAAGGGAAATCTAAAAAGGGTGGAGTTAACGGGAGTTCGAATCAAGTAACCGAAAATGAGAAAATAAGAAAATGGGATGGGGAAAGAATACAAGTATCATGCACACTTGGAATTAAGAAAACAGAACTTCAATTAAAATATACAGGGCTGCTATACACTGTAGTCGAATTGAACTGACCAAAAAGTGAAGACAAAGAATACACAGTTGTTTTGAAATATTAAATTCAATATTTCGGACTGCAGTTCACACTTTTTTTCTTTTTTGATCGACTTGTCAGGCGCTTAAGATCGAGAGTAAAATTATGTAGAGGTCATCTGAAGGGAAGCAAAAATAACTTCGAGTGAGCGGGAGGTTCGAGTTATCGAGGGCTCGAGTTACAGAGGGTAAAATTACGGGTATATGTATCAAAGAAATCCAAGGGAAATCGATTTTGGTTCGAGTTAGCGACGGTTCGTGTTATCGGGAGTCGACTGTATTCAAATTTGGTTAACCTAGTGAGGTTTAAATAACAAAAACCCTTAATTTGCACAAAAAAGCAAAACCCTGAAGGATTCTGGTAGAAGTAGTAAAATGACGCCATCGTGGAAATGACCTATTTTCCAGCTAATCAATCTCGAACCCAGAGCTCACGCTCTTGACTCCGCGTTGTCATGCGCAATAGAGAAGGGTTCTGGGGGAGGGGGGGGGGAGGGTCGTAAATACAGGCCAATCAGAAGCATATGGTGACTTCTAGAGTCGACCACAAAAACAGTGAATGCAGGGAACAAGTGTTAAGTTAAAGATTAGAGTCGGGTATGTTTTTTCAAAAGCCAAGCGCGAATGTCGAAAATTTTGCGCAAAGTGAAAACTGAGCGCGAAGTCTTAAACGGTTATAAGGCCCTAGGGCGTCAGTTTCTATAACGACGAAGGACAGTGAGAAATGCTACATTAAAAAGTCGGACTAAAGTCAAAACGCGCAACTAAGAACCTGCATAATTACATAAATGGTAACAAGACAAATTTAGGCTATTTAGGTTCGTAAATATTTAGGTTCTTAAACTACTTAGGTTCTTATTTTCTTAAGAACGAATTATATTGTAGCCAATATTATTTAAAGGTCTCCAGCTTACTGCTATACAAAATTTGCATACTAAATTAGTATTGCAGTTGGAGTGATAAGGCACCTATATCTCCAAAAGGATTCTGAACTGTGTTGACTTATCTTATTTGCCCTGGTGCACAGATTTTAGTCGCAGGTTTTACTGTATATCACAGCAAAGGAGTCACGCCGACTTTGCGTGACTTACAAGTAATCAAATCCGATATAGCGTCACTTATATGTGGAGTTTTAAAGGCTTCATCCGTGTTTGTGAAGCTGCCGTCTTCGTTTTTTTGGATTCCAATACGGACGGCTGAGTTAACTCCTGAAAAGCAAAAAAAAAAAAAGAAAAAAAGCCTTTTCTTGGATGAACAAAGGCACTTTTGCGAGCCGTACAGGAGACGTTTTCATTGATACGTTGTGTAATAGGACTGGAAACTAAGTTCTGAAAGCCTTCAAAGAAAAAGAAAACTAACTAACTAATGAAATTGTTCGAGTCTTAAAGAAATTTAAGGAATAAGCAAGCAGTAGGACGGTTTTCCCCTACGCGCGAACAGTTTTCGCCAAGACCCTGTGCACACTTACCCCGCATAAATTCAAAAACGCACCTCCAGAAAAACGGTCTCCAGAGCGGATAATTTGTGAACCTTGACTCTTGACTCAAGTAACGTGCATACGCATGCTGTAAAATTGACACCTTCATCTTGGGCCTATATCCTCTACAGAGGTCTCTTTGCGCCACTAGGAACTGGGGCCAATGAGAAGGGAAAAGAGAAGTAAATGGGCCTCCGCTCAGCCTTTCCTTCTTCCCATCGACCTCCGCGTGCTTACCATATCTTTTTGGAATACCAGTGGAGGACTCTGTAGCCCGAGAACCCCGCCCCCTCCTCCCACCGCACAGGCTGAGGCCTTAGCAGGGAAGGGAGTTCTTGGATCAGGGCAACTTTTCGTTTAGAAATTTCATAAAACATAGTGTAGATCTTCTTTACTGATACAGTCAACTCTCCTCTTAATGGACACCTCCGTAAAACGGACACCTCTATAAGACGAACACCTCCGTAAAACGGACGCCTCCATAAGGCGGACACCTCTGTAAGACGAACGCCTCCGTAAAACGGACACCTCCAAAGGCGGACACCTCTATAAGACGAACACCTCCGTAAAACGGACACCTCCATAAGACGGACACCTCTGTAAGACGGACACCTCTATAAGACGGACACCTCTGTAAAATGGACTGCTAAGGTTGTCTCTCCCATTCCTTACCCTCTCTATTTTACTCTCTATTGGACAGACATCTCTCTAAAGGTCATTTGACACGGGACGATTCGCAACGACGATTTTTAGCGCAATACAGCGCTGCAAAGTTGGGATAATGTTGTAACCATTCGAAACAATGTCGCAACAATGTTGCAACGCTGTGTTACGCTAAAAATCGTCGTTGCGAATCGTCTCGTGTAACGTCACCTTAATACAGACACTTAGTGCCGAACCTAAAGATGCCCTTCTTACAGAGAGTTGACTGTAATTCATAAAGACGAAAGAAGACGTTAGTTACCTTGCCCGCCAGTTTACACAAGCAGCGGTGAAGCCGTGTCGTTTCTTGTCTCCTTTCAAGGATGTCTTCTGCCAATAGCTGAATAGTTTCAGTCAACTGATAGAGATGATAAACACAAATAAAACAGAAAATTTCAATGGATAGTAGGACCTCACATTCTATAGTGCTAAGGGTCTTCTCGGGCAAGTGTTTTGGTTATACGCCACGTTCAAAACGAGAGGGAAACTGGGTCGAGTAAACTTTCGCAAAGACTTCTGCGACTGTTACTGGCGCGTGCCCAGTAACGATCCCAGAAACCATTGCGGGACATGTTTCGGCTCCAGTTCCCTTCTCGTTTTAATACTGCTTATCAGTAGCTCAGTTTATACCATCGTATTCGCCACGTTAAAAATTAGAGGGAAACTGGGTCGAGTAAACTTTCGCAAAGACTTCTGGGACTGTTACTGGCACGTGCCCAGTAACAATCCCACAAACAATTGCGGGACACATGTCGGCTCCAGCTCCCTTCTTGTTTCTAAAGTGCTCAGTAGCTCAGTTTATACCATCGGTCTCGGGAGTGACATGAAACGTTTGTTTTGCTGTTCAAGTTTGCTCTTATGTGGATAGAATCTTACTACGCTTTTCAAAAACACGCAAACTCTAATGTTCAAAAGCCGCCCTCACTATTACGTTTTCCGCTGCCGTCAATCATTGATCACAAGTAACGTACCTTGCAACACAGAAACACACTAAACCGATTGAAATCCACCAATCGCAAAGCACAAATCATGACCTTTTAAACCCGTTGAAGTAAACTTCTGTTTCCGAAGAGGACCGTTTAGACGACTGTCGTCAGCGAATAACGCAACGTTACTAAGTTAAATATTTTGTTATGGTAAAGCCGGTCTTGTTTTTAAAAAGGCGCTTACGCAACCATCACGACAACGGCAACGAGAACGTCAAAAAACATTGGTTAAGCGAGAAAAAAAACAGCTATGCACTTGCAGCACGTTCTTTGATACATTTCTTTAACATCCACGGCACGATTACGACGTGAAAACGTTTAATGCGTGGTTTTATAGAGGACGTGAACACAAAACGACGAATCTTTCTATTTTAAGACTTGGCAAAATAGAAAACTTCAGAATTCAATGCAAGGAGAATTCGCCTACATTTCACAAATTGACCAAGGGTAGGAATGAATGCGATAGAGTTTGAACGAACGCAAATTTACTTAGTGACGTTTTCACCGCCTTGGTCGTCGTGGCTGCTTAAGCTATCTAATATATTACGAAAAAGGCCCGTACTTGGGGTGAGTACATAACTTACATTATTATTCATTCAAAACATTTCTCCGTTTCTGATTGGCTAAAATCCCACACATAATTTATCATGACCAGCTACTGTTGACCAAATTTGAAAGAATTTTGCGATATGTGAAAAACAAGGTCAATTGTGCAGTATAATTGCTAGAAAACTAAACAGTTGACCGAAAAGACCCGGGGACGAGGTTGAGTTGTTTTGGTAGTGAGTACAAAATGGGGGAACATTTCACTCGAAGAAAAAGGCGAACTGTTGGCTAAAAACATAGCAAGAACAGCAAGAAGACAACTCGACGGACGACATCCGCTATTTGGAGAATATTTGCAGTCCTGAACAACCCTTTATCTCCTAAACTTGCCTATAAACAGGCAATTGAAGATGATCTTAACATCGATGGAAATAAGCGTGTTTTAGCTTGTTTTTAAACTAGGAATTATTCTGAATGAATAAAAAAACAATTATTGAATTCGGCTTTTGTATCATCTGACGAATTATGGAGATTTCGAAGAGTGTCCTCGATCTCCATAATTCTTCAGATGATACTCAGACTCATCCAAGAATTGTTAAACATATATAGAGAGAGACCAAATGTGTATCAATAAGGTGACCCCACAACCCACACGTTCATGAGGGGCTTTTTGTAAAGTGTACTAGTCTACGTGGACCGCCTCTATAGGCATGCGCCCTTGGCTTTCTCGCGCGCCAAATTTTCCAACTTCCCATCATTTTCAGTGGCGGATACAGACCTTCAGGTAAGGGGTAGCAACGGTCATCCAGACCCTGAGATAAGGGGGAGGGGGGGGGGGGGGGCGGTCTCAAAAAAAAAGTTTTTCGGCCCTTTGGGTCTCAGTTTGGTCTACAAATAAGGAGGACCAAGCCCCCGGGGCCCCTCCCCTGGATCTGCCACTGATTTTTGAATGTCTAACCACGCATTCTACAACCCCGGACAAAGCTCATTTGACATTTCCATGTGTTTCGTAATTTCGCGCCATACTACAATCATAAAAGCTCACGTGTGCATTTCTGGTGTTACCGCAAACAGCATTGGAATAGGGTAGGCGTGAAACGGGCTTTCAATTTGCGAAGATTTTTTGGGAGGACGATTGCAAAAAATAAGTATTTTTGTAATGTGTATCAACAGGTTTTGTCCGAGGTTGTAGCGAGCTACATGTGAGAATTCAAACCTCGTGATATTTCTCTCTCAAGTCCTGTTCCTCTTGTTGTAACCTTTTGTTGTTTGACTCAAGTTCTTCCTGTCTTTCCTGCATCTCTTTCAATCGAGCACCTCGATCTGACATAGAAATACATTGAACGTTTCTTTAACGGCCACCTCTGAAAGACGGACACTCCCCTAAACCAGACACCAACAGTTGGTCCCTGCCGTTGTTCAGTCATTTTATTTGAAACTGTCTGTATGATGGACACCTCCCTAGACCGGACACCTAGAGATGGTCCCTGCCATTCTTCATTCCTTTTCCTTTGACTCTCTAAAAGATGGACACCTCCCTAAACCGGACACCAAGGGTTGGTCCCTGCCGTTCTTCAGCCATTTTCTTTGTTTTTCTCTAAGATGGACAACTCCCTAGACTGGACACCAAGGGTTGGTCCCTGCCGTTCTTCAGTCATTTTCTTTCACTCTCTATAAGATGGACACCTCCCTAAACCGGACACCAAGGGTTGATCCCTGCCGTTCTTCAGTCATTTTCTTCAGTCATGTTCTTCAGTCATAGAGTTCAAAAACAATGGGAAGATCATATCGGGTACATTCAGCTAAATTGGAGTATCCGGTTTGTAAAGGGGCAACGAAACGCCTAATTTTCTGCCCATATCTCCCACAATCAGGTGTGCATTCTTATAACACAAGAAGATCTGGGGTCTTTTAGTTACTCCATTGCAGTACTAACTTAAGAAAGTTCTCTACCTGTTTCCAAGGTCCTAAGTTCTTTAACTCTCTTAGTGTTGAAATTGAAAATGCAACAAGCATTGTGTCCTTTTTCGGTAAACTAAAAGCATTTCCATACCAAAACATATTTTCTTTGCCTCTCCATTTAATTTTTTTCCACTTTTCACTTCGCCTTTCTTAACCTAACTAAGCTTAATGCAAATATCTAATATGTTATAATGTTTAGTGTTAAGTAACTCTGCCATTTATTTGACATGTATACTCCAGCTGATACGTTGTAAAAATAGTTACCGTATTTGAGGAAGCCTACTCCTTGGGCTTCCTGGCGGTTAGCTTCTTATATTTAAGTAATTCATTTGTATTGTGGCAAAACAATAAACTTCTAACTTGAAGTGAGATCTCAAATTAGAGAACTTTAGATTCAAGGATGAGGACGACTACGAATGAGAGATTTGACTTAAAGTTTTTTCCCGTATTCTCATAATATAGACTTCCCACAAAGCTTCATTTTACCATTTTTTCACTAGAAAAGTTAGCACTGTTACTTTTAGTGAAGTGTTTGTGATTGTTGCTTCTTGTTGCCCAAACACTGGACATTCATCTGGGTTTGCAGGTTAGGGCGGGGCACTCTTAACATGTTGTTTGTTTACAATAAGTAACAGCTGCTGTTGTGGATCACTTTTGTTTGTTGTGGTGAGGAATTAGACGAAATTTTCAGGACAGAATTAATTAAAAGAAATAAACAAGTTATAGCAAACACATGGGTATTGTTAAGTGAAGAAATAAAGTAAACTTACTTGTGCTATATTTGCATTCCTAAGTTGTGTTGAAGAGATCTTTGCTTTCTTTGTGATCCTGTCTTAACCTTTATAAAATGGACATTTTATGGAGAAAGAATAAACAGTCATAAAGAGTGCTCTTCAAAAACCTTTCAGGTAACTAAACACAAATTAATTACTGGTAAGTGGTAAGTGGTTATGGTAAGTAAATATGAGCCTGGGGGGAGGGTTGGTGCTTCCAAATATGGGGTATAAGCCTCCCGATAGGGTATGGTTTTTAAGGGTCAGGATCCTTAAATCGGGTATCATTTTTGATTGCCTGGTTAGCTAGGTTGTGAGTTCAATCCCTGGCGAGACCAGAGAAATTGCTGCTTTTGTAATGACATCTGCAAACGGTTAGACTTTCTGGTCTTCTCGGGTAAGGAAGAAAAACTGTAGGACCCATCTCACAGCACCTTCACTAATCTGCTTCTTGTGGGACGCAAAAGAACCCAGAGCACAATAAAATTAAGATTGGAGTGCTGCCATATAGTATGAGAAATAGTAGCTAAGCATTTGTTTTCCCTTGTATGGATTGTCATTTTTCGAGTTTGGTCCTCAAATAGGGTAACGTCAGGGTTTAGGACCCTGGACGACACACCTATCCGAAACTTATGGGAGGACCACTCACCTCTCACGCCCGTGGTGTTATGAGTCAAGACCAAAGCCTGGACCATAGGCACATGATTTTGTCAAGCAAAGTTCATTTAGTTGGACAATATGCATTCGTTCGGCCTTTTCCTTTACTAGGTATATGTAATTTTAATTCTCTTACCTTAACCTCGCATGTACGCCAAGGTAGGTAGTTGTCTCTCTGGAACTATTAAAGCTGAACATGAACACATGCCGACTGGAAAACAAATTTTGAGAATGCTGCGTCGTTCCTCCACCCGCCTGAAACTTTTGAAGTTTCATACTCTTTCGCGGTCCTAAATGCACCTTTTTCAATTGTATGTTCCCCTTTTAACGGGTAGACTTGGGTCCGGAATAAAGTTCTTTAAAGGTTTGAAACTTTTGCCAATCTTCGTTCAGCGATCCGCCATGTTGACCGCGAGTTATAGCAGCCTGGGAGATCGCGGGAAAGCATTATGATAGATAGCCCCCAGACTTCCCGGTCAGAGCAGGCCACGCCCAGCACAAGAAAGACGTGCCCACGGATAATTTCACATTGCGAAAAACTTGCAAAAACTTGCTTGCCTGAGGCTAAAAAAGAGTCATTTACACAAGAGTAAAATAGCTAGTGTATCCACAACGTAACGTAACGCACATTTTAAGTCCAGCTTTTAATAATTGCTATTAGGGACCAGTCATAATTTAAGTTGGAGAGGGGAGTGGAGGAGAAATTGTTTTTTATTCCAAATTTTTTTCAGACCCCCACTAATAGCACCCATGTTTTTTAGGTACCCCCCCCCCCCCTTCAATCATGTTAAAAGATTTAAGGGCCCCCCTTTCTTATACATAATACCCAAATGGTAATAACAAATAACATTTTCTTTACTTTACCGTTCTTACTCACTGTCACTTCCGAATGTGCCAACTAACAACAGAGAAGCACTTCACACTAAACTGAGAAAGAGATTTCACCTAGAGCCTCTCAAACAGCTTATAGAGCAAGGATATATCAGTGATTGTGTTATAATTGAGATAAGACAAGCCATCGAAAGGTGAGAGGCCGACAGGACCGCTTCAAGGAAGAAAGAAGATAATCAGCCAAAGTTTACTGCTTTTTATATGAGCAGTACATGCTCTAATAGCGAAAAACTTGACGGTGACACAGACAGTGAGTCCGCATCAACCTCATCTACAAATAATGATTCGGATAGTGAGATTGCATAACATGACTTTACGCATGTAATCATTTGTTAAAATGCCGATGAAATTGTTTCAGTGTTACACAATAATGGATGTTGTGTTGATGCACCTACTATTTGAGCATTAAATCTTTTTGTAAAAATGCTGATTAAATTGTTTTAGCATTACACAATATAGGACTTTGTGTAAAACTGAATCAAAATCAGGTCCTTTAATACTCAAACATCATGCTGCTCAGTAGGGATGCTACTTAAAAGAAACTTGAAGACCCCCCAAGGTCATCTTTTCGCATTTTAAGGCCCCCCATAGGCATCCCAAAAAAATTGAAGGCCCCCCAATTTCTCCTCCACCCCCCCCCCCCCCCCCCTCCAACTTAAATTATGACTGGTCCCTTACTATCGAAAAACTTTTATAAATTATCGTTTATGACGAAAGACAGTTTAACTTTTTTTTTGCCCTTTGTTTCCGTCGCAAAAATATTATTTTTGCTGAACTCCTATGTTGCCCAGTATCCGGACAGATGGCCCAGTATCCGGACACAACAATAACAACGTAATTTTACATAAATTTCGACAGGCAAGTACTTGCACTTGCAAAGTAGTCTGGCAATCCATGACTGGGGTATGGTGGGGAACGCGAGCGGTTGTTAAATGATATTATTCTTAGGTACTTCCTTGTCTAGGAACTTTTTCACTGATTTAAGCCGAGGCATCGTGGACATGCCGAAGCCGCGGTTTGCAAGCTCAAATAGCCAATCTGCAAAGGACTTATTTGTTCATTTTTTATTTTAAAAAAAAGCTTGGGGAAGGGACCTCAATCCCACGGTTAAAGGCCACTCTCCTATTTAGTCTGACCTGCAGTGTTGATTTCTTCATGTTAAGTCCCCACAATAAGTTTGCTTTTGTAGCACTAACTCCTCCTTTCACATCTCTCAATCCCTTTGTGACATTTTTCAGACCGCTGCAACCCCATTCTAGCAGTCACAACTGGGGAAAGTATGAGAATTCCTGGTTCAACTCCGACGCTTTCGGTTATATATAGAAAATGCAGTCACGCGAAACAAGCCGTGCACACGAAATCAAGTCATCAAGTCGCCTCTGAATGAGTGAAGCAAATTTCCATAAGGAGTTGAGTAGAATTACATTTTACGACTATATCATATGTCCTAAGCTTTAATTATAGTTATAGATATGAAATAAATCTTATTCGGATAACGTACACAGCTAATTCATCGATTCTGTACAGCAAAGAAAAAAACTGGCGGGATAATGGGCACCTGACATCAATATTTAGTAAAAGTTTTTGGCCTCCGTTATTCCGAACAAAACGAATTTTAAGAAGAATTAATAAACTTTCTGAGAACCTGACTTAAATATAAAACAGTTTCTTGAAAATATAACATATTACCTACCCTTTTCTGAGCAGCACTAATTTTACTGGGCAGTAAACAGAGTAAATAATAGTCATGAAAAGTTTACGCTCGCGCAACGTTTTCAGAAACTTCTCGCAACCTGCAACTACCTCATTTGCCGCAGGACAGGTTGATTCGTGGGTGGTAAACACGCAACATTGCAGTCAACTCGTTTTACAGCAATGTTGCAAAAAAAAAAAAGACAGTTCTTCATTTATTCTTATTTAAAAGACAGTGTATTTACACCAGTTAAAAGGAATGCCAAGTTTTAAACTGACCACCAGTAACATATACAGCAACTAAACCATCAACGTGTGTCAATATAAGGTATAAGGAAAGCGTACCTTTTCTGGCAAAAATAGTATAGAAGTGTACGGGGCTGCACCTCGGGGGGGAGCTTCCCCGTATAAAACTTTGTTGAGTACCCCCGGGTTACGGGTCTAAATCCCCTCTATAAAAAGTGCGGTGCACGCCTAGTAGGCCAGTTTCTAATTATTAAAGTTCATACTAAAGAGCCTATAAAAATAGCGTTGAGTTTAATGGATAATCAACCATTTTTTTATTGCTGAAAACAATCAATTACAGGTAAAAAAGAAAAGGACAAAGATCTACTATGCGGATCTCATCATCTATTTACTTATTCATTTGTTTATTTTTCATTAAAAGGGTACGAAACGAAACAAAGACGGAAATCGAGCACAGACTAGCTCATAAATTACTAAGAATTAATTTCAATTTTTCAATTAACAACAGTTCACGGCGCTCTGAAGGCTAAGTTCAATATAAAATAATCGTCGGCGGTCTCTCTTTCAATAAACCGTGCTTTGTTCGATGATAAATCTGAATCTTCGAGTTAAATACTCCGGTCAGCAAGAGATGCGGGGAAAGGAAGTTGATTGTTTTGCTCAGTCAACATTTTGCAGCAAGAAATTCCCTCAGCACTTTGAACTGTGAGAATACCTGAATCAAGAGATGTGATCTAAAATGCGCTTTAGAAGGAGACTGGGTCGAGTTAACCTTCGCAAAGCCTTCTGGGACACTTATTAGGGACTTGGGGAAAAACGTCGCCAATAGAGAGGAGAAGTCGTTACGTTATGTTCGCATGGTAGCAAAATTTCTGGATGACAACAAGCGAAATTTTCTGGGGCTGAATCTGAAAGGACCGTATTAAAGTTTGTGTTTACCTACTCCATAACGTAAGCGCGTGAAATTAGGAAGTTTCACGTCGCAGTCTTGCAACGACGGCCAAGAAATGTACCGTGTAAAGTTGTTGTTTCGATAATATAAACTTATTGCTTTTTAACTGTTCTTGTTGCCGTCGCCGTCGTCGTTGCTTAAACTCCCTATTGTTGTGATCCAGAAATTTTGCTACCATGGTAACGTGACGTCACACTTCTCTCTATAGAGAATTAAAGCTTCACGTATACGGCAAACGGCAAACGTCAGATTCAAGCTGAGAACTTCTCAAAATAGCAAATGAGCAGATAAAAAGAGCTCAAAACAATTCTTATGGATAAAAAATTGCGTGAAACTACTAATTTATGTGCAGAAACAATGAACAGTAAAGGACAGGTAAAGGGGAAACTTGGTCACGTGGTACAAATTCGCGTTTGCCGTCTGACGTAAACGTGATGCTTAACCTCTCTGATAACTGACCGGCGCTTTCCCAGTAACGATCTAATTGCGGGGCACAGTTCGGCTCCTGTTCCCTCCTCATTTATAAGTGGCGAATAGGGTAGCTTGAAGTAATATATATATGAGGCCAACATATATTTCTTAAAAAACGTAACAAAACAATAAAATCACTTGTCCAAAATCAATCACGATCTTTTACGCCTTAGCTTTCTTTCCCTTCCGCACCAAACTTGCTAATGAGGCATTTTCATCATCGCCATCGTCGTCTTCTTGTTGTTTCTCTTTGTCTCCCACTGTCTTCTTTGTATCTTTCTTCAGTTTCTCCTCTTTATCTGTTTTCGTTACATCTTTTTCACGTTTATCTCTCGCCGCCTTTGGTGCATCTTCTGACTTCTTATTTTCTACTTTTGCTGTGTTCGCTCCTTGCTCTCTTTTTACATTGTCTGCTTTCTTGACATTTCTTTCCTTCTCCGTTTCTGCCTTTGTTGTTACATCTTGTGGTTTCTCTTTGTCCCTGTCTGCTCCCTTAACATTTTCACGTTCTTCTTTCTCTTTCTCTACTTTCTTAACATCTTCCTTCCCTTTCTCCTTATCAGCTTTTTTAGCATTTTCTTTTGTTTTTTGTGCCCTTGCTGCGTTTTCTCGTTTCTCCTCGAGTACTTTCTCAACATGTTTTTCTTCCTGCTCATCTGCTTTCTTTAAATCTGCTTTCCCCTTCTCATTTCCTGCCTCCTTTGCGACCTCCTGTTTCTCTTTTTCTTCCTTTGCCGTATCACATGCTTTCTCTTCCTTCTTATCTGCTCTGTTTCCTTTTCCTTGTCTCTCTTCCTCTTTATCTCCTCTCTTCACATCTCCTTGTTGTTGTTTCTCTGCCCTTGTTACCTCTTCTCGTTCTACGTCTGCTTTCTTTGCACTTCCGTCGCCTTTCCCCTTGTCTTTATCTGCCTTTTTTACATCTTTGCCTAGTTTCAATTTTTCCTCCTCTACTTTCGTTTCATCTTGTTTTTTTGGCTCTTTACTTGATCTTTCTACATCTTCTGTTTCTCTCCAGTCTACTTTCTTTTTACCTCCGTCTACCTGCTTGGATTGGTCAGCTTTCTCAAATTCTCCCTTTCCTTTTTCTTTCTCTTTAATGGCTTTATTTACATTTGCTTGCATGTCTTTTTCTAACGCTTTGTTCTGATCTTCAACTCCTTCCTCTTTCTTTTTCTTGTCTTTTTTTACACTTTTGTCTCCTTCGTCTTTCCCTTCATCCCCTTTCTTTTCATTCTTTTCACTGTTTTTCTGCTTTGTTTCTTTGCCATTTTTTTCTGTTTTAGCGTCAGTTGTACTCATCTCTTCTACATCTACACCTTCGTCGCTTTCTTCTTCCTAACAAATAAAATCGACATGCCAAAGTGTAAAGACTTTCTGTATAGTAGTGGTGGTAGTTAAATAGTAACGCTAAAGGGCTTCAACCAATAAACAGCACCACAACAAAGAACTTCTCAGTAATTTTTTAGCCCCACCCCCCCCCCCCGGCCCCCTCCTAGAACCACTTGCGGAGGAGGGGTATAAGCCAAGGGCTTAGAAGCAGCAGTTTGATATCGTACCCCCGGAGGGGTATTCCTGGGAATTCGTGGTGAGGGTGTGCCGCCGAGTTCTCCAAATCCTGACCCAATTTCACACCCCAAAAGTGACATTTTCCACACCCGTTTTCAGACCTGGCGAAGGCAGAAATCATGTTATCATTAAAGCCAACTCAGTCACTCTAAGGACCTCCACTTGGTGTTCTCATAAGTGAGAGTCGGAAATAGCGGGAGTTTATTTCAGTCAAACGACTGAAATTTATTTTTGCCTGGGATTTAGCTGCTGTGGGTATTATCGTAGTGTCCGTTATATCGAAGTGTCCGCAAGGCGAGAGTTGACTATACGTTGATTAGAGCGCCAAGAAAAAGATTTCTTAAAATCCAACTCGAATTCGCATGTTACTTTTTTTTTCTTATTCGTTTGGAATTGAAACGACATATACGTTCACGTGATTCCCACGAAAACCATACCCGAATTCAGACCAAAATAGGCCATGTCTATAACCGTTTTCCGACCAAAACGGCGTAAAACCCCAACCCTTTGGAGCGGCACATACCTATAAGGCAAATATTAGGCAGTACCTTCCCCCAACAGTTATCGTACGACATATTCCTCCTCGTGTTATCCAAAGTTCTCAATCACTTACCGATTCGTCACATTCTGTGCAGAACCACAGGTATCCTCGCGTCTTGGGGTTGGCCTACAAAATAAAAATAAAAAAGAACTTTGTTTACCTTCAAGTTTATGTACTGTACATGCATACGAATAAGCTGGAGTTTTAGGCCATGGTCCCTTTGGGCTATTCTGGACGACTTTGTGATATTCAGAACGAACGGCATTACATTTTGAAAACAGATAAGTCTTAACGAAAAGAAGCTCTTTCTTTCCTACAAGACAGTAGACAAAAAAAAACGATAACTCCAAATTTTGTTGTGCAAAACACTATCATGTGATAGGACAGCTGACGAGGTTTCATTTAAATGGTCAAACTAAAGGATTTCATTCACAGGTTCAAAAGTCAGAAGTGCACTTCAACTTTGTACTAACAATTTTGCTCAAGGAACGCAGTATGACAGTCACGACAAAGTAAAGGTTGCTGCTTTATGGTAACGTCTTATTCTGTGAGCTATTAATGAACAGACGCACGGCAATATGCAGCCTAGAAGATTTCCTCCAGTTGAGGCCATTTCAAGTCGCCAAGAATACTTTTCGTCTCGGGTTTTTCCTTTTTCTTGTAAACAGCTCGTGATAAACTTTTTTCGAGGACTTTACTTGCTCAATTCGAAATAATCTCGCGACAACTTTCAAAACCGAGCAACTTGTTGGACAAAATAAAGCAAAAATTTTCCCCGTGAAGTCATCTGTATGTCTGCACTCTAATATTTCATAGACAACGACCAATCACAGGGCTCGTGGTATTCAGGCTTTGTAAAACTAGTACGCTATTTGATATCTTGTAAAAAAGCAAAAAACGGTCTTTGCATCAAAATAATTCCAGAAATTATGGTTTAGTTTTGTTATTCAGGCTTATATTTAAGCCGCTTCCTATTCACTATTGCAACGGATGGAAAGGATTGACACAGATTAAAAGTTTTTAAAAAGTGGGCCAATTTTTTTTTGCTATGCCTGCAAAAACCAACAAAAAATGCTGGATCATTATACATTTCTGGGAATCTGCCCACATACCCCTCCCCTAAGCCAACATTTTGCCCCAAGTGAGAAGTAACTGTTAATGTTGGCTTAAGGGAGGGGTTGGCGGGCAGATGGTTTTGTACTCGCTGCGGAAATTTGTGTGTAGTTAAAGGCACAAAGTAATGACTTCAGCACAGAATTGACCCAAAAAAGCGATATCCTCGTTACAAGGCCCCTTTAAAACTGGACTTACTTTTATCGGAGGATCAAGGCATTGGAAGTGATAACAAAGCTTGCACTGGTCGCATCTGTAAAAAGTAGTAAAGAATAAATAAGTGAGTAAATAAATAAATAAACAATGTCATCAGGCCTGGCACTAATCAGGGTACTTAAGTCTGCAGAAGCCGCCATATTTGATTTTAAAAGCAGAGGAAATTGGGAGGGGGGAGGTGTAGAAAATGTGACCATTAAAGTTGACATAAGCTTAAAAAAATTACAACAACAACGAAATATAAAAGCAAACAAACAAGGAAGAGGGAATTTCAGGGTGGGGGAAAGGTCTGTATAACTCTTCTGCACTCTGCGGTGACTTAAGAAACGTTGAAATCTTCACCATCTTCACCAAGACCATAATGCACTATAATTTCTCCTGGGTATTGCAGTCGTCCCAAGAGAAATCGGAGACAATGGTTATGCCAAATTCTGGGGGGCGGGGGGACGGGAAAACAAGGTCCATTACAGTCTCGGTGACAATGGTGAACTTCTCAGCATACCTCACAAGATTAGAATTGGTGCCGCTCTGTTTGCAAACACAACATTCAGTGCGAGAGTCTTCAGGCTTCTTCTTCTTTTCAGGTGGTTCTATGCTTCTTCGCCCAGGGCGCCTTCCTCTTTTCGCTGCAGGCGCAGAGCTTTCTTCTAATTTTGGCTTCTGCGAAAATCAACCACAGATCTTGATTAGTAAACGGCCACAAATACATGTACAAGTTTTCTGAGGAACCTGTTGAAGATGAACGCGTAGTTGCATCAACCATTGTATTTCTAAATGGACAGAAGTGTATAGGGGTAGATATATCTGAGTACGCGCGCGGGAAAGATGAAGCGAATCCTGTCTTCTGATTGGCTATCCGAGCCATGGATGCCACAGCCAGAGGTTTCTGAAATTCCCTGACATTTTCCTGACAACTGCAAATTTCCCTGACCAAATGAATTAACAAATTCAGAAATTAGTCTTTGATGGACTCAACCGCCCCATCCCCCGCCCCTCACAACAATCCTCTCCACGACTGATTTATGCATTCAGCAAGTCACGTGGAGTGTCCATGAATTGATAAAATAAATGTGTACTCTTAAAATTTCGCTTAATCTTGACTTCTTTCAAAGACTTAAATTTTCCCTTACTCAAAGTGAAATTCTCTGACTCTTGCCTGACCTTGAAGAATAATTTTCCCTAACCATTTCCTGACCGATAGTAACCATGCGAGAGGGAAAGATGAGCCCCTCCTGCACGCTCGGTGTTGGTCCAGCAATAATAAGTTCTCGTTTTGGCCATGTAATTAATCCTTTGAATATTGATCAAGCTTGTTCCATGAAGATGGCTGGGTATTCATCGTTCTTTTTCGCGTTTTTATTGGCCAATATCTAGCCATCTTGACCACACCCATGGACAATAACGCATTTTTGCTGCCGGAATAATGAGTGGTTTCACGACAAAAAACATGCAGGGGTCGGCAATGCCTCAACTCCTTAGAACAATAAAAGCTGTAGGATATGGGGAGTAGTGGCAATAGAGGTCCTGAAGAGGCCAGGGCTACACGAACCAGAGAGCCCTCACTTACTTTACTGTCCGATGTAGTGGTTTCACCTTCTCCTTCTCCACCTTCTGTTGCGGGCGTTTTTCAGCTTGCGCTTTTTGACTGAAAGGAAACGGAAAACGGATTAAAAGTTCCGAAGGTATACTGCTATGAAACTCGCCAAGAGTAGAAACGGAATGTCGTGGAAGAGAGAACATCAGTACGTCTCCTCCTTACATGATATATTAGGGACCTTACGAACCGATAACGGAGACGTCCGTGAAGACGGCACTGAAAAATAGACCACACATCCTTTCTACCATTTTCGCGATTATCCCATTAAAGGAAGGGAATTTAGGTTGGAATTGAAGAGAGGGGACTGCGCCCGAGATCAGACGGAGATAGTAGAATTTATCGCCTTGCACAACTTAATAATCAATTCCACAGGAAAGAACTGCCGAGTAGCTTCCACTCAAATGGTCACGTGGCTCCACCTACAAGCTTCAAAGTCAGAATTACATTTAATGTCTCCAGCGGTTAACTCCGATTGTGCCAGGCTTGAGTCAGTAGAAAAGATGAGAGTAGTTTGCAACATGTATTCCTGATGCAACTTGACTTACCTCTCCCTTGTCAGGAGTGAATTTAGTAGGTTCTTTGATGACCCGTCTTTGGCGGCCTTGAGAAATGGGTGTGGTGTCTTCAGTATCGACTTCCATTTCGTCATCATCATCGCTGGGGTCACACTCTGAACACTGCCTGCAATACTCATTCATTCATTTTATTTTGCCGTTAACCAGAAATACAACAACAGTATACAGAAATACATTAAAGATAATACACAATATTCCAACTAAGTTATTTACAAGATTAAATGTGGTAAAGGCAAAATAGCCTATATAGAAGCCAGGGCTTATAAACTATAGGCTTCCTGAAACTATAGGGTAAACCATACAAGTTAAGGGTACTTAATGAAAATTTGGATTCATTTTTTAAAGAAAAAAAAAAGAAAAGGTGTGTAGCTCAACAAAGAGTCAATTTAACTAAGAAAGAAGGAATTTTGTAAGTCTTTTGCCAAACAAACTGATACTTTCACTGTTTCGAATTTCCCGACTTAGCGAGTTGAAAAACGTCAGACCTTGAAACCGAATTGAGAATTTTCGAAACTTAGTTCGACAATGAGGTAAATAGAAAAGACTGGAATTTCTTGTGTTATAAGAATGTATCTGGCTTGCAAGAGTAAACATATCACGAAAATAATTTGGAAGTAAGCCTCGTTTAAAAAGATACATACAGTTACCTATTTGGTATAAATAAATGTCCGAGAATTTTAAAACCTGCTGCTCTTTAAAAAGAACACCGGTATGAGCATCAAAAGAAACTTTAGATATTATTCTGATTATCTTCTTTTGCAGAATAATAATCCGATTTAAATTAAGCTGATATGTCGATCCCCACACTGAAACACAATAAGTTAAGTAAGGGTAAACTAGACGTCAGTACAAGGAGCGCAAGGAAGTTTTGGGAAGGCATAAATAAGTAAAGTAGTAATATATAAAATTGTTTGTAATTTTAAATTTTAAATGTTAATTAATTATTATAGATATGCCTGATGAGAAAACCGTGGATAAATAAAGTATTCTTCTTCTTCTTCTTCTTCTTCTTCTTCTTCTTCTTCTTCTTCTTCTTCTTCTTCTTCTATTGCTTAGATAGCTTTTGAACCATCTAAGTGCAGTGCCACGAACACCATAATGCTCTAATTTTGAAATAACAAATAACTAACTATATATATATATATATTATATGCTCTAATGTTGAAATAACAAACAAATACGCTAAGGCTTGAAGAATTATGCACCGTGAAACAGTACTGTTCCCTCAGATTAAGTGCACGTTTATAGAGATCTTATAGCCAAATTCGTTGTATTGGGCTGCGTGTTTTACAAACTTCGAAAGAATTTTGGGTTTTTCTGTTCCGTCAATCGTCTTAGCGGACCTCTTAGGGAACAAATGTTTACTTGTGATTGGTGTATTTCGATCCACTTTGTTTGTTTCTGCCTTTCAAGGTTCGTTGCTTGTGATTGCCCTGTTTCGGGCAATAGTCGACCAGTTTTCTTCAAATATTTTTCTGATCTTTCTTATTCTTGTCTCTTGAAAGAATAAAGCAATGTCTGCCTCCTGCCCTCTACAAAATACCACTCATCATCACGATTTCCTTCGCTATTCTTGAGCAGTCTAGAGTCATTCTCAGTTTTCTTTTTGCGGGCCAAGCTGGGCGAGTGCGTTGCATTGTGATTAACATTAACTCCGATACAACAAATTCGGCAATAAGATACAGTTTCCGTGTACGTGTTCGGGCTCTACCTGCTTGGTAACAGACGATTGAGTGGCAAAGTCTCTCGTTTAGTAACAAAAACAACTGCAGACTGTCAAATTAAGAATTAAGGACTGAACAGGTTCTATTAGTTTTCAGCCGCTATCATGGGACGCTTGTCACACTTAAGGTCGCACGGCTACTTCCCCACCCTCCACCCCCACACTATGTCTCCAGAATCTACATCTTATACTCGGCTGAGAGATTCAACAACACGTAAAAGGGTTAGTGGTGCTGTCACTTGTTGAAGAAAGCGTCGAATTGTTTTAAAACCTTGAAAGATCACTCATTAAACAACGCATTTACGCCTATTTAACCCAAAATAGGCCTAAATAGGTCTTCTATGGCTTCACATATTTGCCGGTTAATGAAAGCAATTTTGAATAAGAAGGAAAACCATTTCGCCTTGAAAGCATTTTAAAATGTTTGATAGACTGCTTGCAGTCCGCTGTTTCTCTTAAAATCCGTCTAGTTCTTATCTCAGCCAGCGCGATTGCAAACCGCGACGTTATGTTACTATATTCTCTTTCCCGGGTTTTCGCCCTCGTTTATCGCAGCTTCGCCGTTCGCGTGCAGTAACTTTGCAAAGAAAAATAAGAGACTGCTCGCAGTCTAAATGTTTGACGATTTACTGACCAACCAAGCCTTTTCTCTCCAGTTGTTTAACAAAATTAGCCTATAACCGATGAGTCTGATTGAGACTTTTAAACTAAAGCGAAACGCAATAAATCATCTGGCAGGTTTAACCATGACCGAGCAGTTCTGTACTGCAAAGTTACATGAATTTGAGCAATTCGTTCTCCAAAAGAGAGATTCTATGCTGGCCTTTTGTGCTTTACACCTGGCGTTTTCAGTTGTGGCCACTCTTGGAAATCTCTCGGGTTTTCGCCCTCGTTTATCGCACCTTCGCCGTTCGCGTGCAGTAACTTTGCAAAGAAAAATAAGAGACTGCTAGCAGTCTAAATGTTTTACGATTTACTGACCAATCAAGCCTTTTATCTCCAGTTGTTTAACAAAATTAGCCTTTAACCGATGAGTCTGATTGAGACTTTTAAACTAAAGCGACACGCAATAAATCATCTGGCAGGTTTAACCATGACCGAGCAGTTCTGTACTGCAAAGCTACATGAATTTGAGCAATTCGTTCTCCAAAAGAGAGATTCTATGCTGGCCTTTTGTGTTTTACACCTGGCGTTTTCAGTTGTGGCCACTCTTGGAAATCTTTTAGTGATCCGGGCCTTGTTTAATGCCTCATCGATACCAGCCACCGTCAAGAAGCTGTTTTTGAGTCTGGCTTTCTCTGATCTTGCCGTGGGGTTGTTTCCGCAACTCATGTCCGGGGTTATCAGCGCCGTCGTATTGAAAATGGCATCAAGTGAAGAAAACACCTTTACCTCACTTTGCCCAACGGTTCTAACAGTGTATTATTATCTTTTGTTTCTTCTCGGCGCTGCATCTTTCCTAACTGTTACTGCTATCGCAGTAGATAGACTTCTCGCTGTTTCGCTCCATCTGCGATATCAGGAGCTTGTCACTTCCAAACGTGTGATCACTATATTGGTGTTTCTTTGGTTGACGAGTTGCATCACTGCCTTCATATACGTTTTCCTGCCCAAAGGCAGTGAAACGGTATCTGGTGTTATTTCATTTGCAGGACATATTTTGACAACAGTGGCTTACGTTCGCGTTTACAAAATTGCAAAATCTCATCAGAATCAGATCAACAGTCAAAATCAAATGCAAATTGCCGAAACAGTGGAGGTAATCCGACAAAAGAAGTCTGCCTACAATGCGTTATTTTTCTATGCAGTTTATTTAGCTTGTTATCTTCCATATCTGCCCTCCGCAATATTGTACTTGCTACACAGATCGAATATCTCCTTTTTCGTACCAAAATGGGCCTCAATATTCTTGCTGTTTCTGAATTCCTCGTTAAATCCTTACGTATACTGCTGGTGATATCGAGAGATCCGGGAAATTGTGAAGAGCACAATAAAGAAACTATTTCGCAAGAAATAAAAAAAGGAAATTAGTTTGACCGTTTTAAAGTCCTATAAAACGCCAAGTATTATGTTACACACTTACAAGAACAAAAGGTTGTATGATAGTAAAAAACACAAAGAAAAATCTCTCAGAACTTGAAAGTGGTCTGATCGAATAAACAGTGACAATGGTTTCAATTTTCATGGTTTCGTGAGAAAGGTTAGATGCAACTGTTTGATGAAGTGACCAATCAACTGCAAGCCCTTCGGCGCCACAAGCGCTAAAACTGAGGAGCTACTGGCCGGAGCTACTGCTCATTGGCGATTTCAATACCAGAGTTGGATCTGATCACCAAGCCTGGCCCTCTTGTCTAGGACATCACGGCTCCGGAAAAATGAACAAAATGGACAAAGACTTTTGGAACTCTGCTCCTTGCGCAATCTGTGCATAACCTACACCTTCTTTGAAGGTAAGCCGCAACATTGTGTTTCATGGAAACCTCCTCGGTCCCACAGATAGCATCAGCTTGATCTACTTATCACCAGACCACGCAGTCTCCTCAACGTTCTCTCCACTCGCAGTTATCACAGCGCCGACTGCAATACTGATCATGTCCTGGTATGCAACTCCACCGCGCAAAGAAACCAGGCCATCCCGGCATAAACACTGCAAGCACTTCTGACTCAGCGTCAGCGCAAATTCCTCAGCAAGGTACACGAAGCCCTCGAGGCCCCCGAGGGTCAGGATGCAACCTCCAGGTGGGACCTTTTGAGGGAGGCATCCACTCTTCGGCCATGTCGGCTCTCGGCGGAATGGACAGGCCTAGTCACAGCTGGTTCAACGCCAGCCTACCGATCATGGAGCCCCTTATTGAGATCAAACAGCAAGCCCACTTGAAATACAAAAAGAATCCATGTGAGAAAATGCTGACAGCACTCCCCGCTACACGCAGTTTAACTCAGACCACTGCCAGACGTTGTGCCAATGACTATTGGTTTAGAATTTGAAACGAAATACAGCTAACCACAGTCTTGGGCAATATCAGAGGCATGTAAGACGGCATCAAGAAAGCTTTGGATCCATTACAGACCCCAAAGAACAAATGGACAGATGGGTGGAACACTGCTCTGAGCTCTCTCTGCGTGAGACAGTTGTCAACTACGCTGCCCTCAACTGAATCACCTTTCTCCCAGTCATGGACGAGCTTGATGCTGAGCCGACCATTCAAGAGTTTGTACTAGAATACCCTCAAATAAAAGCCGAAAACTGAACACATCTCAATAATGGACAGAGCGGTAATAATAACTTGATTAAAAGAGACCATATTCTATTGCGGTGGGGGTTTAATATTTTTTCCATCTATCCCCGTGTTTAATTGTTTTGCTTGTCGCAAAACCTTCCCCTAACTCCTGGGTTTGTCTGCAAATGATTTAGTTTCACAACCCAAAAAATTATTGTACCAACAATAAAAATTCCTGGTTGAACTCTTCTCTTTAAACACTAAGTCTACGGCTTAGCAAGTTAACCAACCATCGACATTAGGGAGTTTAAGATACCACGACGACGACGGCCACGAAAACGTTGCTTGAAAAGTGAATTCAGTTCGCGTTCTTACAATCTCTATCGGGATTACTCCAACTCATTTACTTTGCCAAACGCAAGCGAACTCTTTGTGAGCCGAATTCCTAAGAACCATATTCAAGTTCAGAAAGAGAAAGAAAATTTAGCCGTCGCTTGTTTACGTCCTCCAAAAAAATCCATCATTATTTTATGTGTACATCATTTGCTGGTCGGATGAATTATTAAAGAGAAAATAACTCCCCTTCCAAGCTTACACCGACCGTTGTCAATTAAAGAAGAAATTCTACTTAGCAGGGAACAGCCCACATGTCACTGGCAATTAAGGACAGAGAGGTAATTGGAACTTGATGAAAACGGACTATATATTGCGGTGTTTAATTGTTTTGTTTTCAATACTACTGTCGCAAAACCGGCGTTCCCGTTGTTTTCTGAATTGGCCTTGTTTTCCACAATTTAACTCAGCATTTGAACCCTTAAAATTTATTTCAACGATCAGACTGAACTTCTGTTTGCATTCTACCTATAAACATTGAGTCTAAGGCTTTAGTTAAAGAACCGGCTATATGACGTGTCACAGCAGATGGCTTATATGAAAGGTAGCTAATAAACGGAGGCGTAATCAATATTGATATTTCATGGAAAAGGAAAACTTCATGTATATAATCTAGCAAGTTAAACCATGGCTGAACAGTACTGCACTCGAATGCTGGATTTTTGTTACCAATTCTCTCATTGTTCGCCTCAGAAGAAGTTTCTTCTTTGCTTTCTGTGTTTTAAACTTTGTACTTTCTCTCGTGGCGACTCTAGCAAATCTTTTAGTTATCCGCGCGTTAATGAAGGCCTCTACGCTGCCAGCCAACGTCAAGAAAACGTTGAATTGCAAAAAAGAGGAGAACTGGGGCGAGGCTGAGGGACAGAGAGATGATACTGTTTTTTCTCCTCTCCCTCTCCCTCTCCCCTTTTTTCCTTATTTCGCCCTAGCGACAACCCATGGACTGCTATTTCTACTCTCCCCGATCTTCATCTGTCAAAAAAAAAAAAAATTAAAGATGGCAGATAATTCTCTATTCACCAAAGACACTTGGCCGATCGCTTGGGCATGCGGGTTAGAGGTGGATCGACGCATACCAGGTGAAGAAGTAGTTGCTTACAACTATATGCATGTCTCCCTTCCCCTTGGCCGTGGAAAATCTGGGTACGAGATAAGACGCGTCCTACGACGTACGCCTACAGCCGAAGTTGGAATCTTAACACTCTTTAGAGACGAACACATATGCTCGTTGGCATTCGGGAAGAGTTTACAAATAAGCAAAGACATTTGGGTTCGCTGTACGCTATTCCTATCAGAAAAACTCTCGCGAGTCTACATTTGAGAGAAATGTCATCAAAAGACAAAGGAAGACGAAACAATCCAAATAAAACTGTTAGGCTCCAGTCCATTTATAAAAACCTCACCGGCTTGGAAGACTAAAAAGACTCGCTGAGCGGGCATCACCGTCAACTACGAAATGGGCGCTAAACTTTTCAAAACTCAAACCTTGTGTCAAAAGTTTAAATAAAAGAATAGAACTAAACAAAATCCATCTGTATTTTACTATGTTTCAAAAATTTCGCTGGACGGTTAAATTTAGAGGAAAAACTCGCCCTTTCAACGTTTTAGAATGAATTAAAGTTCTATTCTCTATACCGAGCATTTGCAATTAAACAAACGCTTCTTCTCAGCAGGCAAAAGCACACATGTCAATTATGGACAAAGAGGTAATTGGAACTTGATGGAAGGCTATACATTGCGGTGTGTAATAATCGTTTTGTTTTTAATACTAGTGTTGCAAAACCTTCCCCTTCCATTGTTTTATGGGTTGACCTTGTTTTATACAATTTAATTCGTTGTTTCAACCCTTGAACAATGACATTAAATTTCTGTTTACACCCTACCTATAACATTAAGTCTAAGGATTTAGTTAATGAACCGGCTTTATTACGCGCTACAGCAGATGGCCGATGTGAAAAGTAGCTAATAAACCGAGGGGGTAATTAGTATGTGTAATCAAATGGTGACGAGTGAAATTAGGGAATAATTTGAAATTATTAGGATTTGGACAAAACGCAAGTGAAATTATTCCCTAATTTCACGAGTATACCATTTGATTACCTATTAATATCATGGGTGACGAATTACGTGAGCAATCTTTGATTTTTGACATGTTTATCCTGGATCGTATCGATCGAGAACTCCACTCTCTCAAATGTGTTTAGACCTTAAATTTGGCTTATAAAGTTCAGAATTTTTCAGACCTTGTCGGCAAAATACCTGTTACAATCCTTCTTGATGTTTTCTTGTGTGTTCAGGTTTTCTAAAGCGTCTTTTTGTGCCCTGACATATTCATTCACGGCATTTTAAAACTTTGTCGCCAGCTTGACACTGAGACGTACGGAAGGGTTGCCATGGCAATTTTGTAATTTCACATGTGAAACTACAAATTAACGCTGAAATTTCGCGCCAAAATTAAGGAGTAATTCGTCACCTATGATATTAATGTAGATATCAGTTTTATCCAAGACAAATACATGTATGTAATGTGACAAGTCAAACTATGGCTGAAAAGAACTGCAATCGATTTCTGGAATATTGGATTAAACTAGTTTCCTACAGGAGAAGTTTCTTCCTTGGTATCTAGGTTTTAAACTTTGTATTTTCCCTCCCTTCATAATGCCCAAACAAGAGAGGCACATCGACAAAGGAAGTCCGCCTACAATAGTTTATTTGTCTGCCGGCAGCAGTTTATTTAGCGTGTTGTTGTCCTCATTCGAGCAATGTGTAAAAGGTTTTCAAAGGTTTCACGTCGGTGAAGATGTGCGGCTTGTCACCCCTTACAGTTTTTACTATAAGGATTTTGTCATGTGATGGCCTAACTGTGCTTAACCCTTTAGGCCCTAAGAGTGATCAGCATCAAATTTCTCCTAGTAATATCCCTGCTGTAGAAAACAAGGTTGTTATGAGGATTTGGGACATCATCACACAGATTCTTTGACAGCTTCTCTCAACTACTATTATCATGAGGAAACGCATGGGAACAACAAATGAGAATATGAATTTTAATATTACAATTTAAAGGACTATTATGTGACCAAGTAAATTAGTTCTTGCACTAAATGGTCTCAGATCTTCGCCAAGAAAAAGCATTTTAAATTCCACTAACTTATGTCAAAGACAAAAGAACGTGACGAACGTGACACTTTCAGTTCCATATTTATACACTGGAATCCTAATTTTTATGCATTTAGTGGGGAAGAGCTTACAAACGAGTAAGGTTATTGGGATCGTTGTGCGTTAGTCCATTCAGACTACATAACACCGTCGTAAGTCTCCAGTTGAGGCTAATTACTTTCCAGTCCTTTTTTAAAGACATCACCAGCTTTGAGCACTCAAAAGCCTCGCTGACGGCACCTTGAACTAAGGAACAAGTGCTAATATTTTCAAAGTGAAAAATTGCTTAAAACAAAAATCCACCATTATATCATATGTGTAAATCATTTGCTGGTCGGATCAATAAACAGAAAATACTCGCTCTTTCAATGTTTTACAATAATTTAACGTTCTATTTTTATACTGATCGTTTCCAATTAAGCAACTGTTTCCTCTTAGCAGGGAGTAGCTCACATCTCAAATATAGACAGAGAGGTAATTGGAACTTAATGGCAAAGGACTATATATTACGGTGTTTCATTTTTTGTTTTCAATACTGATGTCGTAAAACCTTTCCCTTGTTGTCTGAGTTGGCCTTGTTTACAATTCGATTCGGTGTTTTAAACCTTAAAATTTTATACCAACAATAGGAATTCGGGATGCATTCTAACTATAAACACTGCGTCTAAAGCTTTAGTTAATGAACCGGCTATAAAACGTGTCACAGCAGATGGCTGTTATGGAAGGTAGCTAATTAACCGAGGGGGTAATCAATGTAGATATTTTACCACAAAGGAAAAATTAATCTATATAATTTGAAAAGTTAAACCATGGCTGAACAGTACTGCACTCGGTTGCTTGATTCCTACGTTCAACTTGTTCATCACAGAAGATCTTCCCTCCTTGCTTTTTGTGTTTTAAACTTTGTATTTTCTGTCGTGGCGACTCTTGAAAATCTTTTAGTTATTCGCGCCTTAATGAAGGCCTCAACGATACCAGCTACTGTGAAAAAGCTGTTCCTAAGTCTGGCTTTCTCTGATCTTGCAGTTGGACTGTGTTCGCAGCTTATGAACGCTGTTATCAGCGCCTCGATATTGAAGACGGCGTCAAGTGGAAACAACACAGCCTTCTTCTGTCCAACAGTTTTGGGTGTGAAAAATTACTTTTTGTATCTTCTCGCCAGTGCATCTTTTCTGAATGTTATTGTCATTGCATTTGATAGACTTCTCGCTGTTTCGCTCCATCTACGATATCGGGAGCTTATCACACCTAAACGTGTTAATATAGCATTGGTGTCTTTGTGGTTAACAAGTTGTTTCATCGCCTTCATAATCGTTTTCCTTCCGACAAGAAATAAAATAGTAGCTGCAGTCATTTTACCGATAGGGTATGTTCTCGCAACCGTGGCATATGTTCGTATTTACAAAGTCGTCAAATATCATCAGAATCAGATATACAGCCAAAATCAGCTTCAAAATGCCCAAACAAGGGAGGTATTCCGACAAAGGAAGTCCGCCTATCATGCTATATTTGTCTATCTTGTTTTTCTAGCTTGTTATCTTCCTTTTTTGCCTTCAACAATACTGTACATGACGAATACTTCTAAAATTTCGTTTATCGTAGCTTGTTACGCATCGATATTCTTGATCTGCCTGAATTCATCATTAAATCCTCTTGTTTATTGCTGGCGGTACCGAGAAATTCGCCAAAGTGTAAAAAGCACAGTGAAGAAAATATTTCACATAAACGAGAACGTGACATGAGAAATAATTGAAAGCTCCGGATAGTTTGAACTGAAAGTCTTTTCAGTGTCTTTTGCGAGGTCTGCAAAACGAAATATGGTAAGGAAACCAATGGACTTATTTCGGTGCAGAGAAAATGAGAAATGTGAAACGAAACAGAATATTCTGTTAGACATTGGAACTGCTGTTGATAAATTGTGAAACGAGAACTGGCTAATAAACTTCTCAACATTCTCAACGGTTCCATGCCGTTATAAATGTCAAGCAGAAGTCTGTCATCCGTTACAGTTACTCACTCATAATCCCTTGCCACTTCGAGGAACAATCATACATGATATACATTTAAACGATATGTTTGTATACTTTACAAAAAAGCAAGGCAAGACTCTTATTTTTTCCAACTTTTAACCTTAATAAAAACACAACCTAGTGTCTTGAGCTTTCAGAAAAGACGGATCAAAACTACAGCAACCTGATTGGCTGGCAAGGAGCCAATCAACCCGCACCATTTTCGATCCTCCAAACGATCCAGGGTGCATTTATAAACGCCTACCAAATCACGGCTAACAATAAGGAATGGTTCAGAGTTCACCTCAACCATCCAACTACATAGCAACTGATGCAAATCGTAAGATTCCAAACCGCGGTTTTGCTAGTAAACTTACATTTAACTCATATATTATGTAGTAGCACAAAGAAGCCAGTCAGTTGATCGGTTAACAAAGTAAATGTTAGGGTTTTTTAAATATCGAGCTTTTGAGTACTATCCTCTAATAAACTACAGTCACATTCACAAAGCGATTAAGTCAAAAAACGACATACAAAGGACACAGCATTATGACGTATTTAAATAATGCTTCCACCAGAGGTGCGATAAATACCCAGAGTCTAATCTGGACATATTTAAAGAATGTATGCTGTGAACAGCTAAACATCGTGCTCTGAGGTCGCGTAAACCTCAACTGTACGGAGATATTAAAAGCGGATACTTAAAATAACAGCAGCTATGGAAAATGATCATAATTACTTTCACGCGATTTTAAGCAGACATATCTTATAAAACAGACATAAAATTGAACAGAAAGCACACAAACTGAATAAATTGTCTGTTGCATTTTTCCTCTGCTGCGTATAGAATGCACTGAGCCTTTCCTTGGCCGGCTTTATACAAGCTGTATCAACTTAACAGGCATAACAGCCCACCTATCGTAGAACTTTTAAAGTGTAAAATCCCTGAAAGAGTTCTCTCTGGCTCCGCTAGCCCCTATTATTCCAGGCACCCAGTACTCGAATTTTACTTCCAATATTTTGATTGTCGTAATTTAGTGTTAAGCAAGAGTGAGACCAAATAAAGATTGTTGTTGTTATTGTCCTCATTGAAGCAATATGTAAAAGGTTTTCACAGGTTTCACGCCGGTGAAGATGTGCGGCCTGTCACCCCCTGCAGTTTTTAATATGAGGATTTTGTCATGTGATGCCCTGACTGTGTTTAACCCTTTAAGCCCTAAGAATGATCAGCATCAAATTTCTCCTAATAATATCTCTCCTTTATAAAACAGGGTTGTTATGAGAATTAGGGACATAATCACACAGATTCTTTAACAACTTCTCCCAACTACTATTATAGCAAACCTGTAGGGACAACAAATGAGAATTCAAGAGTTAAGAATTAAAGGGTTTATATGTGACCAAGAAGATTAGTTCTTGCACAAAATGGTCTTCTATCTATCTGATTTCGGAGACATAAAAACGTGACGAACGTTCATGTTACAATACAATACTGCTCTCTCCGAATTGTGAAACAACAAGAAACCTTTAGGGCACTTACTTAAAAAACTGTATATGTACCGATTACTACCAAAGAACAAGTAAAAATGTGACAAAATGGCGAATTTTTAAGATGACCTAAGATGGAAACGATTTCCATCTGAGCAATCGCCAGACAAAAAAGTTGCTTACAACTGTACGTATGTCTCGATTTAAAATACAAAGTCTCTCTTTCGCCTGACCGTGGAAAATCTGGGTACCAGATAAGACGCGTCCTACGGCGTAAGCCTAAAGCGAAAGTTGCCATGTTAAGGTTCTTTAGAGAAGAACACAAATACTCGTTAGCATTTGAGAAGAGTTTCAGATTACGTTGTCGTGAGTCCCCAGTTGAGGCTTATCTCAAAGAAAGAAGAAGGAGGACGAGAAGGGCCCTAAATATTAGGTTTCGATCCTTTTTCAGAAAGCTTTTCGACTTTGAAGACTCAAACGCCTCGTCGATGACACCTTGAACTACCAAAAAGACACTAACTGAAAACTTACGTCAGATTCCTTATAAGTTTTAATAAAAGTATAGAATTAAATAAAATCCATCATTATTTTACGTGTACATCATTTGCTGGTCGGATGAATTATTAACGAGAAAATAACTCGCCCTTTCAAGCTTACACCGAGCGTTGTCAATTAAAGAAGAAGTTCTACTTAGCAGGGAGCATCCCACATGTCAATTAAGGACAGAGAGGTAATTGGAACTTGATGAAAACGGACTATATATTGCGGTGTTTAATTGTTTTGTTTTCAATACTTATGTCGCAAAACTTTCCCCTTATTTTCTGAATTGGCCTTGTTTTCTACAATGTTGCTCAGTATTTAACATTTAAAATTTATATCAACGATCAGACTGAATTTCTGTTTGCACTCTACCTATAAAACATTGAGTCTAAGGCTTTAGTTAAAGAACCGGCTATATGACGTGTCACAGCAGATGGCTTATTTGAAAGGTATAATATAAACGGAGGTGTAATCAATATGGATATTTCATTGAAAAGAAAAACTTCATGTAAATAATCTAGCAAGTTAAACCATGGCTGAACAGTTTTGTTACCAATTCTCTCATTGTTCGCCTCAGAAGAAGTTTCTTCTTGGCTTTCTGTGTATTAAACTTTGTATTTTCTCTCGTGGCGACTCTAGCATATCTTTTAATTATCCGCGCGTTAATGAAGGCCTCTACGCTATCAACCAACGTCAAGAAGATGTTGAATTGCAAAAAAAGAGGAGAACTGGGGCGAGGCTAAGAGAAAGAGAGATGATACTTTTTTCCTCCTCTCCCTCTCCCCTTTTTTCCTTTTTTCGCTTTAGCGACAACCCATGGATTGCTATTTCTACTCTCCCCGATCTTCATCTGTCCAAAAAAAAAAATTAAAGATGGGAGATAATTCTTTACTCACCAAAGACACTTGGCCGATCGTTTGGGCATGCGCGTTAGAGGTGGATCGACGCATGCCAGGTAATAGTGGTAGTGGCACGTGTCACACTGCATCAGTTGATGTTGATTCTCGGTTGTTTTGCACGTGTTGCACCTGCCGGGAAAACACGTGTGACAAAACATTCAGGTTAAAACTTCCTCTTCCTGTTTAAACAGATCATTTACTCGAGCCAACTGAAAACGCTTTTTGTACGATGACGTGTTATTACTACTAAGACAGTCGACACAGTCAACTCCCGATAACTCGAAACTTCAAGGGAAATCTAAAAAGGGTGGAGTTTATCGGGAGTTCGAGGCAAGTAACCGAAAATAAGAAAATAAGAAAATGGGATGGGGAAAGAATACAAGTATCATGCACACTTAGAATTAAGAAAACAGAACTTCAATTAAAATATGCAGGGCTGCTATACACTGTAGTCGAATTGAACTGACCAAAAAGTGAAGACAAAGAATACACAGTTGTTTTGAAATATTAAATTCAGTATTTCGGACTGCAGGACACACTTTTTTTCCTTTTGATCGACTTGTCAGGCGCTTAAGATCAAGGGTAAAATTATGTAGAGGTCATCTGAAGGGAAGCAAAAATAACTTCGAGTGAGCGGGAAGTTCGAGTTACCGAGGGTAAAATTATTGTATATGTATGAAAGAAATCCAAGGGAAATCGATTTTGGTTCGAGTTAACGACGGTTCGTGTTATCGGGAGTCCACTGTATTTTAAATAACAAAAACCCTTAATTTGCACAAAAAAAGCAAAACCCTGAAGGATTCTGGTAGAAGTAGTAAAATGACGCCATCGTGGAAATGACCCATTTTCCAGCTAATCAATCTCGAATTTAGAGCTCACGCTCTTGACTCCCCGTTGTCATGCGCAATAGAGAAGGGTTCTGGGCGAGGGGGGGGGAGGGTCGGAAATACAGGCCAATCAGAAGCATATAGTGCCTTCTAGAGTCGACCACAAATACAGTGAATGCAGGGAACAAGTGTTAACTTAAAGATTAGAGTCGGGTATATTTTTTTAAAAGCCTAGCGCGAATCTCGAAAATTTTGCGCAAAGTGAAAACTGAGTGCGAAGTCTTAAACGGTTATAAGGCCTTAGGGCGTCAGTTTCTATAACTACGAAGGACATTGAGAAATGCTACATTAAAAAGTCGGGCTGCAGTAAAAACCCACGACTAAGGACCTGCATGATTACATAAATGGTAATAAGCACAAATTTAGGCTATTTAGGTTCGTAAATATTTAGTTTCTTATTTTCTTAAGAACAAATTATATTGTAGCCAAGCGTATTTAAAGGTCTCCAGCTTATTGCTATACAAAATTTGCATACTAAATTAGTATTGCAGTTGGAGTGATAAGGCACCTAAATCTCCAAAAAGGATTCTGAACTGTGTTGACTTACCGGTAACTTATTTGCCCTGGTGTACAGAATTTGATTTAAAGATTTTAGAAAATAAGAAGTAGTTTCAAATTTTAGCCTAAAAAGTTCTTAGTCGCGAGTTTTTACTGTATATCACAGCAAAGGAGTCACGCCGACTTTTCGTGACCTACAAGCAATCAAATCCAATATAGCGTCACTTACATGTGGAGTTTTAAAGGCTTCATCCTTGTTCGTGAAGCTGCCGTCTTCGTTTTTTTGGATTCCAATACGGACGGCTGAGTTAACTCCTGAAAAGCAAAAAAACAAAAAACAAAAAAAGCCTTTTCATGGATGAACAAAGGCACTTTTGCGAGCCGTACAGGAGACGTTTTCATTGATACGTTGTGTAATAGGACAGGAAACTAAGTTCTGAAAACCTTCAAAAAAAAAGAAAACTAACTAACTAATGAAATTTAGTTGCTCGAGTCTTAAAAAAACTTAAGAAAGAAGCAAGCAGTAGGACGGTTTTGCCCTACGCACGAACAGTTTTCGCCAAGACCCTGTGCACACTTACCCCGCATAAATTCAAAAACGCACCTTTTTCCTCCGCTTTGGCCTGGCGTCCACGGCGCTTTTGAAAGCTTTTCGAAAACGGTCTCCAGAGCGGATAATTTGTGAACCTTGACTCTTGACTCAAGTAATGTGCATACGTATGCTGTAAAAGTGACACCTTCATCTTGGGCCTATATCCTCTACAGAGGCCTCTTTGCGCCACTAGGAGCTGGGGCCAATGAGAAGGGAAAAGAGAAAGAAATAGGCCTCCGCTCAGCCTTTCCTTCTTCCCATCGACCTCCGTGCGCTTACCATATCTTTTCAGTTTCAATTTTATTTTTGGAATACCAGTGGAGGACTCTGTAGCCTGAGAGCCCCGCCCCCTCCTCCCACCGCACACAGGCTGAGGCCTCAGCAGAGAAGGGAGTTCTTGTATCAGGGCAACTTTCCGTTTAGAAATTTCATAAAAAATAGTGTAGATCTTCTTTACTGATACAGTCAACTCTCTCTTAATGGACACCTCCGTAAAACGGACACCTCCATAAGACGAACACCTCCGTAAAACGGACACCTCTGTAAGACGGACACCTCTATAGGACAGACATCTCTGTAAGACGGATACCTCTGTAAAATGGACACCTCTATAGGACAGACATCTCTGTAAGACGGACACCTCTGTAAAATGGACTGCCAAGGTTGTCTCTCCCTTTCCTTACTCTCTTTATTTTACTCTCTATTGGACAGACATCTTTCTAAAGGTGATGTTACACGGGACGATTCGCAACTACGATTTTTAGCGCAATACAGCGCTGCAAAGTTGGGACACTGTTATAACCATTCGAAATAATGTCGCAACAATGTTGCAACGCTGTGTTGCGCTAAAAATCGTCGTTGCGAATCGTCTCGTGTAACGTCACCTTAATACAGACACTTAGTGCCGGTCCTAAAGATGTCCTTCTTACAGAGAGTTGACTGTAATTCATAAAGACGAAAGAAGACGTTAGTTACCTTGCCCGCCAGCTTACACAAGCAGCGGTGAAGCCGTGTCGTTTCTTGTCTCCTTTCAAGGATGTCTTCTGCCAATAGCTGAATAGTTTCAGTCAACTGATAGAGATGATAAACACAAATAAAACAGAAAATTCTAATGGATAGTAGGACCTCACATTCTATGGTGCTAAGAGTCTTCTCAGACAAGAGGTTTGGTTATCCGCCACGTTAAAAAAGAAAGAGGAACTGGGTCGAGTAAACTTTCGCAAAGACTTCTGGGACTGTTACTGGCGCGTGCCAAGTAACGATCCCAGAAACCATTGCGGGAAATGTTCCGGCTCCAGTTCCTTCTCGTTTTAATACTGCTTATCAGTAGCTCAGTTTATACCATCGTATTCGTCACGTTAAAAACAAGAGGGAAAATGGGCCGAGTAAACTTTCGCAAAGACGTCTGGGACTGTTACTGGCGCGTGCCCAGTTACGACCCAAGAAACAATTGCGGGACACATTTCGGCTCCTGTTCCCTTCTCGTTTCTAAAGTGCCTATCAGTAGCTCAGTTTACGCCATCGATCCCGGGAGCGACATGAAACGTTTGTTTTGCTGTATAAGTTTGCTTTAATGAGGATAGAACCTTACAGCGCTTTTCAAAAACACGCGAACTCTGATGTTCAAAAGCCGCTCTCACTATTACGTTTTCCGCTGCCGTCAATCAAAATTACGATCACAAGTAACCTTGAAACACGGAAACACACAAAACGGATTAAAATCCACCAATCGCAAAGCATATCAAAAAATTTTTTTCGGCCCTTCGGGCCTCAGTTTCGTCTAAAAATAAGGAGGGCCAAGCCCCAGGGCCCCTCCAATGGATACGTCACTGATTTTTGAATGTCTAACCATTTCCAACCATTTCTAACCATTTCCATGTGTTTCGTAATTTCGCGCCATACTACAATCTTTTCTAACGGGAACAAAGTCGCCCCCCCTCCTCCAACAATCCTTGTTCAAAGTTGTTTGGTCTAAAAGCTCAAGTGTGCATTTCTGGTGTTACCACAAACAAAATTGGAACAGGGGAGGGGGGGGACGGTTTTTCATTTTGCGACAGTAAGCTTTTTGGTCAGGACGAGTGCAAAAAATAGGTATTTTGTAATAGGCTTCAACAGTTTTTGTCCGAGGTTGTAGCGAGCTACATGTAAGAATTCAAACCTCGTGATATTTCTCTCTCAAGTCCTGTTCCTCTTGTTGTAACCTTTTGTTGTTTGACTCAAGTTCTTCCTGTCTTTCCTGCATCTCTTTCAATCGAGCACTTCGATCTGACATAGAAATACAGTGAACGTTTCTTTAACGGCCACCTCTGAAAGATGGACACCTCCCTAAACAAGACACCAACAGTTGGTCCCTGCCGTTGTTCAGTCATTTTCTTTGAAACTCTCTATATGACGGACACCTCCCTAGACCTGACACCTAAAGTTGGTCCCTGGCGTTCTTCATTCATTTTTCTTTGACTCTCTAGAAGATGGACACCTCCCTAAGCCGGACACCTAAAGTTGGTCCCTGCCATTCTTCAGTCATTTTCTTTGACTCTCTAGAAGATGGACACCTCCCTAAACTGCACACCTAAAGTTGGTCCCTGCTGTTCTTCAGTCATTTTCCTTGTTTCTCTATAAGATGGACAACTCCCTAGACCGGACACCCAGAGGTGGTCCTTGCAATTACACTCTCATTTTCCTTGACCAGACACCTAAAGTTGGTCCCTAACGTTCTCCTGTTATTTTCTTTGTCTCTCTAAAAGACGGACACCTCTGTAGACAGGACACTTCAATCATCTTTTTTTAACTCTATACAATGAACACCTCCCAAGACAGGACACCTAGAGTTGGTCGCTACCTTTCTTCAGTCATTTTCTTTGACTCTCTATAAGACGGACACCTCCCTAAACCGGAAACCTAGAGCTGGTCCCTGCCGTTCGTCATTTTCTTGGACTCTCTATAAGATGCATCCCTTATTATAAATATAAACAAGGTGAAAAAAATGTTAACATTATACTTACCGTGATAATAATGAACAAATTCGCTTGTGAGAGCAGGCTGGACAAACCATTTCCGCCGAACGTTTACAATACTATGAGTCTGAAAAAAGGAAGGTTGGAAGAAAACCATTCACCCACATCTTTAAAATAACCTAAAATCTGGTTAAGCCATAACTAATTTGACTTATCGATGGGAACAGTCCACGACAAAATTGTCGACACCCTTGAAGTGGGCTACACTTTGGAGGACAAAACAATCCGGACCCCTCCAGTCTTCCACATCCTAACCTCCCCACCCCCTCCCCAAACAAAGCCAGCTTTCGTACCGGAAAGTGGAGCAAAGGCACAAAACTCAATTCGGGGGAGGGGGAAGGAAAGGCTTGCTTAAGAGCGTAACAAAAACGTGAACGAAGTCTAGCTAACTTTGATGCCGATTAAAGGGTAGGGAGGGCAAGAAAGGAAGTTGAAGTGGAGTTCCAACAAAGCAATATCGTCCTCCACGACGCTTCTCTTTTTTACTCTGCGCCAAACTTGCTTTGAGTGAGTGATTTTCCATTCAAACAAAATTAGGCTATTCAGGTCATTGGTCAACTAACCTGGAATTTTGGCCGCGCGATTTGAAACCATTTTTCAACTTTGAGCGCTTTAAAAATAATCGTTGATCTAAACTCAAAACTTTGGAATCGAGCATTTTCTATAGAAACCATCGGGCACGCTAATGTACTAAGCAAAGTACCGATCCTGTGCAAGCTGATATAAAAAGATTACCTGTCCTGTGGTGTAACCTAGGAGCTGGGCTTTCTTGAAAAGCTGCCGGCATGCTGTGGAATAAAAGATTGACAGAATCGAAGTTAGGATCAAGAAAGTAAAGACAAAATGAAAGTTGCAAACACCATTCAGAAAACGACTTTCAGATTTCTAGAGCAATCAAAGCAAAACAAATAGTCCAACGAAGAGGACAGTGGAAAAAAACAGCTTGCAATTTCGTTTGCAATTTCGTGTCAGGTTACTGAATAAATGTTTGAAAATTTGCGCCTTTTTTAAATTTGGACTCGGTGAAATGCCACTGAGGGCCACTAACGTACTGCCTGGCGTCAGATATTAAGGAAAAAACTCTGTTACCCGGGGTAGGAGACAGTGTCTATGAGTGTTCACCTCGGAGCTTACCGCTACGGGTGGCCATCTTGGTTTCAAATGTAAATAGCAAAGGGGGTGGGGGAGGGGGGGGGGAAGGCAAGAAAAATAGCCCCCTTCGAAACTGTTCCCTCCAACCTAAGATTTGAAACTCACGCCCAGACTTTATCAGGTACACTGGAAACCAAGATGGCCGCCTGTAAGGGTAGGCGCTCGATCCCGACGATCTTTCGGAAAAACAGGGAACAATGAACAGTTTACGAGACTTAACATTGCGGTTCGCCGTTTACGGTTTCGGTCGCCGCTCGTAGCTTCGGCCATAGGCCGAAGATGTGTCTGCCTGCAGCCCACCCCGAAGCATCCCGCTGCACGCGCGAAATGCTGACCTTTTCTGGAGAATAATTTCACGTGACAACGTTAATTATAATTTTCATACTCCTTACCTCCAGGACAGGTATTCAAAAGTCGAAGAATCTTCTCCGAAGGTGCTGGGAAGACAAATACGGAAAATTAGGCCCGGTTCAAACGTATTTTTCATGCGCCGAATCGAATCATTTGATTCGGGGCATGCAAGTTCGACGTTTGAATCAATTAAATTTGGGTGGCCCCAACTAACAAATTCGACCAGCTCAGTCGCATAAAACGGCGAAAGTGCGAATCGGATTCACGCGTCGAACTTCTAAGGTGCAGAATTTAATGCATACATTATTTTCGTGCATTTCCTAACCACAATCCAGCAATGTAAGGTTACTTGTCATATGCAGTATTTCGCACGCTGAGATGAAACCTGAAAACTAACATTTACTAAACAATTCGACTATACTTACTATAGTATTTTGGTATGTTCTTCACTCTTTTTGCTTGAAAGTCTGAGCGGACAGCTTCCAAACAGTGCTTTACTCTTTCCTGCAATTATATAAAGGAACCGTGAATAATGGTAACCATCCAAACTTCCCTCCAGTTACGTGTTGGACGGGAATGGGGTCACACATGATTGAAAACGAGCAATCACCATGCTGAATTTTCACATGTTTGGAGACGAAATTTCGTGGGGATCCGATGGCATGGAGTTTCAAGGGTCAGATAACGCTCATCAACGACCACATCGTCATCAGTGACCACGTTCCGGGGAGATGCATTGTTTTTCCACTGCAGGTACTCGGAACTCAAAATGAAGGAGATATTAGGGATAGATTTTGGGGGGTTCAAATTCATGATTCTAGAAAGTTTGGAGGGTAGGGAGTTCTATCATGTTGATTTCTGAGTGGCTCAATTCAAGTTGGGATACTCTTTGTTTAGTGAACACTAAATGGCAAGTTTCATGGTAAAATTGCCGAGAAAAATATGCAACTAGTATTCATGACCCTTGAATATTTTAGAATTGTGGCTTTAACTTTTCTCCAAAAGATTTTAGCGGGCTCTGTTTTCAATACAAAAATGGGAGAGAAATCCAAATGCAAAGAAAAGAGAGAGCGCTTGGTTTTCTCTCGTTTGCCCTCCTTCTTTTTTATCGCTCTCTTTCCAACGTCCTCGACAAACTCGCGCGGAAACGCTTGCTACGCAGGCTACCCCAGAGGAGAAGATTATCTATACCTTGTCTTCAGTTGATCGTCTTTCAGAAGCTTTCTTGTAGCGCGACTGGTAGGCTAGCCATGTGCGTCTCTAAGAGAAAAAATATATAACACACAGAGGCAACAAATTATAAAAATATTCTGTTAATCAGAACAACTTAATTAGTTGTAACACATTGCGCAAGAGAAATTTGCTCAAACAATGAGCACCAAAAAGGTACAGTGAAAGAAACTAAAAAATATATACACTAAACAATATCTATGTTGCTTCTATCCGTTGCAGAATTTCTCATTGCAAATACATCCTCCGTGAAAAAAGGAAAAGAAAACAAACGAACAAAAAGTTGATGTTTTTGTGTAAAGTTCAAATTTTCAAAGCCTAAACTGCCAACATTCTTTCTATCACAGAAAAGTGTCCGCCTCAAAGACGGTCAAAGGAAATAACTGAAGAACGGCTGGGACTATCGCTAGGTGTCCGTTTAAGGGTGGTGTCCGCATTATAGGGAGACAAAGAAAAATGAATGAAGAACGGCAGGGACAAAGTCTTTGTTTCCGCCTTATAGAGAGTTTGAGAAAACGACTGAAAAAACGGCAGGGACTAACACTTGCTGTCCGGTTTAGGAGGGTCTCCGTCTTATAGAGAGTCAAAGAAAATGACTGAAGAACGGAAGGGACCAACTCTAGGTGTCCGTTTAAGAGAGGCATTGGCCTTATAGAGAGTCAAAGAAAATGACTGAAGAACGGTAAGGAGCAACTCTAGTGTCTGGTTTAGGGAGGTGTCTGTCTTATGGAGAGGCAAAGAAAATGACTGAAGAACGGCAGGGACCAACTCTAGGTGTCCGTTTAAGAGAGGCATTGGCCTTATAGAGAGTCAAAGAAAATGACTGAAGAACGGTAAGGAGCAACTCTAGTGTCTGGTTTAGGGAGGTGTCTGTCTTATGGAGAGTCAAAGAAAATGACTGAAGAACGGTAAGGAGCAACTCTAGTGTCTGGTTTAGGGAGGTGTCTGTCTTATGGAGAGTCAAAGAAAATGACTGAAGAACGGTAGGGAGCAACTCTAGTGTCTGGTTTAGGGAGGTGTCTGTCTTATGGAGAGGCAAAGAAAATGACTGACGAAAACCTGGCATTTTAGGGAGGTGCGTGTCTTATACAAAGAACAAAAACAAGGAAAAACCTTAGGTTTCTGTTTAAGAAAGTCGTCTCTCTTTTAAAGGTGTTCATATTTCTTCATCCATTACTTCTTTATACTGATTATATTCCTTTCCCATGCTTAGCCAAGCACATTGTACTTTCCAAATTCTGGAAAGTTGACCTTGACCGCAAGGTAATCTGATAATTACTCGATCTGCAAGAAACACTGGGGAAGCCCTCTGACCTCTAATAACTGTTAGATTCAGAGCGGCAAAAATAAGATTTAGTCAAATTTTAGAATACTGTATGCACTGCATAACCTTAGCAAAGGAAAGAAAAGAAGGAAAATGGTAACTCTAGGGTCACATTTTAGTCGTGTTTAGCCTGTCAACACTTAATTGCACAACTATTGATTGGTCACTTACCACGCAAATAAAACAATGGGAAAGGAATGTTGTTTTCGGTGACAATGAAAATATTAAAAGTAAAAATTAGACTACTGGCTGCCTGGAATAACCATAGCGGCTAGCGGAGCCAGGCAGCCAGTTGACATTAGCATTAAATAGAAATAAATTACAGGTCAGCAAGAAAACGCCATCTTTCTCGCTGACCGTAACATTTTCAGGATAGACATAGACCTAGGCACTTTACTTTACGTGGTAAATATGTTTAGCTATACGGCTACTACAGATATCCCACAGGTAAAATTAAGGTAGAAAATAAAATACAAAGTTTTAAAAATTTAAATTACTAATTGCTATGAATATGAATTAGCTAAGATATAATTAAAAATACCTTAACCTGAAATTATGATTCAATGACAAAAGCTATAAAAATTCTAAAAATCTAAAACTTTAAAACACAAACCCTGCTAGCAAATTCCTTAGTTCCAGCTGACGCACGAAAATTGTATGCGTATCAGGATGCATATCATTTTAATCTGATCCATCAAGAGCCAAAGACAGTTCAATGTATATACAACTTATAGGATGATATTCTTACAAATTATCAAAAAAAAGTCATAAATATATTTTAAGAAGGGTGGTTGTATAACCCTTCTTCAGTGTTGAGGAAACCGTTGCAATACGTTATTGTTATTAGATACTAAATGAAGCACGCGCATGTAAATTGTAGCGTGTGCCATATATACATCTAGCATGCATAAAGGTGAAAATTCTGCCCTCAAAGGTTTGAACCGTTATTGAAAACAAATAAAATAGAGTTTAAAAACAATGGGAAGGTCATATCAGGTACATTCGGCTAAATTGGAGTATCTGGTTTGTAAAGGGGCAACAAGACGCCTAATTTTCTGCCCATATTTCCCATAGTCAGGTGTGCGTTCTTTTAGTTACTCCATTGCAGAATTCATTTAGGAAAGTTTTCTATCTGTTTCCAAGGTCCTAAGTTCTTTAACTCTCTTAGTGTTGAAATTAAAAATGCAACAAGCATTCGTCCTTTTTCTGTAAACTAAAAGCATTTCCATACCAAAACATATTTTCTTTGCCTCTCCATTTAATTTTTTCCACTTTTCACTTTGCATTTTTTAACGTAACTAAGCTTAATACAAATATCTAATATGTTATAACGTTTAGTGTTACGTAGCTCTGCCATAATTTTATTTGACATGTATACTTCCGCTGATACTTTGCGATAATAATTATTTAAGGACGCCTAGTCCTTGGGCTTCCCGGCGGTTAGCTTCTTATATTTAAGTAATTCATTTGTATTGTGGCAAAACAATAAACTTCAAACTTGAAGTGAGATCTCAGATTAGAGAACTTTAGATTCAAGGATGAGGACGACTATGAATGAGAGATTTGACTTAAAGTTTTTTCGCATATTCTCATGATATAGACTTCCCGCAAAGCTTCATTTTACCATTTTTCACTAGAAAAGTTATCACTGTTACTTTTAGTGAAGTATTTGTGATTGTTGCTTCTTGTTGCCCAAACACTGGACAGTCATCTGGGTTGGCAGGTTAGGGCGGGGCACTCTTAACATGTTGTTTGTTTCCAATAAGTAACAGCTGCTGTTGTGGGTCACTTTTGTTTGTTGTGGTGAGGAATTAGACGATTTTTTTAGGACAGAATTAATTAAAAGAAATAAACAGGTTATTTAAAACACATGGGTATTGTTTAGTGAAGAAATAAAGTAAACTTACTTGTGCTATATTGGGCAATTCCAGAAAATATCCATACCCAACTACGGACGGCTTCCATGTTTTATCCCCCCCTTGCCTTCGGAAATTCCAAAATGCGTTACCCCCCCATGCCCTCAGAATTCCATAATCGTGAACCCCCCCTCCCCTTCAGAATTTCCGTTTTTTTGGAAGTACATTTTCAACTTAGCAACGCCTATATGAACAAACGAACATGAATTTATGCCTCCTCAAGGCTGTGATCTAGCGGCGCCAGGCGACAAGCTTCAGACTCTAACCTACCGCTAGTAGACAGGCTGTGCAAACTCCTTTTTAGGTCCGAATTTGGCAATAAAAATAAACACCACTAACGGCAATTTTACTCCTCTTTGTTTTCTTGTGCTGTTTTGACGTTTACAAAGCAAAATAGGTCAAATTCAGACTGTTAAAATCTTTCGCTGGTCAAATAGACCGTCGAGGCGTGCTGCGTCCTTTTATACGTCATGTAGTGTGCACGAAAAGTGTTCTAATCTGACAGGCGTTCCTTGGAAGCCAGGGACTGGTGCGAGTTTTTTTACTGTTCATCGGACGGGAGTAACAAGAAACTTGCAAGCAGTAAGATACATATTCCGTTTTTTTTTTCATGTGACAAGAAATTCATCAAGGTTAATGTGAAACCCACGTTTTACTGTTCACTTCTATAAGTTATGAGCATAAACACGTGTCTGATCTATCGATGCTTGTCTTCTGCTTCCGCGGTCATACGTTCGTGGTTTATTTACGAACTACAAAAGTCCACAACAATAGCGTTTTCAAGGAACTCACTCTACACTTTCTACTCCAGAAATCCCACCTGTGGAATTCCGCTATGCCTTCGGATTTCCAATCGTAAATACCCCCCCATGCCCTCAGAATTCCATAATCGTGAACCCCCCCTCCCCTTCGGAAATCCTAAAAGCCGTCCGTGGTATGGTATGGATATTTTCTGGAATCGCCCATTTGCATTCCTAAGTTGTGTTGAAGAGATCTTTGCTTTCTTTGTGATCCTGTCTTAACCTTTATAAAATGGACATTTCATGGAGAAAGAATAAACAGTCATAAAGAGGGCTCTTCAAAAACCTTTCAGATAACTAAACACAAATTACTGGTGAGTGGTAAGTGGTTATGGTAAGTATTTTGAGCCTGGGGAGAAGAGGTGGTGCTTCCAAATATGGGGTATAAGCCTCCCGATAGGGCATGGTTTTTAAGGGTCAGGATCCTTTAAATCGGGTATCATTTTTGATCGCCTGGTTAGCTAGGTTGTGAGTTCTAACCCTGGCGAGACCAGACAAATTGCTGCTTTTGTAATGGCATCTGCAAACGGTTAGACTTTCTAGTCTTCTCGGGTAAGGAAGAGAAACTGTAGGACCCGTCTCACAGCACTTTCACTAATCTGGTTCTTGTGGGACGTAAAAAAACCCAGAGCACAATAAAATTAAGATTGGAGTGCTGCCATATAGTATGAGAAATAGTAGCTAAGCATTTGTTTTCCCTTGTATGGGTTGTCATTTTTCGAGTTTGGTCCTCAAATAGGGTAACGTCAGGGTTTGGGACCCTGGACGACACACACCTATCCGAAACTTATGGGAGTACCACTCACCTCTCACGCCCGTGGTGTCAGTATGAGTCAAGACCAAAGCCTGGACCATAGGCACATGATTTTGTCAAGCAAAGTTCATTTAGTTGGACAATATGCATTCGTTTGGCCTTTTCCTTTACTAGGTATATGTAATTTTAATTCTCTTACCTTAACCTCGCATGTACGCCAAGGTAGGTAGTTGTCTCTCTGGAACTATTAAAGCTGAACATGAACACATGCCGACTGGAAAACAAATTTTGAGAATGCTGCGTCGTTCCTCCTCCAGCCTGAAACTTTTGAAGTTTCATACTCTTTCGCGGTCCTAAATGCACCTTTTTCAATTGTATGTTCCCCTTTTAACGGGTGGACTTGGGTCCGGAATAAAGTTCTTTAAAAGTTTGAAACTTTTGCCAATCTTCGTTCAGCGATCCGCCATGTTGGCCGCGAATTGTAGGAGCCTGGGAGAGAGCATTATGATAGATAGCCCCCAGACTTCCCGGTCAAAGCCGGCCACGCCCGGCACAATGAAGACGTGTCCATAATTTCACATTGCGAAAATCCGTTACAAACAAAAACTTGCTTGCCTGAGGCTAAAAAAGAGTCATTTACACAAGAGTAAAATGGCTAGTGTATCCACAACGTAACGGGACCGCACATCCAGTTTTTAATAATTGCTATTAACTATCGCAAAACTTGATAAATTATCGGTTTTTGTTACTGTATGTTGCCCAGTATCCGGACACTTCAGTTTAACATTGCAATAACTTTCCTTTGTTAATCGCAAGAGCTCTAAAATTTGGCGCAACGTTTACCAACATGTACAGAACTACACTCTTCACTCTTCTATAATTATTCAACAACTTCTCGCAACCTGCAACTACCTAATTTGCCGCAGGACAGGTTCATTCGTGGGTGGTAAACACGCAACATTGCAGTCAACTTGTTTTACAGCAATGTTGCAAGACAGTTCTTCATTTATTCTTATTTAAAAGACAGTGTATTTACACCAGTTAAAAGGAATGCAAAGTTTTAAACTGACCACCAGTAACATATACAGCAACTAAACCATCAACGTGTGTTAACTAAGTACCACTTGTCAATATAAGGTATAAGGAAAGCGTACCTTTTCTGGCAAAAATAGTATAGAAGTGTACGGGGCTGCACCTCGGGGGGGAGCTTCCCCGTATAAAACTTTGTTGAGTACCCCCGGGTTACGGGTCTAAATCCCCTCTATAAAAAGTGCGGTGCACGCCTAGTAGGCCAGTTTCTAATTATTAAAATTCATACTAAAGAGCCTATAAAAATCGCGTTGAATTTAATGGATAATCAATCATTTTTTTATTGCTGAAAACAATCAATTACAGGTAAAAAAGAAAAGGACAAAGATCTACTCTGCGGATCTCATCATCTATTTACTTATTCATTTGTTTATTTTTCATTAAAAGGGTACGAAACGAAACAAAGACGGAAATCGAGCACAAACTAGCTCATAAATTACTAAGAATTAATTTCAATTTTTCAATTAACAACAGTTCACGGCGCTCTGAAGGCTAAGTTCAATATAAAATAATCGTCGGCGGTCTCTCTTTCAATATACCGTGCTTTGTTCGATGATAAATCTGAATCTTCGAGTTAAATACTCCGGTCAGCAAGAGATGCGGGGAAAGGAAGTTGATTGTTTTGCTCAGTCAACATTTTGCAGCAAGAAATTCCCTCAGCAATTTGAACTGTGAGAATTCCTGAATCAAGAGATGTGATGTAAAATGCGCTTTAGAAGGAGACTGGGTCGAGTTAACCTTCGCAAAGCCTTATGGGACACTTATTAGGGACTTGGGGAAAAACGTGGCCAATAGAGAGGAGAAGTCGTTACGTCATGTTCCCATGGTAGCAAAATTTCTGGATGACAACAAACGAAATTTTCTGGGGCTGAATCCGAAAGGACCGTATTAAAGTTTAGAAAAGAAAAAGAAAATTTTTGTGTTGTGTGTACCTACTCCATAACGCAAGCGCGTGAAATTAAGAAGGTTCAAGTCGCAGTCTTGCAACGACGGCCAAGAAATGTAACGTGTAAAGTTGTTGTTTCGATAATATAAACTTATTGCTTTTTAACTGTTCTTGTTGCCGTCGCCGTCGTCGTTGCTTAAACTCCTTATTGTTGTGATCAAGAAATTTTGCTACCATGGTAACGTGACGTCACACTTCTCTCTATGGAAAATTTAAGCTTCACGTATACGGCAAACGTCAGATTCAAGCTGAGAACTTCTCAAAATAGCAAATGAGCAGATAAAAAGAGCTCAAAACAATTCTTATGGATAAAAAATTCCGTGAAACTACTAATTTATGTGCAGAAACAATGAACAGTAAACGACAAGTAAAGGGGAAACTTGGTCACGTGGTACAAATTCGCGTTTGCTGATTGACGTAAACGTGATGCTTAACCTCTCTGATAACTGACCGGCGCTTTCCCAGTAACGATCCAATTGCGGGGCACAGTTCGGCTCCTGTTCCCTCCTCATTTATAAGTGGCGAATAGGGTAGCTGGAAGAAATATATAAATGAGGCCAACATATATTTCTTAAAAAACGTAACAAAACAATAAAATCACTTGTCCAAAATCAATCACGATCCTTTACGCCTTAGCTTTCTTTCCCTTCCGCACCAAACTTGCTAATGAGGCATTTTCATCATCGCCATCGTCGTCTTCTTGTTGTTTCTCTTTGTCTCCCATTGTCTTCTTTGTATCTTTCTTCAGTTTCTCCTCTTTATCTGTTTTCGTTACATCTTTTTCACGTTTATCCCTCGCTGCCTTTGGTGCATCTTCTGGCTTCTTATTTTCTACTTTTGCTGTGTTCGCTCCTTGCTCTCTTTTTACATTGTCTGCTTTCTTGATATTTCTTTCCTTCTCCGTTTCTGCCTTTGTTGTTACATCTTGTGGTTTCTCTTTGTCCCTGTCTGCTCCCTTAACATTTTCACGTCCTTCTTTCTCTTTATCTACTTTCTTAACATCCTCCTTCCCTTTCTCCTTATCAGCTATTTTAGCATTTTCTTTTGTTTTTTGTGCCCTTGCTGCGTTTTCTCGTTTCTCCTCCATTACTTTCTCAACATGTTTTTCTTCCTTCGCATCTGCTTTCTTTGAATCTGCTTTCCCCTTCTCATTTCCTGCCTGCTTTGCGTCCTGTTGTTTCTCTTTTTCTTCCTTTGCCGTATCACATGCTTTCTCTTCCTTCTTATCTGCTCTGTTTCCTTTTCCTTGTCTCTCTTCCTCTTTATCTTCTCTCTTCACATCTCCTTGTTGTTGTTTCTCTACCCTTGTTACCTCTTCTCGTTCTACGTCTGCTTTCTTTGCACTTCCGTCGCCTTTCCCCTTGTCTTTATCTGCCTTTTTTACATCTTTGCCTAGTTTCAATTTTTCCTCCTCTACTTTCGTTTCATCTTGTTTTTTTGGCTCTTTACTTGATCTTTCTACATCTTCTGTTTCTCTCCAGTCTACTTTCTTTTTACCTCCGTCTACCTTCTTGGATTGGTCAGCTTTCTCAAATTCTCCCTTTCCTTTTTCTTTCTCTTTAATGGCTTTATTTACATTTGCTTGCATGTCTTTTTCTAACGCTTTGTTCTGATCTTCAACTCCTTCCTCTTTCTCTTTCTTGTCTTTTTTTACACTTTTGTCTCCTTCGTCTTTCCCTTCATCCCCTTTCTTTTCATTCTTTTCACTGTTTTTCTGCTTTGTTTCTTTGTCATATTTTTCTGTTTTAGCGTCAGTTGTACTCACCTCTTCTACATCTACATCTTCGTCGCTTTCCTCTTCCTAACAAATAAAATCGACATGCCAAAGTGTAAAGACTTTCTGTATAGTAGTGGTGGTAGTTAAATAGTAACGCTAAAGGGCTTCAACCAATAAACAGCACCACAACAAAGAACTTCTCAGTAATTTTTTAGCCCCACCCCCCCCCCCCGGCCCCCTCCTAGAACCACTTGCGGAGGAGGGGTATAAGCCAAGGGCTTAGAAGCAGCAGTTTGATATCGTACCCCCGGAGGGGTATTCCTGGGAATTCGTGGTGAGGGTGTGCCGCCCGGTTCTCCAAATCCTGACCCAATTTCACACCCCAAAAGTGACATTTTCCACACCCGTTTTCAGACTTGGCGTAGGCAGAAATTATGCTATCATTAAAGCCAACTCAGACACTGTAAGGACCTCCACTTGGTGTTCTCATAAGTGAGAGTCCGAAATAGCGGGAGTTTATTTCAGTCAAACGACTGAAATTTATTTTTGCCTGGGATTTAGCTGCTGTGGGTATTATCGTAGTGTCCGTTATATCGAAGTGTCCGCAAGGCGAGAGTTGACTATACGTTGATTAGAGCGCCAAGAAAAAGATTTCTTAAAATCCAACTCGAATTCGCATGTTACTTTTTTTTTTCTTATTCGTTTGGAATTGAAACGACATATACGTTCACGTGATTCCCACGAAAACCAGACCCGAATTCAGACCAAAATAAGCAAAGTCTATAACCGTTTTCCGACCAAAACGGCGTAAAACCCCAACCCTTTGGAGCGGCACATACCTATAAGGCAAATACAAGGGAGTACCTCCCCTCACAGTTATCGTACGACATATTCCTCCTCGTGTTATCCAAAGTTCTCAATCACTTACCGATTCGTCACATTCTGTGCAGAACCACAGGTACCCTCGCGTCTTGGGGTTGGCCTACAAAATAAAAATAAAAAAGAACTTTGTTTACCTTTAAGTTTATGTACTAAGCTGGAGTTTTAGACCAAGGTCCCTTTGGGCTATTCTGGACGAACGGCATTACATTTTGAAAACAGATAAGTCTTAACGAAAAGAAGCTCTTTCCTTCCTACAAGACAGTAGAGAAAAAATAACGATAACTCCAAATTTTGTTTTGCAAAACACTATCATGTGATAGGACAGCTGACTGGGTTTCATTTAAATGGTCAAACTAAAGGATTTAATTCACAGGTTCAAAAGTTAGAAGTACACTTCAACTTTGTACTAACAATTTTGTAGGACGAACGTAGTATGACAGTCACGACAAAGTAAAGGTTGCAGCTTTATGGTAACGTGTTACTCCGGGAGCTATTAATGAACAGACGCACGGCAACATGCAGCCTAGAAGATTTCTTCCAGTTGCGGCCATTTCAAGTCGCCAAGAATACTTTTCGTCTCGGGTTTTTCCTTTTTCTTGTAAAAAGCTCGTGATAAACTTTTTTCGAGGACTTTACTTGCTAAATTCGAAATAATCTCGCAACAACTTTCAAAACCGAGCAACTTGTGGGACAAAATAAAGAAAAAATTTTCCCCGTGATGTCATCTGTATGTCTGCACTCTAATATTTCATAGACAACGACCAATCACAGGGCTCGTGGTATTCAGGCTTTGTAAAACTAGTATCTTGTAAAAAAGCAAAAAACGGTCTTTGCATCAAAATAATTCCAAAAATTATGGTTCAGTTTTGTTATTCAAGCTTATATTTAGGCCGTTTCCTATTCACTATTGCTACGGATGGAAAGGATTGACACGGATTAAAAGTTTTTAAAAAGTGAGCCAATTTTTTTGTTTTTTTTGCTATGCCTGCAAAAACCAACAAAAAATGCTGGATTATTATACATTTCTGGGAATCTGCCCACCTACCCCTCCCCTAAGCCAACATTTTGCCCTAAGTGAGAAGTAAGTGTTAATGTTGGCTTAGGGGAGGGGTTGGTGGGCAGATAGCTTGTACTCGCTGAGGAAATTTGATTGATATCTTATTCATATCTCGATAAAAGCATTTTGTGTGTAGTTAAAGGCACGAAGTAATGACTTCAGCCCAGAATTGACCTAAAAAAGCGATATCCTCGTGACACGGCCCCTTTAAAACTGGACTTACTTTTATCGGAGGATCAAGGCATTGGAAGTGATAACAAAGCTTGCACTGGTCGCATCTGCATAAAAGTAGTAAAGAATAAGTAAGTGAGTAAATAAATATATAAACAATGTCATCAGGCCTGGCACTGATCAGGCTACTTAAAGGTCAAATGAACCAAAAAATTGAAACATTTTCTTTTGTCGCTTTACCTTCACCAAACACTAAAAAGAAACTTCCTAAGTGAGATTTGGGTGAGGATTTTTCATCCCAAGCCTTTATAGAAAGATTAAAGTTCAAAATCCGAGCATTTCCAAAGACTTCACGAAAACGTTTCTGAAATGGCCGCGTGATAGACTGGAGACTACGTGACGTCAATGTTGGTCTTTCAGGGCGGAAAAAAAGTTCTGCACAAGCTTCTGCGCATCCCTTATCACCTGCGTTTGTTTGTCTCGTTCTGTGAGAGTTCTGACTGAGACTGAATGAAATACACGAGGTGCGAACGTTTGCTCCTTGTAAAGGCTTTTTTTTGTTTTTGATATTGTTGTTGTTTATTCGTCACTTGAAAATTACCAAGAGAAATCGAAGACAATGGTTATGCCAAATTCTGGGGGGTAAACAAGGTGCATTATTGTCTCGGTGACAATGGTGAACTTCCCAGCATACCTCACAAGATTAGAATTGGTGCCGCTCTGTTTGCAAACACAACACTCAGTGCGAGAGTCTTCAGGCTTTTTCTTCTTCTCAGGTGGTTCTATGCTTCTTCGCCCAGGGCGCCTTCCTCTTTTCGCTGCAGGCGCAGAGCTTTCTTCCAATTTTGGCTTCTGTGAAGAATAAATCACAGATCTTGGGTTGGATGTGATTAACGGCCACAAATACATGCATAATTTTTCACAGAAACCTGTTTAAGATGACCACGTAGTTGCATCAAACATTGTATTTCTAGTGTATAGGGGTAGATATGGCTGAGTTCGCGAGCGGGCAAGTTGAAGCGAAGCCTGTTGTCTAATTGGCTATCCCAGCCATGGATGCCACAGCCAGAGGTTTCTGAAATTCCCTGACTTTTCTCTCACAACTCCAAATTTCCCCGACCAAATGAATTAACAAATTCAGAAATTAGTCTTTGATGGACTCAACCGCCCCCCCCCCCCCTACCCCTCACATCAGTCCTCGCTGCGATTGATTTTTGCTTTCAGCAAGTCACGTGGAGTGTCCATGAATTGATAAAAAAAAATGTGTACTCTTAAAATTTCAAAAACTTTTCAAAGACTTAAATTTTCCCTTACTCAAAGTGAAATTCTCTGACTCTTGCCTGGCATTGACGAATAATTTTCCTTAACCATTTCCTGACCGATAGTAACCATGCGAGAGGAAAAGATGAGCCCCTCCTGCACGCTCGGTGTTGGTCCCGCAATAATAAGTTCTCTTTTTGGCCATGTAATTAATCCTTTGAATATTGATCAAGCTTGTTCCATGAAGATGGCTGGGTATTCATCGTTCTTTTTTGCGTTTTTATTGGCCAATATCTAGCCATGTTAACCACACCCATGGACAATAACGCATTTTTCCTACCGGTTTCACGAAAAAAAATATGCACGGGTCCGCAATGCCCCAACTCCTTAGAACAATAAAAGCTGTAGGATATGGGGAATAGTGACAATAGAGGTCCTGAGGAGGGACAGGCTACATGAACCAGAGAGCCCTCACTTACTTTACTGTCCGATGTAGTGGTTTCACCTTCTCCTTCTCCACCTTCTGTTGCGGACGTTTTGCGCTTGAATGACTTTTTCAGCTTGCGCTTTTTTGACTGAAAGGAAACGCAAAAAGGATTAAAAGTTCCGAAGGCATACTGCTATGAAACTCGCCAAGAGCAGAAACGGAATGTCGCGGAAGAGAGAACATTAGTACGTGTCCTCCTTACATGATATATTAGGGACCTTACGAACCGATAACGGAGACGTCCGTGAAGACGGCCCTGAAAAATAGACCACACATCCTTTCTACCATTTTCGCGACTATCCCAAGTCACCCGAGTTACTCAAAAGAAGGGAATTTAGGTTGGAACTGAAGAAAGGGGACCGGGCCCGAGACCAGACAGAGATGGTAGAATTTATCGCCTTGCACAACTTAATAATCAATTCCACAGGAAAGAACTGCCGAGTAGCTTCCACTCAAATGGTCACGTGGCTCCACCTACAAGTTCCAAAGTCAGAATTGCATTTAATGTCTCCATCGGTTAACTCCGATTATGTCAGGCTTGAGTCAGTAGAAAGATAACAGTAGTTTGCAACATGTATTCCTGATGCAACCTGACTTACCTCTCCCTTGTCGGGAGTGAATTTAGTAGGTTCTTTGATGACCCGTCTTTGGCGGCCTTGAGAAATGGGTGTGGTGTCCTCAGTATCGACTTCCATTTCGTCATCATCATCGCTGGGGTCACACTCTGAACACTGCCTGTAATAACAAACAAATACGCTAAGGCTTGAAAAATTATGCACCGCGAAACAGTGCTGTTCCCTCGGATTACACGTTTATGGAGATCTTATAGCCAAATTCGTTGTATCGGGCTGCGTGTTTTGCAAACTTCTAAAGAATGTTGGGCTTTTCTGTTCCGTCAATCATCTTAGCGGACCTCTTAGGAAACAAATGTTTACTTGTGATTGGTGCATTTCGGTCCACTTTATTTTTTTTTTCTGTCTTTCAAGGTTCGTTGCTTGTGATCGCCCTGTTTCGGGCAATAGTCGAACAGTTTTCTTCAAACATTTTTCTGATCTTTCTTATTCTTGTCTCTTGAAAGAATAAAGCAATGGCCTACTGCCCTCTACAAAAATACCACTCATCATCACGATTTCCTCCGCTATTCTTGAGCAGTCTAGAGTCATTCTCAGTTTTGTTTTTGCGAGCCAAGCTGGGCGAGTGCGTTGCATTGTGATTAGTATTAACTCCGATACAACGAATTTGGCCATAAGATACAGTTTCCGTGTACGTGCTCGGGTAAATAAAGAGCTTAAGCTAAAACGACGGCGAAGACTACGAAAACGTCACTTAAAAAGGGAAGTCGCGCTACTGCAACCTTTATAGCGCTTATTCCATCTTGTTCAATTCGTTAAATGTTGGCAACTTTTTCTGAAGTTGAATTCTAAAAAACTGTATCGAAGTTCAAGAAAAAAAGGAAGTCGTTGTCTTGTGTTCACGTCCTCAACAAAACATGAAGTTAAGTTAAGTCGTGCACTGACAGAAAAAATGTACAAAAAAGAGTGATGCACGCTAAAAGTTGTCGTTTTGCTAATCTAAACCTAATGCTTTTTTGTCGTCCTCGTTGCCGTCGCGCCGTCGTTTTTTGGGCTAACTATTTAGTAAACTGCAACCTACCAAGTCACTGTTATTCGCCTCCCTAACGGTTTTTTCTTCGAATTTCTTTTTTAGGGGGTGTTTACATGACACCGGGGCGAGTTCACTCCGGTACGAAATCTCGCAACGGTATCATGTAAACGCGAAACGACCACCCGTTTCGGTGTGAAATCGGTCTGCCGGTACTCTGGAACGGGTAGCACATGCGCAATGTTTGCGATTTCGAATCACACATGTATTTTTATCAACATGAAGTGTACCTTCAAATAAAGGAGATATGAAATGACCCAGTCATCATGTAAACGCGATACGAAATCAAAAAGTCATCCCGGTATGAAACTCGCTCCGGTGCGAGTTTTCTCATGTAAACACCCCCTTACTTTTGCCTTATTTGATTGCTGCCACAGTGAGTGAGCCTGAAGCGAACGAACCAGGCAGCTCTCTTATCGGCCAAAATTACATTATAGCGGCTTTCAATCACTTTTTCTCGCCAGACGCAAGGAATTGTGGTTATGAGCGAATGAAAGATTTAGGATGCGCAATGGACTCGCAACTATCTGATATCTGGTGTCATTTCATTCGTAGGACATATTTTGACAACAGTGGTCTACGTTCGCGTTTACCAAGTTGCAAAATAACATCAGAATCAGATCAACAGTCAAGGTCAACGGCGAATTGCCGAAACAATGTAGGCAATCCGACAACAGAAGTCTGCCTACAATTTTTTTTCCTACGCAGTTTATTTAGCTTGTTATGTTCCTTATCTGCCCTCCGCAATATTGTACTCGGTAAACCGTTCGGAGATTTCCCTTTTCGTACCAAAATGGCCCTCAATATTCTTGAGTTTTCTGAATTGCTCGTTGAATCCTTACGGTCTTGTCCACTTCGATTATTTAAATGTCACTTTTACCATCAACGTGGACTTCTACCCTCCAACTCCTCGGCCTAAATATAATTATGACTTCAAAAAGGCTAATCTCATTGACCTTAAGAAAACTTTGGAACATATTCCCTAGAGTGTTTTACTGCCTAATGCTGACACAAACATATCTTTATCCAACTGGGAAGACGTCTTCTGGTCGGCCGTCGATGAGTTTGTACCTAAGAAGAAAGTTAGAGATAAACTCACATTCATCCCCACCCTCCATCCCCCCTTCCCCCCCCCCCCCCCCAAAAAAAAAAAAATTCTGAATCTCAACAATCTTTCTTAATAGCCTGAGAAACATCCAACATTTCGCGACGCCACCAGTGGTTTACCCGCGAAATGACGTCTGAGAAATGAGCGCAGAAATTCCATACTGATGACGTGTCTCTACCCAGATCTGGGTAGTGCCTCTGATTGGTCGTGTTGCGAGAGAAATTTGACCTTGAACCAGCCAATGGAGAGGCAATTGATTAAAAGACCAACAAGCTGAGCAACAACATCAGTTATATGAGTTGTCTAGTATCGCCCACGGAAATTATATCAAAATGATCAATGTTATTCGCTTTCTAGCGCTAAAACGGCCGTGGTCGTTGACTACAATTCTCATTGACAGTATGGCCAGGTACTGGTTCAGTGCCCACAAAAGTCTCATATGCCGATTGCATCTCCGACATGCCAGAGTTCATTACGCTGACCAACTATAACGTACTCACTTTGAAACGTTTAGTTTAGGTACAGATGTTCACAAGACGTCGAAATTACGTCAAGAAAAGGTTGCCGTCAAATTGTTTTAAAATTTAAAGTAGAACTTTTAATATGACAATTCGATTCGGTGTTTTAAACCTTAAAATTTTGTACCAGCGAAAAGAATTGAGGTATGCACTCTAACTATAAACATTGAGTCTAAAGCTTTAGTTAATGAACCGGCTATATAACGTGACACATCTACAGCAGATAGCTTTTATGAAAGGTAGCTAATTAACCGAGGGGGTAATCAATGTAGATATTTTACCAAAAGGAAAAATTCGTCTATACAATTTGACAGGTTAAACCATGGCTGAACAGGTCTGCACTAGGTTGCTTCATTCCTTGGTTCAACTTGTTCATCACAGAAGATCTTCCTTCCTTGCTTTTTGTGTTTTAAACTTTGTATTTTCTGTCGTGGCGACTCTTGAAAATCTTTTAGTTATTCGCGCCTTAATGAAGGCCTCAACGATACCAGCTACTGTGAAAAAGCTGCTCCTACGTCTGGCTTTCTCTGACCTTGCAGTTGGACTGTGTTCGCAGTTTATGGCCGCTATTATCTACGCCTCGATATTGCAGATGGCATCAAGTGGAAACAACACAGCCTTCTTCTGTCCAACAGTTTTGGGAGTGAACAGTTACTTTGCGAATCTTCTCGCCACTGCATCTTTTCTGAATGTTATTGTCATCGCATTTGATAGACTTCTCGCTGTTTCGCTCCATCTACGATATCAGGAGCTTATCACACCCAAACGTGTTAATATAGCATTGGTGTCTTTGTGGTTAATAAGTTGTTTCACCGCCTTCATATTCGTTTTCCTTCTGACAAGCAATGAAATAGTGGCCGCAGTTATTTTAATGATAGGGTATGTTTTGACCACCGTGGCATATGTTCGTATTTACAAAGTCGTCAAATATCATCAGAATCAGATATACAGCCAAAATCAGCTTCAAAATGCCCAAACAAGGGAGATACTCCGACAAAGGAAGTCCGCCTATAATGCTATATTTGTCTACCTTGTTTTTATAGCTTGTTATCTTCCTCTTTTGCCTTCAACAATACTGTAGATGACAAATACTTCTGAAATTTCGTTTTTCGTAGCTTCTTACGCATCGTTATTCTCGATCTTCCTCAATTCATCATTAAATCCTCTTGTTTATTGCTGGCGGTACCGAGAAATCCGCCAAAGTGTAAAAAGCACAGTGAAGAAATTATTTCACATGAACGAGAACGTGACATGAGAAACGATTTAAAGCTTCGGATAGTTTGAAATGAAAATCTTTCCCGTGTCTTTTGCGAGGTCTGCAAAACGAAATATGGTAAGGAAACCAATGGACTTATTTTGGTGCAAAGAAAATGAGAAATGTAAAACGAAACAGAATATTCTGTTAGACATTGGAACTGGTGTTGATAAATTGTGAAACGAGAACTGGCTAATAAACTTCTCAACGTTCTCAACAGTTCCACGCCGACATATATGTGAAGTCTGTCATCCGTTACAGTTACTCACTCATAATCCATTGCCACTTCGAGGAACAATCATACATGATATACATTTAAACGATATGTTTGTATACTTTACAAAAAAGCAAGGCAAGACTCTTATTTTTTCCAAATTTTAACCTTAAGAAAAACACATCCTACTAAGTGTCTAAAGCTCTCAGAAAAGATGGATCGAAACTACAGCAACCTGACTGGCTGGCAAGGAGCCGATCAAACCGCACCATTTTCGATCCTCCAAACGATCCACGGTGCATATATAAAGAAACGCCTACCAAATCACGCCTAACAATACGGAATGGTTCTTAGTTCACCTCAACCATCCAACCACAGAGCAAATGATGAGAATCGTAAGATTCCAAACCGCGGTCTTGCTAGTAAACATATATTTAACTGCATATATTATGTAGTAGCACAAAGAAGCCAGTCATTTGATTGGTAAACAAAGTAAATGCTATGGTATTTTAAATATCAAGCTTTTAAGTACTCTCCTCTAATAAACTGCATTTTAAACATTGGGTTGAAAGGCGATTTCTTATAATACATACCTACCTAAGATTGGTCTCTGCGAAATTGGATCTGGTCTCTGTGAATTGCGAGACAAGAAGACGCCTTTGGAGCAGTTAAGTAATGAAACTTAGCTCTGTTTATCATCGTCAAAACACTTCTTACAGAGAGAAACGTAAAAGCATTTTCCCTTTTCATGTACAATGTTAGCTACGGTGCAAGAACCTTATCGTTTTCAAGAAATATCCTTACAACAATGACTGTACCGATAACTGCTAAAGAATAAGTAACGATGTGACAAAATGGCTATTGTTCAAGCTGTAATCGATTTCCATCCGAACAATCGCCACCAAAGTAGATGCTTACAACTGTATGCATGTCTCCATTTAAAATAGGAAGTCTCCCTTCCGCTTGGCCGTGGGAAATCTGGGTACGAGATAAGACGCGTCCTACGACGTACGCCTACAGCGAAAGTTGCAATCTTAACACTCTTTAGAGACAAACACATATGCTCGTTGGCATTCGAACAGAGTTTACAAATAAGCAAGGTCATTAGGGTTCCCTGTGGGCTATTCCTATCAGAAAAACCGTCGCAAGTCTACATTTGAGAGAAATGTCAAAAAAGACAAAGGAAGACGAAACAATCCAAATAAAAATGTTAGGCTCCAGTCCATTTATAAAAACCTCACGACTTGGAAGACTAAAAAGCCTCGCTGAGCGGGCATCACCGTCAACCAGGGCGGATAAAGGTTGGGCGGTGAAACGAGCGCGTCCGAGCAAAAAGGTGTGATGCAGTGGACTGGGACCCTACTTAGATATGTCGCTTGTTTTCGACTTCGGTCAGGGCTTGCGATGTGGTTTGTCCATTAGACACTGCCGCTGTAACTGAATTATGGCGGCATGATTTGTTTTTTTGCACTTCTTCCTCGTTCCTTTGAGCTGGTACGCTGTTTCCGAGAGGCAAATGTTGCTATTTTTTGCGGAAGTTGAGGTATGTCGACAAACATCTCTTTCGAAGGGTCTCTCATCTTGCTTCCATGAATCTACCACTGAATTATATTTTCGTTCTACTACTCGCTAATGTCGATGTTATTCCAAAACAAAGACAACTAAGTACTGTCTAAAACAAAAAGGAAAATCTCATCCATGGCAAAACTAAAAGACAGCAGATCGTCTTTCATAACTAGATGACGTGTATTTTACAAATGCGTGCAGCTCGTGCAAGGTGAAATTATGCTAATTTCAATCACCATCATCCTTTTTTTTAATTTTGAAAAAAACATCGCAGACGTCTTTCTGTTTCTTCGAAACTTCAAAATTAGTTTTCCCTCAGTTTTTACTGTTTACCTTGCTTTGTTTTAGGGAGAAAAACGGAGAAAAAACCTTACAACTAACCTCAATAAATTTTGTTTACATGCGGTTGCCGGATTTGCGACGCATTGCGCGAATCGCCATTGCGCGAATCGCCATGGCGCGTTGCACCCGCGAAGCATGGTTTGAAGCAGTATAACGCCACTATATCAAAATATATCAATCTAATTTTTTGTTATGTTGTATAAAATTTATCCGCCTTTAACATATTTAAAAATTGAGGTTAAGAAGTGTTAAGCTTTTGCAAACGAAACGACGAAAGAGGATTAGGTGATATTTAGTGGAAGGAGGAGGCATTCAACACCTTCAAATTAAACTCAAATTTTGGCATTATACGACCAAAAAGTTTGACTTATAGGCATACAGACACAAACATATCAAGCTGTTTATTGATGTTGTTATGAAAGGAATTTATCTATTTAACATTGCAGCCTGAAATTACAGAAAGAAAATAGGATTTCCGGTTTGCAAAAACGAAAATTTCGCCGGCCTTCAAGCGCACAGGAAGCGCGGAAAGAGCACTCGTGCCTGTCCTACTCCGCATCACACATTAAATGAAGAGCGGAGCGCTCGCTTCACCGCCCAACCTTTATCCGCCCTGCCGTCAACTACGAAATGGGCGCTAAACTTTTCAAAACTGAAACCTTGTGTCAGAAGTTTAAATAAAAGAATAGAACTAAACAAAATCCATCTGTATTTTACTATGTTTCAAAAATTTCGCTGGACGGTTAAATTTAGAGCAAAATCTCGCCCCTTTAAAGTTTTAAAATGAATTAAAGTTCTATTTTCTATACCGAACATTTGCAATTTTAAAAACAAACGGTTCTTCTCAGGAGGCAACAGCACACATGTCAATTATGGACAAAGAGGTAATTGGAACTTGATGGAAGGACTATACATTGCGGTGTGTAATAATTGTTTTGTTTTTAATACTAGTGTTGCAAAACCTTCCCCTTCCACTGTTTTCTGGGTTGGCCTTGTTTTATACAATTTAATTCGTTGTTTCAACCTTTGAACAATGACATTAAATTTCTGGTTACACCCTACCTATAACATTAAGTCTAAGGATTTAGTTAATGAACCGGCTTTATTACGCGCTACAGCAGACGGCCGATGTGAAAAGTAGCTAATAAACCGAGGGGGTAATTAATGTAGATATCAGTTTTATCCAAGACAAATACATGTATGTAATGTGACAAGTCAAACTATGACTGAAAAGAACTGCAATCGATTTCTGGATTATTGGATTAAACTAGTTTCCTACAGGAGAAGTTTCTTCCTTGGTATCTAGGTTTTAAACTTTGTATTTTCCCTCCCTTCATAATGCCCAAACAAGAGAAACAAAGGAAGTCCGCCTACAATAGTTTATTTGTCTCCCGGCAGTAGTTTTTCAGCGTGTTGTTGTCCTCATTCGCGCAATATGTAAACGGTTTTCAAAGGTTTCACGTCGGTGAAGATGTGCGGCTTGTCACCCCTTACAGTTTTTATTGTAAGGATTTTGTCATGTGATGGCCTAACTGTGCTTAACCCTTTAGGCGCTAAGAGTGATCAGCATCAAATTTCTCCTAGTAATATTCCTGCTGTAGAAAACAAGGTTGTTATGAGAATTAGGGACATAATCACACAGATTCTTTGACAGCTTTTCTCAACTACTATTATCATGAGGAAACGTATGGGAACAACAATTGAGAATTTGAATTTTAATATTACGATTTAAGGGACGATTATGTGACCAAGTACATTAGTTCTTGCACTAAATGGTCTCAGATCTTCGCCAAGAAAAAGCATTTTACATTCCACTAACTTATGTCAGAGACACAAGAACGTGACGAACGTGTCACTTTCAGTTCCATTTTTATACACTGGAATCCTAATTTTTGTGCATTTGGTGGGGAAGAGCTTACAAAGGAGTAAGGTTATTGGGATCGTTGTGCGCTAGTCCATTCAGACTACATAACACCGTTGTGAGTCCCCAGTTGAGGTTCATTACTTTCCAGTCCTTTTTTAAAAACATCACCAGCTTTGAAGACTCAAAAGCCTCGCTCACGACACCTTGAACTAAGGAACAAGTGCTACTTTTTTCAAAGTGAAAAATTGCTTAAAACAAAAATCCACCATTATTTCATATGTGTAAATCATTTGCTGGTCGGATCAATAAACAGAAAATACTCGCTCTTTCAACGTTTTACAATGATTTAACATTCTATTTTTATGCTAATCGTTTCCAATTAAGCAACTGTTTCCTCTTAGCAGGGAGTAGCTCACATCTCAAATATGGACAGAGAGGTAATTGGAACTTAATGGCAAAGGATTTTATATTACGGTGTTTAATTTTTTGTTTTCAATACTAATGTCGTAAAACCTTTCCCTTGTTTTCTGAGTTGGCCTTGTTTACAATTCCATTCAGTGTTTTACACCTTAAAATTTTATACCAACAATAGGAATTTCGGGATGCATTCTAACTATAAACATTGAGTCTAAAGCTTTAGTTAATAAACCGGCTATATAACGTGTCACGGCAGATGGCTGTTATGGAAGGTAGCTAATCAACCGAGGGGGTAATCAATGTAAATATTTTACCAAAAGGAAAAATTCATCTACATAATTTGAAAAGTTAAACCATGGCTGAACAGTACTGCACTCGGTTGCTTGATTCCTACGTTCAACTTGTTCATCACAGAAGATCTTCCCTCCTTGCTTTTTGTGTTTTAAACTTTGTATTTTCTGTCGTGGCGACTGTTGAAAATCTTTTAGTTATTCGCGCCTTAATGAAAGCCCCAACGATACCAGCTACTGTGAAAAAGCTGTTCCTAAGTCTGGCTTTCTCTGATCTTTCAGTTGGACTGGGTTCGCAGCTTATGACCGCTGTTATCAGCGCCTCGATATTGAAGATGGCATCAAGTGGAAACAACACAGCCTTCTTCTGTCCAACAGTTTTGGGTGTGAAAAATTACTTTAGGTATCTTCTCGCCACTGCATCTTTTCTGAATGTTATTGTCATTGCATTTGATAGACTTCTCGCTGTTTCGCTCCATCTGCGATATCAGGAGCTTATCACACCCAAACGTGTTAATATAGTATTGGTGTCTTTGTGGTTGATAAGTTGTATCGCCGCCTTCATATTCGTTTTCCTCCCGACGAGAAATGAAATAGTAACCGCAGTTATTTTAATGATAGGGTATGTTCTGACCACCGTGGCATACGTTCGTATTTACAAAGTCGTCAAATATCATCAGAATCAGATATACAGCCAAAATCAGCTTCAAAATGCCCAAACAAGGGAGGCACTCCGACAAAGGAAGTCCGCCTATAATGCTATATTTGTCTATCTTGTTTTTCTAGCTTGTTATCTTCCTCTTTTGCCTTCAGCAATACTGTACATGACAAATACTTCTGAAATTTCGTTTATCGTAGCTCATTACGCATCGATATTCTTGATCCGCCTGAATTCATCATTAAATCCTCTTGTTTATTGCTGGCGGTACCGAGAAATTCGCCAAAGTGTAAAAAGCACAGTGAAGAAATTATTTCACATGAACGAGAACGTGACGTGAGAAACAATTTAAAGCTCCGGATAGTTTGAACTGAAAGTCTTTTCAGTGTCTTTTGCGAGGTCTGCAAAACGAAATATGGTGAGGAAACCAATGGACTTATTTTGGTGCAAAGAAAATAAGAAATGTAAAACGAAACAGAATATTCTGTTAGAAACTGGAACTGGTGTTGATAAATTGTAAAACGAGAACTGGCTAATAAACTTCTCAACATTCTCAACGGTTCCCCGCCGACATATATGTGGTCTGTCATCCGTCACGGTTACTCACTCATAATCCCTTGCCACTTCGAGGAACAATCATACATGACATACATTTAAGCGATATGTTTACATACTTTACATAAAAGCAAGGCAAGACTCTTATTTTTTCCAAATTTTAACCTTAATAAAAATGCAACCTAGTGTCTAAAGATTTCAGCAAAGATGGATCGAAACTACAGCAACCTGATGGGCTGGCAAGGAGCCAATCAAACCGCACCATTTTCGATCCTCCAAACGATCCAGGGTGCGTGTATAAACGCATGTATCCAGGGTGCATGTAAAAACGCCTACCAAATCATAGCTAACAATATGGAATGGTTCCGAGTTCACCTCAACCATCCGACCACATAGCAACTGATGCGAATCGTAAGATTCCAAACTGCGGTTTTGCTAGTAAACTTATATTTATGGTGATTCCATAGTAAAAGAACCTAACATAGATTTTAGCTAAAACTTGGTACACTGATGTAACAAGTCAAGAAGATGATAAAAAAGTAATAAAAAGTGGGGGTCATCGTGCTCGTTTTGACGTCACAATGCTGACAAATACTGCTATTTAGGACCCTTTTACAAAAACCGCGGGCAGCGCAAAACTAGACAAAAAGGAGAGATTTGTTCGATGATGCATGTGACATCACACAGAATTTGACTTTAATGTATTGTTTATCCACTTACGTACCAGAAAAATACCTTTTAATGCCCTTGTTTGCACCTTACGCTCCAAAGTAGAATTAAATTGGACGCGCGCTTTTCGACCCGTGATGGCTCAATCCGTACAATTTAGTAAAATTGCCAAAAAACTGAACATAGATTTCTGGCAATTTTTCGAACTCAGCAACACGCGTACTGCTTACGTTATGGACATTCCCAACACATTGAGTCTCACCTCGGCAAGAAACAACAGCAAGCAAAAATTCCAATAGCGTTTCTCTTCAGTCAACTTCATTTTAATAATATTACTTCACATGCTCTTTTTTACGGCGGCCATGTTGTTATGCGCAGTAAGAGATGCGCAGTGCAAAACGAGCGAATCACCTTAACTCATATATTATGTAGTAGCACAAAGAAGCCAGTCAATTGATTGGTAAACAAAGTAAATGCTATGGTATTTTAAATATCGAGCTTTTAAAACTAATAAACTGCAGTCACATTCACAAAGCGATTGAGTGAAAAAACGACATTCAAAGGACACAGCATTATAACGTATTTAAATAATGCTTCCACCAGAGGTGCGATAAATACCCAGAGTCTAATCTGGACATATTTAAAGAATGTATGCTGTGCACAGCTAAACATCGTGCTCTGAGGTCGCGTAAACCTCAACTGTAAGGAGATATTAAAAGCGGATACTTAAAATAACAGCAGCTAGGGAAAATGATCATAATTACTTTCACGCGATTTTAAGCAGACATATCTTATAAAACGGACATAAAATTGAACAGAAAGCAGACAAACTGATTAAATTGTCTGTTGCATTTTTCCTCTGCTGCATATAGAATGCACTGAGCATTTCTTTGGTCGGCTTTATACAAGCTGTATCAACTTAACAGGCATAACAGCCCACCTATCGTAGAACTCTTAAGGTGTAAAATCCCTGAAAGAGTTCTCTCTGGCCCCGCTAGCCCCTATAGTTATTCCAGGCACCCAGTACTGGAATTTTACTTCCAATATTTTGATTGTCGTAATTTAGTGTTAAGCGAGAGTGAGACCAAATAAAGATTGTTGTTGTTATTGTCCTCATTGAAGCAATATGTAAAAGGTTTTCACAGGTTTCACGCCGGTGAAGATGTGCGGTCTGTCACCCCTTGCAGTTTTTAACATGAGGATTTTGTCATGTGATGCCCTGACTGTGCTTAACCCTTTAAGCCCTAAGTGTGATCAGCATCAAATTTCTCCTAGTAATATCTGTCCTTTATAAAACAGGGTTGTTATGAGAATTAGGGACATGATCACACAGATTCTTTAACAACCTCTCCCAACTACTATTATAGCAAACCTGTAGGGACAACAAATGAGAATTCAAGAGTTAAGAATTAAAGGGTTTATATGTGACCAAGAAGATTAGTTCTTGCACAAAATGGTCTTAGACCTTCGCCAAGAAAAAGCATTTCAAATTCCACTATCTGATTTCGGAGACATAAGAACGTGACGAACGTTGATGTTACAATACTGTTAGTATATGTGTGGATAATAAGTTTCGTCCTCGCCTTCCTATTTATTTTCTTTCCAAAAGAAATTGAGATGGTAGCTGTGGTTATTTGCCTTATAGGATATGTTGTAGCGACCATGTCATGTGTTCGAATTTACGACGTTGTCAAATATCATCAGAATCAGATTTACAGTCAAAATTAGCTTCAAAATGTCCAAACAAGAGAGGCACACGGACAAAGGAAGTCCGCCTACAATAGTTTATTTGTCTCAGTAGTTTTTTCTACTTGTTATTTTCCTTCTTTTCCTTATACAAAACTGTTGGAGACAAATACTTCTGAAATTTCGTTTCTCGTAGCCAGATATGTCTCCGTGTTCTTAATTTGCCTGAATTCATCATTAAGTCCAATTGTTTATTGCTGGCGGCACCGAGAGATTCGCGAAATTGTAAAAAAAACAGTGAAGAAAATAATTTGCATGAACGAGAATATGACATAAGAAATGACCTTAACCTCGGGATAGTTTTAACTAAAAATATAATGCAAAGTTTTTTAAGAAAAGAATTAAGAAAATGCAACGGACTTGCTATGCTACAAAGACTAAGGAAACGTGTGAAAGGGAAAGACTGGCCTATTCGCTATCGGAATTGGTCTCGCTGGAAAGAGAAACAAAAAGACAGCTCTGATCTTAATTCCTTCCACAACTTCTACGAAATGGAATTAAGCAAGAAAGCCAATAGTCTTGCAGCGCAAAAGGACCATGAAAACATATAAAGTGAATTTCAATGCAGCATTTTAAACATTGGTTTGCAAGGCGATTTGTTGTATTAACTACCTACCTAAGATTGGTCTCTTCGAAATTGGATCTGGTCTCTGTGAATTGCGAGACAAGAAGACGCCTTTAGAGCATTTATGTAATGAAACTCGGCTGTGTTTTTCATCGACAAATAACTTTTTACAGAGAGAAACTTAAAAGCATTTTTCCCCTTTAACGCACAATGTTAGCTATGGCGAAAGAACCTTATCGTTTTCAAGAAATATCCTTACAACCGTGACTGTACCGATAACTGCCAAAGAACAAGTAACAATGTGACAAAATGGCCAATTCTCAAGGTGTAATCGATTTCAATCCCAACAATCGCCAGTCAAAGTAGTTGTTTACAACTGTATGCATGTCTCCATTAAAAAAAGTGAAGTCTCTCTTTCGCTTGGCCGTGGGAAATCTGGGTACGAAATAAGACGCGTCCTACGACGTACGCCTACAGCGGAAGTTGCAATCTTAACACTCTTTAGAGACGAACACATATGCTCGTTGGCATTCGGGAAGAGTTTACAAATAAGCAAGGTCATTTGGATTCGCTGTGCGCTATTCCTATCAGAAAAACCGTCGCGAGTCTACATTTGAGAGATATGTCAAAAAAAGACAAAGGAATACGAAACAATCCAGATAAAAATGTTAGGCTCCAGTCCATTTATAAAAACCTCGCCTGCTTGAAAGACTAAAAAGCCTCGCTGAGCGGGCATCACCGTCAACTACGAAATGGGCGCTAAACTTTTCAAAACTCAAACCTTGTGTCAAAAGTTTAAATAAAAGAATAGAACTAAACAAAATCCATCTGTAGTTTACTATATTGCAAAAATTTCGCTCCCCTTCAACGTTTTAGAATGAATTAAAATTCTATTTTCAATACCGAGCATTTGCAATTTTAAAAACAAACGGTTCTTCTCAGCAGGTAACAGCACACATGTCAATTATGGACCAAGAGGAAATTGGAACTTGATGGAAGGACTAAATATTGCGGTGTCTAATAATTGTTTTGTTTTTAATACTAGTGTTGCAAAACCTTCCCCTTCCATTGCTTTCTGGGTTGGCCTTGTTTTATACAATTCAATTCGTTGTTTCAACCCTTGAACAATGACATTAAATTTCTGTTTACACTCTACCTATAACATCAAGTCTAAGGATTTAGTTAATGAACCGGCTTTATTACGCGCTACAGCAGATGGCCGATGTGAAAAGTAGCTCATAAACCGAGGGAGTAATTAATGTAGATATCAGTTTTATCCCAGAGAAATACATGTATGCAATGTGACAAGTCAAACTATGGCTGAAAAGAACTGCAATCGATTTCTGGATTATTGGATTAAACTAGTTTCCTACAGGAGAAGTTTCTTCCTTGGTATCTAGGTTTTAAACTTTGTATTTTCCCTCCCTTCATAATGCCCAAACAAGAGAGCCACACCGACAAAGGAAGTCCGCCTACAATAGTTTATTTGTCTCTCGGCAGTAGTTTTTTTAGCGTGTTGTTGTCCTCATTCGGGCAATATGTAAAAGGTTTTCAGAGGTCTCACGTCGGTGAAGATGTGTGGCCTGTCACCCCTTACAGTTTTTACTATGAGGATTTTGTCATGTGATGGCCTAACTGTGCTTAACCCTTTAGGCCCTAAGAGTGATCAGCATCAAATTTCTCCTAGTAATATCCCTGCTGTAGAAAACAAGGTTGTTATGAGAATTAAGGACATAATCACACAGATTCTTTGACAACTTCTATCAACTACTATTATCATGAGGAAACGTATGGGAACAACAAATGAGAATTTGAATTTTAATATTACAATTTAAAGGACTATTATGTGACCAAGTAGATTAGTTCTTGCACTAAATGGTCTCAGATCTTCGCCAAGAAAAAGCATTTTAAATTCTACTAACTTCTGTCAGAGACACAAGAACGTGACGAACGTGTCATTTGCAGTTCCATATTTATACACTTAAATCCTAATTTTTGTGCATTTAGTGGGAAAGAGCTTACAAACGAGCAAGGTTATTGAGCTCGTTGTGCGCTAGTCCATTCAGACTACATAACACCGTTGTCAGTCCCCAGTTGAGGCTAATTAGTTTCCAGTCCTTTTTTAGAAACATCACCAGCTTTGAAGACTCAAAAGCCTAGCTGACGACACCTTCAACTAAGGAACAAGTGCTAATTTTTTCAAAGTGAAAATTGCTTAAAACAAAAATCCAGCATTATTTCATGTGTGTGAACCATTTGCTGCTCGGATCAATAAACAGAAAATACTCGCTCTTTCAACGTTTTACGACGATTTAATGTTCTATTTTTATACTGATCGTTTCCAATGAAGCAACTTTTTCCTCTTAGCAGGGAGTAGCTCACATGTCAAATATGAGCAGAGGTAATTGGAACTTAATGGGAAAGGACTATATATTACGGTGTTTAATTTTTTGTTTTCAATACTAATGTCGTAAAACCTTTTCCTTGTTTTCTGAGTTGGCCTTGTTTACAATTCGATTCGGTGTTTTAAACCTTACAATTTTGTACCAACAATAGGAATTTCGGTATGCACTCTAACTATACACATTGGGTCTAAAGCTTTAGTTAATGAACCGGCCATATAATGTGTCAAGGCAGATGGCTGTTATGGAAGGTAGCTAATTAACCGAGGGGGTGATCAATGTAGATATTTTACCAAAAAGGAAAAATTCATCTATACAATTTGACAGGTTAAACCATGGCTGAACAGGTCTGCACTCTTGAGCTTGATTCCTTGCTTCAACTTGTTCATCACAGAAGATCTTCCCTCCTTGCTTTTTGTGTTTTAAACTTTGTATTTTCTGTCGTGGCGACTCTTGAAAACATTTTAGTTATTCGCGCCTTAATGAAAGCCTCAACGATACCAGCCATTGTAAAAAAGTTGTTGCTAAGTCTGGCTTTCTCTGATCTAGCAGTTGGACTGTGTTCGCAGCTTATGACCGCTATTATCAGCGCCTTGATATTGGCATCAAGTGGAAACAACACAACCTTCTTCTGTTCAACAGTTTTGGGTGTGCAAAGTTACTTTAGGCATCTTCTCGCCACTGCATCTTTTCTGAATGTTATTGTCATCGCATTTGATAGACTTCTCGCTGTTTCGCTCCATCTGCGATATCAGGAGCTTATCACACCCAAACATGTTAATATAGCATTGGTGTCTTTGTGGTTAATAAGTTGTATCACCGCCTTCATATTCGTTTTCCTTCCGAAAAGCAATGGAATAGTAGCTGCAGTTATTTTAATGATAGGGTATGTTCTCGCAACCGTGGCATATGTTCGTATTTACAAAGTCGTCAAATATCATCAGAATCAGATATACAGCCAAAATCAGCTTCAAAATGCCCAAACAAGGGAGGTACTCCGACAAAGGAAGTCCGCCTATAATACTATATTTGTCTATCTTGTTTTTCTAGCTTGTTATCTTCCTCTTTTGCCTTCAGCAACACTGTACATAATAAATACTTCTGAAATTTCGTTTATCGTAGCTAATTACGCATCGATATTCTTGATCAACCTGAATTCATCATTAAATCCTCTTGTTTACTGCTGGCGGTACCGAGAAATTCGCCAAAGTGTAAAAAGCACAGTGAAGAAATTATTTCGTATGAACGAGAACGTGACATGAGAAACAGCTTAAAGCTCCGCATAGTTTGAACTGAAAGTCTTTTCAGTGTCTTTTGCGAGGTCTGCAAAACGAAATGTGGTAAGGAAACCAATGGACTTATTTTGGTGCAAAGAAAATGAGAAATGTAAAACGAAACAGAATATTCTGTTGGAAACTGGAACTGGTGTTGATAAATTGTGAAACGAGACCTGGCTAATAAACTTCTCAACATTCTCAACGGTTCTACGCCGACATATATGTGAAGCCTGTCATCCGTTACAGTTACTCACTCACAATCCCTTGCCACTTCGAGGAACAATCATACATGATATACATGTAAACGATATGTTTACATACTTTACATAAAAGCAAGGCAAGACTCTTATTTTTTCCAAATTTTAACCTTAATAAAAATGCAACCTAGTGTCTAAAGATTTCAGCAAAGATGGATCGAAACTACAGCAACCTGATTGGCTGGCAGGGAGCCAATCAAACCGCACCATTTTCGATCCTCCAAACGATCCAGGATGCATGTATAAACGCCTACTAAATCATAGCTAACAATATGGAATGGTTCAGAGTTCACCTCAACCATCCAACTACATAGCAACTGATGCGAATCGTAAGATTCCAAACCGCGGTTTTGCTAGTAAACTTATATTTAACTCATATATTATGTAGTAGCACAAAGAAGCCAGTCAATTGATTGGTAAACAAAGTAAATGCTATGGTATTTTAAATATCGAGCTTTTAAATACTATCCTCTAATAAACTACAGTCACATTCACAAAGCGATTGAGTGAAAAAACGAGGTACAAAGGACACAGCATTATAACGTATTTAAATAATGCTTCCACCAGAGGTGCGATAAATACCCAGAGTCTAATCTGGACATATTTAAAGAATGTTTGCTGTGCACAGCTAAACATCGTGCTCTGAGGTCGCGTAAACCTCGACTGTACGGAGATATTAAAAGCGGATACTTAAAATAACAGCAGCTATGGAAAATGATCATAATTACTTTCATGCGATTTTAAGCAGACATATCTTATAAAACGGACAAAAAATTGAACAGAAAGCAGACAAACTGAATTAATTGTCTGTTGCATTTTTCCTCTGCTGCATATAGAATGCACTGAGCATTTCTTTGGTCGGCTCTATAGAAGCTGTATCAACTTAACAGGCATAACAGCCCACCTATCGTAGAACTTTTAAAGTGTAAAATCCCTGAAAGAGTTCTCTCTGGCTCCGTTAGCGCCTATAGTTATTCCAGGCACCCAGTACTCGAATTTTACTTCCAATATTTTGATTGTCGTAATTTAGTGTTAAGCAAGAGTGAGACCAAATAAAGATTGTTGTTGTCATTGTCCTCATTGAAGCAATATGTAAAAGGTTTTCACAGGTTTCGCGCCGGTGAAGATGTGCGGCCTGTCAGCTCTTGCAGTTCTTAATATGAGGATTTTGTCATGTGATGCCCTGACTGTGCTTAACCCTTTAAGCCCTAAGAATGATCAGCATCAAATTTCTCCTAGTAATATCTCTCCTTTATAAAACAGGGTTGTTACGAGAATTAGGGACATGATCACACAGATTCTTTAACAACCTCTCCCAACTACTATTATAGCAAACCTGTAGGGACAACAAATGAGAATTCAAGAGTTAAGAATTAAAGGGTTTATATGTGACCAAGAAGATTATTTCTTGCACAAAATGGTCTTAGACCTTCGCCCTGAAAAAGCATTTCAAATTCCACTATCTGATTTCGGAGACATCAGAACGTGACGAACGTTTATGTTACAACACAATACTGCTCTCTGAATTGTGAAACAACAAGAAACCTTTAGGGCACTTACTTAAAAACTGTATATGTACCGATTACTACCAAAGAATAAGTAGAAATGTGAAAAAATGGCGAACTTTTGAGATGAAGACGATTCCCATCTGAGCAATCGCCAGACAGAAAAGTTGCTTACAACTGTACGTATGTCTCGATTTAAAATACAAAGTCTCTCTTTCGCTTGACCGTGGAAAATCTGGGTACGAGATAAACGCGTCCTACGGCGTAAGCCTAAAGCGAAAGTTGCCATGTTAAGGCTCTTTAGAGAAGAACACAAATAATCGTTGGCATTGGACACGAGTTTCAGATTACATTGTCGTGAGTCCCCAATTGAGGCTTATCTCAAAGAAAGAAGAAGGAGGACGAGAAGACCCTGAAAAATTAGGTTTCGGTCCTTTTTCAGAAACCTTTTCGACTCGCCTCGTCGACGACACCTTGAACTACCAAAAGGATGCTAACTGAAAACTTACGTCAGATTCCTTATAAGTTTAAATAAAAGTATAGAATTAAATAAAATCCTTCATTATTTTATGTGTACATCATTTGCTTGTCGGATGAATTATTAAAGAGAAAATAACTCGCCCTTTCAAGCTTACACCGAGCGTTGTCAATTAAAGAAGAAGTTCTACTTAGCAGGGAACATCCCACATGTCAATTAAGGACAGAGAGGTAATTGGAACTTGATGAAAACGGACTATATATTGCGGTGTTTAATTGTTTTGTTTTCAATACTTATGTCGCAAAACTTTCCCCTTATTTTCTGAATTGGCCTTGTTTTCTACAATGTTGCTCAGTATTTCAACATTTAAAATTTATATCAACGATCAGACTGAATTTCTGTTTGCACTCTACCTATAAAACATTGAGTCTAAGGCTTTAGTTAAAGAACTGGCTATATGACGTGTCACAGCAGATGGCTTATATGAAAGGTAGCTAATAAACGGAAGCGTAATCAATATAGATACTTCATCGAAAAGGAAAACTTTATGTATATAATCTACCAAGTTAAACCATGGCTGAACAGTACTGCACTCGAATACTGGATTTTTTGTTACCAATTCTCTCATTGTTAGCCTCAGCAGAAGTTTCTTGTTTGCTTTCTATGTTTTTAACTTTTTATTTTCTCTCGTGGCGACTCTAGCAAATCTGTTACTTATCCACGCGTTAACGAAGGCCTCTACGCAACCAACCAACGTCAAGAAGATGTTGAATTGCAAAAAAGAGGAGAACTGGGGCGAGGCTGAGGGAAAGAGAGATGATACTGTTTTTTCTTCTCTCCCTCTCCCTTTTTTCCTTATTTCGCCCTAGCGACAACCCATGGATTGCTATTTCTACTCTCCCCGATCTTCATCTGTCAAAAAAAAATTAAAGATGGCAGATAATTCTCTACTCACCAAAGACACTTGGCCGATCGCTTGGGCATGCGCGTTAGAGGTGGATCGACGCATGCCAGGTGATAGTGGTAGTGGCACGTGTCACACTGCACCAGTTAATGTTGATTCTCGGTTGTTTTGCACGTGTTGCACCTGCCGGGGAAAAGGTGACAAAACATTCAGGTTATGTTATAACTTCCTCTTCCTGTTTAAACAGACCATTTACTCGAGCCAACGGAAAACGCTTTTTGTACGATGACGTGTTATTATTACTAAGACAGTCGACACAGTCAACTCCCGATAACTCGAAACTTCTAGGGAAATCTAAAAAGGGTGGAGTTAACGGGAGTTCGAATCAAGTAACCGAAAATGAGAAAATAAGAAAATGGGATGGGGAAAGAATACAAGTATCATGCACACTTGGAATTAAGAAAACAGAACTTCAATTAAAATATACAGGGCTGCTATACACTGTAGTCGAATTGAACTGACCAAAAAGTGAAGACAAAGAATACACAGTTGTTTTGAAATATTAAATTCAATATTTCGGACTGCAGTTCACACTTTTTTTCTTTTTTGATCGACTTGTCAGGCGCTTAAGATCGAGAGTAAAATTATGTAGAGGTCATCTGAAGGGAAGCAAAAATAACTTCGAGTGAGCGGGAAGTTCGAGTTATCGAGGGCTCGAGTTACAGAGGGTAAAATTACGGGTATATGTATCAAAGAAATCCAAGGGAAATCGATTTTGGTTCGAGTTAGCGACGGTTCGTGTTATCGGGAGTCGACTGTATTCAAATTTGGTTAACCTAGTGAGGTTTAAATAACAAAAACCCTTAATTTGGACAAAAAAGCAAAACCCTGAAGGATTCTGGTAGAAGTAGAAAAATGACGCCATCGTGGAAATGACCTATTTTCCAGCTAATCAATCTCGAACCCAGAGCTCACGCTCTTGACTCCGCGTTGTCATGCGCAATAGAGAAGGGTTCTGGGGGAGGGGGGGGGAGGGTCGTAAATACAGGCCAATCAGAAGCATATAGTGACTTCTAGAGTCGACCACAAAAACAGTGAATGCAGGGAACAAGTGTTAAGTTAAAGATTAGAGTCGGGTATGTTTTTTCAAAAGCCAAGCGCGAATGTCGAAAATTTTGCGCAAAGTGAAAACTGAGCGCGAAGTCTTAAACGGTTATAAGGCCCTAGGGCGTCAGTTTCTATAACGACGAAGGACAGTGAGAAATGCTACATTAAAAAGTCGGACTAAAGTCAAAACGCGCAACTAAGAACCTGCATAATTACATAAATGGTAACAAGACAAATTTAGGCTATTTAGGTTCGTAAATATTTAGGTTCTTAAACTACTTAGGTTCTTATTTTCTTAAGAACGAATTATATTGTAGCCAATATTATTTAAAGGTCTCCAGCTTACTGCTATACAAAATTTGCATACTAAATTAGTATTGCAGTTGGAGTGATAAGGCACCTATATCTCCAAAAGGATTCTGAACTGTGTTGACTTATCTTATTTGCCCTGGTGCACAGATTTTAGTCGCAGGTTTTACTGTATATCACAGCAAAGGAGTCACGCCAACTTTGCGTGACTTACAAGTAATCAAATCCGATATAGCGTCACTTATATGTGGAGTTTTAAAGGCTTCATCCGTGTTTGTGAAGCTGCCGTCTTCGTTTTTTTGGATTCCAATACGGACGGCTGAGTTAACTCCTGAAAAGCAAAAAAAAAAAAAGAAAAAAAGCCTTTTCTTGGATGAACAAAGGCACTTTTGCGAGCCGTACAGGAGACGTTTTCATTGATACGTTGTGTAATAGGACTGGAAACTAAGTTCTGAAAGCCTTCAAAGAAAAAGAAAACTAACTAACTAATGAAATTGTTCGAGTCTTAAAGAAATTTAAGGAATAAGCAAGCAGTAGGACGGTTTTCCCCTACGCGCGAACAGTTTTCGCCAAGACCCTGTGCACACTTACCCCGCATAAATTCAAAAACGCACCTCCAGAAAAACGGTCTCCAGAGCGGATAATTTGTGAACCTTGACTCTTGACTCAAGTAACGTGCATACGCATGCTGTAAAATTGACACCTTCATCTTGGGCCTATATCCTCTACAGAGGTCTCTTTGCGCCACTAGGAACTGGGGCCAATGAGAAGGGAAAAGAGAAGTAAATGGGCCTCCGCTCAGCCTTTCCTTCTTCCCATCGACCTCCGCGTGCTTACCATATCTTTTTGGAATACCAGTGGAGGACTCTGTAGCCCGAGAACCCCGCCCCCTCCTCCCACCGCACAGGCTGAGGCCTTAGCAGGGAAGGGAGTTCTTGGATCAGGGCAACTTTCGTTTAGAAATTTCATAAAACATAGTGTAGATCTTCTTTACTGATACAGTCAACTCTCCTCTTAATGGACACCTCCGTAAAACGGACACCTCTATAAGACGAACACCTCCGTAAAACGGACGCCTCCATAAGGCGGACACCTCTGTAAGACGAACGCCTCCGTAAAACGGACACCTCTATAAGACGAACACCTCCGTAAAACGGACACCTCCATAAGACGGACACCTCTGTAAGACGGACACCTCTATAAGACGGACACCTCCGTAAAACGGACGCCTCCATAAGGCGGACACCTCTGTAAGACGAACGCCTCCGTAAAACGGACACCTCCAAAGGCGGACACCTCTATAAGACGAACACCTCCGTAAAACGGACACCTCTATAAGACGAACACCTCCGTAAAACGGACGCCTCCATAAGGCGGACACCTCTGTAAGACGAACGCCTCCGTAAAACGGACACCTCCAAAGGCGGACACCTCTATAAGACGAACACCTCCGTAAAACGGACACCTCCATAAGACGGACACCTCTGTAAGACGGACACCTCTATAAGACGGACACCTCTGTAAAATGGACTGCTAAGGTTGTCTCTCCCATTCCTTACCCTCTCTATTTTACTCTCTATTGGACAGACATCTCTCTAAAGGTCATTTTACACGGGACGATTCGCAACGACGATTTTTAGCGCAATACAGCGCTGCAAAGTTGGGATAATGTTGTAACCATTCGAAACAATGTCGCAACAATGTTGCAACGCTGTGTTACGCTAAAAATCGTCGTTGCGAATCGTCTCGTGTAACGTCACCTTAATACAGACACTTAGTGCCGAACCTAAAGATGCCCTTCTTACAGAGAGTTGACTGTAATTCATAAAGACGAAAGAAGACGTTAGTTACCTTGCCCGCCAGTTTACACAAGCAGCGGTGAAGCCGTGTCGTTTCTTGTCTCCTTTCAAGGATGTCTTCTGCCAATAGCTGAATAGTTTCAGTCAACTGATAGAGATGATAAACACAAATAAAACAGAAAATTTCAATGGATAGTAGGACCTCACATTCTATAGTGCTAAGGGTCTTCTCGGGCAAGTGTTTTGGTTATACGCCACGTTCAAAACGAGAGGGAAACTGGGTCGAGTAAACTTTCGCAAAGACTTCTGCGACTGTTACTGGCGCGTGCCCAGTAACGATCCCAGAAACCATTGCGGGACATGTTTCGGCTCCAGTTCCCTTCTCGTTTTAATACTGCTTATCAGTAGCTCAGTTTATACCATCGTATTCGCCACGTTAAAAATTAGAGGGAAACTGGGCCGAGTAAACTTTCGCAAAGACTTCTGGGACTGTTACTGGCACGTGCCCAGTAACAATCCCACAAACAATTGCGGGACACATGTCGGCTCCAGCTCCCTTCTTGTTTCTAAAGTGCTCAGTAGCTCAGTTTATACCATCGGTCTCGGGAGCGACATGAAACGTTTGTTTTGCTGTTCAAGTTTGCTCTTATGTGGATAGAATCTTACTACGCTTTTCAAAAACACGCAAACTCTAATGTTCAAAAGCCGCCCTCACTATTACGTTTTGCGCTGCCGTCAATCATTGATCACAAGTAACGTACCTTGCAACACAGAAACACACTAAACCGATTGAAATCCACCAATCGCAAAGCACAAATCATGACCTTTTAAACCCGTTGAAGTAAACTTCTGTTTCCGAAGAGGACCGTTTAGACGACTGTCGTCAGCGAATAACGCAACGTTACTAAGTTAAATATTTTGTTATGGTAAAGCCGGTCTTGTTTTTAAAAAGGCGCTTACGCAACCATCACGACAACGGCAACGAGAACGTCAAAAAACATTGGTTAAGCGAGAAAAAAACAGCTATGCACTTGCAGCACGTTCTTTGATACATTTCTTTAACATCCACGGCACGATTACGACGTGAAAACGTTTAATGCGTGGTTTTATAGAGGACGTGAACACAAAACGACGAATCTTTCTATTTTAAGACTTGGCAAAATAGAAAACTTCAGAATTCAATGCAAGGAGAATTCGCCTACATTTCACAAATTGACCAAGGGTAGGAATGAATACGATAGAGTTTGAACGAACGCAAATTTACTTAGTGACGTTTTCACCGCCTTGGTCGTCGTGGCTGCTTAAGCTATCTAATATATTACGAAAAAGGCCCGTACTTGGGGTGAGTACATAACTTACATTATTATTCATTCAAAATATTTCTCCGTTTCTGATTGGCTAAAATCCCACACATAATTTATCATGACCAGCTACTGTTGACCAAATTTGAAAGAATTTTGCGATATGTGAAAAACAAGGTCAATTGTGCAGTATAATTGCTAGAAAACTAAACAGTTGACCGAAAAGACCCGGGGACGAGGTTGAGTTGTTTTGGTAGTGAGTACAAAATGGGGGAACATTTCACTCGAAGAAAAAGGCGAACTGTTGGCTAAAAACATAGCAAGAACAGCAAGAAGACAACTCGACGGACGACATCCGCTATTTGGAGAATATTTGCAGTCCTGAACAACCCTTTATCTCCTAAACTTGCCTATAAACAGGCAATTGAAGATGATCTTAACATCGATGGAAATAAGCGTGTTTTAGCTTGTTTTTAAACTAGGAATTATTCTGAATGAATAACAAAACAATTATTGAATTCGGCTTTTGTATCATCTGACGAATTATGGAGATTTCGAAGAGTGTCCTCGATCTCCATAATTCTTCAGATGATACTCAGACTCATCCAAGAATTGTTAAACATATATAGAGAGAGACCAAATGTGTATCAATAAGGTGACCCCACAACCCACACGTTCATGAGAGGCTTTTTGTAAAGTGTACTAGTCTACGTGGACCGCCTCTATAGGCATGCGCCCTTGGCTTTCTCGCGCGCCAAATTTTCCAACTTCCCATCATTTTCAGTGGCGGATACAGACCTTCAGATAAGGGGTAGCAACGGTCATCCAGACCCTGAGATAAGGGGGAGGGGGGGGGGGGGCGGTCTCAAAAAAAAAGTTTTTCGGCCCTTTGGGTCTCAGTTTGGTCTACAAATAAGGAGGACCAAGCCCCCGGGGCCCCTCCCCTGGATCTGCCACTGATTTTTGAATGTCTAACCACGCATTCTACAACCCCGGACAAAGCTCATTTGACATTTCCATGTGTTTCGTAATTTCGCGCCATACTACAATCATAAAAGCTCACTAGTGCATTTCTGGTGTTACCGCAAACAGCATTGGAATAGGGTAGGCGTGAAACGGGCTTTCAATTTGCGAAGATTTTTTGGGAGGACGATTGCAAAAAATAAGTATTTTTGTAATGTGTATCAACAGGTTTTGTCCGAGGTTGTAGCGAGCTACATGTGAGAATTCAAACCTCGTGATATTTCTCTCTCAAGTCCTGTTCCTCTTGTTGTAACCTTTTGTTGTTTGACTCAAGTTCTTCCTGTCTTTCCTGCATCTCTTTCAATCGAGCACCTCGATCTGACATAGAAATACATTGAACGTTTCTTTAACGGCCACCTCTGAAAGACGGACACTCCCCTAAACCAGACACCAACAGTTGGTCCCTGCCATTGTTCAGTCATTTTATTTGAAACTGTCTGTATGACGGACACCTCCCTAGACCGGACACCTAGAGATGGTCCCTGCCATTCTTCATTCCTTTTCCTTTGACTCTCTAAAAGATGGACACCTCCCTAAACCGGACACCAAGGGTTGGTCCCTGCCGTTCTTCAGCCATTTTCTTTGTTTTTCTCTAAGATGGACAACTCCCTAGACTGGACACCAAGGGTTGGTCCCTGCCATTCTTCAGTCATTTTCTTTCACTCTCTATAAGATGGACACCTCCCTAAACCGGACACCAAGGGTTGATCCCTGCCGTTCTTCAGTCATTTTCTTCAGTCATGTTCTTCAGTCATAGAGTTCAAAAACAATGGGAAGATCATATCGGGTACATTCAGCTAAATTGGAGTATCCGGTTTGTAAAGGGGCAACGAAACGCCTAATTTTCTGCCCATATCTCCCACAATCAGGTGTGCATTCTTATAACACAAGAAGATCTGGGGTCTTTTAGTTACTCCATTGCAGTACTAACTTAAGAAAGTTCTCTACCTGTTTCCAAGGTCCTAAGTTCTTTAACTCTCTTAGTGTTGAAATTGAAAATGCAACAAGCATTGTGTCCTTTTTCGGTAAACTAAAAGCATTTCCATACCAAAACATATTTTCTTTGCCTCTCCATTTAATTTTTTTCCACTTTTCACTTCGCCTTTTTTAACCTAACTAAGCTTAATGCAAATATCTAATATGTTATAATGTTTAGTGTTAAGTAACTCTGCCATTTATTTGACATGTATACTCCCGCTGATACGTTGTAAAAATAGTTACCGTATTTGAGGAAGCCTATTCCTTGGGCTTCCTGGCGGTTAGCTTCTTATATTTAAGTAATTCATTTGTATTGTGGCAAAACAATAAACTTCTAACTTGAAGTGAGATCTCAAATTAGAGAACTTTAGATTCAAGGATGAGGACGACTACGAATGAGAGATTTGACTTAAAGTTTTTTCCCGTATTCTCATAATATAGACTTCCCGCAAAGCTTCATTTTACCATTTTTTCACTAGAAAAGTTAGCACTGTTACTTTTAGTGAAGTGTTTGTGATTGTTGCTTCTTGTTGCCAAAACACTGGACATTCATCTGGGTTTGCAGGTTAGGGCGGGGCACTCTTAACATGTTGTTTGTTTACAATAAGTAACAGCTGCTGTTGTGGATCACTTTTGTTTGTTGTGGTGAGGAATTAGACGAAATTTTCAGGACAGAATTAATTAAAAGAAATAAACAAGTTATAGCAAACACATGGGTATTGTTAAGTGAAGAAATAAAGTAAACTTACTTGTGCTATATTTGCATTCCTAAGTTGTGTTGAAGAGATCTTTGCTTTCTTTGTGATCCTGTCTTAACCTTTATAAAATGGACATTTTATGGAGAAAGAATAAACAGTCATAAAGAGTGCTCTTCAAAAACCTTTCAGGTAACTAAACACAAATTAATTACTGGTAAGTGGTAAGTGGTTATGGTAAGTAAATATGAGCCTGGGGGGAGGGTTGGTGCTTCCAAATATGGGGTATAAGCCTCCCGATAGGGTATGGTTTTTAAGGGTCAGGATCCTTAAATCGGGTATCATTTTTGATTGCCTGGTTAGCTAGGTTGTGAGTTCAATCCCTGGCGAGACCAGAGAAATTGCTGCTTTTGTAATGACATCTGCAAACGGTTAGACTTTCTGGTCTTTTCGGGTAAGGAAGAAAAACTGTAGGACCCATCTCACAGCACCTTCACTAATCTGCTTCTTGTGGGACGCAAAAGAACCCAGAGCACAATAAAATTAAGATTGGAGTGCTGCCATATAGTATGAGAAATAGTAGCTAAGCATTTGTTTTCCCTTGTATGGATTGTCATTTTTCGAGTTTGGTCCTCAAATAGGGTAACGTCAGGGTTTAGGACCCTGGACGACACACACCTATCCGAAACTTATGGGAGGACCACTCACCTCTCACGCCCGTGGTGTTATGAGTCAAGACCAAAGCCTGGACCATAGGCACATGATTTTGTCAAGCAAAGTTCATTTAGTTGGACAATATGCATTCGTTCGGCCTTTTCCTTTACTAGGTATATGTAATTTTAATTCTCTTACCTTAACCTCGCATGTACGCCAAGGTAGGTAGTTGTCTCTCTGGAACTATTAAAGCTGAACATGAACACATGCCGACTGGAAAACAAATTTTGAGAATGCTGCGTCGTTCCTCCACCCGCCTGAAACTTTTGAAGTTTCATACTCTTTCGCGGTCCTAAATGCACCTTTTTCAATTGTATGTTCCCCTTTTAACGGGTAGACTTGGGTCCGGAATAAAGTTCTTTAAAAGTTTGAAACTTTTGCCAATCTTCGTTCAGCGATCCACCATGTTGACCGCGAGTTATAGGAGCCTGGGAGATCGTGGGAAAGGTAAGCACTACATGGTAGCACACCATATAGTCGTGCAACATAAATTAATTGAACATTGTGCACAGCGTTTTGTAAGTAGTACGCATTTCTCAAAACTCCTCTTTTCTGTACTTTCTACTCCTCGCTTGTCCCTTGTGTCCTTTTATGTCCTTTTATGTCCTTACGAGTCCTTTTATGTCCTTTTACGTCCGTATTAGTCCTTTTGTGTCCTTACTAATCCTTTTCTGTCCTTACTAGTCCTTTTATGTCCTTTTACGACCTTATTAGTCCTTTTGTGTCCTTACTAATCCTTTTCTGTCCTTATAAGTCCTTTTATGTCCTTACTAGTCCTTTTATGTCCTTTTCTGTCCTTATTAGTCCTTTTGTGTCCTTACTAGTCCTTTTGTGTCCTTACTAATCCTTTTCTGTCCTTATTAGTCCTTTTATGTCCTTTTACGTCCTTATTAGTCCTTTTGTGTCCTTACTAATCCTTTTCTGTCCTTATAAGTCCTTTTATGTCCTTACTAGTCCTTTTATGTCCTTTTCTGTCCTTATTAGTCCTTTTGTGTCCTTACTAGTCCTTTTCTGTCCTTATTAGTCCTTTTATGTCCTTTTACGTCCTTATTAGTCCTTTTATGTCCTTACTAGTCCTTTTATGTCCTTTTACGTCCTTATTAGTCCTTTTATGTCCTTACTAGTCCTTTCATGTCCTTTTCCGTCCTTACTAGTCCTTTACCGTCCTTTTCTGTCCTTTTCCGTCTTTTTATGTCCTTATTAGTCCTTTTGTGTCCTTACTAGTCTTTTTCTGTTCTTACTAGTCCTTTTCTGTCCTAACTAGTCCTTTTATGTCCTTTAACGTCCTTATTAGTCCTTTTATGTCCTTACTAATCCTTTTCCGTCCTTTTCTGTCCTTATTAGTCCTTTTATGTCCTTACTAGTCCTTTTATGTCCTTACTAGTCCTTTTATGTCCTTTTACGTCCTTATTAGTCCTTTTATGTCCTTACTAGTCCTTTTATGTCCTTACTAGTCCTTTCATGTCCTTTTCCGTCCTTACTAGTCCTTTACCGTCCTTTTCTGTCCTTTTCCGTCTTTTTATGTCCTTATTAGTCCTTTTGTGTCCTTACTAGTCTTTTTCTGTTCTTACTAGTCCTTTTCTGTCCTAACTAGTCCTTTTATCTCCTTTTACGTCCTTATTAGTCCTTTTGTGTCCTTACTAATCCTTTTCTGTCCTTATAAGTCCTTTTATGTCCTTACTAGTCCTTTTATGTCCTTTTCTGTCCTTATTAGTCCTTTTGTGTCCTTACTAGTCCTTTTGTGTCCTTACTAATCCTTTTCTGTCCTTTTACGTCCTTATTAGTCGTTTTGTGTCCTTACTAATCCTTTTCCGTCCTTTTACGTCCTTATTAGTCCTTTTGTGTCCTTATTAGTCCTTTTGTCCTTACTAATCCTTTTCTGTCCTTTTACGTCCTTATTAGTCCTTTTGTGTCCTTATTAGTCCTTTTATGTCCTTACTAATCCTTTTCCGTCCTTTTCTGTCCTTATTAGTCCTTTTGTGTCCTTACTAGTCCTTTTGTCCTTACTAATCCTTTTCTGTCCTTTTACGTCCGTATTAGTCCTTTTGTGTCCTTACTAGTCCTTTTGTGTCCTTACTAGTCCTTTTGTCCTTACTAGTCCTTTTCCGTCCTTTTCTGTCCTTATTAGTCCTTTTGTGTCCTTACTAGTCCTTTTGTCCTTACTAATCCTTTTCTGTCCTTTTACGTCCGTATTAGTCCTTTTGTGTCCTTACTAGTCCTTTTGTGTCCTTACTAGTCCTTTTGTGTCCTTACTAGTCCTTTTGTCCTTACTAGTCCTTTTCTGTCCTTTTACGTCCTTATTAGTCGTTTTGTGTCCTTACTAATCCTTTTCTGTCCTTACTAGTCCTTTTATGTCCTTACTAGTCCTTTTCTGTCCTTACTAGTCCTTTTATGTCCTTACTAGTCTTTTTCTGTCCTTATTAGTCCTTTTCTGTGCTTATTAGTCCTTTTTAGTCCTTACTAGTCCTTTTCCGTCCTTTTATGTCCTCGTTAGTCCATTTCTGTCCTTATTAGTTCTTTTGTGTCCTTACTAGTCCTTTTCTGTCCTTACTAGACCTTTCTTGTCCTTACTAGTCCTTTTCTGTCTTTACTAGTCTTTTATATTAGTCCTTTTCTGTCCTAACTAGTCCTTTTATGTCCTTATTAGTCCTTTTATGTCCTTAAGTTCTTTTCCGTTTTTATTTGTTCTTTTCCGTCCTTACTAGTCCTTTAGTGCTTTAAGTCGTCCTTTTCTTTCCGTACTAGTCCTTTTCGGTTTTAACCAGTCCCTTTCCGTCTTTAATAGTCCTTTTATTTCCTTGTAGTCTTTTTTTGTTTGATTTGGTGCTATTTTTTTCCTTATTACCCGTGTTCTTTCTTGAAAGTCTTTCAGTACTTGTAACACGTTGACCATGTGTAATATGACTGTTGTATTATGAAGGTAAAAATAATGATGATGCAATAACTCAGGATTAACAGTAACAATAATAATAGTACTGATGGGATCCTGTACTAGTAGTAATAATGATATGATGATGATGATGATGACGGAAATAATAATAATAATAATGTCAACTTAATGACGCAATAATCTTTCAGGCACCACTCAAGAAGCTTCTTGGACATTCATAAGTCTGGTTCGGACATCTCAGATTATATTTATACAACGAACTGTAATACAACTGTAAGCACAATTGCACACCTGATACGCATTATTGTTTAGACAACGAACTGTAATACAATGACATTGGTCTTTTTGTAGTCCCACCTCTAGTTCCCGAGCCCTCAAATGAAGCAGGCACTGCTGTTGAGGGGGCCGCGGAAGGTAAGTATGAAAGTCTTTATAACTAGGACAAAACTTGTGACACTCTGAACCTGTGTAAACTGGAAGAGGGATGTATTATGAAGGAAAATAAGAGAAGAGAAGTTTTTCAACTGATGCAATAACTTAGGATATCAGCTAGACTTGCCACATGCCGATAGTGAGAGCGCTGAAGGGAGTGATTACATTGACCTCACGAGTTTATTTGTATAATGCTGCGGCGACAAAAAAAAGGGTTGTAGCATGGGTTAAACCCGGGGAGTTAGACATGATCTCTTTATATTACAGCAAACTCTTACTATACAATTTCAATGGTGTCTTTGCAGTTACCGAGTCGAATGAGGCGGACGGAGCAGGATCCGGACACGTTGAAGGAACCGCTGAAGGTAAATTATGGAAGTCTTAATACGAAGATAAATAATATTAAAATTTGTCTTCTCATTCTTTTTCTGCTGTATCTTTTTTTTCTGTTGTACTGTATTGGAAAAAAGGTATGACAAGCAGGTCAGATTAGGTAAAAATTTGCAAACTCGATTAATACCAGTCACTGTTCACATTAGTGTGAAGTCGGGATTTGAGCTTTTTACAGCAAACAGCTGGTAATTAAAAATTGACAGTGTGAAATTTGGATGTCAAATTTATTTTATTATGCTACCCTTTTATTCCATTCCAGCTTCTAGTGATAGTAACAAAGAAAAGAGAAATGATCACGAGGTAAATACCCCTTTTTCCATAGTTTCATGTTTATAGATACGACAAAAGTGAAGGATCAACTTTTCTCTTTTTTCATTAGCTAACACGACGACTCGCTTCTCAATAAAACTTGAAACAAATTTTACAGAACGACTTAATACGAAACATAGCTTAACTGTTATTAAAGGCAGTTAAGAGGTCAAATTTTCAAGGCACGCATTAACGTCATTTTACTATAACTGCGAGAATCCATTTCCTTTTCAATTTTTTTTCAGCCCAGCGAGGTTAAATTGACAAAAGCCCTAATTTGCACAAGAATACAAAAACCTGTATGGAGTCTGGTATTGATATTAAAATGACGTAATCTTGCGAATGGTCTCTTCTGAAACTGTCTGGTTAATGTACAAGCAAAACACAAAACACCACTCATGATTACCAATTTATGACTTACTACAAACATGTACAACAAGAGCTGTTTAATTGATTAGAAGACGTCAACATTTCAAAGCACCCATGCAGTAACTCTTAGCACAAAAGCAATTCTGGTATGCAATTTCCAATATTAAATGCGTATACATCGACCAACGAATGCATTTTATTTCTAATTTCGTGATGGAACACTTTATACTTATCAGCTAGTTAGCTTATATTTATCTATTATAATTTGTTTTTATGTAGGGTCCCAGTGATGACGATCTTGAGCTTGTGCGAGTGGTGAATGGTGAGGACATGAATTTTTATCAGCGAAAAATCCTTTAGGACACATTCGCAACTGATTTGTAATTTGTTGCTCATTTCAGTGTTAAAATGGAATTGGAATTATGATGCATACCTGTACTGAATGACGCATTCTTTAGGAAGACACCCAGCGCCATAGTGCTTAACTGCTGTAAAAATAATTAGACGAGCTTTTCTTTACTTTTAGATTTAGAATCCTCTGTGAATCAATCGGGACGAGAAAAGAGGCAACTGAGGGAAAGAAAAGGTACAGACGCCGTTATTTAGTAAATTACATTCATTTCTTGCTCTAACTAAGACACAATTTGCTGAAATCAAACGGTGACCAGTCGCCTGCTTATCTTTTTTTCCAGATCTGTCCCAAACTTGCAAATTCTATTGGGTCTCGTTCCGAGAGAAACTGAAAACAATGCTAATTATGCAAAGTGTTGGCGGGAGAAATTCATCGACTCAGCCTTTACGAAAAAACGAAACTGTATTTACTACTCTAGGAAAATTTCGAGTTAGAACTAAGACATCTTCAGAAGATTAAATAACAAAATTTTGGTTAACATTCCCTCTTAACTTTCTGTTACCAACCACTTAAATCTTCTTGCTTCCAGCAAATAAACGCTACGGCCATTAGTACTCACTTTCCGCGAGAGAAAAAAACGTTCCAGCAAAAAGAAAACAGAAGTCGAACAAGGCATAATGAAGCTTCTTCGTTCATAAACTATCATATTTTTGACCGTCATAAATGTTTTTCTTAATGGCTTTATAATAGATTTATTTCCCTAAAGAATTAAATGCCAGTGATTCGGTACAAATATTTTACTTTGACGAGGAAACCCGTTTATTCGATAGTTACAATGATGCCACTTTGTTCTTTTAAAAGAGTGATATGCTAAGCTAAGTCGTTAAACAGTTTGATGAATGCTAGAACAACCACAGCCCGTCAATGTTAATAATTCCCCATTAGTATCCTTGTCCAGTGTTTGACATCATATTCCTGAAAGCGCTACGGTATTAAAGATTTACCTTTCCTTTCATATATTTCTCTTGAAGTGAATGAGTCATTACTTGACCTGTTAGCTTCGAAAGGAAACCCGCCAAACTTGACCGGACATTAAAAAAGTTGAGGAGAAAAAATGCTAGCTTAGCTGTTTTTCTTACACTCGAATATATAGTCTCTATCCTCGGGGGTCCTAGAGCAGTTACTGTAGCTTCCATTAATTGATTTTTGAAAGTACAACTGTTGCTTGGCGCAGCATGCCCAATTATCGATCATAACAGGCGACTCCAATCAATCAATTTGTTATTGAGGAAATGATGTTTTATGCAAACACCAAACTGTTTTTCTTCTTGTGATAATGAAAGATACCGTTTTTCTTATCAGTACTGCAAGGACACTATCTGTTAGGTTTAGCAGAAGGATTTAAACCTTTTTTAAAACAGATGAAGAAAGTTTCTGTTGATCAAGACTCAAAGATCACTTGGAGACTAAGTTTCAGTGGAGATATTTTTTAAGAAGTACATGTAAAAGCAGTAAGATTGTTGTAATAAACTGAGTGGAAAACGACTATGAGTTTGCATCTTCTTTTTCATATCCCATGACGGATGATATTCTGTGCTAATTTGAAGAATATACCCCGTCGGAGAAAAAATGGTAAATAACTGGGATTGATGTCAATTACCACCCACTTCGCAAAAGTATTCTTTTCGTAAAAAAAAAAAAATCCCCAAACCTGTTCGTTTCTGTCCAACTTGGAAAAGCACCACTAACGTGACGACAAAAAAAATCTCCTAGCTTCGCAAAAAACTATTTGGGACAGGAAACCGAAATCAAGAAAAACAACGGGACTTAAAACAGAGACAAACAAAACGCAGAACAGAAAAGGTCTGTTAAGGAAAGTAAAAGAAAAGTAGTAAGGACAGAAAAGGACTAGTAAGGACGGAAAAGGGCTAAATATTATATAAAGGGACTAGTATGGTCAGTAAAAGACTAGCAAACACGAAAAAGGACTAGTTAGGACATAAAAGGACTAGTTAGGGCGGAAAAAGGACTAATAAGGACGGACAAGGACTAGTTAGGACATAAAAGGACTAGTTAGGACGGAAAAGACTAGTAAGGACGGAAAAGGACAAGTAAGGACAATAAAGGACTAGTTAGGACGGTAAAGGACTAGTAAGGACATTAAAGGACTAGTTGGGACGGAAAAGGACTAGTTAGGACACTAAAGGACTAGTAAGGACAGAACAGGACTAGTAAGGACGGAACAGGACTAATAAGGACGGAAAAGAACTAGTAAGGACACAAAAGGACAAGTAAGGACGGAAAAGGACTAATAAGGACAGAAAAGGACTAGTAAGGACGGAAAAGGACTAGTAAGGACATTAAGGGACAAGTTAGGATGATACAGGACTAGTAAGGACAGAAAAGGACTAGTAAGGACAGAAAAGGACTAGTAAGGACAGAAAAGGACTAGTAAGGACGGAAAAGGACTAATAAGGACAGAAAAGGACTAGTAAGGACGGAAAAGGACTAGTAAGGACATAAAAGGACTAGGAAGGACGGAAAAGGACTAGTGAGGACATGAAAAGACAAGTAAGGACGAAAAAGGACTGGTTAGGACATTAAGGGACAAGTTAGGATGATACAGGACTAGTAAGGACAGAAAAGGACTAGTAACGACGGAAAAGGACTAATAAGGACAGAAAAGGACTAGTAAGGACGGAAAAGGACTAGTAAGGACATCAAAGGACTAGTAAGGACGGAAAAGGACAAGTAAGGACATAAAAGGACTAGTACGGGCGGAAAAGGACTAGTAAGGACAGAAAAGGACTAGTAAAGACGGAAAAGGACTAATAAGGACAGAAAAGGACTAGTAAGGACGGAAAAGGTCTAGTAAGGACATAGAAGGACTAGTAAGGACGGAAAAGGACTATTAAGGACATAAAAGGACTAGTAAGGGGGGAAAAGGACTAGTAAGGACCTAAAAGGACTGGTTAGGACAGAAAAGGACAAGTAAGGATGATACAGGACTAGTAAGGACATTAAAGGACTAGTTATGACACTAAAGGACTAGTAATTACAGAAAAGGACTAGTAAGGACGGAACAGGACTAGTAAGGACGGAAAAGGACTAGTAAGGACATAAAAGGACTAGTAAGGACGGAAAAGGACTAGTGAGGACACAAAAGGACAAGTAAGGACAAAATAGGACTGGTTAGGACATTAAGGGACAAGTAAGGATGATACAGGACTAGTAAGGAAGTTAAAGGACTAGTTAGGACACTAAAGGACTAGTAAGGACAGAAAAGGACTAGTAAGGGCGGAACAGGACTAATAAGGACGGAAAAGGACTAGTAAGGAAAGAAAAGGACTAGTAAGGACAGAAAAGGACTAGTAAGGGCGGAACAGGACTAATAAGGACGGAAAAGGACTAGTAAGGACAGAAAAGGACAAGTAAGGACAGAAAAGGACTAGTAAGGACATAAAAGGACTAGTAAGGACTGAAAAGGACCAGTAAGGACGTAAAATAACTAGTAAGGACATAAAAGGACTAGTAAGGACGGAAAAGGACTAGTTAGGACATAAAAGCACTAGTAAGGACGGAAAAGGACTAGTACGGACGGAAAAGGACTAGTAAGGACATAAAAGGACTAGTAAGGACATTAAAGGACTAGTTAGGACACTAGAGGACTAGTAAGGACAGAAAAGGACTAGTAAGGACGGAACAGGACTAATAAGGACGGAAAAGGACTAGTAAGGACACAAAACGACTAGTAAGGACGGAAAAGGACTAGTAAGGACAGAAAACGACTAGTAAGGACGGAAAAGGACTAATAAGGACAGAAAAGGACTAGTAAGGACAGAAAAGGACTAGTGAGGACATAAAAGGACTAATAAGGACTTAAAAGGACATAAAAGGACTAGTAAGGATATTAAAGGACCAGTAAGTACGTAAAAGGACTAGTAAGGATATTAAAGGACTAGTAAGGATAGAAAAGGACTAGCAAGGACGGAAAGGGACTAGCAAGGACGGAAAAGGACTAGTGAGGACGGAAAAGGACAAATTAGGATGATACAGGACTAGTAAGGTCATTAAAGGACTAGTAAGCACGGAAAAGGACTGGTTAGGATACTAAAGGACTAATAAGTACAGAAAAGAAGTAGTTTTGAGAAGTGCGTATTGCTTACAAAACGCTGTGCACAATGTTCAATTAATTTATGTTGCACGACTATATGGTGTGCTACCATGTAGTGCATGCCGTGGGAAAGCATTATGATAGTAGCCCCCAGACTTCCCGGTCAGAGCAGGCACCGCGGATAATTTCACATTGCGAAAAACTTGCAAAAACTTGCTTGCCTGAGGCTAAAAAAGAGTCATTTACACAAGAGTAAAATGGCTAGTGTATCCACAACGTAACGTAACGCACATTTTAAGTCCAGCTTTTAATAATTGCTATTAGGGACCAGTCATAATTTAAGTTGGAGGGGGGAGTGGAGGAGAAATTGTTTTTTATTCCAAATTTTTTCCAGACCCCCACTAATAGCACCCATGTTTTTTAGGTACCCCCCCCCCCCCCCCTTCAATCATGTTAAAAGATTTAAGGGCTCCCCTTTCTTATACATAATACCCAAATGGTAATAACAAATAACATTTTCTTTACTTTACCGTTCTTACTCACTGTCACTTCCGAATGTGCCAACTAACAACAGAGAAACACTTCACACTAAACTGAGAAAGAGATTTCACCTAGAGCCTCTCAAACAGCTTATAGAGCAAGGATATATCAGTGATTGTGTTATAATTGAGATAAGACAAGCCATCGAAAGGTGAGAGGCCGACAGGACCGCTTCAAGGAAGAAAGAAGATAATCAGCCAAAGCTTACTGCTTTTTATATGAGCAGTACATGCTCTAATAGCGAAAAACTTGACGGTGACACAGACAGTGAGTCCGCATCAACCTCATCTACAAATAATGATTCGGATAGTGAGATTGCGTAACATGACTTTATGCATGTAATCATTTGTTAAAATGCCGATGAAATTGTTTCAGTGTTACACAATAATGGATGTTGTGTTGATGGACCTACTATTTGAGCATTAAATCTTTTTGTAAAAATGCTGATTAAATTGTTTTACCATTATACAATATAGGACTTTTTGTAAAACTGAATCAAAATCAGGTCCTTTAATACTCAAACATCATGATGCTCAGTAGGGATGCTACTTAAAAGAAACTTGAAGACCTCCCAAGGTCATCTTTTGGCATTTTAAGGCCCCCCATATTCCATCCAAAAAAAATTGAAGGCCACCCAATTTCTCCTCCACCCCCCCCCCCCCCCCCCCCTCCAACTTAAATTATGACTGGTCCCTTACTATCGAAAAACTTTTATAAATTATCGTTTTTTGTTACCGTGTGTTGCCCAGTATCCGGACACTTCAGTTTAACATTGCAATAACCTTCCTTTGTTAATCACAAGAGCTCTAAAATTTGGCCCAGAGAGGATCTATTTAGTCCCTAATATGACGAAAGACAGTTTACCTTTTTTTTTTGGCCTTTGTTTCCGTCGCAAAAATATTATTTTTGCTGAACTCCTATGTTGCCCAGTATCCGGACAGATGGCCCAGTATCCGGACACAACAATAACAACGTAATTTTACATAAATTTCGACAGGCAAGTACTTGCACTTGCAAAGTAGTCTGGCAATCGATGACTGGGGTATGGTGGGGAACGCGAGCGGTTGTTAAATGATATTATTCTTAGGTACTTCCTTGTCTAGGAACTTTTTCACTGATTTAAGCCGAGGCATCGTGGACATGCCGAAGCCGCGGTTTGCAAGCTCAAATAGCCAATCTGCAAAGGACTTATTTGCTCATTTTTATTTTTAAAAAAAGCTTGGGGAAGGGACCTCAATCCCACGGTTAAAGGCCACTCTCCTATTTAGTCTGACCTGCAGTGTTGATTTCTTCATGTTAAGTCCCCACAATAAGTTTGCTTTTGTAGCACTAACTCCTCCTTTCACATCTCTCAATCCCTTTGTGGCATTTTTCAGACCGCTGCAACCCCATTCTAGCAGTCACAACTGGGGAAAGTATGAGAATTCCTGGTTCAACTCCGACGCTTCCGGTTATATATATAGAAAATGCAGTCACGCGAAACAAGCCGTGCACACGAAATCAAGTCATCAAGTCGCCTCTGAATGAGTGAAGCAAATTTCCATAAGGAGTTGAGTAGAATTACACTTTACGACTATATCTATATCCTAAGCTTTCATTATAGTTATAGATATGAAATAAATCTTATCCGGATAACGTACACAGCTAATTCATCGATTCTGTACAGCAAAGAAAAAAACTGGCGGGATAATGGGCACCTGACATCAATATTTGGTAAATGTTTCTGGCCTCCGTTATTCCAAACAAAACGAATTTCAAGAAGAATTAATAAACTTTCTGAGAACCTGACTTAAATATAAAACAGTTTGTTGAAAATATAACATATTACCTACCCTTTTCTGAGCAGCACTAATTTTACTGCGCAGTAAACAGCGTAAATAATAGCCATGAAAAGTTTACGCACGCGCAACGTTTACCAACATGTACAGAACCACACTCTTCACGCTTCTATAATTATTCAAAAACTTCTCGCAACCTGCAACTACCTCATTTGCCGCAGGACAGGTTGATTCGTGGGTGGTAAACACGCAACATTGCAGTCAACTCGTTTTACAGCAATGTTGCAAAAAAAAAAAAGACAGTTCTTCATTTATTCTTATTTAAAAGACAGTGTATTTACACCAGTTAAAAGGAATGCCAAGTTTTAAACTGACCACCAGTAACATATACAGCAACTAAACCATCAACGTGTGTCAATATAAGGTATAAGGAAAGCGTACCTTTTCTGGCAAAAATAGTATAGAAGTGTACGGGGCTGCACCTCGGGGGGGAGCTTCCCCGTATAAAACTTTGTTGAGTACCCCCGGGTTACGGGTCTAAATCCCCTCTATAAAAAGTGCGGTGCACGCCTAGTAGGCCAGTTTCTAATTATTAAAGTTCATACGAAAGAGCCTATAAAAATCGCGTTGAGTTTGATGGATAATCAATCATTTTTTAATTGCTGAAAACAATCAATTACAGGTAAAAAAGAAAAGGACAAAGATCTACTCTGCGGATCTCATCATCTATTTACTTATTCATTTGTTTATTTTTCATTAAAAGGGTACGAAACGAAACAAAGACGGAAATCGAGCACAGACTAGCTCATAAATTACTAAGAATTAATTTCAATTTTTCAATTAACAACAGTTCACGGCGCTCTGAAGGCTAAGTTCAATATAAAATAATCGTCGGCGGTCTCTCTTTCAACAAACCGTGCTTTGTTCGATAATAAATCTGAATCTTCGAGTTAAATACTCCGGTCAGCAAGAGATGCGGGGAAAGGAAGTTGATTGTTTTGCTCAGTCAACATTTTGCAGCAAGAAATTCCCTCAGCACTTTGAACTGTGAGAACTTCTGAATCAAGAGATGTGATGTAAAATGCGCTTTAGAAGGAGACTGGGTCGAGTTAACCTTCGCAAAGCCTTCTGGGACACTTATTAGGGACTTGGGGAAAAACGTGGCCAATAGAGAGGAGAAGTCGTTACGTTATGTTCGCATGGTAGCAAAATTTCTGGATGACAACAAGCGAAATTTTCTGGGGCTGAATCCGAAAGGACCGTATTAAAGTTTAGAAAAAGAAAAAGAAAATTTTTGTGTTGTGTTTACCTACTCCATAACGTAAGCGCGTGAAATTAGGAAGTTTCACGTCGCAGTCTTGCAACGACGGCCAAGAAATGTACACGTGTAAAGTTGTTGTTTCGATAATATAAACTTATTGCTTTTTAACTGTTCTTGTTGCCGTCGCCGTCGTCGTTGCTTAAACTCCCTATTGTTGGAATCCAGAAATTTTGCTACCATGGTAACGTGACGTCACACTTCTCTCTATAGAGAATTTAAGCTTCACGTATACGGCAAACGGCAAACGTCAGATTCAAGCTGAGAACTTCTCAAAATAGCAAATGAGCAGATAAAAAGAGCTCAAAACAATTCTTATGGATAAAAAATTGCGTGAAACTACTAATTTATGTGCAGAAATAATGAACAGTAAAGGACAGGTAAAGGGGAAACTTGGTCACGTGGTACAAATTCGCGTTTGCCGTCTGACGTAAACGTGATGCTCAACCTCTCTGATAACTGACCGGCGCTTTCCCAGTAACGATCCAATTGCGGGCACAGTTCGGCTCCTGTTCCCTCCTCATTTATAAGTGGCGAATAGGGTAGCTTGAAGTAATATATATATGAGGCCAACATATATTTCTTAAAAAACGTAACAAAACAATAAAATCACTTGTCCAAAATCAATCACGATCCTTTACGCCTTAGCTTTCTTTCCCTTCCGCACCAAACTTGCTAATGAGGCATTTTCATCATCGCCATCGTCGTCTTCTTGTTGTTTCTCTTTGTCTCCCACTGTCTTCTTTGTATCTTTCCTCAGTTTCTCTTCTTTATCTGTTTTCGTTACATCTTTATCACGTTTATCCCTCGCTGCCTTTGGTGAATCTTCTGGCTTCTCATTTTCTACTTTTGCTGTGTTCGCTCCTTGCTCTCTTTTTACATTGTCTGCTTTCTTGATATTTCTTTCCTTCTCCGTTTCTGCCTTTGTTGTTACATCTTGTGGTTTCTCTTTGTCCCTGTCTGCTCCCTTAACATTTTCATGCCCTTCTTTCTCTTTATCTACTTTCTTAACATCCTCCTTCCCTTTCTCCTTATCAGCTTTTTTAGTATTTTCTTTTGTTTTTTGTGCCCTTGCTGCGTTTTCTCGTTTCTCCTCCATTACTTTCTCAACATGTTTTTCTTCCTTCGCATCTGCTTTCTTTGAATCTGCTTTCCGCTTCTCATTTCCTGCCTGCTTTGCGTCCTGTTGTTTCTCTTTTTCTTCCTTTGCCGTATCACATGCTTTCTCTTCCTTCTTATCTGCTCTGTTTCCTTTTCCTTGTCTCTCTTCCTCTTTATCTCCTCTCTTCACATCTCCTTGTTGTTGTTTCTCTGCCCTTGTTACCTCTTCTCGTTCTACGTCTGCTTTCTTTGCACTTCCGTCGCCTTTCCCCTTGTCTTTATCTGACTTTTTTACATCTTTGCCTAGTTTCAATTTTTCCTCCTCTACTTTCGTTTCATCTTGTTTTTTTGGCTCTTTACTTGATCTTTCTACATCTTCTGTTTCTCTCCAGTCTACTTTCTTTTTACCTCCGTCTACCTTCTTGGATTGGTCAGCTTTCTCAAATTCTCCCTTTCCTTTTTCTTTCTCTTTAATGGCTTTATTTACATTTGCTTGCATGTCTTTTTCTAACACTTTGTTCTGATCTTCAACTCCTTCCTCTTTCTTTTTCTTGTCTTTCTTTACACTTTTGTCTCCTTCGTCTTTCCCTTCATCCCCTTTCTTTTCACTGTTTTTCTGCTTTGTTTCTTTGTCATATTTTTCTGTTTTAGCGTCAGTTGTACTCATCTCTTCTACATCTACATCTTCGTCGCTTTCCTCTTCCTAACAAATAAAATCGACATGCCAAAGTGTAAAGACTTTCTGTATAGTAGTGGTGGTAGTTAAATAGTAACGCTAAAGGGCTTCAACCAATTAACAGCACCACAACAAAGAACTTCTCAGTACTATACGTTGATTAGAGCACCAAGAAAAAGATTTCTTAAAATCCAACTCGAATTCGAATGTTACTTTTTTTTTCTTATTCGTTTGGAATTGAAACGACATATACGTTCACGTGATTCCCACGAAAACCAGACCCGAATTCAGACCCAAATAAGCAAAGTCTATAACCGTTTTCCGACCAAAACGGCGTAAAACCCCAACCCTTTGGAGCGGCACATACCTATAAGGCAAATACAAGGGAGTACCTCCCCTCACAGTTATCGTACGACATATTCCTCCTCGTGTTATCCAAAGTTCTCAATCACTTACCGATTCGTCACATTCTGTGCAGAACCACAGGTACCCTCGCGTCTTGGGGTTGGCCTACAAAATAAAAATAAAAAAGAACTTTGTTTACCTTTAAGCTGGAGTTTTAGGCCATGGTCCCTTTGGGCTATTCTGGACGACTTTGTGATATTCAGAACGAACGGCATTACATTTTGAAAACAGATAAGTCTTAACGAAAAGAAGCTCTTTCCTTCCTACAAGACAGTAGAGAAAAAATAACGATAACTCCAAATTTTGTTTTGCACAACACTATCATGTGATAGGACAGCTGACTGGGTTTCATTTAAATGGTCAAACTAAAGGATTTAATTCACAGGTTCAAAAGTTAGAAGTACACTTCAACTTTGTACTAACAATTTTGTACGAGGAACGTAGTATGACAGTCACGACAAAGTAAAGGTTGCAGCTTTATGGTAACGTGTTACTCCGGGAGCTATTAATGAACAGACGCACGGTAACATGCAGCCTAGAAGATTTCTTCCAGTTGCGGCCATTCCAAGTCGCCAAGAATACTTTTCGTCTCAGGTTTTTCCTTTTTCTTGTAAAAAGCTCGTGATAAACTTTTTTCGAGGACTTTACTTGCTAAATTCGAAATAATCTCGCAACAACTTTCAAAACCAAGCAACTTGTGAGAAAATAAAGAAAAAATTTTCCCCGTGATGTCATCTGTATGTCTGCACTCTAATATTTCATAGACAACGACCAATCACAGGGCTCGTGGTATTCAGGCTTTGTAAAACTAGTATCTTGTAAAAAAGCAAAAAACGGTCTTTGCATCAAAATAATTCCAAAAATTATGGTTTAGTTTTGTTATTCAAGCTTATATTTAGGCCGTTTCCTATTCACTATTGCTACGGATGGAAAGGATTGACACGGATTAAAAGTTTTTAAAAAGTGAGCCAATTTTTTTTTTTTTTTGCTATGCCTGCAAAAACCAACAAAAAATGCTGGATTATTATACATTTCTGGGAATCTGCCCACCTACCCCTCCCCTAAGCCAACATTTTGCCCTAAGTGAGAAGTAAGTGTTAATGTTGGCTTAGGGGAGGGGCTGGTGGGCAGATAGCTTGTACTCGCTGAGGAAATTTGATTGATATCTTATTCATATCTCGATAAAAGCATTTTGTGTGTAGTTGAAGGCACGAAGTAATGACTTCAGCACAGAATTGACCTAAAAAAGCGATATCCTCGTGACACGGCCCCTTTAAAACTGGACTTACTTTTATCGGAGGATCAAGGCATTGGAAGTGATAACAAAGCTTGCACTGGTCGCATCTGCATAAAAGTAGTAAAGAATAAATAAGTGAGTAAATAAATATATAAACAATGTCATCAGGCCTGGCACTGATCAGGCTACTTGAAGGTCAAATGAACCAAAAAATTGAAACATTTTCTTTTGTCGCTTTACCTTCACCAAACACTAAAAAGAAACTTCCTAAGTGAGATTTGGGTGAGGATTTTTCATCCCAAGCCTTTATAGAAAGATTAAAGTTCAAAATCCGAGCATTTCTGAAGGCTTCACGAAAACGTTTCTGAAATGGCCGCGTGATAGACTGGAGACTACGTGACGTCAATGTTGGTCTTTCAGGGCGGAAAAAAGTTCTGCACAAGCTTCTGCGCATCCCTTATCACCTGCGTTTGTTTGTCTCGTTCTGTGAGAGTTCTGACTGAGACTGAATGAAATACACGAGGTGCGAACGTTTGCTCCTTGTAAAGGCTTTTTTTTGTTTTTGGTATTGTTGTTGTTTATTCGTCACTTGAAAATTACCAAGAGAAATCGGAGACAATGGTTATGCCAAATTCTGGGGGGTAAACAAGGTGCATCATTGTCTCGGTGACAATGGTGAACTTCCCAGCATACCTCACAAGATTAGAATTCGTGCCGCTCTGTTTGCAAACACAACACTCAGTGCGACAGTCTTCAGGCTTTTTCTTCTTTTCAGGTGGTTCTATGCTTCTTCGCCCAGGGCGCCTTCCTCTTTTCGCTGCAGGCGCAGAGCTTTCTTCCAATTTTGGCTTCTGTGAAGAATAAATCACAGATCTTGGGTTGGATGTGATTAACGGCCACAAATACATGCATAATTTTTCACAGAAACCTGTTTAAGATGACCACGTAGTTGCATCAAACATTGTATTTCTAGTGTATAGGGGTAGATATGGCTGAGTTCCCCAGCGGGCAAGTTGAAGCGAAGCCTGTTGTCTAATTGGCTATCCCAGCCATGGATGCCACAGCCAGAGGTTTCTGAAATTCCCTGACTTTTCTCTCACAACTGCAAATTTCCCCGACCAAATGAATTAACAAATTCAGAAATTAGTCTTTGATGGACTCAACCGCCCCCCCCCCCTCCCCCGACCCCTCACATCAGTCCTCGCTGCGATTGATTTTTGCTTTCAGCAAGTCACGTGGAGTGTCCATGAATTGATAAAAAAAATGTGTACTCTTAAAAATTTCAAAGACTTTTCAAAGACTTAAATTTTCCCTTACTCAAAGTGAAATTCTCTGACTCTTGCCTGGCCTTGACGAATAATTTTCCTTAACGATTTCCTGACCGATAGTAACCATGCGAGAGGAAAAGATGAGCCCCTCCTGCACGCTCGGTGTTGGTCCCGCAATAATAAGTTCTCTTTTTGGCCATGTAATTAATCCTTTGAATATTGATCAAGCTTGTTCCATGAAGATGGCTGGGTATCCATCGTTCTTTTTTGCGTTTTTATTGCCAATATCTAGCCATGTTAACCACACCCATGGACAATAACGCATTTTTCCTACCGGTTTCACGACAAAAAACATGCAGGGGTCCGCAATGCCCCAACTCCTTAGAACAATAAAAGCTGTAGGATATGGGGAGTAGTGACAATAGAGGTCCTGAAGAGGCACAGGGCTACACGAACCAGAGAGCCCTCACTTACTTTGCTGTCCGATGTAGTGGTTTCACCTTCTCCTTCTCCACCTTCTGTTGCGGGCGTTTTTCGCTTGGATGACTTTTTCAGCTTGCGCTTTTTTGACTGAAAGGAAACGCAAAACGGATTAAAAGATCCGAAAGTATACTGCTATGAAACTCGCCAAGAGTAGTAACGGAATGTTGCGGAAGAGAGAACATCAGTACGTGTCCTCCTTTACACGATATATTAGGGACCTTACGAACCGATACCGGAGACGTCCGTGAAGACGGCCCTGAAAAATAGACCACACATCCTTTCTACCATTTTCGCGACCATCCCAAGTCACCCGAGCTACTCAAAAGAAGGGAATTTAGGTTGGAACTGAAGAGAGGGGACTGCGCCCGAGATCAGACAGAGATAGTAGAATTTATCGCCTTGCACAACTTAATAACCAATTCCACAGGAAAGAACTGCCGAGTAGCTTCCACTCAAATGGTCACGTGGCTCCACCTACAAGCTCCAAAGTCAGAATTGCATTTAATGTCTCCAGCGGTTAACTCCGATTGTGCCAGGCTTGAGTTAGTAGAAAAGATGAGAGTAGTTTGCAACATGTATTCCTGATGCAACTTGACTTACCTCTCCCTTGTCAGGAGTGAATTTAGTAGGTTCTTTGATGACCCGTCTTTGGCGGCCTTGAGAAATGGGTGTGGTGTCTTCAGTATCGACTTCCATTTCGTCATCATCATCGCTGGGGTCACACTCTGAACACTGCCTGTAATAACAAACAAATACGCTAAGGCTTGAAAAATTATGCACCGCGAAACAGTGTTGTTCACTCGGATGAAGTCCACGTTTATGGAGACCTTATAGCCAAATTCGTTGCATCGGGCTGCGTGTTTTGCAAACTTCGAAAGAATGTTGGGTTTTTCTGTTTCGTCAATCATCTTAGCGGACCTCTTAGGAAACAAATGTTTACTTGTAATTGGTGCATTTCGATCCACTTTGTTTGTTTCTGTCTTTCAAGGTTCGTTGATTGTGATCGCCCTGTTTCGGACAATAGTCGACCAGTTTTCTTCAATTATTTTTCTGATCTTTATTATTCTTGTCTCTTGAAAGAAAAAAGCAATGTCTGCCTCCTGCTCTCTACAAAAATACCACTCATCATCACGATTTCCTTCGCTATTCTTGAGCAGTCTAGAGTCATTCTCAGTTTTGTTTTTGCGCGCCAAGCTGGGCGAGTGCGTTGCATCGTCGCCGCTGAAGGGTTGAAAGACTAACGTGAAGAATGCGAGCAATTGCTTCCCAAGAAAAATAAAGCGATCGTAATTGTTCAAGTTGGTGTTTAGTTATTTCATAGCGTTAACGACCTCGTCCTGTCTGTGAAAGATCCAGCGGTGCAAAATAAGATATATCTAGTGAGTCATAGAAGTCTACATTGTTGCGGCATTCTATCCGACTTGAAAGCAAATCAATTATGTGGGTTAAAGAATTCTTCAGGTGCTACACAGGAACTTGAATCGCATTTGACGGAATACCAGTAGCATTTGTGCAACCACTAATCGACTCCTCGTTTGAATCAGAACGTCTGTCTCTAACTCATCAGCACTAGAGCCAACAGATTAAGAACGCTTTTTAGATTCTGTAAGAAAAGCGCGAACCCATGTTCATTCCTCTCTCGTAACACCACTCCACGTGACCGACGAGTACGAGCCGCCATGTTTTAGGTGCATAACCGCAGAGGCTTATGGGGCATTTGCCAAAACTACGAAAAAATAATTATGACTAACAAAAAAATAATTCTCGAATGGAAAAAATTAAAGTATCATTATATTATGAGAAGCGTACAACAAAATCAATTAATTATCCAAAAAACATAATTACAGCACACAAAAAAAACTAATCCGCAACCGTAAAATAATTTGCGTAATGGACAAAAATAATTTTAAAGAAGCATAATAATAAAGACGGCACATAAAAAAATTAATTCCTGGTGAGGAAAAATAATAGTGACGCACGGAAAAGTTAAAAAGAACACGAAAATAATTACAGGCATAGGTAAAAATAATTACAAACAGACAAAATATTAATAGCAGGTACTCATCAAATTAATTCATCAAGAGGGAAAAGACCAGAACGGGCCTTCATAGGTTAGTGGCGCTGTCAGTTGTTGAAGACAAGCGTCGAATTGTTTTAAAACCTTGAAAGAACACTCATTAAACAACGCATTTACGCCTATTTAACCCAAAATAGGCCTAAATAGGTCTTCTATGGCTGCACATATTTGCCGGTGGATGAAAGCAATTTTGAATAAGAAGGAAAACCATTTCGCCTTTCCCGTCAAAGGAGAAATCGAGACCGGTGTACTCAAGGGATATGACGGAACTGGCGAACGAGTTCAATGAGTTCTTTACTTCTGTGGGGGCAAGGGCTGCAGCTGAATCTAAGAGTCTTGCTTCAGTTAACGTTTTTCCAACTAGAGGAATTCCGATTCCGCGCAGTTACTACCTTTGAAGTACACCAGATCATCTTGTCTTTTCCTTCAAACAGGGCACCAGGAATGGATAGGTTACACATGAGTGTGATCAAGGATGCCCTACCAGTTATACTTCCAGTCTTGACAGAGCTTATAAATAGATCGCTTTTAACATCAGTTTTTCCATTTGCTTGGAAAGAGTCCGTGGTAATACCGATATTAAAGGAAGGGGATCATGAGGTTGCTAATAACAACCGGCCAGTATCACTGTTGCCAGCTCTGTCTAAGATCTGCGAACGAGCAGCTCTTAATCAGTTAACGGAGTGTACAACACGTCAGAACTCTTTAACTGAACATCAAAATGGAAACAAGAAGAAGCACTCGACAGAAACACTCCATATTTTCATGTCCGATATGATTCTCGAAGCAATGGATCGAAAACAAGTCGCAGCGTTGGTTCTGTTGGACTTGTCAAAGGCCTTTGACAGTATCGAGCTTGGGATCCTATTACGTAAACTTCGAGAACTGGGTGTGTCTATACACAGGCTATGGGATGGTTTAGAAGCTATCTGACGGACTGGAATCAGCGGGTGAGGATTGGTTGTGAGGTGTCAGATCCTCGCCAGGTAGCTTATGGTGTACCTCAAGGGTCGATCTTTGGGCCACACCATTTTAATATATACATCAACGATCTTCAAGCTGCCCCTAACCTGTGCTTACTAAAGAGTTACGTGGATGATTCCCAGCTCTATCTCTCGTTTCCTGTCCAGGAGACAGCCATGGTTGTGGAACATTTGTCTGAAGATTTGCAACGGATTGCCGCCTGGTGTTCCACACACAGCTTGCTGGTTAATCCAGATAAGATTAAGTTATTGCTTCTTGGAACCCCGCAGATGTTAGCTCGTGTGCCGGAGGGTTTTGGAGTTACGCTACTCGGTAAAGAGATTCTGCCTTCTCGTTCTGCAAAAGATTTGGGGGTCATTGTGGACTCGCGCCTTAGTTTTGACGAACATGTGACCGGGGTTGTATCTAAGTATACAGGTAGCCTGTGCCAAATCAATCGTGTGAAACATTTGTTTGATAGGTCTACGCTCATAACCATAATAAATTCATTAGTGTTCAGTACGCTTTTCTACTGTTCGTCCATGTGGTCTAGTACAACAAAAAAGAACATTGCCAGGCTTCAAAAAGTTCAGAATTTTGCGGCACGGATTGTGACTGGCGCAAGAAAGTATGAGCACATCACGCCGATGTTGAAGGAACTCCACTGGTCGCCGGTTGCTAAGCAACTGGAGGTTAGAGACATTTTAATGGCTTTCAAATGTATAAAGGGATTAGCCCCACCATCCTTGTGTAATAGGTTTTCGACAAGAAGCCAGGTGCATACTAGAAATACTAGGAATAAAGATAAACTTCATATATCATCTTATCAGCAACAGGTCAGCGATCTTTCTCATATAGGGCTGCTCAGCTCTGGAATGACCTTCCAGAAAGTTTAGCAAACATAGAGTCATTTAATGTTTTTAAGAATGCGATTAAAGGACGTGCACTTGACGAGTTTTTAAGCCGTTGACTTTCAATAGGTGTAATCATGCATATTTTATATTTTTTAAATAATATGGTAATGTTTTATCACTTTCAAATGTTTATTTTAGATTTCTATTGTTCATATTAGATTTTATTGTAATTGGTATGTGAAAACCCATTTTAATTGGATGTACCAATAAAGTTGATTGATTGATTGATTGATTGAAAGCATTTTAAAATGTTTGATGATTTACTGACCAATCAAGCCTTTTGTCTCCAGCTGTTTAACAAAATTAGCCTATAACCGATGAGTCTGATTGAGACTTTTAAACTAAAGCCACACACAATAAATCATCTGGCAGGTTTAACCATGACCGAGCAGTTCTGTACTGCAAAGCTACATGAATTTGAGCAATTCGTTCTCCAAAAGAGAGATTCTATGCTGGCCTTTTGTGTTTTACACCTGGCGTTTTCAGTTGTGGCCACTCTTGGAAATCTTTTAGTGATCCGGGCCTTGTTTAACGCCTCATCGATACCAGCCACCGTCAAGAAGCTGTTTTTGAGTCTGGCTTTCTCTGATCTTGCCGTGGGGTTGTTTCCGCAACTCATGTCCGGGGTTATCAGCGCCGTCGTATTGAAAATGGCATCAAGTGAAGAAAACACCTTTACCTCATTTTGCCCAACGGTTCTAACAGTGTATTATTATCTTTTGTTTCTTCTCGGCGCTGCATCTTTCCTAACTGTTACTGCTATCGCAATAGATAGACTTCTCGCTGTTTCGCTCCATCTGCGATATCAGGAGCTTGTCACTTCCAAACGTGTCATCACTATATTGGTGTTTCTATGGTTGACGAGTTGCATCACTGCCTTCATATACGTTTTCCTGCCCAAAGGCAGTGAAACGGTATCTGGTGTTATTTCATTTGCAGGACATATTTTGACAACAGTGGCTTACGTTCGCGTTTACTAAATTGCAAAATCTCATCAGAATCAGATCAACAGTCAAAATCAACTGCAAATTGCCGAAACAGTGGAGGTAATCCGACAAAAGAAGTCTGCCTACAATTCGTTATTTTTCTATGCAGTTTATTTAGCTTGTTATCTTCCATATCTGCCCTCCGCAATATTGTACTTGGTAAACAGATCGAATATCTCCTTTTTCGTACCAAAATGGGCCTCAATATTCTTGATTTTTCTGAATTCCTCATTAAATCCTTACGTATACTGCTGGCGATATCGAGAGATCCGGGAAATTGTGAAGAGCACAATAAAGAAACTATTTCGCATGAAATAATAAAAGGAAATTAGTTCGACCGTTTTAAAGTCCTACAAAACGCCAAGTATTACGTTACACACTTGTTTACAAGAACAAAAGGTTGTATGATAGTAAAAAGTAGAAAGAAAAATTTCTGAGAACTTGAAAGTGGTCTTTTTGATGGAGAAAAAAGAGTGATTGAATAAATAGTGAAAATGGTTTCAATTTAAATGGTTTCGTGAGAAAGGTTAGATGTAACTATTTGATGATGTGACCAATCAACTGCAAGCCCTTCGGCGCCACAAGCGCTAAAACTGAGGAGCTACTGACCGGAGCTACTGCTCATTGGCGATTTCAATACCAGAGTTGGATCTGATCACCAAGCCTGGCCCTCTTGTCTAGGACATCACGGCTCCGGAAAAATGGACAAAATGGACAAAGACTTTTGGAACTCTGCTCCTTGCGCAATCTGTGCATAACCTACACCTTCTTTGAAGGTAAGCCGCAACATTATGTTTTATGGAAACCTCCTCGGTCCCACAGATGGCATCAGCTTGATCTACTTATCACCAGACCACGCAGTCTGCTCAACGTTCTCTCCACTCGCAGTTACCACAGCACCGACTGCAATACTGATCACGTCCTGGTGTGTAACTCCACCGCACAAAGAAACCAGGCCATCCCGGCATAAACACTGCAAGCACTTCTGACTCAGCGTCAGTGCAAATTCCTCAGCAAGGTACAGGGAGCCCTCGAGGCCCCCCAGGGTCAGGATGCCACCTCCAGGTGGGACCTCTCGAGGGAGGCCATCCACTCTTCGGCCATGTCGGCTCTCGTCGGAATGGACAGGCCTAGTCACAGCTGGTTCAACGCCAGCCTACCGATCATGGAGCCCCTTATTGAGCCAAACAGCAAGCCCACTTGAGATACAAAAAGAACCCATGTGAGAAAATGCTGACAGCACTCCCCGCTGCATGCAGTTTAACTCAGAGTACTGCCAGACGTTGTGCAAATGGCCATTGGTTTAAAATTTGAAACGAAATACAGCTAACCACAGTCTTGGGCAATATCAGAGGCACGTAACACGGCATCAAGAAAGCTTTGGGTCCATTACAGACCCCAAAGAGCAAATGGACAGATGGGTGGAACACTACTCTGAGCTCTCTCTCTGCGTGAGACATTTGTTAACTACGCTGCCCTCAACTGAATTACCTTTCTCCCAGTCATGGACGAGCTTGACGCTGAGCCGACCATTGAAGAGTTTGTACTAGAATACCCTCAAATAAAAGCCGAAAACTGAACACATCTCAATAATGGACAGAGCGGTAATAATAACTTGATGAAAAGAGACCATATTCTATTGCGGTGGGGGTTTAAGTTTTTTTTCCATCTATCCCCGTGTTCAATTGTTTTGCTTGTCGCAAAACCTTCCCCTTACTCCTGGGTTTGTCTGCAAATGATTTAGTTTCACAACCCTAAAAATTATTGTACCAGCAATAAAAATTCCTGGTTGAACTCTTCTCTTTAAACACTAAGTCTACGGCTTAGCAAGTTAACCAACCATCGACATTAGGGAGTTTAAGATACCACTACGACGACGGCCACGAAAACGTTGCTTAAAAAGTGAATTCAGTTCGCGTTCTTACAATCTCTATCGGGATTACTCCAACTCATTTACTTTGTCAAACGCAAGCGAACTCTTTGTGAGCCGAATTCCTAAGAACCATATTCAAGTTCAGAAAGAGAAAGAAAATTTAGCCGTCGCTTGTTTACGTCCTCCATAAAACGGTGAAATTAGAAAATTTCCCGTCGTAGTCGTGCAGTGACGGCAAAGAAATGGACAAAAAAGCGTGATGCACGTGCACAGTTGTTGTTTTCCTTATTCAACCTATTGCTTTTTTGAAGTTCTCGTTGTCGTCGCCTTCGTGGCATCTTAAAGTCCATATTAACAGGAAGCATCACAGCAGATGGCTATTTTGAAAGGACGCTAACATACGGTCGAGGGAATAATTGTTGTAGATATTTTTTGAAAGAAAAGTTCATGTAAATTTACTGGTAAGTTAAACCATTGCTGAACAGTGCTGCACTCAAGCGTTGAATTTTTTGTTAAAATTTACTCGCTACAGGAGAACTTCTCGCCTTGCTTTCTTCGTTTTATAATTCACAATCTCTTTCCGAAAAGCAATGACAAGGTAGTCGCGGAAATTTGCATTGTAGAATATACTATGACAACCGTGGCACATGTTCGTATTCATAAAAATGTAAAATATCACCAGAATCAGATAAGCAGTCATAATCAGCTTGAAACTGAGCAAACAAGGGAGGCATTGCCGCAAAAGAAGTTCACCAATTCACAAAATGTGTTCATGTAAGGACGTTTCTGGATATATAACGTCCTAGTGTATATATGGACAAAAAGTACAAAAATCTTTGTACTGTGGTTGCTTGTATTAAGCTTAAAGTTAAAAAAAAAAAAGGAAAAAAAAGAGCATTTTGACAAGAAATGAGTTAACAAAAGAGGAAGGCCAGTCGCGCTCGCTGTACGGTGGTCCATCCAGACTTTAACATAGCGAGTTTTACAGTTGAGAATTATCTAAAAGAAAAAAGAAGCAAGACAAGAACAGCCCAAAATATTCGGTTCCAGGCCCTTCCAGAAACCTCACCGGCTTTGAAAACGCAAATCCTCGCTGACGTCACATTAAACTACGAAACAGGTGTTAAATTTTTCAAACTGAAAGTTTGCGTCGGATGGCTTAAAATTTTAAAAAGGAATAGAACTTCAAAAATCTATCACTACTTTATTATGTTTCAAAGACTTTCGGCTGGTCGGCTAAATTGACAGAAAAACCTCGCCGTTTCAACTTTTTAGAATGATTTAACCTTCTATTGATAAACCAGCCGTTTTAGATTAAATAAGCACATCTTTCCCAGCTTGAAACTATTCGCATCTCAGTTATCAACAAAGAGGTAATTGGAACTCGATGGAAACGAACCATGTATTGCACATTTTAAACGTTGTGTTTTCATTATGTATGTTAATAAACGACCTTACAACCCTGTACTCTACAAACAATACACACTGCGTTTGAAGCATATTAAACCGTCTACATTAACATCGAGCGTCAAAGTAGTCGTCTATTTTAAAAATGGAACGGAAAAGAGGTGACTAATGTAAAATGCTTGAAAAACAACCGGCAAGATAAAAAATGGCCGAACAGTACTGCAATCGAACGTTGGAAGAATTTCTACAACTTGCCCGTTACAGAGAATCTTTCTTCTTTTCTCTCTGTGTTTCAAACTTCGCGTTTTCTCTCGTGACAAGTCTTGGAAATATTTTAGTAATTCGCGCCTTATTCAAAGCTTCATCAATACCAGCCAACGTCAAGAACCTGTTCCTTAGTCTGGCTTTCTCTGATCTTGGGGTGGGATTGGTGTCGCAGCTAATGGCCGGCATTATTTTTGCCGTGATACTGAACACAGCATCAAAACAAAATTACAACTTAACGTCACTCTGTCCAACAGTTATAAATTTGTGGTTATATATCTTCTTTTTTCTCTGCGCTGCATCTCTCCTAACTCTCACCACCATTGCATTCGACAGACTTCTCGCTGTTTCGCTCCATCTGCGATATCAAGAGGTTGTCACGTCCAAACGTGTCACTATAGTATTGATATCTATATGGTTAACAAGTTTTATCACTGCCTTGATATACATTTTCCTTCCGAAAAACAATGACATGGTAGCAGCAGTTATTTTACTGGTAGGGTACGTTCTGACAACAGTGGCATATGTTCGTATTTACAAAATCGTCAAATATCACCAGAATCAGATATACAGTCAAAATCAGCTTCAAAATGCACAAACAAGGGAGGCACTCAGACAAAGGAAGTCCGCTTATAATGCTTTATTTGTCTATTTTGTTTTTCTAGTTTGTTATCTTCCTTTTTTGCCTTCTGTAATATTGTACTTGATTAATACTTCGGAAATTTCGTTTCTCATAGCCAAATCTGCGTCGTTATTCTTAATTTACCTGAATTCATCATTAAATCCCATTGTTTATTGCTGGCGGTACCGAGAGATTCGCCAAATTGTAAAAAGGACAATGAAGAAAATACTTCGTTTGGACGAGAATATGACGTGAGGATGCGAAGTTCTACGAGACGAAATTTGGTGAGAACGAGCAATTCTAGAAGGAAACTGGGACGAGTTAACTTTCGCAAAGACTTCTGGGACTGTTACAAGGGAGAAGGGGAAAATGACCAAAAATGACCGCGCTGATGGGCGCGTCCCCACCTGAGTAACAGTCCCAAGAAAAAATTGCGGAAAATATTTCGGCCCTAATCGTTTCAAAAGTGGCGAATGGACTTGCTGTGCCCAAAGACCAAGGAAAGGTGTAAACGGGAGAAGATTGCTCGCTATAATTGGAATTGGTCTCTCAATAGAGAACTTGAAAGCACACACCTTTGAACTAAATTCCGTCTACGACTTTCACGAAATGTAATGGACTTACAGCGCAAAAAGACTAACATATAAAAGTGAATTTCAATTCAGCATTTTAAACATTGGGATACAAGGTGACTTTTGTAATAACTACCTACCTAAAATTGAATTCTTCAAAACACGATCTGGTCTCTCCGAATTGCGAAAAAAGAAGACACCTTCAGGGCACCTACTTAATGAAACTCAGTTCCTGTCAACTAACTTCTTAAATAGAAACATTTAATAGGATTTTCCCCTTTTTATGGACAAACTGTGTTTGCTACGGCTCAAGAACCTTAACGTTTACAAGCGTGATTGTACCGATTCTTGCAAAGAATAAGTAACAATGTGACAAAATGGCCATCGTTCAAGCTGTAATCGATTTTCATCCGAGCAATCGACAGCCAAAGTAGTAGCTTACAACTGACTGTATGCGTCCATTGAAAAAGTGAAGTCCCTCTTCCGCTTGGCCGTGGGAGATCTGGGTACGAGATAAGACGCGTCCTACGGCTTGTCGTAAGCAGGACGGATAACGGTTGGGCGGTGAAACAAGCGCGTCCGAGCAAAAAGGTGTGATGCAGTGGACTGGGACTCTGTTTAGAAATGTCGCTTGTTTTCGACTTCGGTCAGGGCTTGCGATGTGGTTTGTCCTTTAGACACTGCCGCTGTCACTGAATTATGGCGGCTTGAGAATTGAGTTATTTTCTTTCACTTTTCTTCCTCGTTCCTTTGTGTTGGTACGCTGTCTCCAAGAGGCAAATGTTGCTAATTTTTTGCGGGAGGTTTAGTTGGAGTAAACAAACATCTCTTTCAAATGGTTTCTCTGGTTACTTCCATGACTCCACCACTGAATTATATTTTCGTTATATTACGCCAAAGTCGATGTTATTCCAAAACAACTAAATACTGTTTAAAACACGAAGGAAAATCTCATCCATGGCAAAAGTAAAAGACAGCAGATGGTTTTTCATAACTAGATCACGCATGTACTTTATAAATGCGTGCAGCTCGTGCAAGGTGTAATTATGCTAATTTCATTATATTTCTGTATTTCATTATATTTCAAAAATTTCTCTGGACAGTTAAATTTAGAGGAAAAACTCGCCCTTTCAACGTTTAGAATGACTTAAAGTTCTATTTTCTATACCGAGCATTTGCAATTAAAAAACGGTTCTTCTCAGCACGCAACAGCTCACATGTCCAATATAGAAAGAGAGGTAATTGGAACTTTATGGAAAGGACTATATATTGCAGTGTTTAATTGTCCTGTTTTCAATACTAGTGTTGCAAAACCTTCCTCTTGCATTGTTTTCTGGGTTGGCCTTGTTTTATACAATTTGATTCGGTGTTTCAACCGTTAAAGATCTATACCAACAATAACACTGAATTTCTGTTTGCACTCTACTTATAACATTAAGTCTAAGGCTTTAGTTAATCAACCGGCTTTATTACGCACTACAGCAGGTGGCCGATGTGGAAAGTAGCCAATAAAAGGAGGGGGTAATTACTGTAGCTATCAGCTTTAACCACGACAAATACATGCACGTTGTGAAAAGTAAAACTATGGCTGAACAGAAGTGCACTCGATTTCTGGATTTTTGGATTACACTGGTTTCCCATAGGAGAAGTTTCTTCCTTGGTTTCTGTGTTTTAAACTTTGTATTTTCCCTCGTGGCGACTCTAGGAAATCTTTTAGTCATCCGTGCCTTAATAAAGGCCTCAACGATACCAGCTACCGTCAAGAAGATGTTCCTAAGTCTGGCTTTCTCTGATCTTGCAGTTTGATTGTTACCGCAGCTAATGACCGCTATTATCAGTGCCGTGATGTTGAAGATGGCATCAAATGGAGACGACTTGGCCTTCTTTTGTCCAACAGTTTTGATTGTGCTTTTATGTTTTCGGTATCTTCTCGCCTTTGCATCTTTCCTGAATGTTATTGTCATTGCATTTAATAGACTTCTCGCTGTTTCGCTCCATCTGCGATATCAGGAGCTTGTCACGCCCAGACGTGTTACAGTAGTGTTGGTGTCTTTATGGTTAACAAGCTGCGTCTCTCCCTTCCTATATATTTTCCTCCCGAAAGGTATTGAAATGATAGCCGGTGTTATTTCCGTTATAGGATATGTTCTGACAACCGTGGCGTATGTTCGTATTTACAAAGTTGTCAAATCTCATCAGAATCAGATATACGGTCAAAATCAGCTTCAAAATGCCGAAGCAAGAGAGACACACAAACAAAGAAAATCCGCCTATAATAGTTTATTTGTCTCTGTAGCTTTCTCAGCTTGTTATCTTCCTTTTTTGCCTACTACAATATTGTATTTCACGAACACTTCTGAAATTTCATTTCTCGTAGCTCATTTTGCGTCGATATTCTTGATTTACCTGAATTCATCAGTAAATCCTTTTATCTATTGTTGGCGGTACCCAGAGATTCGCCAAAGTGTAAAAGGCACAGTAAAGCAAATATTTCACATGAACGAGAAAATGTCATAAGGAAGGAATTAAAGATCTGGGTAGTTTGAACTGACAGTCTTTACATTGTCTTCGCGAAGTCTGGAAAACGAAATTTGGTAAGAAAATAATGGACTTGCTTTAGGCCAAAAGAAAGTGAAAAATACAAAACGAAAAAGAATAGTCTATTACAAAACTGGCTTCCTATTGGCGCAAGCATCGGTTTTAAAATATTACTTTTAACATTTAAAAATTTAAACGATTTATCTCCTTCTTATTTGACTTCACTCCTTCTCAAATACAAGCCACCTCGTTTACTCCGCTCATCTAACAGATTGCTTTTACAAGATCCTTCTGTTAATACCGTGGCTTATGGATCGACACCGCTCATTTTCATATTATGCACCGATAATCTGGAACAGTCTACCTGATCATATCAAAAACTCTGAATCTGTTTCTACTTTAAAGCAACGTTTGAAAACTTTTCTTTTTAGGAATAATTACTATATAAACTTTCACTTAGACTTTATTTACTGTTATAAGCACATAGAGAATTCTTTAAGTGCCCCATAAAAACCTACTACTACTAACTCTATTATTATTATTAAAATAGAAATGGTGTTGAGATATTGGGAAACGACAAATGACTAGTACAGTGGTCACCGTTATAACTTTCACAAATTTCTCACAGGAACAAAGTTATGAGGATCTTGTCATGTGATGGTCTAACTGTGCTTAGCCCTTTGAGCTCTAAGATCGATCAGCATCAAACTGCTACTTGTAATACCTACGCTTTAGAAAACGGAGTGGTCATGAGAATTATGGACATGATCACACAGATTCTTTAACAACTTCTCCCAACAACTCTTATAGAAAATGTATAGGGACAACAAATGAAAATTTAATTATAGACATTACAATTTAAAGGATTAATATGTGACAAGTATAATGCTTGCACAAAGTAGTCATAGACCTTTGCCAAGAAAAAGCATTTCAAATTCCACTGACTGATGAAGACTCAAACTATTAGGTTCACGTCCTTTCCAGAAACCTCACCGGCTTTGAAAAGGCAGAACCCTCGCTGACGTCACATTAAACAACGAAACAGGTGGTACATTTTTCAAACTGAAAGTTTGCGTCGGATGGCTTAGAATTTTAAAACGAATAGAATTAAAAAAATCCATCACTACTTTATTATGTTTCAAAGATTTCCGGCTGGTCGGTGAAATTGAGAGAAAAATCTCGCCGTTTCAACTTTTTAGAATGATTTAACCTTTTATAGTTAAACCAGCACATCTTTCCCAGCTTGAAACTACTCGCATCTCAGACATCAACAAAGAGGTAATTGGAACTTGATGGAAACGAACCACGTATTGCACATTTTAAACGTTATGTTTTCATTACGCATGTCAATAAACGACCTTACAACCCTACAAACAATACACACTGCGTTTGAGGCATATTAAATCGTCTACATTAACATCGACCGTCAAAGTAGTCGGCTATTTTAAAAAACGAACGGAGAAGGGGTGACCAAGGTAAAATGCTTGAAAAACAAACGGTAAGATAAAAAATGGCTGAACAGTACTGCAATCGAACGTTGGAAGGTTTTCTACAACTTGCCCGTTACAGAGAAACTTTCTTCTTTTCTCTCTGTGTTTCAAACTTCGCGTTTTCTCTCGTAACAAGTCTTGGAAATATTTTAGTAATTCGCGCCTTACTGAAAGCTTCATCAATGACAGCCAACGTCAAGAACCTGTTCCTTAGTCTGGCTTTCTCTGATCTTGGAGTGGGATTGGTGTTGCAGCTAATGGCCGGCATTATTTATGCCGCGATACTGAAGACAGCATCAAAAGGAGACTACAACTTAACGTCACTCTGTCCAACAGTTTTAAATTTGAACTGTTATCTCTTGTTTTTTCTCTGCGCTGCATCTCTCCTAACTCTCTCCACCATTGCATTCGACAGACTTCTCGCCGTTTCGCTCCATCTGCGATATCAAGAGCTTGTCACGTCCAAACGCGTCAATATAGTATTGATATCTATATGGTCAACAAGTTTTATCACTGCCTTGATATACATTTTCCTTCCGAAAAGTAATGAAATGGTAGCTGCAGTTATTTTACTGGTAGGGTATTTTCTGACTACAGTGGCATATGTTCGTGTTTACAAAGTCGTCAGATATCACCACAATCAGATATACAGTCAAAATCAGCTTCAAAATGCACAAACAAGGGAGGCACTCAGACAAAGGAAGTCCGCTTATAATGCTTTATTTGTCTATTTTGTTTTCCTAGTTTGTTATCTTCCTTATTTGCCTTCAACAATATTGTACTTGACCAATACTTCTGAAATTTCGTTTCTCATAGCTAAATATGCGTCGTTATTCTTAATTTCCCTGAATTCATCATTAAATCCCATTGTTTATTGCTGGCGGTACCGAGAGATTCGCCAAATTGTAAAAAGCACAGTGAAGAAAATACTTCGTTTGGACGAGAATATGACGTGAGGATGCGAAGTTCTACGAGACGAAATTTGGTGAGAACGAGCAATTCTAGAAGGAAACTGGGACGAGTTAACTTTCGCAAAGACTTCTGGGACTGTTACTGGGACAAGGGAAAAAATGACCAAAAATGACCGCGCTGATCGGCGCCTCCCCACCTGAGTAACAGTCTCAGAAAAAAATGCGGGAAATATTTTGGGGTTAATCGTTTCAAAAGTGGCGAATGGATTTGCTGTGCCCAAAGACCAAGGAAAGGTGTAAACGGGAGAAGATTGCTCGCTACAATTGGAATTGGTCCCACAACAGAGAACCTGAAAACAGACACCTTTGAACTAAATTCCGTCTACGACTTTCACGAAACGTAATGGACTTACAGCGCAGAAAGACTAAGACTAAGATGCAAGGCGGTTTTTGTAATAACTACCTACCTAAAATTGAATTCTTCAAAACACGATCTGGTCTCTCCGAACTGCGAAAAAAGAAGACACCTTTAGGGCATCTACTTAATGAAACTCAGTTCCCTTTTTCATCGTCAACTAACTTCTTAAAGAGAAAAGAGGGGATTTTTCCCTTTTTATGGACAAAACTGTGTTCGCTATGGCTCAAGACTGAACCTTACAGGCTTCTTAGTTAAGTTTAAAACATTGTAATTAGTAATTAGCTAACATTGTAATTAGTATGAGACAAGTGTTGTAATTAGTTATTATAAATAATATAATATAATCATTGTTCCTGAAAAGCCCCTTTGGGAAGGTAACAATAAAGTATGTATGTACAGGCGTGATTGTACCGATTACTTGCAAAGAATAAGTAACAATGTGACAAAATGGCCACTGTTCCAGCTGTAATCGATTTCCATCCAAGCAATCGACAGCCAAAGTAGTTGCTTACAACTGTATGCATGTCTCCATTAAAAAAAGGAAGTCTCTCTTTCGCTTGGCCGTGGGAGATCTGGGTACGAGATAAGACGCGCCGTACGGCTTGTCGTAAGCTACAGCGGAAGTTGCAATGTTGAGGATCTTTAGAGACGAACACATGTACTCGTTAGCATTCGAAAAGAGTTTACAAATAAGCAAGGTCATTCGCTTTGCGGCAGTCAATTTAGAAAAACCGTCGCAAGTCTACATTTGAGACAAATCTCAAAGAAAGACGAAGAAGGACGAAAACAGTCCATAATGTTAGGCTCCAGTCCATTTATAAAAACCTCACCGACTTGCAAGACTAAAAAGCCTAGCTGACTGGACGTCACCTTACTTACTACTACTGAAACAGGTGCTAAACGTTTTAAAACTGAAGCATTGCATCAAAATGCTTAAAATATTAAATAAAAAATAGAACTAAACAAAATCCATCTGTATTCTATTATGTTTCAAAACTTCGCTGGACAGTTAAATTTAGAGGAAAAACTTACCCTTTTAACGTTTTAGAATAAATTAAAGTTCTATTTCCTATACCGAGCATCTGCAATTAAACAAACGGTTCTTCTCAGCAGGCAACAGCTCACATGTCAATTATGGACAGAGAGGTAACTTGAACTTTACGGAAAGGACCCTATATTTAAGCAATAGAAAACGTTTTCTGTGTTTTCATAGCCTGATATAAACACGAGAGGGGTTTGGGAGAATTCTGGACAGTTATGCAAACCCAACACGAAGTCGAGAGTTTGCATAACTGTCGATAATTCTCTCAACGCCTCGAGTGTTTATATCAGGCTATGCAAACACAGGAAAAAAGTTTTCTATTACTTTTATAAAATAAATTTCCCGAGAAAAAACGAAAAACTCTTTGTATGGCACTGATTAAAAGAGAAATTCTTACCAGTAGCAAATTCTTGTCCACGAAGTCTTGCACGCGTAATCAGTTGTCGTTTTGCAAAAAGATGCTTTCCAAAATACGGACTTTTCTCGCTTCAAATGTCAGCTTAAGCGAAAAAAAATTGACACACTTTCTTTGTAACGATTTTCCAAGTTTCAGCCGACCGAGGAATAGGCAAATAAAGTAAACTTGTCGAGTTTTGAACTTGAAAACTTTTTCAAATTCGCGCTTGCGTGATTAGCGCGCGAAAAGCAAAACATCTTGACGCCAAAACCATGTTTACATACTCGCATGCAAACACTCATCTCAGCCAATCAGAGCGCGCGTACTATCTTAGTTATTTTATAAATTGCGGTGTTTCATTCCTTTGTTTTCAATGCTACTGTTGCAAAACCTTCCCTTTGCATTGTTTTCTGGGTTGGCCTTGTTTTGTACAACTTGATTCGGTGTTTCAACCCTTAAAAATCTCTCCCAACAATAACACTGAATTTCTGTTTGCACTCTACCCATAACATTAAGTCTAAGGCTTTGGTTAATGAACCGGCTTTATTACGCGCTACAGCAGATGGCCGAAGTGAAAAAAAGCTAATAAAAGGAGGGGGTAATTAAGGTAGATATCAGTTTTAACCACGACAAATACATGCATATTGTGACAAGTAAAACTATGGCTGAACAGACTTGCACGGCTCGATTTCTGGATTATTGGATTAAACTGGTTTCCCACAGGAGAAGTTTCTTCCTTGGTTTCTGTGTTTTAAACTTTGTATTTTCCCTCGTGGCGACTCTAGGAAATCTTTTGGCCATCCGTGCCTTAATGAAGACCTCAACGATACCAGCCACCGTCAAGAAGATGTTCCTAAGTCTGGCTTTCTCTGATCTTGCAGTTGGATTGTTACCGCAGCTAATGACCGCTATTATGAGCGCCGTGATGTTGAAAACGGCATCAAGTGGAGACGACTTTGCCTTCTTTTGTCCAACAGTTTTTTTGATTGTGCATTTATATTTTCTGTATCTTCTCGCCGCTTCATCTTTCCTGAATGTCATTATCATTGCATTTGATAGAATTCTCGCTGTTTCGCTCCATCTGCGATATCAGGAGCTTGTCACGCCCAGACGTGTTACAATAGTGTTGGTGTCTTTATGGTTAACAAGCTGCATCTTCCCCTTCCTGGTTATTTTCCTCCCGATAGGCATTGAAATGATACCTGGCGTTATTTCCGTTATAGGATATGTTCTGACAACCGTGGCGTACATTCGTCTTTACAAAGTTGTCAGATATCATCAGAATCAGATATACAGTCAAAATCAGCTTCAAAATGCTCAAACAAGAGAGGCACACCGACAAAGGAAGTCAGCCTATAATAGTTTATTTGTCTCTGTAGTTTTCTTAGCATGTTATTTTCCCTTTTTGCCTTGCACAATATTGTATGTGACAAACAGTTCAGAAATTTCATTTCTCGTAGCTTATTTTTCGTCGATATTCTTGATTTACCTGAATTCATCAGTAAATCCTTTTGTCTATTGTTGGCGGTACCCAGACATTCGCCAAAGTGTAAAAAGCACAGTATAGCAAATATTTTACATGAACGAGAACATGTCACAAGGAAGGAATTAAAACTCTGGGTAGTTTGAACTGACAGTCTTTACATTGTCTTTGCGAAGTCTGGAAAACGAAATTTGGTAAGAAAAATAATGGACTTGCTTTAGGCCAAAAAAAAAAATGAAAAATACAAAACGAAAAAGAATAGTCTATTACAAAACTTGCTTCCTATTAGCGCACGCATCGATTTTAAAATATTACTTTTAACATTTAAAAATTTAAACGATTTAGCTCCTTACTATTTGACTTCACTCCTTCTCAAATACCAGCCGGCTCGTTTACTCCGCTCATCTAATAGATTGCTTCTACAAGTTCCTTCTGTTAATACCGTGGCTTATAGACACCGCTCATTTTCATATTATGCACCGATACTCTGGAACAGTCTACATGATCATATCAAAAACTCTGAATCTGTTTCTACTTTAAAGCAATGTTTGAAAACGTTTCTTTTTAGGAATAATTGCTATATATAGTTTCACTCAGACTTTATTTACTATTGTAAGTGCATTGAGAACTCTTTAAATGCCCCATAAAAACCTACTACTACTAATACTATTATTGATATTAAAATGGAAATGGTGTTGAGAAATTGGGAAACGACACATGACTAGCAAAGTGGTCACCGTTACAACTTTCACAAATTTATCACAGGAACAAAGTTATGAGGATCTTGTCATGTGATGGTCTAACTGTGCTTAGCCCTTTGAGCCCTAAAATTGATCAGCATCAAAGTTCTACTTGTAATACCTATGCTTTAGAAAACGGAGTGGTCATGAGAATTACGGACATGATCACACAGATTCTTTAACGACTTCTCCCAACTACTATTATAGGAAATGTAAAGGGACAACAAATGAGAATTTAAATATGGACATTACAATTTAAAGGATTAATATGTGGCAAGTATAATTCTTGCACAAAATGGTCATAGATCTTTGCCAAGAAAAAGCATTTCAAATTCCACTGACTCATGAGAAAGGCCCAAAATATTAGGTTCAAGTCCTTACCAGAAACCTCACCGGCTTTGAAAACGCAAAACCCTCGCTGACGTCGCATTAAACTACGAAACAGGTGTTACATGTTTCAAACTGAAAGTTTGCGTCGGGTGGCTTAGAATTTTAAAACAAATAGAATTTCAAAAAATCCATCACTACTTTATTATGTTTCAGAGAGTTCCGGCTCGTCGGTTAAATTGGGAGAAAAAACTCGCCGTTTCAACTTTCTAGAATGATTTAACCTTCTATTGTTAAACCAGCCGTTTTAGATTAAACAAGCACATCTTTCCAAGCTTGAAACTACTCGCATCTCAGTTATCAACAAAGAAGTAACTGGATGTAAACGCAGGTGTTTTCATTACGTATGTTACTAAACGGCCTTAAAACCCTGTACTCTTCAAGTCAAAAAAATACGCACTGCGTTTGAGGCATATTATCCCGTCTACATTAACATCGAGCGTCAAAGTAGTCGTCTATTTTAAAAAAAGAACGGAGAAGAGGTGACTAATGTAAACTGCTTGAAAAACAACCGGCAAGATAAAAAATGGCTGAACAGTACTGCAATCGAACGTTAGAAGGTTTTCTACAACTTGCCCGTTACAGAGAAACTTTCTTCTATTCTCTCTGTGTTTCAAACTTCGCGTTTTCTCTGGTGACAAGTCTTGGAAACATTTTAGTAATTCGCGCCTTACTGAAAGCTTCATCAATACCAGCCAACGTCAAGAAGCTGTTCGTTAGTCTGGCTTTCTCTGATCTTGGGGTGGGATTGGTGTCGCAGCTAATGGCCGGCATTATTTATGCCGTGATACTGAAGACAGCATCAAAAGAAGACTACAACTTAACGTCACTCTGTCCAACAGTTTTAAATTTGAACTGTTATCTCTTGTTCTTTCTCTGCGCTACATCTCTCCTAACTCTCACGACCATTGCACTCGACAGACTTCTCGCCGTTTCGCTCCATCTGCGATATCAAGAGCTTGTCACGTCCAAACGTGTCACTATAGTATTGATATCCATATGGTTAACAAGTTGTATCACTGCCTTGATATACATTTTCCTTCCGAAAAGTAATGAAATGGTAGCTGCAGTTATTTTACTGGTAGGGTATGTTTTGACAACAGTGGCATATGTCCGTGTTTACAAAGTCGTCAAATATCACCAGAATCAGATATACGGTCAAAATCAGCTTCAAAATGCAAAAACAAGGGAGGCACTCAGACAAAGGAAGTCCGCTTATAATGCTTTATTTGTCTATTTTGTTTTTCTAGTTTGTTATCTTCCTTTTTTGCCTTCTTCAATATTGTACTGGACTAATACTTCTGAAATTTCGTTTCTCATAGCCAGATATGCGTCGTTTTTTTTAATTTACCTGAATTCATCATTAAATACTATTGTTTATTGCTGGCGGTACCGAGAGATTCGCCAAATTGTAAAAAGCAAAATGAAGAAAATACTTCGTTTGGACGAGAATATGACGTGAGGATGCGACCTTCTACGAGACGAAATTTGGAGAGAACGAGCAATTCTAGATAGAAACTGGGACGAGTTAACTTTCGCAAAGACTTCTGGGACTGTTACGAGAGACAAGGGAAAAATGACCAAAAATGACCGCGCTGATCGGCGCGTCCCCACCTGAGTAACAGTCCCAAGAAAAAATTGCGGGAGATATTTCGGCCCTAATCGTTTCAAAAGTGGTGAAGGGACTTGCTGTGCCCAAAGACCAAGGAAAGCTGTTGTAGACGGAAGAAGATTGGTCGCTACAATTGGAATTGGTCTCTCAATAGAGAACCTGAAAGCAGACACCTTTGAACTAAATTCCGTCTACGACTTTCACGAAATGTAATGGACTTACAGCGCAAAAAGACCAACATATAAAAGTGAATTTCAATTCAGCATTTTAAACATTGGGATACCAGGTAATTTTTGTAATAACTTCCTACCTATAATCGGAATTCTTCAAAACACGATCTGGTCTCTCCGAATTGCGAAAAAAGAAGACATCTTAAGGGCACCTACTTAATGAAACTCAGTTCCCTTTTTCATCGTCAACTAACTTCTTAAAGAGAAAAAATTAATAGGATTATCCCCTTTTCATGGACAAAACTGTGTTTGCTATTGCTCAAGAACCTTAACGCTTACAAGCGTGATTATACCGATTACTTGCAAAGAATAAGTAACAATGTGACAAAATGATCATTTTTCAAAGCGTAATCGATTTCCATCCGAGCAATCGACAGCCAAAGCAGTAGCTTACAACTCACTGTATGTGTCCATTGAAAAAGTGAAGTCCCTCTTCCGCTTGGCCGTGGGAGATCTGGGTACGAGATAAGACGCGTCCTACGGCTTGTCGTAAGCAGGGCGGATAAAGGTTGGGCGGTGAAACAAGCGCGTCCGAGCAAAAAGGTGTGATGCAGTGGACTGGGACTCTGTTTAGAAATGTCGCCTGTTTTCGACTTCGGTCAGGGCTTGCGGTGTGGTTTGTCCTTTAGACACTGCCGCTGTCACTGAATTATGGCGGCTTACACTTTTCTTCCTCGTTCCTTTGTGCTGGTTTTTCATAACTAGATGACGCATGTATTTTGTAAATGCGTGAAGCTCGTGCAAGGTGTAATTATGCTAATTTCAATCACCATCATCCTTCTTTTTAATTTTGAAAAAAAGATCTCGTACGTCTTTCTCTTTCTTCGGAACTTCAAAATTAGTTTTCCCTCAGTGTTTTTGCTGTTTACTTTGTTTTGTTTTAGAGAGAAAAAAACCTTACAATTAATTTCAATAAATTTTGTTTACATGCGGTTGCCGGATTTGCGACGCATTGCGCGAATCGCCATGGCGCATTGCTCCCGAGAAGCAATCTTTGAAGTAGTACAACGCCACTATATCAAAATATATCAAGCTAATTTTTTGGTATGTGTAAAATTTATCTGCCTTTAACATATGTAAAAATTACGGTTAAGAAGTGTTAAGGTTTTGCAAACGAAAAGGCGAAAGACGATTAGGTCATATTCAGTTTATCGGAAGGAGGAGGCATTCAACACTTTCAAATTGCACTCAAATTTTGGCATTATACGACCAACAAGTTTGACTCCGCCCTGGTCGTAAGCTACAGCGCACAGCGGAAGTTGCAATGTTGAGGCTCTTTAGAGACGAACACATATATTCGTTAGCATTCGAAAAAAGTTTACAAATAAGCAAGGTCATTCGCTTTGCGGTAGTCCATTCAGAAAAACCGTCGCAAGTCTACATTTGAGACAAATCTCAAACAAAGACGAGGGAAGACAAAAACAGTCCATAATATTAGGCTCCAGTCCATTTATAAAAACCTCACTTGCTTGCAAGACTAAAAAGCCTCGCCTACTGGGCGTCACCTTATTAACTACTACTGAAACAGGTGTTAAACGTTTTAAAACTGAAGCATTGCGTCAAAATGCTTAAAATTTTAAATACAAAAATAGAATTAAACAAAATCCATCTGTATTTTATTATATTTCAAAAATTTGGCTGGACGGTTAAATTTAGAGGAAAAACTCGCCCTTTCAACGTTTTAGAATGACTTAAAGTTCTATTTTCTATACCGAGCATTTGCAATTAAACAAACGGTTGTTCTCAGCAGGCAACAGCTCACACGTCTAATATGGAAAGAGAGGTAACTGGAACTTTATGGAAAGGACTATATATTGCGGTGTTGAATTGTTCTGTTTTCAATACCAGTGTTGAAAAACCTTCCCCTTGCATTGTTTTCTGGGTTGGCCTTGTTTTATACAATTTGATTCGGTGTTTCAACCGTTAAAGATCTATACCAACAATAACACTGATTTCTGTTTGCACTCTACCTATAACATTAAGTCTAAGGCTTTAGTTCATATACCGGCTTTATTACGCGCTACAGCAGGTGGCCGATGTGGAAATTACTGTAGTTATCAGCTTTAACCACGACAAATACATGCATGTTGTGAAAAGTAAAACTATGCCTGAACAGAAGTGCACACGATTTCTGGATTTTTGGATTACACTGGTTTCCCACAGGAGAAGTTTCTTCCTTGGTTTCTGTGTTTTAAACTTTGTATTTTCCCTCGTGGCGACTCTAGGAAATCTTTTAGTCATCCGGGCCTTAATGAAGGCTTCAACGACACCAGCCACCGTCAAGAAGCTTTTCCTAAGCCTGGCTTTCTCTGATCTTGCAGTTGGATTGTTACCGCAGCTAATGACCGCTATTATCAGTGCCGTGATGTTGAAGATGGCATCAAATGGAGACGACTTGGCCTTCTTTTGTCCAACAGTTTTGATTGTGCGTACATATTTTATGTATCTTCTCGCCTTTGCATCTTTCCTGAATGTTATTATTATTGCGTTTGACAGACTTCTCGCTGTTTCGCTCCATCTGCGATATCAGGAGCTTGTCACGCCCAGACGTGTTACAGTAGTGTTGGTGTCTTTATGGTTAACAAGCTGCGTCTTTCCCTTCCTGTTTATTTTCCTCCCGAAAGGCATTGAAATGACAGCTGGCGTTATTTCCGTTATAGGATATGTTCTGACAACTGTGGCGTATGTTCGTATTTACAAAGTTGTCAAATCTCATCAGAATCAGATGTACCGTCAAAATCAGCTTCAAAATGCCGAAACAAGAGAGGCACACAAACAAAGAAAATCCGCCTATAATAGTTTATTTGTGTCTGTAGCTTTCTTAGCTTGTTATCTTCCTTTTTTGCCTAGTACAATATTGTATTTGACAAACACTTCTGAAATTCCATTTCTCGTAGCTCATTTTGCGTCTATATTCTTGATTTACCTGAATTCATCAGTAAATCCTTTTGTCTATTGTTGGCGGTACCCAGACATTCGCCAAAGTGTAAAAAGCACAGTAAAGAAAATATTTCACATGAACGAGAACATGTCATAAGGAAGGAATTAAAGATCTGGGTAGTTTAAACTGACAGTCTTCTCAGTGTCTGCGTGAAGTCTGGAAAACGAAATTTAGTAAGAAAACTAATGGACTTGCTTTAGGCCAAAAAAAAAAATGAAAAATACAAAGCGAAAAAGAATAGTCTATTACAAAACTGGCTTCCTATTAGCGCACGCATCGATTTTAAAATATTACTTTTAACATTTAAAAATTTAAACGATTTAGCTCCTTACTATTTGACTTCACTCCTTCTCAAATACCAGCCGGCTCGTTTACTCCGCTCATCTAATAGATTGCTTTTACAAGTTCCTTCTATTAATACTGTGGCTTATGGATCGACACCGCTCATTTTCATATTATCTACCGATAATCTGGAAGAGTCTACCAGATCATATCAAAAACTCTGAATCTGTTTCTACTTTAAAGCAACGTTTGAAAACTTTTCTTTTTAGGAACAACTACTATATATAGTTTCACTCAGACTTTATTTACCATTATAAGCGCATGGAGAATTCTTTAAATGCGCCATGAAAACCTACTACTACTAATACTATTATTATTATTAAAATAGAAATGGTGTTGAGAAATTGGGAAACGACAAATGACTAGTAAAGTGGTCACCGTTATAACTTTCACAAATTTCTCACAGGAACAAAGTTATGAGGATCTTGTCATGTGACGGTCTAACTGTGCTTAGCCCTTTGAGCCCTAAGATTGATCAGCATCAAAGTTCTCCTTGTAATACCTATGCTTTGGAAAACGGAGCGGTCATGAGAATTACGGACATGATTACACAGATTCTTTAACAACTTCTCCCAACTACTCTTATAGGAAATGTAAAGGGACAACAAATAGACAATACAATTTAAAGGATTAATATGTGGCGAGTATAATTCTTGCACAAAACGGTCATAGATCTTTGCCATTTCAAATTTCACTAACTGATGAGAAAGACCAAAACTATTAGCTTCAGTCCTTTCCAGAAACCTCACCGGCTTTGAAAACGCAAAACCCTCGCAAACGTCACATTAAACTACGAAACAGGTGTTACATTTTTCAAACTAAACGTTTGCGTCGGATGGCTTAGAATTTTAAAACGAATAGCATTAAAAAAATCCATCACTACTTTATTATGTTCCCAAGATTTCCAGCTGGTCGGTTAAATTGAGAGACAAATCTCGCCGTTTCAACGTTTTAGAATGATTTAATCTTCTTTAGTTAAACCAGGCGTTTTAGATTAAACAAGCATATCTTTCTCAGCTTGAAACTACTCACATCTCAATTATCAACGAAGAGGTAATTGTATTTGGTAATTGTATTTTCCCTCGTGGCGACTCTAGGAAATCTTTTTGTCATCCGCGCCTTAATGAAGAACGCAACGATACCAGCTACCGTCAAGAAGCTGTTTCTAAGTCTGGCTTTCTCTGATCTTGCAGTTGGATTGTGTTCGCAGCTAATGACCGCTATTTTCAGTGCCGTGATGTTGAAGATGGCATCAAGTGGAGACGACTTAGCCTTCTTTTGTCCTACAGTTTTGATCGTGCATTCATATTTTGTGTCTCTTCTCGCCGCTGCATCTTTCATGAATATTACTGTCATCGCAGGCGATAGACTTCTCGCCATTTCGCTCCATATGCGCTATCAGGAACTTGTCACGCCCTTACGTGTTACAATAGTGTTGGTGTCTTTATGGTTAACAAGTTGCGTCTATGCCTTCACATTATTTTTCACTCCAAAAGGCACTGCAATGGCAGGTGCGGTTATTTCCGTTATAGGATATGTTCTGACAACCTTGGCGAATGTTCGTATTTAAAAAGTTGTCAGATATCATCAGAATCAGATATACAGTCAAAATCAGCTGCAAAATGCCCAAACAAGAGAGGCACACCGACAAAGGAAGTCCACCTATAATAGTTTATTGATCTCTGTAGTTTTCTTGGCCTGTTATTTTCCCTTTTTGCCTTGCACAATATTGTCTTCGATAAACCCCTCTGAAGTTTCATTTCTCGTACCTCATTTTGCGTCGATATTCCTGATTTACCTGAATTCATCATTAAATCCTTTTGTTTATTGTTGGCGGTACCCAGAGATTCGCCAAACTGTAAAAAGCACAGTAAAGCAAATATTCCACATCAACGAGAACATGTCATAAGGAAGGAATTAAAGCTCTCGCTAGTTTGAACTGACAGTCTTTTTAGTGTCTTTGCGAAGTCTGGAAAACGAAATTTAGTAAGAAAACTAATGAACTTGCTCTAGGCCAAAAGAAAATGAAAAATGTAAAACGAAAAAGAATAGTCTATTACAAAATGGAAATGGTGTTGAGAAATTTGGAAACGACACATGACTAGTAAAGTGGTCACCGTTATAACTTTCACAAATTTATCACAGGAACAAAGTTATAAGGATCTTATCATGTGATGCTCTAACTGTGCTTAGCCCTTTGAGCCCTAAGATTGATCAACATCAAAGTTCTCCTGGTAGTACCTATGCTTTAGAAAACGGAGCGGTCGTGAGAATTAGGGACATGATCACACAGATTCTTAAACAACTTCTCCCAACTACTATTTTAGGAAATGTATAGGGACAACAAATGAGAATTTGAATACAGACATTACAATTTAAAGGGTTAATACGTGACAAGTATAATTCTTGCACAAAATGATCTTAGATCTTGGCCAAGAAAAAACATTTCAAATTCCAATGACTGATGTCGGAGACACAAGAACATGACGAAAGTATAACTTTCAAGATGCGTATCATTTTATTCTGGGAAATCGAGAGCGAAAGACAGTTCCATATTTATACACTGGAATTCTGATTCTTTGGCATTTAGTGGGGAAGAGCTTACAAACGAGCAAGGTTATTTGGGCTCGCTGTGCGCTAGTCCATTCAGACTACATAACAGCGTTGTGAGTCCCCAGTTGAGGCTAATTAGTTTCCAGTCCTTTTTTAAAACATTACTGGCTTTGAAGACTCAAAAGCCTCGCTGACGACACCTTGAACTAAGGAACAAGTGCTAAATTTTTTAAACTGAAAGATTGCTTAAAACAAAAATCCACCATTATTTCATATGTGTAAATCATTTGCTGGTCGGATCAATAAACAGAAAATACTCGCTCTTTCAACGTTTTACAATGATTTTAACGTTCTATTTTTATACTGATCGTTTCCAATTAAGCAACTGTCTCCTCTCTGCAGGAATTAACTCACATCTCAATTATGGACAGAGAGGAAATTGGAACTTAATGGCAAAGGACTATATATTACGGTGTTTAATTGTTTTGTTTTCAAAACTAATGTCGTAAAACCTTCCCCTTGTTTTCTGAGTTGGCCTTGTTTACAATTCGATTCGGTGTTTTAAACCTTAAAATTTTGTACCAACAACAAGAATTGCAGTATGCACTCTAACTATAAACATTAAGTCTAAAGCTTTAGTTAATGAACCGGCTATATCACGTGACACAGCAGATAGTTTTTATAAAAGGTAACTAATTAACCGAGGGGGTAATCAATGTAGATATTTCAGCAAAAAGGAAAAATTCATCTATACAATTTGACAGGTTAAACCATGGCTGAACAGTTCTGCACTCGTGCGCTTTATTCCTTGGTTCAAGTTGTTCATCACAGAAGATCTTCCCTCCTTGCATTGTGTGTTTTAGACTTTGTATTTTCTGTCGTGGCGACTCTTGAAAATCTTTTAGTTATTCGCGCCTTAATGAAAGCCTCGACGATACCAGCTACTGTGAAAAAGCTGTTCCTAAGTCTGGCTTTCTCTGATCTTGCAGTTGGACTGCGTTCGCAGCTTATGACCGCTATTATCAGCGCCTCGATATTGAAGATGGTATCAAGTGGAAACAACACAGCCTTCTTCTGTCCAACAGTTTTGGGTGTAAAAAGTTACTTTTTGTATCTTCTCGGCAGTGCATCTCTTCTGAATGTTATTGTGATCGCATTTGATAGACTTCTCGCTGTTTCGCTCCATCTGCGATATCAGGAGCTTATCACACCCAAACGTGTTAATATAGCATTGGTGTCTTTGTGGTCAATAAGTTGTATCACCGCCTTCATATTCGTTTTCCTTCCGACGAGCAATGAAATAGTCGCCGCAGTTATTTTAATGATAGGGTATGTTTTGACCACCGTAGCATATGTTCGTATTTACAAAGTCGTCAAATATCATCAGAATCAGATATACAGGCAAAATCAGCTTGAAAATGCCCAAACAAGGGAGATACTCCGACAAAAAAAGTCCGCCTACAATGCTATATTTGTCTATCTTGTTTTTCTGGCTTGCTATTTTCCTTTTTCGCCTTCAACAATACTGTACATGACAAATACTTCTGAAATTTCGTTTATCGTCGCTAATTACGCATCGATATTCTTGATCTGCCTGAATTCATCATTAAATCCTCTTGTTTATTGCTGGCGGTACCAAGAAATTCGCCAAAGTGTAAAAAGCACAGTGAAGAAATTATTTCACATGAACGAGAACGTGACATAAAACACGATTTAAAGCTTCGGGTAGTTTGAACTGAAAGTCTGTCCAGTGTCTTTCGCGAGGTCTGCAAAACGAAATATGGTAAGGAAACCAATGGACTTATTTTGGTGCAAAGAAAATGAGAAATGTAAAACGAAACAGAATATTCTGTTAGAAACTGGAACTGGTGTTGATAAATTGTGAAACGAGAACTTGTCAATAAACTTCTCAACGTTCTCAACGGTTCCACGCCGACATATATGTGAAGTCTGTCATCCGTTACAGTTACTCCCTCATAATCCCTTGCCACTTTGAGGAACAATCATTGGGTTGCAAGGCGATTTGTTATAATAACTACCTAACTAAGAGTGGTCTCTTCGAAATTGGATCTGGTCTCTCTGAACTGCGAGACAAGAAGACGCCTTTAAAGCATTTATGTAATGAAACTCGGCTCTGTTTTTCATCGACAAAGAACTTTTTACAGACAGAAAATTAAAAACATTTTTCCCCTTTAACGCCCAATGTTAGCTATGGTGAAAGAACCTTATCGTTTTCAAAAAATATCCTTATCACCGTGACTGTACCGATAACTGCCAAAGAATAAGTAACAAAGTGACAAAAGCGAAATCTGGGTACAAACAAAGACGCGTCCTACGATACACGCCTACAGCGGAAGTTGCAATCTTAACACTCTTTAGAGACCAATACATATGCTCGTTGGCATTGGAAAAGAGTTTAAAAATAAGCAAGGTCATTTGGGTTCGCTGTGCGCTATTCCCAATCAGAAAAACCGTTGCGAGAGCACATTTGAGACAAATCTCAAAGAAAGACCAAGGAAGACGAAAACTGTCCAAAATGTTAGGCTCCAGTCCATTTAAAAAACCTTACCGGCTTGGAAGACTAAAAAGACTCGTTAAGCGGACATATCCGTCAACTACGAAATGGGTGCTAAACTTATCAAAACTGAAACCTTGGGTTAAATTGCTTAAAAGTGTAAATAAAATAATAGAACTAAACAAAATCCATCTGTATTATGTTTGAAAAATTTCGCTGGACGATTAAACTGATTTAGAGGAAAAACTCGCCCTTTCAACGTTTTAGAATAAATTAAAGTTCTATTTTATATACCGAGCATTTGCAATTAAACAAACTGTTCTTCTCAGCAGGCAACAGCTCACATGTCAATTATGGACAGACAGGTAATTGGAACTTAATGAAAAGGACCATACCAAAAACTCTTTATACACATTATCCACGATGATTAATATCTTTCATGACATTTTATTGTTTTGTTTGCAATACTTGTGTCGCAAAACCTTCCCCTTGCATTGTTTTCTGGGTTGCCCTTGTTTTATACAATTTGATTCGGTGTTTCAACCCTTCAAATTTACACCAACCATAACACTGAATTTCTGTTTACACTCGACCTATAACATTAATTCTGAGGCTTTAGTTAATAAACTAGCTTTATTACACGCCACAGCAGATGGCCGATGTGAAAAGTAGCTAATAAACCGACGGGGTAATTCATGTAGATATCAGTTTTATCCACGACAAATACATATTTTATACTTTATTTCCAAAAGAAATTGAACTGGTAACTGCTATTATTTCCCTTATAGGATATGGTGTAACTACCGTGGCGTATGTTCGTATTTACAAAGTTGTCAGATATCATCAGAATCAGATATACAGTCAAAATCAGCTTCAAAATGCCCAAACAAGAGAGGCACACCGACAAAGGAAGTCCGCCTATAATAGTTTATTTGTCTCCGTACTTTTCTTGGCCTGTTATTTTCCCTTTTTGCCTTGCACAATATTGTATTTGACAAACACTTCTGAAATTTCATTTCTCGTAGCTCATTTTGCGTGTATATTCTTGATTTACCTGAATTCATCATTGAATCCTTTTGTTTATTGTTGGCGGTACCCAGAGATTCGACAAAGTGTAAAAAGCACAGTAAAGCAAATATTTCACATGAACGAGAACATGTGATAAGGAAGGAAATAAAGCTCTCGCTAGTTTGAACTGAAAGTCTTTTTCAGTGTCTGCGCGAAGTCTGGAAAAGGAAATTTAGTAAGAAATCTAACGGATTTGCTTTAGGCCAAAAGAAAATGAAAAGTGTAAAACAAAAAAGAATAGTCTATTAAAAAATGGAAATGGTGTTGAGAAATTTGGAAACGACACATGACTAGTAAAGTGGTCACCGTTAGAACTTTCACAAATTTATCACAGGAACAAAGTTATGAGGATATTGTCATGTGATGGTCTAACTGTGCTTAGCCCTTTGAGCCCTAAGATTGATCAGCATCAAAGTTCTCCTTGTAATACTTATACTTTAGGAAACAAAGTGGTCATGAGAATTATGGACATGATCACACAGATTCTTTAACAACTTCTCCCAACTACTATTTTAGGAAATGTATAGGGACAACAAATGAGAATTTGAATATAGACATAACAATTTAAAGGGTTAAAATGTGACAAGTATAATTCTTGTACAAAATGGTCTTAGATCTTCGCCAAGAAAAAGCATTTCAAATTCCACTGACTGATGTCGGAGACACAAGAACATGACGAACGTGTCACTTTCAAGATGCGTATCATTTTATTCTGGGCAATCGAGAGCGAAAGACAGTTCCATATTTATACACTGGAATCCTGATTTTTGGCATTTAGTGGGGAAGAGCTTACAAACGAGTAAGGTTATTGGGCTCGCTCTGCGCTAGTCCATTCAGACTACATAACACCGTCGTGAGTCCCCAGCTGAGGCTAATTAGTTTCCAGTCCTTTTTTAAAGACATCACCAGCTTTGAAAACTCAAAAGCATCGCTGACGACACCTTGAACTAAGGAACAAGTGCTAATTTTTTTAAACTCAAAGATTGCTTAAAACAAAAATCCACCATTATTTGATATGTGTAAATAATTTGATGGTCGGATCAATAAACAGAAAATACTCGCTCTTTCAACGTTTTACAATGATTTTAACGTTCTATTTTTATACTGATCGTTTCCAATTAAGCAACTGGTTCCTCTCAGCAGGGAGTAACTCACATCTCAATTATGGACAGAGAGGTATTAAACTGGAACTTGATGAAAAAGGACTACATATTACGGTGTTTAATTGTTTTGTTTTCAAAATTTATGTCGTAAAACCTTCCCCTTGTTTTCTGAGTTGGCCTTGTTTACAATTCGATTCGGTGTTTTAAACCTTAAAATTTTGTACCAACAATAAGAACTGCAGTATGCACTCTAACTATAAACATTAAGTCTAAAGCTTTAGTTAATGAACCGGCTATATCACGTGACACAGCAGATAGTTTTTATGAAAGGTAGCTAATTAATCGAGGGGGTAATCAATGTAGATATTTCAGCAAAAAGGAAAAATTCATCTATACAATTTGACAGGTTAAACCATGGCTGAACAGTTCTGCACTCGTGCCCTTGATTCCTTGGTTCAAGTTGTTCATCACAGAAGATCTTCCCTCCTTGCTTTGTGTGTTTTAGACTTTGTATTTTCTGTCGTGGCGACTCTTGAAAATCTTTTAGTTATTCGCGCCTTAATGAAAGCCTCAAAGATACCGGCTACTGTCAAAAAGCTGTTCCTAAGTCTGGCTTTCTCTGATCTTGCAGTTGGACTGTGTTCTCAGCTTATGACCGCTATTATCAGCGCCTGGATATTGGCATCAAGTGGAAACAACACAACCTTCTTCTGTCCAACAGTTTTGGGTGTGAAAAGTTACTTTTTGTATCTTCTCGGCAGTGCATCTCTTCTGAATGTTATTTTTATCGCATTTGATAGACTTCTCGCTGTTTCGCTCCATCTGCGATATCAGGAGCTTATCACACCCAAACGTGTTAATATAGCATTGGTGTCTTTGTGGTTAATAAGTTGTATCACCGCCTTCATATTCGTTTTCCTTCCAACAAGCAATGAAATAGTAGCCGCAGTTATTTTAATGATAGGGTATGTTTTGACCACCGTAGCATATGTTCGTATTTACAAAGTCGTCAAATATCATCAAAATCAGATATACAGGCAAAATCAGCTTCAAAATGCCCAAACAAGGGAGGTACTCCGACAAAGGAAGTCCGCCTACAATGCTATATTTGTCTATCTTGTTTTTCTAGCTTGCTATCTTCCTCTTTTGCCTTCAACAATACTGTACATGACAAATACTTCTGAAAGTTCTTTTATCGTCGCTAATTACGCATCGATATTCTTGATCTGTCTGAATTCATCATTAAATCCTCTTGTTTATTGCTGGCGGTACCGAGAAATTCGCCAAAGTGTAAAAAGCACAGTGAAGAAATTATTTCACATGAACGAGAACGTGACATGAGACACGATTTAAAGCTTCGGATAGTTTGAACTGAAAGTCTTTCCAGTGTCTTTTGCGAGGTCTGGAAAACGAAATATGGTAAGGAAACAAATGGACTTATTTTGGTGCAAAGAAAATGAGAAATGTAAAACGAAACAGAATATTCTGTTAGAAACTGGAACTGGTGTTGATAAATTGCGAAACGAGAACTGGCTAATAAACTTCTCAACGTTCTCAACGTTTCCAAGCCGACAAGTATGTGAAGCCTGTCATCCGTTACAGTTACTCACTCATAATCCCCTGCCACTTTGAGGAACAATCATACATGAGATACATTTAAACGATATGTTTGTATACTTTACAAAAAAGCAACGCAAGACTCTTATTTTTTCCAAATTTTAACCTTAATAAAAACACAACCTGGTGTCTAAAGCTTTCAGAAAAGATGGATCGAAACTACAGCACCCTGACTGGCTGGATAAAAGCCAATCAACCCGCACCATTTTCGATCCTCCAAACGATCAAGGGTGCATATAATGACGGCTAACAATACGGAATGGTTCAGAGTTCACCTTCAACTAAGGAACAGTTGCTAATTTTTCAAACTAAAAGCTTGCGTCCGATTGCTTAAAAGTTTAAATAAGAGTAGAATTGAACAAAATCCATCATTATTTTGTAATGTGTAAATCATTTGCTGGTTGGATCAATTACGACAAAAAGCGCGCCCTTTCAACTTTTTACATTATTTAATGTTCTCTCTTTATACCGATCGGTTTCAATTAAACAAGCGGTTCCTCACATCTTTATTATGGACAGAGACGTAATTGGAAATTAATGGAAAAGGACTATATACAATGTATTACGGTGTTTAATTGTTTTGCTTGCAATACTTACGTCACAAAACCTTCCCCTTCCTACAATCAGTCGATGTTTCAACCCTAAAAATTCATTCCAACAATAAGACTGAATTTTTGTCTGCACTCTACCTATAAACATACAGTCTTAGTCTTTAGTTAATCAGAACCATCTATATAACGTGTTACAGCAGATGACTGTTACGAAAGATAACTAATTAACCGAGAAGGTAATTAATGCAGATATTTCATCGAAAGGAAAAATTCATGTTTATAGTCTTTACAAGTGAAACCATGCCTGAATCTCAGCTACCGTTTTTATCGTAAACTAACCTCTAAAAGAGACAAGCCCGTCCCAGTGTGAGGATTTTCCTCTTTTATGGATGACAACAAACCGAAAAACGTCACTTAAAACTGTTTCAGACTTCATCGATCTTGTTCAGTTTCAATTAATTTGTCAAATGTCGGCTAAAATGTCTGCGGTTAAATCCGAAAAGACCGTATTTAAGTTTAGAAAAAGGAAAAAAAATTGTGTTGTTTTCACCTAGTTTATAAAGCGGACGCGTGAAATTAGGAAGTTTCACGTCGTAGTCGTGCTACGGCGGCTAAGAAATGTACAAAAAAGCGTGATGCACGTGCAAAGTTGTTGTTTTGCTGTGTAAACTTATTGCTTTTTCGCCGTTCTTGTTGCCGTCGCCGTCGTCGTTGCTTAAGCTCCCTATTGTTGTGATCCAAAAATTTTGTTACTATGGTAACACGACGTCACACTTCTCCTCTCTATTTAGAGTGGTCTTTACACTAGAGCCTAAATAAGCTAAGAAATATTTCGAGACAAGTAAATTTTAAATTCTTCAAGTAAAAGAAAGCTTCACACACAACCTTTCTTTTTTACTTCGGTTTTACTTAAGCCTATTTTCCTACGCAACATAATTAAGGTTGATTGACATGCTTCGCCTTTCTCAAAGCAAAGAAACCGCAATTTCGCTAAGTCAGTTTTAAGGATGGTTTTGAAGTCACTTGAAACTTTCTTGAATCGTTTCAACTTTCCGACTTTAATGAGATGCAAAGTAAAGTTACTTGAGATTTTACTTAGGCCTTCACACACGCATTTTTGGTTAAGTAAAACTTAGCAGCTCTTAAGTCTTACTTAACAGCCTAGTGTAAAGACAACCAATTGCTTTGCTTTCAAAACTTAGCTCGCAAAACCTTTCCGATCTTTCCTGGGTGGCTTTGTCTACAATCGAATTGGTGTTTGAACCCTATTAAAATTTATACCAACAATAAGAATTTCTGTTTGCACTCTCCTTATTAACCTTGGGGCTAAAGTTCGGCAATAAACCGGCTATATAACGTTTCACAGCAGATGGCTGTTATAAAAGGTAGCTATCGATATAATATTACAATTTAAAGCATGGATGAACAGTACTGCGCTCGAATGTTGGATTTTTTGGTACAACTTGTTAGCCAAAGGAGAAGTTTCTTCTTTGCTTTCTGTGTTTTAAACTTTGTATTTTCTCTCGTGGCAACTCTTGAAAATCTTTTAGTTATCCGCGCGTTAACGAAGGCCTCTACGATACCAACAACCGTCAAGAAGCTGTTCCTAAGTCTGGCTTTCTCTGATCTTGCAGTGGGACTGTGTTCGCAGCTAATGAAGGCTATTATCAGTGCCTTGATATTCAAGATGGCATCGAGTGGGAACAATTTAGCCACCTTCTGCCCCGCAGTTTTAAACGTGCTTTCTTACTTCACGTATCTCCTCGCCACTGCATCTTTTCTGAATGTTACTGTCATTGCATTTGATAGACTTCTCGCTGTTTCGCTCCATCTGCGATACCAGGAGCTTGTCACTTCCAAACGTGTTATAGTAGTGTTAGTGTCTGTATGGATAACAAGTTGCATCCTTGCCTTTATATACATTTCGCAAAGACTTCTGGGACTGTTACTGGCGCGTGCCCAGTAACGATCCCAGAAACCATTGCGGGACATGTTTCGGCTCCAGTTCGTTCTCGTTTTAATACTGCTTATCAGTAGCTCAGTTTATACCATCGTATTCGTCACGTTAAAAACAAGAGGGAAAATGGGCCGAGTAAACTTTCGCAAAGACGTCTGGGACTGTTACTGGCGCGTGCCCAGTTACGACCCAACAAACAATTGCGGGACACATTTCGGCTCCTGTTCCCTTCTCGTTTCTAAAGTGCCTATCAGTAGCTCAGTTTATGCCATCGATCCCGGGAGCGACATGAAACGTTTGTTTTGCTGTATAAGTTTGCTTTTATGAGGATAGAACCTTACAGCGTTTTTCAAAAACACGCGAACTCTGATGTTCAAAAGCCGCTCTCACTATTACGTTTTCCGCTGCCGTCAATCAAAATTACGATCACAAGTAACCTTGAAACACGGAAACACACAAAACGGATTAAAATCCACCAATCGCAAAGCATATCAAAAAATTTTTTTCGGCCCTTCGGGCCTCAGTTTCGTCTAAAAATAAGGAGGGCCAAGCCCCAGGGCCCCTCCAATGGATACGTCACTGATTTTTGAATGTCTAACCACGCATTCTACAACCCCGGACAAAGCTCATTTGACATTTCCATGTGTTTCGTAATTTCGCGCCATACTACAATCTTTTCTAACGGGAACAAAGTCGCCCCCCCTCCTCCAACAATCCTTGTTCAAAGTTGTTTGGTCTAAAAGCTCAAGTGTGCATTTCTGGTGTTACCACAAACAAAATTGGAACAGGGGAGGGGGGCGGGGGGACGGTTTTTCATTTTGCGACAGTAAGCTTTTTGGTCAGGACGAGTGCAAAAAATAGGTATTTTGTAATAGGCTTCAACAGTTTTTGTCCGAGGTTGTAGCGAGCTACATGTAAGAATTCAAACCTCGTGATATTTCGCTCTCAAGTCCTGTTCCTCTTGTTGTAACCTTTTGTTGTTTGACTCAAGTTCTTCCTGTCTTTCCTGCATCTCTTTCAATCGAGCACTTCGATCTGACATAGAAATACAGTGGACGTTTCTTTAACGGCCACCTCTGAAAGATGGACACCTCCCTAAACAAGACACCAACAGTTGGTCCCTGCCGTTGTTCAGTCATTTTCTTTGAAACTCTCTATATGACGGACACCTCCCTAGACCTGACACCTAAAGTTGGTCCCTGGCGTTCTTCATTCATTTTTCTTTGACTCTCTAGAAGATGGACACCTCCCTAAGCCGGACACCTAAAGTTGGTCCCTGCCATTCTTCAGTCATTTTCTTTGACTCTCTAGAAGATGGACACCTCCCTAAACCGCACACCTAAAGTTGGTCCCTGCTGTTCTTCAGTCATTTTCCTTGTTTCTCTATAAGATGGGCAACTCCCTAGACCGGACACCCAGAGGTGGTCCTTGCCGTTACACTCTCATTTTCTTGACTCTTTGACTCTCTATATGACAGACACTTCCCTTGACCGGACACCTAAAGTTGGTCCCTAACGTTCTCCTGTTATTTTCTTTGTCTCTCTAAAAGACGGACACCTCTGTAGACAGGACACTTCAATCATTTTTTTAAACTCCATACAATGAACACCTCCCAAGACAGGACACCTAGAGTTGGTCGCTACCTTTCTCCAGTCATTTTCTTTGACTCTCTATAAGACGGACACCTCCCTAAACCGGAAACCTAGAGCTGGTCCCTGCCGTTCGTCATTTTCTTGGACTCTCTATAAGATGCATCCCTTATTATAAATATAAACAAGGTGAAAAAAATGTTAACATTATACTTACCGTGATAATAATGAACAAATTCGCTTGTGAGAGCAGGTTGGACAAACCATTTCCGCCGAACGTTTACAATACTATGAGTCTGAAAAAAGGAAGGTTGGAAGAAAACCATTCACCCACATCTTTAAAATAACCTAAAATCTGGTTAAGCCATAACTAATTTGACTTATCGATGGGAACAGTCCACGACAAAATTGTCGACACCCTTGAAGTGGGCTACACTTTGGAGGACAAAACAATCCGGACCCCTCCAGTCTTCCACATCCTAACCTCCCCACCCCCTCCCCAAACAAAGCCAGCTTTCGTACCGGAAAGTGGAGCAAAGGCACAAAACTCAATTCGGGGGAGGGGAAGGAAAGGCTTGCTTAAGAGCGTAACAAAAACGTGAACAAAGTCTAGCTAACTTTGATGCCGATTAAAGGGTAGGGAAGGCAAGAAAGGAAGTTGAAGTGGAGTTCCAACAAAGCAATATCGTCCTCCGCGTCGCTTCTCTTTTTTACTCTGCGCCAAACTTGCTTTGAGTGAGTGATTTTCCATTCAAACAAAATTAGGCTATTCAGGTCATTGGTCAACTAACCTGGAATTTTGGCCGCGCGATTTGAAACCATTTTTCAACTTTGAGCGCTTTAAAAATAATCGTTGATCTAAACTCAAAACTTTGGAATCGAGCATTTTCTATAGAAACATCGGGCACGCTAATGTACTAAGCAAAGTACCGATCCTGTGCAAGCTGATATAAAAAGATTACCTGTCCTGTGGTGTAACCTAGGAGCTGGGCTTTCTTGAAAAGCTGCCGGCATCCTGTGGAAGAAAAGATTGACAGAATCGAAGTCAGGATCAAAAAGAAAGTAAAGACAAAATGAAAGTTGCAAACACCATTCAGAAAACGACTTTCAGATTTCTAGAGCAATCAAAGCAAAACAAATAGTCCAACGAAGAGGACAGTGGAAAAAAACAGCTTGCAATTTCGTTTGCAATTTCGTGTCAGGTTACTGAATAAATGTTTGAAAATTTGCGCCTTTTTTAAATTTGGACTCGGTGAAATGCCACTGAGGGCCACTAACGTACTGCCTGGCGTCAGATATTAAGGAAAAAACTCTGTTACCCGGGGTAGGAGACAGTGTCTATGAGTCTTCACCTCGGAGCTTACCGCTACGGGTGGCCATCTTGGTTTCAATTGTAAATAGCAAAGAGGGTGGGGGGGGGGGGGGGGGGGGGGAAGGCAAGAAAAATAGCCTCCTTCGAAACTGTTCCCTCCAACCTAAGATTTGAAACTCACGCCCAGACTTTATCAGGTACACTGGAAACCAAGATGGCCGCCTGTAAGGGTAGGTGCTCGATCCCGACGATCTTTCGGAAAAACAGGGAACAATGAACAGTTTACGAGACTTGACATTGCGGTTCGCCGTTTACGGTTTCGGTCACCGCTCCTAGCTTCGGCCATAGGCCGAAGATGTGTCTGCCTGCAGCCCACCCCGAAGCATCCCGCTGCACGCGCGAAATGCTGACCTTTTCTGGAGAATAATTTCCCGTGACAACGTTAATTATAATTTTCATACTCCTTACCTCCAGGACAGGTATTCAAAAGTCGAGGAATCTTCTCCGAAGGTGCTGGGAAGACAAATACGGAAAATTAGGCCCGGTTCAAACGTATTTTTCATGCGCCGAATCGAATCATTTGATTCGGGGCATGCAAGTTCGACGTTTGAATCAATTAAATTTGGGTGGCCCCAACTAACAAATTCGACCAGCTCAGTCGCATAAAACGGCGAAAGTGCGAATCGGATTCACGCGTCGAACTTCTAAGGTGCAGAATTTAATGCATACATTATTTTCGTGCATTTCCTAACCACAATCCAGCAATGTAAGGTTACTTGTCATATGCAGTATTTCGCACGCTGAGATGAAACCTGAAAACTAACATTTACTAAACAATTCGACTATACTTACTATAGTATTTTGGTATGTTCTTCATTCTTTTTGCTTGAAAGTCTGAGCGGACAGCTTCCAAACAGTGCTTTACTCTTTCCTGCAATTATATAAAGGAGGCCGAAAGAACCGTGAATAATGGTAACCATCCAAACTTCCCTCCAGTTACGTGTTGGACGGGAATGGGGTCACACATGATTGAAAACGAGCATTCACCATGCTGAATTTTCACATGTTTGGAGACGAAATTTCGTTGGGATCCGATGGCATGGAGTTTCAAGCGTCAGATAACGCTCATCAACGACCACATCGTCATCAGTGACCACGTTCCGGGGAGATGCATTGTTTTTCCACTGCAGGTACTCGGAACTCAAAATGAAGGAGATGTTAGCGATAGAATTTGGGGGGTTCAAATTCATGATTCTAGAAAGTTTGGAGGGTAGGGAGTTCTATCATGTTGATTTCTGAGTGGCTCAATTCAAGTTGGGATACTCTTTGTTTAGTGAACACTAAATGGCAAGTTTCATGGTAAAATTACCGAGAAAAATATGCACCTAGTATTCATGACCCTTGAATATTTTAGAATTGTGGCTTTAACTTTTGTCCAAAAGATTTTAGCGGGCTCTGTTTTCAATACAAAAATGGGAGAGAAATCCAGATGCAAAGAAAAGAGAGAGCGCTTGGTTTTCTCTTATTTGCCCTCCTTCTTTTTTATCGCTCTCTTTCCAACGTCCTCTACAAACTCGCGCGGAAACGCTTGCTACGCAGGCTACCCCAGAGAAGAAGTTTATCTATACCTTGTCTTCAGTTGATCGTCTTTCAGCAGCTTTCTTGTAGCGCGACTGGTAGGCTAGCCATGTGCGTCTCTAAGAGAAAAAATATATAACACACAGAGGCAACAAATTATAAAAATATTCTGTTAATCAGAACAACTTAATTAGTTGTAACATTGTGCAAATGAAATTTACTCAAACAAGGAACACGAAAAAGGTACAGTGAAACAAACTAAAAAATATATACACTTAACAATATCTATGTTGCTTCTACCCGTTGCAGAATTTCTCATTGCAAATACATCCTCCGTGAAAAAAGGAAAAGAAAACAAACGAAAAAAAGTTGATGTTTTTGTGTAAAGTTCAAATTTTCAAAGCCTAAACTGCCAACATTTTTTCTATCACAGAAAAGTGTCCGCCTCAAAGACGGTCAAAGGAAATAACTGAAGAACGGCTGGGACTATCGCTAGGTGTCCGTTTAAGGGTGGTGTCCGCATTATAGGGAGACAAAGAAAAATGAATGAAGAACGGCAGGGACAAAGTCTTTGTTTCCGCCTTATAGAGAGTTTGAGAAAACGACTGAAAAAACGGCAGGGACTAACACTTGCTGTCCGGTTTAGGAGGGTCTCCGTCTTATAGAGAGTCAAAGAAAATGACTGAAGAACGGTAAGGAGCAACTCTAGTGTCTGGTTTAGGGAGGTGTCTGTCTTATGGAGAGTCAAAGAAAATGACTGAAGAACGACAGGGACCAACTCTAGGTGTCCGTTTAAGAGAGGCATTGGCCTTATAGAGAGTCAAAGAAAATGACTGAAGAACGGTAAGGAGCAACTCTAGTGTCTGGTTTAGGGAGGTGTCTGTCTTATGGAGAGTCAAAGAAAATGACTGAAGAACACCTGGCATTTTAGGGAGGTGTGTGTCTTATACAAAGAACAAAAACAAGGAAAAACCTTAGGTTTCTGTTGAAGAAAGTCGTCTCTCTTTTAAAGGTGTTCATTAAGAGACGGTTTACTGTCATACGGCATATTTCTTCATCCATTACTTCTTTATACTGATTATAGCATTCCCAAATGTATTATACTGGCAATTTTGCAGATATGGTCAAGTATTTGGTGTTTTTCTCACCTTGCTATCTGATGTCCTTTTATGTGCATGAAGTCTACAGTGCACAAACAAAGGATCAGCAACATCCTACAAGGAAAGCCAAAAAAAGAACATTGTCAGGTTAACATCACCAAAGTTAATGTAAAGGGTTACATTTCAGTCTCTCAGTGTTGCAGCATACCTCATCACATTCTTCTGGAACCTCTGACAGTAGTCCATACATCTGAGCACTAAAAATAAAGCGATAATCAATTTTGACGACAAAAAATGTCAGGAATAATTGAGGTTGATGTTTCGCCACGTGATTAAGAAGGTGAAAAATATGTGACAAAATCAGGGCTCATAAAAACTTGAATTCTAGCTTGTCTTTTGGGCAAGCAGCTTTTGGCGCCTGGACTTTTAGAAAGAAAAAAAAAACAACAAAGCCATGTCTTTATCGGCATTATTTTTTATGTTTACACTAACGTGGATAACAGAGAAAGAGCTAGAGCGAGTTATTGAAAACAACATTCCTTTCCCATGCTTAGCCAAGCACATTGTACTTTCCAAATTCTGGAAAGTTGACCTTGACCGCAAGGTAATCTGATAATTACTCGATCTGCAAGAAACACTGGGGAAGCTTTCTGACCTCTAATAACTGTTAGATTCAGAGCGGCAAAAATAAGATTTAGTCAAATTTTAGAATACTGTATGCACTGCATAACCCTAGCGAAGGAAAGAAAAGAAGGAAAATGGTAACTCTAGGGTCACATTTTAGTCGTGTTTAGCCTGTCAACACTTAATTGCACAACTATTGATTGGTCACTTACCACGCAAATAAAACAATGGGAAAGGAATGTTGTTTTCGGTGACAATGAAAATATTAAAAGTAAAAATTAGACTACTGGCTGCCTGGAATAACCATAGTGGCTAGCGGAGCCAGGCAGCCAGTTGACATTAGCATTAAATAGAAATAAATTACAGGTCAGCAAGAAAACGCCACCTTTCTCTGACCGTAACATTTTCAGACAAAAGCTATAAAAATTCTAAAAATCTAAAACTTTAAAACACAAACCCTGCTAGCAAATTCCTTAGTTCCAGCTGAAGCACAAAAATTGTATGCGTATCAGGATGCGTATCATTTTAATCTGATCCATTGAGAGCCAAAGACAGTTCAATGTATATACAGCTTACAGGATGATATTCTTACAAATTATCAAAAAAAGTCATAAATGTATTTAAAGAAGGGTGGTTGTATAACCCTTCTTCAGTGTTGAGAAAACCGTTGCAATACATTATTGTTATTAGATGCTAAATGAAGCGCGCGCATGTAAATTGTAGCATGTGCCATATATACATCTAGCAAGCATAAAGGTGAAAATTCTGTTCTCAAAGGTTTGCACCGTTATTGAAAACAAATAAAATAGAGTTTAAAAGCAATGGGAAGATCATATCGGGTACATTCAGCTAAATTGGAGTATCTGGTTTGTAAAGGGGCAATGAAAGGCCTAATTTTCTGCCCATATCTCCCACAGTCAGATGTGCATTCTTGTAACACCAAGATTGGGGGTCTTTTAGTTACTCCATTGCAGGACTAATTTAAGAAAGTTGTCTATCTGTTTCCAGGGTCCTAAGTTCTTTAACTCTCTTAGTGTTGAAATTGAAAATGCAACAAGCATTGCATCCTTTTTCCGTAAACTAAAAGCATCTCCATACCAAAACATATTTCATTTGCCTCTCCATTTAATTTTTTTGCACTTTTCGCTTCGCATTTTTTAACCTAACTAAGCTTAATGCAAATATCTAAGATGTTATAATGTTTAGTGTTAAGTAGCTCTGCCATTTATTTGACATGTATACTTCCGCTGATACTTTGTAACAATAATTATTTGAGGAAGCCTATTCCTTGAGCTTCCTCCCGGTTAGCTTCTTATATTTAAGTAATTCATTTGTATTGTGGCAAAACAATAAACTTCTAACTTGAAGTGAGATCTCAAATTAGAGAACGTTAGATTCAAGGATGAGGACGACTACGAATGAGAGATTTGACTTAAAGTTTTGTCACGTATATTATCATAAATTATATAGACTTCCCGCAAAGCTTCATTTTACCATTTATCACTAGAAAAGTTATCACTGTTACTTTTAGTGAAGTGTTTGTGATTGTTGCTTCTTGTTGCCCAAACACTGGACATTCATCTGGGTTTGCAGGTTAGGACGGGGCTCTCTTAACATGTTGTTTGTTTACAATAAGTAACAGCTGCTGTTGTGGATCACTTTTGATTGTTTTGGTGAGGAATTAGACGAAATTTTCAGGACAGAATTAATTAAAAGAAATAAACAGGTTATATAAAACACATGGGTATTGTTTAGTGAAGAAATAAAGTAAACTTACTTGTGCTATATTTGCATTCCTAAGTTGTGTTGAAGAGATCTTTGCTTTCTTTGTGATCCTGTCTTAACCTTTATAAAATGGACATTTAATGGAGAAAGAATAAACAGTCATAAAGAGGGCTCTTCAAAAACCTTTCAGGTTACTAACTAAACACAAATTACTGGTGAGTGGTAAGTGGTTATGGTAAGTATTTTGAGCCTGGGGGAGGGGGTGCAGTGCTTCCAAATATGGGGTATAAGCCTCCTGATAGGGTATGGTTTTTAAGGGTCAGGAGCCTTAAATCAGGTATCATTTTTGATCGCCTGGTTAGCTAGGTTGTGAGTTCTAACCCTGGCAAGACCAGAGAAATTGCTGCTTTTGAAATGACATCTGTAAACGGTTAGACTTTCTAGTCTTCTCGGATAAGGAAGAGAAACTATAGGAACCGTCTCACGGCACTTTCACTAATCTGGTTCTTGTGGGACATAAAAGAACCCACAGCACAAAAAAATTGAGCTTGGAGCGCTTCCATATAGTATGAGAAATAGTAGCTAAGCATTTGTTTTCCCTTGTATGGGTTGTCATTTTTCGAGTTTGAGCCTAAAATAGGGTAGCGTCAGGGTTTAGGACCCTGGACGACACACACCTATCCGAAAGTTATGGGAGTACCACTCACCTCTCACGCCCGTGGTGTTATGAGTCAAGACCAAAGCCAGGACCATAGACACATGATTTTGTCAAGCAAAGTGCATTCGTTTGGCCTTTTCCTTTGCTAGTTATATGTAATTTTAATTCTCTTACCTTAACTTCGCACGTACGCCCAGGTAGGTAGTTGTCTCTCTGGAACTATTAAAGCTGAACATGAACACATCCCGACTGGAAAACAAATTTTGAGAATGCTGCGTCGTTCCTCCACCCGCCTGAAACTTTTGAAGTTTCATACTCTTTCGCGGTCCTAAATGCACCTTTTTCAATTGTATGTTCCCCTTTTAACGGGTAGACTTGGGTCCCGAATAAAGTTCTTTAAAAGTTTGAAACTGTTGCCAATCTTCGTTCAGCGATCCGCCATGTTGGCCGCGAGTTATAGGAGCCTGGGAGAGAGCATTATGATAGATAGCCCCCAGACTTCCCGGTCAGGGGCCCGTTTCTCGAAAGTCCCGATAATTAACGGGCCCGGTAAGCTGTCTCCGTTTACGTTAAAGATCGAAGTTTCAATAGTTTTGCATCTAATACGATAAAACTATCAGTTAATGAAACGAAATGGAGTAGTTTGCTAGCCAGGAGCTGCGCTCTTATTCTTTATATTCAGGAGCCCATCAAAATTGATAGGCTCCTGTCTCTGCTTTTCCCTTCTATCAAACGAACACAGAGTACCTACTGATGACTCGAAGGAGCACGAACCTTCCATAGCTTCA